>AP027105.1:25385595-26637479 GCA_028142955.1 Pinctada fucata | reverse complement strand
CCAAACATATAAAATGCATTTAGAAGCGTGCATGATACTCTACTGTTTATAATAAAGACAGAAAATATCCTTTTTCATGACGCCATACTAATTACACGATCTCTGATGATACACACAGACAGATTGATCATGTGTGAGACATGCTGAGTAAACTAATAGCTTTTACGCACCACATATCCATCGTTTCGCTTACCATGCCAAGCATGCATTCATAATTTGTACTTGTTATTAATTAAATTTCATTACCGTCTTGCAGGTTTTTTAAAGAGCAGAATTTTCGGAATTTTTAAGGAGTTACTGCCCGTAACTCTATTTTACAAATTTGATCACGCGAAGAAATAATAATAACGATTGTTCTTGCGGTATTGTTACATTTAATTTAAACTATTTAAAGAAACAAATCAAGCATTGTCCAAAAAAGTTACTCTGCATTGAAATAATGGAGTATTAAAGTCTTTTGGTATGTAAAGTGTGTCATGGAATTATTCACTCAGAGTGATCGCACATCGATCTTGTTGTGTATGTTCTAGTCTGTAGGCGATAAGATTATACAAGATTATCTGCAAAGACATCAGATTATGTCCGTACTATTATGAGAGATTTAACCGTATATCTTGCCTTTATTTATAGGTACAGTTCCTGGAGCAAGCTGAAATTATATCGGCCCAAAAGATCGGCGAATTAGAAGGTAAGAACGAATTGTTACAACAGCGACTTGACTTGAAGGAGGATTTGGAAGCTGATATTCTGTTGCTAGAGACGCTCAAGGATAAGATAGCGATATTAGAAAACGAAAATAATGTACTGAATACGAAAATAGCCGAATTAGAGGAGAACGAAGAAACATTGAAGAACAATTGGTTAAAAGCAGCCGAAAACGACGCAAACCGATCTCAAATATACGAAAGCAAGATCAAAAGTTTGGAAAGTTTGAATAATGATTTAAAGAGCAGGATTAAAGATCTACAGGAAAATTCTGATGTGTTCTCATTGAGTGGGCCTTCGCTTGCTACGGAATTGTCCGAAAGTGGTTCGCTCGCGATTCCTGCCGAAAGTGATTCCGTCTCGAAGCTTCAGAATCGATTACGTCAACTAGAAGAGGAATTAAGTGAGACACGTGACAAAAGAGACGCTGACATCGAGGTATTGCAAGACAAAATCGGAAAATTGAAAGATAACGAAGTCAAACTCAGTGAATCTCTGTTAGAATGTGAACTAGCCGAACGCGAACTGAAATCGCGAATCGCAATATATGAAGGGAACTCATCTTCGGCGGAGAAAATGATGCAATATGAGGGAAAGATAAAAGAAATGCAAAATTCCCGGGAAGACTTACTAGACCGACTCGACTCGATGGAAGACCACGAGGTAAATCTAAAGACGCGTATGAAAGAAACAGAGGAAGTGTACGAACAGAGATTGTCCGTATTGGAGAAAGAACTGGAAAATTGCGCAGAACGAGAAACAGCGCTAACGTCCAAAGTGAATTATTTTGAACAGCGCGAAAAGGAGCTTGATGACAAAGTGAAACAATATGACAAAGAGGTAACGATATTAAAATCTGAAAACGAAGAAATTAAGAGTCTTTTAGATCAAAACGATTCACCGGATATGGATGTTCATCACGAATTAGAACTCAGTATAGGAAAGAAGGCGAGGTTAGAGAAAGAGGTCGAGGAGTTACGACAAACCATTTTGGACCAAGATTCGGAACTTGAACAATTACGGTCCGACAACGAAGATCTCAATGAAAGGTTGATTGAGTTAGATAGTTCAGAGCAAGAATGTATGGAGAAAATGATGCGATTAGAGCAAGAGTGTAAAAGATTGAAACATTTCAGGGACAAGTGTGATATACTCGAAGATGCTGAGAACAAATTAATGGAACGAGTGTCGGAACTTGAAGAGTCAGAAAACAATTTGAATGAGAAAGTAAGGGAACTCGAAGAAACAGAAGAAAAATTACGTAGTGCACTTGAAAAGAGGACACCGGAAATGACATCAGAAGTTAAACCGGAAGTTGTGATAACAACGGAAAGCAAAGAGGCTAGAGTGAAGGAGGACAAAGAAACCGATACGACAGATCTAGTCGAATCTCCGGAACATGGGCGCAATAGTATAGTCGGAATGTTTCAACATTTACAAGACGTCGAATCTCAAAATCAAAAATTAAACGATGAACTTTTGTCTTTAAGAGGAGCAGACAATTTGAATAGGAACTTGACTGAAAAGGTCAGATTACTTGAATCGTCAGAGGATAGTTTGATGGAACGCGTGATGGAACTGGAAGAGTCGGAGGACAAACTTAAACAGGAAGTGGCCAGATTAAAGGCGTCGGCTTCAGTAGAGGTGGCCGACATCTTAGCCGAAACTGCAGATCTTCGCAAATCTGTGGAATTGCTCAAAGTTAATGTTGAAATGCTCGAATCAGAGAATGAAGATTATACGGACAAAATTCAGGAATATCTCATCAAGTTAGAAAGTGCAGAACAGACAATAACGCAATTAGAGAAAGAAAATTCCGAGTATAAAGAGAAAATCTCAAATTCCGAAGAACAGATATGCTTTTTGGAAACAAATTTAGCAAAATCAGAAAAGACGCTGAAGAATGAACAAGAAAAGATCGAATCTTTTCTAAAAAGCGAAGAAAAACTGTTCAAAAGTATTGCATCTGAAAAGACGCGAGCGGATGAACTGAATAGGAAATATTCCGACGTTAATGAAAAATTGACCAAGTATGAAAAGGAGAACGCATCTTTGAAAGAAGAAAAAGAGGAGTTATTAATGCAGTCCAGAGGAAAACGAAAGCTCTCGCAGAGTCTAGAAATGGAGAGGAGTCGAGTAGAGGATCTAGAATGTACTTTATCTGCACTTCAGAAGGTGCATAGTGAAAACAAAAGTGATCACGAAAAGAAGGTTTCACAGCTGGAAGATATGCTCGCAGATATAGAGGAAAAAGAAATAAAGAATCTCAAGCGAATCGATGAGTTATCAAATCAAAATCAGCAGTTACTGGCAGAAAATGAACGTGTTTCAGAACTCTCAGACGAAAATATGGTGCTTCTGAAGATCATAGAAAATAACAAATCAAAACAAGACGATGACGTAGAGATGGAACAAGATGGGGGAGATGTAGGTCAGAGCTCTGGTGAAACACCGAACACTACAGCCAGACCAATAGAAATCTGTGATGCTTGCAGGGTAGCCAGAGAACAGCAGGTACGCTACTTAAATTGTTCGTTTTGCAAATGTTTCATAAATAGTCATTAGCTTCTTCTAAAGTGTTAAATAAAAGTATCTTCTTTGCTCGCATTGATCAAGTAAATTTTCACTAAACTAACCATTTGCACTTCAGCAGACGGACGGACATATGTACAGGTCAGGCATCGACCGACCGTCTAGTTGATAGCAGAGAGCTTCGAGAGATTTGGTAAAGAGATTTTTTTTTAAATTTTCAGCAGATGGCTTCTATTGAAGATGCAGACGACAGTGAAACAGGTTGCTTGACATGTACGGTAGCAGAGACCAGACAATCGTATGAAGATTGCAAGTGAGTATGACCGTAGCTGTTATAACACTATTCCGTTTTACCCATTCAAAAGGTTGAAGTTTCACACAGTAGAAAAGTCGAAGTAGGTGGTGTAATTAAAGAAATTAACATTCTTCAGAGAAAGGGACCGATATTATACAAAACAAATTGTGATTTTGCTTTGTAAATTGAAATGTCAGTGTCATTTAAGTTTCAAACTAAAGCCGAGATTTAAAAAAAAATGCATTAAATAGGCGACACGATTCCTTGACATTGCAATTTAAAAAAAAAAAAGACATCAATGGTTGAATTTGCTTTAAAATGCAAAATTACTTGGACGCATTGCCATTTGACTGTATTGGAATTTTGCAAATTTTATCCCAATGCCTTTGATTCTATCTAAATATTCAAATGAAAATTGTGAGGCTGATACCAGTGCAACGAGATTGTAACGGAAGAAGAGATATACCCCAGATCCCCTATGCATTATTAATCAAATGTGCTGCTATAAAATGAACTTTGGATGTAATTAGATTATACAGAAAGGGAAATTCAATGATATTTACCGATAAAGCATTCGACAGCTATTGATTCATTCGACTATAAATTACGGTTCGACAATTATTTCTGTCCTTTTCATCTTTGTATCTCTCACTCGCCGCGGTCGCGCTACAGAAGGAAATGGGGGAGGGGGGCTGGGCTCGAAGGAGTTCAAAATTTTGTAATGTTACATTTTTTATACGGAAATTGATATTTACATAATTATTTTACCGCAATCAAACAATAGGCACACATCAGAAATTCCTCAGACAAAAAGCCCCAAACTGGAGCATAAAGTTATGAATTAAATGCCTTGTTTATTTACTCACACAGAGAATGGGGTCAAGGGGTTGTTCAAAAGACTCCCACCCATATTAGTATAAACAGAAATTAAACTTCCATATACACTTGGTTCTCAAGTGATATTTATATACAGTATGTATTCGGTTTCACCTTAGCAGGTTAGGGCTTGATCTGACATTTTGATGCTCACGTTAATTGAATAGAGACGGGCAACAGATGATAGATCGATTATCTATGTTATTGTATTGATGTACGTGTGAAATCTACACCGAAATGGACATCGTCCGAACACGGGATACATGTGTATAGGTAGACTTTTTTAGGCTCAGGTATGTCAAGCTCGTTTATGCTAATAAGTGAGATATCTTGTCACTTTTTCATCGTCTTGCAAAATTGAATGTCAACTTGATTTATTCTCTACAATGTTACAAAATCACACCTGGTATAAAAGATCAATGTCTACAGGAGACATGATTGGATAGTAAATATTTGTTTTTGTACCATACCGACATTGAACAGATGTAATGCATGCACAGATCACAAGAAAAGAATTGGGGGGGGGGGGGGGGGGGGGGGTATGGAACTAGACTGTCTTGATAGTTGATACCCTACATCCCCATTCCCCACCATCCCTTAGGAATTTGATAAATGTACTTATGTTTGCATATGATTTTTACAACCTCTCTCTCATGACGTGATCTTGGGAACTTACAAGAAAGTAAAAAGCGGAAAAATAGGGGGAAGGGGGGGGGTTAAATACATGTACATGTACGGTTACAGTTGGTTTGAGAAAATAATTGTATAGGGAAATACATTTTGTGGCATACCTGTAGATGAAATGTAGTCTTCATCACTGAAATGATTTCTCTCTTAGTCTTCATTTTGAAATGTAACCCCTCTTTTAGTCTTCATCACTGAAATAATTTCTCTCTTAGTCTTCATTTTGAAATGTAACCCCTCTCTATCATGTCTATGATGAAAGAATAGGTAGAAAATAATTGCCTCTGATAAAAATAGTTGGTTGTAGGACTAAGGAAGGCTTTGGAAAAATAGCAGCCTGTTAAAATTTTCGTAAGAATTTTTGTGAAACTGGGCACGTCAAAAAGGAATATTATACACAGTGGCGGATTCAGGGGGGTGCGAAGGGGGCACCCGCCCCCCCCCCCCCCCCCCCCCCCCCCCCCCGGCACTGACCCAAAATTTTCCAAAAATAGGTATATTTTGGCCCATTTTCAGTCAAAATCGGCAAAATTCGCCCTTGACCCCCCGGCAAAGGGGGCGCTGGATCCGCCACTGATACATACATAAGAAATCGGTTTTAATATCTACATGCATTAGGCCCTTGATTTATCACAACATATGGTATCTGACTTTTAATCAAGTTTTTACTTTTTCCTCACATAGAGTCATGGTGCTCTGACCTTTAATTATTGATTTGCTTCATAATGATTGATCTTGGCTTATGATTTATTCAGGAAATAGTTGCTAGTTTCCATAGTAATTATGATACATTAACCTGTGAGACATAACCAGCTTATTGTAAAGGTGGGATCTGTTAGAAGGAATCAAGATCAAAAGTTGTAGGTATACAAATGTAGCAGAGGATTTTTGGCCAGTGTTCACCTTTTCATGCCCCTTCTAACACAAAAAAAAGTTGTTCCAGACATTGTTATACATCGAAAATGTCTAATCTTGGTTTATATTTATGTTGGTAGAGAGAGAGAGAGTTATAATAATCTATTTCAACCTAGTTATGATACATTTTTCTCTTTGCTATGTTTTGCAGGAGGTGCAAGGAAGAGCAAGATGTTACAATTACCTCCCTCCAGTCAAATCTTGAAGACATCCATAGAGAAAAAGAAGATTTATTGAAGAGATGTAGTGAGCTGTCAGGAAATTTATCTCAACTTGAGTCTTCCAATTTGAATTTTAGTAGTGAAAATAAACTCCTGTCAGAAAAATTGAAAAATATAGAATCTGTGCTACATTCCAAAGAGGCTGAGTTCCTGTCAAAGGAAAAGCATCTACAAGCACAAGTTGACTCTTTAAGGACTAGTGAAAAATATTTGCAGCAGAAATTGGATAGTGTCGAAAGTGCATACGGATCTGGTGATAATTCGCAGTGCAACGATCCCGATGTAAAGTCATATGATTGGTCACCAGAGGAAGTTAATGCTTCACAAGATGAACTTCTGAGTAGAATTCAAATTCTTGAAAGGAGTAACAGGTCACTAGAGTGCAGATTGGAATACTTTGAGGCAGCAGACAAACAGACAGACATCATGCTGGACAAACCAGAGGACATACTGCGTCAGCGCATCATTGAGCTGGAAAAACTAGAAAAACATTTGAAAATCCAGGTAGGCTTTTTGTATATTTTAAGAAATTTGAGATACAGATGCATCTCATGTACTTTGAATTTGTGGTTTTTCTAAATTTTGAAGTAAATTTTTTACCGTTTTTATTAGAATCAGCCCCTTGATTTCCTTGCTTAGTTTATGAGGAGAGGAACTTGAGGAGGGGGGGGGTGAAATACTAGTACATCTTCTGTCCTAAATATTTTGTAGATCTAATCAAATAAGTGTATCTTACAAAGGCTAAATGTATAAAAAAATTTGTATTTTATGCTGTTTCTCACAAATGCATACTTTAATATTTTAGGTGTCAGAGCTGGAGAAAGATCGCGAAGAGTTATATGAAATCACTCGAAAAGACAAAAATACCATTCATGAACAAAACATCAAGATTCATGAATTGCAACTGGCTGAGAAAACTGTTAAAATACAAATAGAAAAATGTGAGGCTACAGAGAGGGAGTTATATAACAAGATAGAGGAGCTGGAAGATCAAATAAGGAAAATGGAGGATAGAATATCAGAATTGACCATTTTGGAAATGCGGTTAAAGAAGTTGGTACAGAAATATAAACTTGATGAAGAGGTTTGGTTGTCTAAATCACAAGATCTCAGTGTGTCTCTCTCAGAACTGTCGGTATCGGAAGCCCAACTCAAACAGCATGTTGGAAACTTAGAAAAAGAGAAAATGACTCTAGCCGAAAAATCAGAATATTTGGAGTTGAGATTAAAGGAAGTTGAAAATGCAGAGACAAGTCTAATCCAGAGGGCTAAAGATCAGGAAAATTTGGAAATTAGTATGAACAATAAGCTAAGTGAGCTCCAAAGAGCGCAATCCAATGCCGAGATGCAAGTCATTGAGCTCCATACCATTAATTTAGACTTGAGTCAGAGATTAAATCAGTCAATGGCGGACAATGCTGTACTAAATCAAATGGCATCACAGCTTCAGAACCAGGTTAGCCAGTTACAGGAACAACTACAGAATTTACAGGAGTCAGAAACAAAACTCAAAGGTGAAAGGGCACAGGCGTCAAGGTCACACAAAAATAGGGTCAAGGACACTGAAAACGATGAAACAGAAGATAGAATTCAGCAGCTGGAAGAGGCGGAAAGTCAGCTAAAAGTGAAGCTGAACCAAGCTCAACGAAATGAGAATAGATTGCTCATTAAAATCAGGGAACTTGAAAGTCAGGTAATTATATATCTTTGGAAGTTGACATGCTCTCCATTGTAATATGAGACTCATGGCATGTCTATCAAATTTGGATAATTTTACATGAAAATTGAACCAGTAAGCACTTTACACAATTTCCTATTCTTGCCAGGGGGAATCCTCTTCACCTACATGTATATGTGCATATGTGAAAGTCTAATTTTCTTTTGAAGTTGATGCACTTCTTCTTGAAATACTTTTTTATCTCCTTATTGGATGGTATTTAATAAGTTTAAATTTGCACTTTTTGCAGTGCGTTACTTTCAGTTTTTGCGAATATCTGTATGGTTCTTTTATAGCAAAATAATTTTTGGGTTTATTTGAAAAAAATATTCTTTTTATGAAGGTATTTGAATAAAATTTTTATTCATGTTTTTGGCAGACGACATTGGATCTGAGTAAATCTCAGAAAGAGAGACTTCCCAGAAAATTGGAAGATTGCCAAAGAAGAATCATGGTCCTTCAGAACCACAACGAAGAGCTCAGGGAGTTGGTAAATGGCTCACAAGGAGCCACAGAACTTCAGGGAGCCAAGACGGCTCTATTGGAGCAAGTAGGATTGATGGAACAGACAGTTTATCACCTACAAAATGTTGTGAACCAAGCATCCCTCAAAAAGGTTTGAGTTCGTCTTTTGGAAAATTTTGAATCTTATCTTTTTGAAATTCACTATAAATGATAATAATCAGTAATAAAATACGTAAGCGTTTCATTTTATCAATTCAATATTATTATAAAGTTACATATGGTTCTCCAAAGAAGACTCAGAAATCCTAAGACTTAAGCTGTCAGAATTTATCGGAGATGTCAGCGCATTTTCTCTCCATGTAGAGGGATAATTTATGCATTTACATTACATTTAAACTGAAATATAATATTTACAGGGTGCAGATAGTCACAGAAAAGATTATGAAGCATTACAGAATGGTTTGCTTCAAATCGCAGAGTCAATCAAGGTAATGTCACTATAACACACAACAATTCTATTTACATGTTATTTTTAAAAACAGTTGTCATTATCTTAAAATTTGATATGTTTTACTATATTATTTGATTTAATTTTCTCTATCATAATAATTATTTTATTCTCTTGTTTTAGATTCTGCAACAGTTATTAGGGCAGTATCAAGAAGAGGAAATTGATAACTTAGATCGTAAGTATTATTCATGCCTTCTAAAACAAAATGGAAATTCCATTTATGCAGAAATAGATAAATTATATCTGATTACTTCATGCTGAAAAAGTAAACAAGAAACTGTATTATTTCATATGCACAATCATTATGATGAATAGAATCTGAAATTGAAGGTCAAGGTCATTGATATCTTTTTGGATGTTCCAATGACTTTTTCTTGTGTTAAAGTGAATTTCTTAACATTTGTCATACCATATGTTTTGTACTCACTTTTTCTAAGTTCTAACATTGTACCACATTAAAACTTGTCCTTTCAGAAATAACCCCAGACCGTACTCACCTCTCTTATGCACGGTTTAACGGAGAGAGATGCGGTCCCCACGCAGACAGAAGAACCAGAGGTCAGAAGGTTGTAATGTCCAAAGTTCATGGACGCCCTGTACAGAAACTGGCCAATCAGATGGTCAATATGGAATACAAGGGTAGAGAACTCTTGGATGACCAATCTGATGCCAGTACAGTAGAAGAAGAACCAATGGTAAAGGTAGGTTGATCCGATATCGTTTTGTCAAAGTTTACGATTGATCATTTTGTTGGAATGGCTCTGTTTAAGATTTGCACCAACACATTGACAGTGTTCAAAATAGACTGTCAAGTCTAACATAGAGTTTATTCATAGGTTACAGAGCAGGCAAAAAGTGTTGCTTACTTAGAGTATTTTATTATTCAAATCACAAGAAATATTTGTCATGTCGCCAGGTCACCAAAGATGTCTTATTTATGTCCATGCATGCACATGTAATTTTGATACTCACTTTATTAAACTTTAAAATTTCATCTTAAGTAACAACTAAAGTGCATTTTTAGTCAGTTCAAGGGATGTGAACATCACTCGACTTCTCTGTTGAAAGTTTCATCATTTTTCTATTCATTCATCATTGAACAATCTTGCAATTTATGAAAACATGAAAGTTTCATTTGGCATTGTTTTGACAGTATGATTTGCATGTCATTTCAATAACCTTTTTCTTCCTGTATATGTCTAGTAAGTAGATTGATTTAGAAATCAGTCTTTTCAGATGAGAAAACTTCCTATTTGTAACAATATCTTTAAATTTTATTTTCCTTCTTTCAAATTTTAAACCTTTTATTATTTAAAGGAAATGATGTGGGAAAAAAATTTACTTTTCTAGCATGTCTGTTAGACCTGAACATCGTCATAATGGTTTTATCTCAGATTCCGTCATAAATCAGAACTCTGAGAAAATGAAAAGGCTGAATGTTACTCGTAATTTTCGTATACCAACACTAACAAACATTTCTCTTTATCTAACACTTCATTTTATCCTTTATCACTTACTGTTGTTCTCAAAAGGCCGGGTATGAGAAAAGTGAAACTAGACTTATAGTGACACCTAGTGGCAGATTTGTCCAAGATGATTACCAGGTATAATAATAATCCAATGTACATTGCATTAAACAGATCTTATGCTAATGAACGCCAGAAAACAAATAATGTCAACCACTTTCAAACTTCATTACAGCCAAGATCACTGAGGCTATATTAAGACAAACAAATGAAGTTTTTGATAGGTTGCTCTAAGCTTTAGACTTTATCCAGATAATTTGGCAACTGGACTGTATAACATAATTTTCATATAAGTCATTTGATAAAATTGCTTCTTTGGAAATGATATACTGTAAATTGGTTTTTATTCGTCAGATACCAATTTTCGTCATTTTCGTCAGTGCCTTCCTTGACGAAATTACGTACCAACGAATATAAATACTCCTGACAAAAAATAAGTTGAAGTAATGAAAAATTGAATCAGTCTCTTGGTAAACTTAAATATAAACCGGGAGTACTGCGGAAGAGGGAGAGTGTTAAATTACAACATGCAAATGGCAAATCAATGGAAACTGAATACGAACACAAAGTCGCATATAATGTACTTCTAATTTCTAAATAATATGTTTTCACAGCAAGGCAGGCGATATACATGTCTCTAATTGTTTGCTTACAGATAATTGTTAATCAAACAATGAAAACAAACACATACAATTACGGCAAATTTGACGATTTAATGGTAGATCTAAATGATAAGTTTGCATTTGAACAGACGAATTTACATTAAAGGGACCCTTGGATGACGAATTTACGTACTGACAAAATGGTAATTTTAAACGAATTGACGAAAATTTGTACTGACGAAAATAAAGCAATTTACAGTAATTATAATTTATTATACAATTCATACATGTAGATTCAATAATGAAAATTACAGACAACTAATATTCCATATTTTCAGTATTTTGTCAGATCTCTCCAATAAAAAAAAAGAAAAACAACACACCAAAAATTGTATAGATAATTAAAAATAGATTATTACAATTATATAGATAATTGCAGTATAGATAATTATCACTTTATTGTGTTAGCCTGGTACTAGTGAAGCTGAGATACAGCTAACTGCTGATGGTAGATTTATTATCAAGGATAATGACCAGGTAATTTTGAATGATTACACTCTTCCCCTCACTGTAGATGGGGCATGCCAAGGGCCAATACAGCATACATTACGGCTTCATGGATTACTCCTTTCCTGCTTTGACTATAGCCATAATACATTTTTAGCTGAAATTAAATCCTGCTTTCGACCGATTACCCAAATACTGAATACTGAATATCACAACACCAGGAGACCCAACTCAGTGGTGGATTCAGGGGGGATGCGGAGGGGTTGTCCACCACCACCCCCCCCTCCCCACCCCCCAGCAAAGACCCAAAATTTTCCAAAAAACCCTTTATTATGGCCAATTTCAGTCAAAATCGGCAAAATTCGCCCCTTGACCCCCCGGCAAAGGGGGCGCTGGATCCGCCAATGCAACTGTCCTTTTTAAATTATGTATAAAATCAAGAAAACATACTTATGTTACCTACACACATAAGAGTGACATACATGTACTAAACAAAAATCAAGCGTATTCCCAAATGTATTCAGGACTTCATTATGAACTTATTACCACTTATTGTATGTAAAATAGAAATAATTTCAATAATATCGTACTCAAGATTATTGTACAGCTTTTATTTGAAAGACTATTGTACAGCTTTTTATTTCAAAGAGTATTCTTTACATAAAAGATGGATTATCGATAAAAAAAATATATTTCAAGGAATATCACTCTTAGCCTATCATATATGATGCACAGTATAGCAATGATTTTAAAGACAATAAATATCAAGTTGAATAAGAAATTGCATTTTAAAAAGGCTTATCATAAAATCCCATCCCCACAGTTTTCCCTTACTCAATCAGCAATTTAGGTAGTTTGCTTAAGCTACAATCATTGCACATTAGAAGGGTTTTACTTAGATTATTATATGCATTTGCAGTGGTCAAGTAGAGATATGGCCTTCCTGGTAAAATGCTTTATATCGGGTCATTAGATGCTGGTAAATTACTTATGGTCATTAGATGCTATTAATAAACAATTCTTCATATTTGCTACATGAAATGTAGAATTGACTTCATTAATCAAATTCTCATTTTCGGCTTTGTGATTTTTCCAGCAGTGCAAGCATTATGTGCATTCGATAGCAAGGATGGCAGATGTGCTACTAATAGTTTTAGCCATGGTAAAGGCATTACAATGTGGTTCTTCAAAGCATTTCAATGCTTTAAAAGTGATTTTCTCCATATTTCAGCAGGTACAGGGTAAAACCAATATGCCACACACAAGAAAAGTTGCCAAAAGTTCAAAAGGTCATCCCAGGCAGGATGGACCAATCAGCAGTGAAGGAAAGGCTGAAATGTACATGCCCCCGGAAGAAGCCCATTGGATGGAGGTGGAATCCAGACTCCTCCCATTGGACAATGGACGATGGATCCAGGTTGGCAAGGCAACAGGTGTACAAAGTAAAGCTCCAGAAAGGTCCCATAACACACATGATCAAGAATTAGTACTTGGTAAGTCATAGATTTAACCTTAAAAACTGGAGTTAATATAACTGTTGATATTCCTTCTTTCATTCTATATCACTTGTTCTATTGTTCTACTTTCCCATTCAAATTTAAATTTTTCAATATTGATCATCTGTTGTGAAATTTACCCAGATTGTAGTTCATAATTTTAATACATATATGGAAAAGAAATTAGAATAATGAAGAAGCTTATAATCATGCCTTGATTGAATGAAGCTGCTGTATTGTAGAATGAAGATGCAATGTTTGTTGCATAATGCTTAATCTAGGTCCAGTGTAAGTAAAACGCAAATAGAAAGAATCTTATCTCAGATTTTTTTTTTCAAATATTGATTTTTTGGCCGGAGGTCAACACAATTCTGGTCAGACTCTATAGATTGACAATGTCTGTCGTCAACAATTTAATTGATAAAGTTTTTGGTTGAAGCAAAATCTTTGTAACTAAATGCAGTGGAAGCGTAATATTATACAGGTTGGTTGTCTGTGACAAGACCATTCAATTTATTTTTGTAGGATTAACACTTGCATCAGAAAGCGAAGAAAGCTTTGATGCCCAGAATGACACAGATTCCAGTATGTGGAGTCCGGTACAAAAACGCAGAAAATTTCGCTCGGTACACGGCACCACTGACAAACAGGAAAGGATACTGCCCCAAAAATCATCATCATCTACATTAGCCAATCATCTACATAGTTACGCAACAGATTCCATGAGTGAGGGTGGGGATGCCACGCCCACTTACCTGTCAGATGATAACAGAGAGGGTGTGGTCCCCCAGGGTATGGTAGGATATATGGACGGCAGCCTCCCTGATAGCGGCCTGGGGACCACATCTCTGACATCTACAGGAAAACAATCATACCTGAGGGAAAAACTAGCAGCTATAGGTCGTACATTAGAAGTAAGTACTCTCTATTCTGTGTGATAATTTTTTCCGCATTTTTGCAAAATTTAATACGGAATTTTTACGGAAAAGGGAGTCTAAATACTCTTTATGTAACATTTCCGTGGATTTTCTGTGTTATTTCCATGGAAAAATTACGGAATTCTGAAGTACGGGATTTTGTAAAGAAGTTATTTAATCCTTTCAATGTGAATGTGTAAAATATGATGACACAGATTACAGTATGAGGAGTCCTGTACGAAAACACAGAAAATTTCGCTCGGTTAACATGACCCCAACATACACAAAAGGATACTGCCCCAAAATCATCATCATCTACATTAGTCAATCATCTATATAGTTACGCAAGAGATTCAATGAGTGAAATGAAGCTGTGTGTGAGTTTGATTTTGAAAACAAGGATATATTAAATTTTGTCTGAAACAGTGTAGGTATATGGACGGATCGATCAAAACCGTAATGCTCAGTTATTTCTCATTTGAAAAATTTGTCTTTCAGAAGCAGTCATTAATGCAAGAAGCTAATGATGAAACTGAAAGTGAAGAAAATATCACAATGCAACAACTAACAAATGCCAACAGGGAGATAAAAAATCTCAAAGAAAAGGTAGGAAAATTGCTAAAATCTTAATTAAAATCCTTGCCAGAAAGTTGTAGCACAAGAAATAAAGAATTATTACTTTAATTTTCCAGTACTCGAAGACAAAATGCCATAGCATGAGGGCATTTGAACAAGAAAAATTGCATCATTTCTGTTCCATTGTCATTTGGAAAATTTACATTTACAAGTAGCTAGCTTGTAGAAGTTTAATATTCTCAAATGAATGAACTAGTTCAAAGTGCAATACTATATTTGTCTGAAAACATCCACAAATGCACTTGTTGCAGCTTTTAAATTAACTTTGAAATAAGTAACTAAAGTAAAATGAGACATGTACAAAAAATATACATTTGTATTTGAATGTTGAGAATTCATTAACACTTTCAGATCAATACGATGGAAAGAGATTTGGAGAGAAAAACCCAATACATCACAATGCTTGAAAATTTCATGGATAAACTTCATCAACTTCTTAGTCAAAAGGTTTGAACATCATTTTAGTCTTTCAACATAAAATGTCCTCATAGCAATATGACTCAAATGAATATTCTATGATCAGGCAATATGAGTTTGGTGTTGATCTTGCTGGTAAAACTTTTGAAGAAGCCCGAATTACAATTTGTCATTAAATCTATTGATTTGTATCATACTTAAGCCCCTGTCACTTCTACACGTTCTCTCAAGACGTTCTTACTACGTCCTTGAAGTCCTTAAAAATTTTCATGAACATAGTGAGAATGTGTCATTGATTCATTCACTTTGAAGGGCTCTCAGAAAGAATAATTGATGACTCTAATATATGTGCAACACGACCTTTTGTATCCGTAACACATAGAAGTGAGTCCTTCCCATCTTTAATATGTTTAGTCAAGTTCGCACTAAGGTCGGCCCCAATTTCACACTATGAAATAGATGTCTGCATTACGATAGTACAGCGTTCATTCTACGTTCTTGAAGTCCTTACAGCGTTCTTGCCATGATCATGACACGTTCAAGAAAAAAATTGTTTGGACGAGTTCTGTTTTGACTTTTTGAGTCATCAAACCCAGAGGGTAGTAAGAATGGCAGAGATGAGTGAAGGTCTCAACATGGTTATATGTAAAAGTTTTAGCAGTCTGTAATATAATCCTACTATGTTTGCGACACGTTTCTAATATGTCAATGAAGTTCTCAATACATTCACAAGTAGTCCTTAACACGATCAGTCCCCAGCGCATTCTCATCACGACTGAAAAGTTCAAAATGGTTGTGTTGACTCAGCGTACGGGCATGTCCGTCGGCATCCTTTCTACAATCTCAAAGTGTATCAGTGAGTTCTTACTACATTTCCCATGTCCTGACTACGTCTGCGCCATGTTTTGTGCAATTTTGGTGTTCGTAGTACAAATGTCATGCCAGAACTTGTAGGTGTGACAGGGGCTTTATGTCTCATAACATTATTTGATCAATAGTTCTTTGAAAAATATTTGGGAATCACTCGTACCAGATTCCTACATGAACCTCTACATAAAAATACTCATGGTTATACAGAATGAGAAGCCGGAAGCTGAGGTGATACAAGCAATAGAGGCAGAGTTACAGAAGACAATGGAGGAAGTCAGAGGACTTGATCTGAGGAAGTCTGAACATTCAGAGGATTTACCAAGTCTTAATGCTCTGTTAGACAAGAGAGAAAGAGAGCTAAAGGCAAAGGTATGTGTAAATGTGACAAAAACAAAGATGGAAATATACATGATAAACAAATATTTAGAATTTATGACTTTACAAACAAGGGATGAAAATTTACTTAAAAATGTTAAGGACCCTATTGTGTCAAAAGTCACAAAGAATTTTACTTAGTAAACCCTTAAATGAAAACAATAAGACCTCCTGTCTACATTTTGAGAAAGTTAAAATGGGAAAAATCAGTGTTTTAGGCAAATTTCACAGGGATTCCATAACCCAGGTACCCCACTCAAGATTTGTGCACCATATTTCAAGTTATATTGTTTGACTTCAAATTACTAGACTTACTTTGCAGTATATATATATATTATTCTAATATGACTTGATTCTTATTCCCTATTAAGACAACAGACGCGATCCGGGCTCTATTCTCCAATATAGGCCCTATTGCGATAAGCCACGCCTACCCATTTTCAGAAAGCAGATAAACCGACAGGAACTGGTTTTTACCAAGAATCGAAAGGTCTAAGTTTGGTCATCATTAGAATAGAAATAAAAAATGACAAGCCGGGCTCTATTGTCTCATAATGCCCTCGCGTCCTCAGCCAATCACATTTATCACCTCGCAGCTGATGCGGCTCGGTAATAAATGTGATTGGCTGAGGACGCTCGGGCATTATGAGACAATAGAGCCCGGCTTGTCATTTTCTATATCTTAAATATATACCAAAGTGCATATGCAAGTATATACTGGTATTTACAACTTAAGGGCAACTTTCATGAAATATTTGACATTGATTCTTTTCTGCTTTTCAATTAAGTGTTCATATTTGATTACAGACCAGTGAAGTGGACAGTCTTTTACAAGAGTTAAAACAGTGGCAGGATGAATGTCGTACAATAGAGGACATGAGAACAAACGCCTTGGATGCGGTACGAGTCCTGGAAATGGAGGTGGCTAACCTGCACAGGGCTGAGAAAGAACTCAAACACTCCAAGGAGGCGTATAGTACTCTCAATCAAGAGGTAATAGCAGATGGATCATGTTTACATACATTCAACTCTTATAAAATTTTACATTTAGGATGTATTGGAAGTTCTTTTCATGTCTCAAAAATGTTTTTATCTTAGAAATTTAACATTTTCAGACTCATTCATAATAATTTTTGTGATATAAAAAAGTACAAATTTCGACAGATTTTTTTCCTAGATGTACGAAAGTGTTTAAAAACACCTATTTAACACAGGACGCAAGAGAGGTTTTGAATAAACAGATTTTACATAGCTTCACTATATCAAAGATTTATCAGCACATCAATAGTTATTAATAGCAAGTAGAAATAATTTTCACATCTACATATTCTCTTCTAACATTGAACTTAGTGCAAGCAGCTAAGACTAAAGAGTGAAAATTTAGAGATTTTGGAATTGGAACACGAAAAACTACAGATTGAATTAAATAGACTTCGTTCTGAAAGTAACACCATACCAGACCTACAGGCTGACAACAAGTTTATGGAGGAGCGACTCAAATATACTACTGACTTACTAGAAACCAGGGTACATACAGGCTTAAATTAAAAACACATCGTCAATGCATGAAGAAATAAAATCAAAATTACATCAGAAGATATACAGTAAATCTTCAAAAATTGGTTTTCTTTCAACTTCAAATTAAGAAAAATCAAGTAACATTCTAATTTTTTTTTTCTTTACTATTTTCAAAAATTAAGTTGTAGATGCTCTTCTTGATTTAAAAAAAAAAAATTCTTTTCTATTTTTAAAAATTAAGTCGTAAAATGCTCTTCTTAATTTTTTTATCTTCTATTTTTGAAATTTTAAGTTGTGTAGTGCCCTTTAAATTTGTGGAAAATAATTCTTTTATAATATGTATCTACAGTCAGAGAAGGTTAAGGAGCTGATAGAGGACATCTCCGTTAAGAAATCTAATGTTATTCAACTGGAGCAAGAAAATCTTCAACTTAAGAATGACATTGTCGGTTATGAAAATTTGAAGACGCGGGTAAACATAACTGTCGCATGAAAATATTTGTACTTCACGTTGCCATAGCATGGATTACATTCTTTTCAGATTTCAAAAAAGTTTCACAAGAAAGCATTTCCATTGAATTTATTTGTTGTATTTTGCTTTGATATTTTCCATTTGAGTGAATTTTTAATTCTCCAGTAAAATTCACTCATTCTCCAGTAAAATTCACTATTTTTCAGTTAAACTCACTCATTCTCTAGCAAAATTCACTCATTCTCCAGCAAAATTCACTCGTTCTCCAGTACAACTTACTCATTCTCCAGTGAAACTCACTCATTTTCCAGTAAAACTCACTCATAGCAAATGCATCAAAATCATATCCTCTTTATTTGAAGAAAATGCAAAATACTTATCAAAAAAATTATATCAATCCCTGGCAGAGGTCCATCACATTCACACAAATTTTAAAGTTGCAAAGTTTCTTACTGAAGTTGCTGCTGTAAATTTGATTCTAGTGTACAACTCCACGCAAATTGATTTATTCATGAATATATTATTTCTTCACATTCCACATACATGTATAGTTTTTTTCTCTTTGCGAATAGCAATTGCTATACATACATGTATGTCAAAAATCCATGATTTCAAGTGCACTAACCCTGAGAAAAGATCTACAGATTTCTTAAATACAATGACAACGGTAGTAGATTTTCCAGATAACATTGACCAAAAACAAAATCAAAGGTCTACAATAGTACATACTATACTCATTACATACTGAATTCTATGCAATTATTTTACATAATAATTATTCTTTAATTTTTCAGACTGAGTCAATAGAACGTACTAAAGAAGATGCCTTAATGGCTTTGGCACCACTCAAAGCCAGAATCAACCATTTGTCTCAGAAGTGCAGAGAAAAGGTAGATCAAGATTGTTAATCACATTTGCAAAAGAGGAAATATGAGTAATTTTATTAATGTTTTGAAATGGTAGAATGAAACAAAAAAATATGACAAAAGAGATTTTGTATTTAGGGGATAAACGTACTGTGTTTTGTGGTTCTGACAGGTACAATGTATATGTTGGATATACTGTTGAAAATGCAGTTATACCGTCGGGGCTTGTCCCCGACGGTTTAACGTATGTTTCCAACAGTATATCCAACATATACCTGTCGGAACCACAAAACACAGTACGTTTATCCCTATTCTAATTCATGTGACATATTTTTACTTTTTAGCTCGCCGGGACGAATGTCCGGAGAGCTATTGTCATACCCCCGGTGTCGGCGTTGGCGTCTGCGTCTGCGTGCGCGTGCACAAAAACTTTAACCTTGCTTATAACTTTTAAACCAATACAGATTGGGCTTTCATATTTCACATGTGCATTCCTTGTGACAAGACGTTTCCATGGATACCAAAATTTCTGACCTTGTGACCTTGACCTTGGAGATTGACCTACTTTTGAAAAACTTTAACCTTGGCCATATTTTTGGAATGGTTAGTGATAGGGCTTTGATATTTCACATGTGTATTCCTTGTGACAAGACGTTTCCATGGATACCAAAATTTCTGACCTTGTGACCTTGACCTTGGAGATTGACCTACTTTTGAAAAACTTTAACCTTGGCCATATTTTTAGAATGGTAAGTGATAGGGCTTTGATATTTCACATGTGTATTCCTTGTGACAAGACGTTTCCATGGATACCAAAATTTTTGACCTTGACCTTGGAGATGATTGACCTACTTTTGAAAAACTTTAACCTTGGCCATATTTTTTGAATGGTAAGTGATAGGGCTTTGATATTTCACATGTGTATTCCTTGTGACAAGACGTTTCCATGGATACCAAAATTTTTGACCTTGACCTTGGAGATGATTGACCTACTTTTGAAAAACTTTAACCTTGGCCATATTTTTGGAATGGTAAGTGATAGGGCTTTGATATTTCACATGTGTATTCCTTGTGACAAGACGTTTCCATGGATACCAAAATTTTTGACCTTGTGACCTTGACCTTGGAGATGATTGACCTACTTTTGAAAAACTTTAACCTTGGCCATATTTTTTGATTGGTAAGTGATAGGGCTTTGATATTTCACATGTGCATTCCTTGTGATAAGACCTTTTTTATTGTTGTTGTTGCAATTTACATATGGTTGCCACCGGCGAGCTATGTTGTCATTCTGACAAGTCTGGTTATACCCCTCAGAGGGTCTAACGTATCGCTTTAGAGGTGACGTTGCTACGGAGGACTAACAACGACCAACAGAAATCATTGCGCTGCAAAATATGAAATACAACTGCTTCGTATTTATTACAATGGCGAAAAATCAAAGTGTAATCAATAATAAACCTACTTGCTCTGTTGTTTACATGTGGAGAACGCCATTTACAAGCTCATACCTTGTAGTTTTACGTCACAGTATGACGTCACAGGAGCGAAGAACAAAGGGAAGCATGACATCATAAGCAAAAAGTGCGCTAAAGCTTGTAACGTGCAAATTTATGTAGGGACACATTTTAAAGGATGTCAAGTGAGTCGGTTTGCGGCATGTATATCGTCGTTATACGTGCTTGTAGAAATCCAGTGAACCAATCAGAATGCGTGAAACAAACAGAATGAATTAGAATTCGTTTTCAAAGGCTGTTTCAAAAGATATTTACATATTGAGAAAGCATGCATTTAATTCTGCATCTTTAGAATATGTTTTCCTTGGTGAAGAGGAATTAAGTCTGTTATCATTTTAAAAGAGTATATGCTGTTTGTACAGGACAGTTTATTGAGGAGGCTAGGTGAAGGGTTGAGGAGGACAAAGGAAGGAGGACAGGACCAGAGGACAGTCCTCGAGGAGTTATCAACTATGGAACAGAGGATGGAGCAGGAGGAGTACAACACTCAATACTCCACTCTGGTACTTATCAAATTCTCAATGCAATACATTAGATAGATATAATATATCTTCTGAGTTCAATGCTTAGTCATTATTTCTCATCTACGAGTCTTTATGGGACACATAACAGTGTCAGCTGATGATTTGTGAAGAAGCAATAATCAATAGATCATACAGAATTCTGTAGGCCCTTATATATAGTTTCATGAAAATGCACTTGGAGACCACAATTCTTAAAATTTGCCTGTTGATATTACATGCCTGCTAAATGCAACTTGCATCATTCATTTAAGGCATATTCGAGTTTTGAAATGAACAATACAACTTATGTACAATGGCAATACATGTATACTAGATCCCAAGTTTGCCCAAGGTAGGTAAGAAATAAAGGATATAATACATAGTGTAGTGCACCAATACACAAAGCTATTTTGGTGATGGCTTATTCACAAAGATATCCATTCTGAAAAATTTTAACATACATGTATATTAAAAATATCTGACATTTCACCCTTTCTCTTACATTATAGCCTAGCATGTCCAGAGGAAGCAGACGACACAAGTATAGAGGAGTGACGGCCTCAATGACGGACCTGGACGATGCGTCATCAACGTCCTCCGTAATAGACGGTCAGGAAAACGTCGCTTATAGCGATACAGAAACTCTAAATAGAGGTCACATGGGCAAAATACGAAACAGGCGACATGACGCACCCTGGAATATAAGAACAACAAAAGGAAATAGCAGAAGTCTGCCTCATATCCATCATTTACACAAACGTAGAGGAGATTCCTTTAGTGCTAAACCTTTACCCGTGGGTCACATGCCCCCTGACCCCATGTTTGTGGCCGTAGTGGACTATGACCCTGACCTTTACTCAAGGAGTGGCCGTAGAGAAGCCGAGTTGACCTTGAAGGAGTGGGATCAGGTCAAGGTCATAGGTAAGATTTTCATTCAAATTTTTACTTTATAGAAGTTTAAGTTCCGTCTTTGTAAGTTTATTTTCACTGCAAACGCTTCTGTCGAGGAGTGGCAGCACAGAATGTGACTCCCTACATTTTCCTTTGTATCAAATCTATCAATAGGCAACAAAATATCCTTTCATTCAAAATCCAAGCTTCACTAGCCAGATTCTGTTTTGCGCATTGCATAACATGTAGTCTAAGAGTAATTTAGTTTCTGTCTCTGTATATTAAGAAAGAAAAGATAGCAGTTTTAAAGTTGAAAGGCAATGATGAAGATGCAGAATCTGCTTTTTAAAAATGCCCTGACCTTGATGTTTGACCTCGCTAATTTTGTAGGCCCCCTTGATGAGACCGGGTACTATGAGGCTGTCAGTAATGGTTTACGAGGTTTAGTCCCTGCTGCATATCTCAGACCAGCCAGTCTGTCCGATGTGGACCATCGATCATGGACTGCAAACAGACCAACAGTCCATCCTCACCTCAACTCTAGTCCCGAGAGAATAATACAAGTCCATTCACAGCTTCAACAATCACATAGTCCTCAAAATCATGGTGAGTCAGAACAGTGAAATGATATCATATCATGTAAAATGATAAATTATTGCAAAATTCTGAATTTCTTTTTCTTTTCTAGAGTGTATCATGAAAATGAAATTATTTAAAGATACCTGAACACTTCAGAAGATGAAGTTTTCTTTTGCGATTTTACTAAAATGGAAAACTGGCATATTTTCAGTCCTTTAAACGGGCATATTGGGGGAATCACCAAATGTCATACATTGCAAACAATGCTTTGACAGTTCGTTTAATCATGATGTCATAATGTATACGTACAGACATTTGGCCGTCCTTGTATACAGTACGAAAAGGTGAAAACATTTCTATGCATCTCTGCATGAGAAAAACAGAATTTCATGTATGTTTCCTAATGTTTGCCATTTTAAGGTACATCAAATGATATGACAAGCCTCACCAATGGTCACCAGTCATCTAGTCCACAAAGTTCACCAATCCCTTCTACATCACAGACATCTAATGTATCAACACGCCTCCCAGATCCACCCCGAAACTTCAGGATAGAGAAAGTCATTAACCAACACACAATCATGCTGGCATGGACCCCACCACACCTAAAGGAAAATAGCTACAGCAACGGAGTTAAAGTTCTTGGATACAAGGTAATTATGGCATATCTATTGTACTGCAAGTTTTACACATGTCATAAGGGTTATGAAATCCTTAAAAATTATTTTTTGATAATTGTAAGGTGGATTTATGGGGTTTGTACATCTTCCATTGTATTTGAAATCTCATTTTTTGAGCTTTAGAAAAAATTCTGTCATTGCACAAACATTACATTTTCAGATAAAGATAAGTTTTGAAACACTCTATCTATTCAGTTGCTTCATAGCAAAAAAAGTACAGTCTTGTTCTTTTCTCTATCATTACAGATATATGTAAATGGAAAGTTACACCAGCATGCGCAAAGTCCTCACATAGCAAAAACAATTGTGAAAAACATCGACACGTCTCACAGCCTAATTCTGGCCATACAGACCACAGGGACAACCGGTCAAGTGTCAGATCTTGTGGAGACGAAGCTTGACAGACAGGAACTGAGGAGGGACGTGAACGTACAGGACAGTGACGTGTATAGGACAGGGAAGAAACGGAGTGTAAGCTGTCCTTGTTTTGTAGTATATCAACATGTATACAACCGTTTTTGATTGAACTTTAACCCCCCCAAAAATGTTTTTTATATTTTCAACTCATGGAATTTTAAAGTAGTTACCTTGAGTCTTAAATGTGCCCTGCGGTTGAATATTGTAAACATTATGCACAGATGTCAACTTACAAATCTGCATTTTGAATGCTTACAGAAAATACATTAACCCAGACATTTGTGACCATAATTCTGCCAGATTATAGAAAGAATTTGTACTAAATGTTATTATTATATTTACTATCATGAAGGGATCCAAGGAAGAGTAGACTCCCCTTTTCCCTTTTATCAAATTCAAGGGTTGTTTAAGGTTAAATACATGTATCTCAATAATGACTATATTGGCTGACTGGTGTTTTTATCTATAGTTTGTAGGTATCTATGACTTTGTACCATCACCAGGAAAGAACGTGGACAGTGAGTTGATCTTCCAAGCTGGAGACCATATAACCGTGTACGGTGAAGAGAGAATGGATGGATATTACTATGGAGAGGTGAGAACATATAGTGACCTTGAACTTGAAATCAGTTTTTGTACACCCACCAAATTTGATGATGATATTGATAGCTTAATTTGACAAAGAGGTGGTTATTTACCCATAAGGAGATAAAGGTGAAGTTTATGCTGAAAGTAAGATCAATGAGATATTTTAAATATATTGGAAATATCTTAAGCATTTCGAAATTCTTTATTCATTGTTATTTCACATTTCAGAAGAAAAACTTGAAAACAGTTGAAGTTTTGAAAGAATACTGTTAAATTCTACAATGTTCTGTTGGAAACTGATAACAAATGACCGTGTTAGGTTTCAATTTAAAGATTTTCCCCCTTTTTTTTGTAGATCAATGGTAAACGAGGTTTAGTGCCTGGATTCTTTATGGAGGAGATACCAGCATCAAGCAATGAAACTTGAAGGGTAAAATAAATTTGTTAAAGACACTCATAATTTGGAAATTAATTCATGTTATGAATTTCAATCACAAAAGACTGAAGTAAAGAATAAGATATAGACATCTTTGACGAAGACGTATAAAAAGTAGCTTTTTTAAGTAAAAATGCCTTGATCAAGGTAATTTGTTTCCTCAAAAGGCCTTTCTCTGTGAAATGTGTTTCCTTGATATGATAAACCATGTTATACCTTGAAATTATGGAATGAAGGATTAGGAATTAATCGATGTATATATCCCTAAGGAACAATGGTTTTTACAGATGTGAGCTACCTGCGCATATGCTGGTACAATTGACTGAATCATTGATATTTTTTAAAAGATTAAGTCCTAATGCTTAATAATGATGTCCAGACTAATCGCATAATTAATAATTCCGATCTTTTTTTTTCATAAAAGGAGCAGGAAAAAAGAATGGATCAAGGCCCATCCTGAGAAGGACTTCCCAAACTACTGTGATACTGGCATCGTATGCCCCTCGCTATACACACCAAGCTTCAAGCCCAGCGAGAGGCCGTGTTAGCTTACCAACACCCCATACTCAACAATCAGCTGCATCTAACCTTGCCTTTTGGAGTGCTTTCGAAGTTTAACGCTTGTTTCGCTATGATATTTTTTCCATATGTATATGTTAGGTCTAATATACATGCATTTTGTTTAGACAGAAGTTGAATACCATGTTTATACTAAAAGGCATTTAATCCATGGTACTAAGATTAGAACATTCCAGTCGATGCATTTATTTTGTGTATTAAAACTTTTCTAGTCTTCCAGATTGTCATAGAAAAGATATTGTTATTATAGTTTTGAGTACGATATTGGTTGTTACACATCTAACGTTATCGTCACTGTGATAATAAACATGAATTGTTCCAGTATAATGACCGTCACATCTCGTGCATTTAGAATTTATCGTAACACAGGCATAATTAATTGCATACTTTCACATTTTTATGCACTTTTATATCATGCATGTAGGGCAACCATTTTAATGACATTGTTCATAAATTACGAGTGCAATATATTAATAGTCTCCAGTGAGAATTTCGAAAAAATACCTCAGATCAGTTTCAACGAAGAAGAATCGTGGAAGAAATTTGTTATGAGATGATAAAATGTTGCTAGCATTTACATGTATGTACTCATTCCCTCGGGTATTGAAAACATGCCATCTCTGTAATGAGGGCAGATGGCAAGGGAATTGCAATACTTTCATGGTGCACTGACTACTTGATTTCATCGAGAGCATTTCATGGTTTGTGAATCTGGTAGTTGTTATTATCATTCATATTTTTGTAATGAAATCACCATCTTACTCAGAAAATATTAAAAATGTTACAATTTAAATATTTTGTTTCGTCTTTTTACAACTTCAATAGGAAACTTGATTTACGGGCTAAAAAAAAGCCCCTTGCCTGACAGATAGAGAAACAAGCGGTCCAAGTTGTAATTGTTGCTCACATAAGTGGCAGAGCAGGATTAGGTATATGAATTTAAAAGTTGCTATGGCAAGTTTGGTATTTCAGCCGATCATAACCCGTATAGACTAGTAGTGGTGATTGGGCGAATCATTGGGTTGAGAAACAAACTTAGATGTCCTGATAAGTTACATCAAATTTCATCCAGTGGATGCTAAAAAACAGTTTCACATGTATATTTGTAAATGATTTTGTCCAAAATAAGCATGCATTAAAAAGGTAATACTATGACAAATGTTTCTAATCGAATCGAACACTACATGTACATTATAACAACCTTTATATATCAGGCGCGTAGCTGCCATGTAAGCCAATAAGCCCGGGCTTGCACATTATTCGGTGATAAAAATATGAAATTAAACAAAAAATAGATAAATAATAAATAGATGAAAAACAATGAAAATATATTTGAAAAATAGCTTGCCATATTTATCTATCAAAACATTATTTCTTTTAGGCCAAATATCATATTTCATTTATTTATTTGAAAATATCAAAAGAATGCATGTTAATGGAAAAAGAGTTTCCTTAAAGGTGCTACTGTTAATAGATGCATGTGTCACCATAGATTATAATTTTATATGCAAGCTTTGAAGGAGAACTTCAGTTTTTCACCAATTTACCAATTGAAATCTGAAAAAAATTCTTGCTCCAACTTTCGAGAAAAAATAATTTTGCTCCACTCTGGGGCAAGAAAAATAATCTTGCTTCGACAAAAAAATCAAAGGCCCCCACCCCCAGAATATCAAATGGACCGTGCCTTATACTAGCTGATAAACGAGTTCCAGTGGTCCGATTTTATTGAAAATTTGTGGCTTTTGATAGTACAGTTATTGAGAAAATTTGTTTGAAAATGTGCATTTAAAATGTATTTTTAGCCACTCAAATTTGCTATACTCGTTCTCCGTCGGGCCCCCAGACCCCTTGCCATATCGGGCTTGCACTTCCAAACAGGGCCAGCTACGCGCCTGTATATTGTCATACCGGTATACTACAATTCATCTAAATACATAAGTTATGTTTTATTCTACAACTTATTCAAAAATCATCATTGAAGTTAGTCGAATAACTACATCACAGTGTTTCTGAAACTATTGCTTCAGTGTAAGTTTTAATCCAAAGCAGTAATAGTAAAGTAGTAAAGATAGATCGCATGATTCAATTTGACTAGCTCCTTACTGCGAAAAGCTGCTCCGCAAGATTTACATATGCAATGTGGAATTTGAAACTTTAAGCCCTATAGATATACATGCAACTTGCCAATCAAAAGTTACAATGTATATCCAAGGTTAATGTTTTTGTGAAGAACGATTTACCCGCTGGAGAATGGCAATTCGTGGTTAGTCACCTTGTTGGATTGAAATCCCCCAAATTGAACCTGACCCCCCCCCCCCCCCCCCTATTTTCTGCAACATCCATGAATTAGTGTACTGTATACATCTTTCCTATTCATGTTGCTCTTAGAAATTAGCTAGAAGTTTCAAATTCTTTGCTTTATAATTATTTTAAAAAATGTACCATAAGATACCATTTCTAACAAAATGTATCTCAATTTCTGCTTTGTGAATTATTCTTACTTTTAACTTGAAAGTGACCTTTTTTGTTAAAAAAAAAATGAGCAAATGAATTTAATTTTTATCAAGAATCATCAATCTAAATTCAATTATCATGTATTTTTACGTCTAATTTTGAGATTGTAAATACGATATTCAAAATGATTTTCACATTATTGTTTTGTTATTTATGGATGGAAGTGTTAATTTCATGACAAGATACGTCAGTGATAAATGTTATTACAATGGAACGCCTTCAGTCGTAAATAAGTTCAGTCAAAGGCAAAGTTTATTCACCGGGCGAAATTACTCTCTTTCGTGCTTTCGAAATTACGGACTTTTCGAAACCGAATACTCAAGTACTATACACAGTTTGTACAAGCTGCTTAAAAGTAACTGTAATATTTACAGATTTTTATGGCGAACACATCTTGATTAATCAGTACCTTGCGTAAAAGTAATTAAGACAACTTTTAATACTAAAACAAAAGCTGTTAGTTCTGATACATTTCGCACATTGAAAACACCGTTTTTGTCAAATGACTGTAAGAGTGAACTATCGTACACCATTCTTTAATAAAAACGTCACGGTCACATTTATAATATGATAACATGTATCAAAACTAACAGCTTTTGTATATAGTCTTAATAACTTCTACTCAAGGTAGTACTGATTAATCCAGATTTGTACGTCATCCAAGTCCGTAAAAGTGCGCGCCACGCTTACTTATAACTGTATAAAGATCCAATATCCTTCCTTAACTTGACTTTGTATTTCTGTCTGTGGTTTTTTTTGTTTCCATATATACATGTATGTATGTATGTCATGTAATCGAAAGGACCATATTTTTTCAAGGTTTGGTGGGTGGACAGACACTGTAAGACTTCTGCCTGGACAGACACTGTCAGACTTCTGCCTGGACAGACACTGTCAGACTTCTGCCTGGGCAGACGACAGACACTGTCAAACTTCTGCCTGGACAGACAATGTCAGACTTCTGCCATTTTCTAATACTGAATATGAGTAGCTAACTGCTGGCACCATGTACAAAATTTCGCTGATCTTTAGAATCCCATGGCCATGTTACCGAGGAATGAGGCCGAGAACTTTGCCAATATTTCTACAATTCAGACAAAATCTAAAAAAAAAAATATAAGTCCAAACTTTTATAGTATTCTTCTGGTTACGATACTGAAATTTTTGAAATAGAAATTGTAAATTTCAAATGAATAATTTATAACACAATCCCACACATAGGCTGATTGCGTGAAGTCATTCAACACAAATACAATATTGGTAAGGGAATCAATCAATCAATCATGGTAAATGCCTATAGTATTTTTATATACAGATCCATCATTGACTTACGTTCGTAAAGAGATATCTTAGTATGAATTTCGTGACAACGAAGCTTATTACATGTAGTACCCAACCACCCACCACGTCTGTCTGTCAACCTGCAACATTCAAGTTTTCCAGACTTTCATTTATCGTTGAATGAAATTTGGTATGGAGCTTCAGGGTGATATGGAATTGACCTACCAGCTTTTACAAGAGTTCTTGTCCTTAAAGAACATCGGTTTTTCATACTTTTGCCCGTCATCGTTAGAGAAATTTGAATCTGAGTGAAAAGTTTAACAAATGTTTATTGTTGATCTACTTTTACAATGATTTTTGCAGACACTAGGTATGGCACGTACTCCTAAGTTGTGACCGGTTGGGGATGCACTGCTTCATGAATTGTTTCCTGCACGCTCTACTTCTGTGTAATATTGTCAACGGTTGTCAAAATATTAGAAGATTTACATCCGCGCATCTCCTCCCCAATCTGATATTGCACTCCACATTTTAAAGGCCCTACCAAATTGGACTCACTTCCTCTTCAGAATATTTCTGACTTACTTGATACCATATAGAAAGCATCATAAAGATCGCCATCTATTCTCTTTGTATTTCGGCTTTGAGCAAGACATTTGAAGATTCCATAAGACAATTTATTGACCAATTCGGTTCCTTGTACATCCATCTATATTTGATCAAATGAGACTGATGCTATAAATTTGGACAGGTTCTGGTTACAGAGGACCTGTGTTTTTTTGTATGCGTTTCCCTTTTTAGCCATTTTTTGTCTTATCTAAGCCTATGTAAACGTTCAGAAGAGGATTATGATCAGAAATAGGGGGTAACATCTGAAAGGATTTGTTTTTGCCCATTTAAATTCCTTTTATAATGAATCGTAATAAAATTCTTTTTGGCCACTCTGAATATAGACGAATTCTTGTCTATTTGCTAATTATAAACAGAATTTCGCAATGTTGTAAAGGGGCAATGATTAAAGGGTTTCTAGTGCCACCGGTCAAACACTCATAACCAAAAAATTAAAAGACACGTCTAGCAATTACACAACTACTTGAGATAAGACCCATCCGTGCAAAATATATGTATGTTTTTCTTTCTTCTTATTCGGTCGGGAATTTAAAAGACGAGTTTTTCAATTTAAATCACATGAAACCAACTGCGTATACTCAATTCTCCGTTCAACAATTAAGAGGTTATAGATTTTCTAGATATCGAATGAGTTTTTATTGATTGGCATCTAATTTACTGATATAAGAGCGCTATTCAAACACGGAGTGTTGTCATCTGGAGTTAGGACACGACAGAACATTTTGGTGTAACGTCCATACCGTCTTTTGTAGCATTTATCAATGCCCGGTCCTGTGCTTTGTCTCAATTAAACATTCTGGTATCAAATATAAGGTCTGAGGAAGATATCCAATGCGACCAAAGTGACTGGGTCTATAGATATTACGCTCGCGACAACGATTCTTGTGGAATAATCAATCGACGAAGCTATTGTACTAGAAACACAGGTTTTAAATGGCAAAGAACACGACGGAATTAGATGGCGGATTACATTTCACAATGTCATAAAATATCAGAATCTGGATACCCGAGGAAAACGTACAACACTCAGAATCATGTAAAATGGGTAAGTGAAAATTTAATTTCTATCCATTTCAACGTGTTCGTACGCGTGATTCCTTCCTTTCTGTCCCAAAGCATCGCTCATAAGAGAGAGAGAGAGAGAGAGAGAGAGAGTCAACTTTATTTTACTTGAAAATCGCGGAATATAAGATTTGAAAAATGTATAAATGAAAACATTTGGAGTTATTTTTGTATAGACATGAACGATTCATCTGTGGTATTTTTAAATGCTTCCATTGATTATAAAGCGTTAAGAGAACGAAATACTACGAGTCAATAGCTTGAAAATCTTAACTTTTACATGTCGAATCCCCCCCCCCCCCAAATATGTATTCTACATCCTGTGCCCTTACATCTAGTAACAAATTCTCTACTGACTACCATGAATAGTAAATCTTGCTCAGTTACGATCAGTTTCATGCTTTACAAAGTCCAAACCTATAATAAAAGAAAGATATAATAGAACATAGATACATTGTAATCATCAAAGGATAACCGCTTCCAGAAAAGACAAACTATTTTCACGACAAGTGTTATTGTCACTTAGGCAAAATTGCGGAAGGAAGTCCGGAAAACTAGTTTTCAAAGGAGAAATGATTTCACAAACGACCCAAGTCGCACTTGACCAATAATCCACAAATTTCGCATCACAGACGAACATATAGAAATAATTGAAACCTACAGTCTCCTCAGAAAATGTGCACAGAGGGGGGGGGGGGGGGGGGGTTAAATTACAAAAACACTTCCTATGTAATAAGACCAAGAAACATTCATGGTTACCCTCATACAACAAGGAACAACAAAAGTGACGTCATATTAAATGAAAAGACAATTGAGCAACCGTAGTAAATCATTCGACCAATCATTAAGGAGTAAAAGGTGTAGTTATCCGATTTACCTGAGTGATGTGCTTAACACTATTATACTTAAAGGAATAAAGAATAACTTTCCACCCATCCATCACCATTTATTGTAGATCAATTTTGAATTTGACCACTCTTTAACGATCCAAATCTAAATCTAAAATTCCATTTACGTTCTATTGAACATTAAAATAATTTACACAATTCGTAACAAATTGACCACAATTTTTGATTTACAATTCAATTGCTAATTACCATGCTCGAATATCCACTTATTCTCTGTTGAAATCTTAAGTTGTACAGGATGATCAATGAGAGATTAAAGATAATTCTGGTGATAATTGAATTTCAGATGGCATCTCCGACACCGACATAGAGTCTGACGCATGGCAAGCCCATACAGCGGCCGCCAAGGGCGAAATCCATCATATAGTACAGGCTGTACAACAGGACCCTAGTGTCCTAGAACAGGAGGATAGCAACGGTAAGTCGTATAGTATAAGTCGTACAACAGGACCTTAGTGTCCTAGAACAGGAGGATGGCAACGGTAAGTCATATAGTATAAGTCGTACAACAGGACCCTAGTGTCCTAGAACAGGAGGATGGCAACGGTAGGTCATATAGTACAGGCAGTACAACAGGACCCAAGTGTTCTAGAACAGGAGGATGGCAACAGTAGGTCATATAGTACAGGCAGTACAACAGGACCCTAGTGTCCTAGAACAGGAGGATGGCAACGGTAAGTCATAATGTACAAGTCGTACAACAGGACCTTAGTGTCCTAGAACAGGAGGATGGCAACGGTAGGTCATACAGTATAGGTAGTACAACAGGACCCTAGTGTCCTAGAACAGGAGGGTGGCAACGGTAGTTCATATAATACAGACAGTACATTAGGACCTTAGTGTCCTAGAACAGGAGGATGGCAACGGTAAGTCATATAGTACAGGCCATGTAACAGGACCCTAGTGTCCTAGAACAGCAGGATGGAAACGGTAAGTCATAAAGTAAAGGCCGTACAACAGGACCCTAGCGTCCTAGAACAGGAGGATGGCAACGGTAAGTCATATAGTACAGGCTGTACAAAAGGACCAGAGTGTCCTAGAACAGCAGGATGGCAACGGTAAGTCATAAAGTAAAGGCCGAACAACAGGACCCCATTGTCCTAGACAGGAGGACGGCAACGGTAAATCATATAGTACAGGCCGTATAACAGAACCATAATGTCATAGAACAGGAGGACGGCAATGGCAGACTAATGGCCTTGAACAAGAATACGAAAACGGTGAGTGATGTCAGGACATTGGAGAACAAAGCGTATATCAAAAGGTAATAACGATGCCATATAAGGACATTGGCGACCAAAGCGTATATCAAAAGGTAGCGACGATGTCATATAAGGACATTGGAGACCAAAGCGTATATCAAAAGGTAGTGACGATGCAATATAAGGACATTGGAAACCAAAGCGTATATCAAAAGGTAGTGACGATGCAATATAAGGACATTGGAAACCAAAGCGTATATCAAAAGGTAGTGACGATGCCATATAAGGGCACTGAGGTCAATTCAGGCCTTACGTCACTGGCAATGGTACGTAAGCCATGAAAGGATAACAAATAAAAACACAAACACTCAAATACACAAATTTTCGGCCCCTTGGCCTTTATCAAGTGTAAAAAAACGACGATCTATAACAATTCTAAGTAAATTCCATCCTTGCTTCTCTGGCGTTCATTGCAAAATCAAAAAAAATATATTGCAAGCCTGTGCCGCCTATGACCTTGTTTGCGAGTTGGTCATTGTCCTGTCTGTCTATGTTCTCTTAATTTTTTTCTTGATGGTGCATAACCTTTGAATTCTAATTGAGCATCCCTGATGAGAAATCCTTTGTGCCAAATTTTTACCTTACTTTGAGTTTTATGCCTACGATGGGTAGTGCATCGTCGAAAACCCACGCTCGGTCACGCAAGCTCACCTTGGGTTTCCGACGATGTGGGTAGTGTTTCAACAATGAAAACTGCGAATTTTGTCAAGAAAAAAAACATTGTGCCAATTGTTTATTACAGAGTACGTAACCGATGACTATTACAAGTATATGGTGTGATTCCAGATTCCGGAACACTTGAATGTTTCCAATCAATGTCTATAAAAATAGATGTAATCATATTTTTAACACGGTTTTGTGACACATGAAGCGCGGATTTAGATGTGGAAAGGGGGGGGGGGGTGTTCAAGACCCCTGGAATTTTCCAAATCCCTAATTTTTATTACCAATATTATTCTTTTCAAAGAAATATGTTGGATTCAAAGGAATTGACTGTGACTCCCCTCCCCTTTCTCCTGGAAACATTTCTAGATCCGCCCATGGGCATCCATATATCATTTACCTGTATCTTATGATGAAAACACATCCGGTTACCTTGATATGCCTTGTCTGGGTAATCGATGACAAAAGTACAGAAATATACCATAGTATAGGATTACGGTACATGAATTAATTGGAAAATAGCGTGTATGATAAACCATTTTCATAACTCGTTGATTACATATTATCGAGTATGATGCGTGACCACATATACTAATATGACATCTATGATAAGTTCAATTTAGGGTTGATTAGTTTCTTTTCGGAGAAAGTAAAGGGAATTGGAGAGGGACAGAAATGCAGACTATTATTATTTGTATCACATGCATTTAAGAACTCAGTGTACCCACAAATCCAGATCACAAGGAGTATACTTTCGATTTCCTCTTGTCAAGGTTGAAGAAAATATGACTCGATTTCAAACCGCACAATTAAACAAAAAACCATCATAATTGAAACGTGAGTCATTCGATGTCTCGAAGCAAGAATTCGTTCACAATCACAGGGTCGAGGTACCGTAGTTAAGTCACAAACCCTTTCTTCATAGCAAGCTTTGATCTCCGAGCGATACACATCGAACAGTGAGAATGTTGTTTTACACTACAATTGTGCGTTTTTCGAGACCTTTTGGTAACCGGAAAAATGGGAGGGTTGTGCGCACGTAATCCGGATAACAACACCATTTGCTACTTACGCCGTCCTTAGGTACGGTCCATTTGATATTCAGGGGGGGGGGGGGGGCTTGGGGTTGGTTTTTTTTTCGAAAAAAATAAGTTTAGTCTGAGTTTTGATGAAAAAAATAAATTTGCTTATGGTGTGACAAAAAAAAATCTTGCTATTACAAATAATCTGAATTTGAAGAACTACCATAAAATTTCGCTAAAATTCTTGAAAAATTTCCGGCTCGCTTCGCTCGCCGCAGTTTTCAATTTATATAAAAAATTTTCAAAAGTTTTCTATCAAAACATTATTTACATTTGGCAAAGTTCATATATTTGAAGATATCAAAAGTATACATATGTGTGAATGAAAAAAATGGCTTCCTTAAAAGCTTAAATATATAATCAATATTTATGTATTACTATTAATACAATTGTTGCATGTATCCCCACAGAATCTTATAAGGAGAACTTCAGTTATTCACCAATTTACAATTCTACGTTTAAAGATTTATCTAGCAGACCTTCCCCTCAGACCCTCTAATATACATGTACCGAATATAAATTTTGTTTATTGAGAATTGTATTGTAAAAATCTTTAATCCCTCTGTTAATAGAAGTGAATTGAATACTTGCATAGAAATAAAGTAATATATTAATATTTAGAGTTTTGAGTAAAAATATAAATAATTGCTATCCTTAAAACACAAACATTCTTAATATGCACATCACTTTGTGAAAGGAAATTTCCTTGCTCCTACTTTGCTAGAAAAAAATAATATTGCCCCGGTCTGGGGCGAATAAAATAATCTTGCTCCAACAAAAAACCCAAGCCCCCCCCCCCCCCCCCCCCCCCCAGAATATCAAATGGACCGTGCCTAAGTCGGCACCGGTTACCCATTGGTCTTGTTTGTTTATGTGAAGTCTTTTGTCTTTGATGTTTCTGCGTCGTGTGTCTCTTTTTCGTCTCTTGCTGTGCTCGTCTTTGTGTTTTCGCATCGGGTGTTTGGTCTTTTGCTGTTGGTACTGCAGCAGGGTCTGGTTGGAGATCCCCTACCTTCTTTTACTCTACCTACAGATCGCTTCAAACAAAGGTACACTTCAGATTAATCTGTATTACATTTACATCTCCAAATCTTATTATTCAAGTGTACTGTGACCTTGACCTTTGACCTTGTTTCAAATATTAAAATCAATCCAGACAATGAATTTTTTTGTCATGACACGATTTTTCAACCCGCGAGTACTGTACCTTATCCCTTGACCTATGACCTTGGATTAAGGTCATGACACATCATTGGGCCCTGGACAACCATTCTATGAAATACTAATATTCAGATCTATGCAGGCAGTGAAAGATTAAGCTACATGCAAGATTTTTCAACCCACATGTACTTTGACCTATGAACTTAAATTGATTCCTGATCATTTTTTTTTTTTTTTTTTTTTTTTTGTCAATCTCTCAAGTCATTCTACAGCAAATTATATGTAATCTTATAATACTATATAGCAATTTTGAGAGAAAGTTTTTTTTTTTTTATGCAATACATTCACACATCATTTATACCACTTTCATACCATCATGAGTACTTTACTGAGATGAAAAATCAATGTTGTATGGTGTATAAAAGAAGTCATAGTGAAAGAAAGAAGAAGAAAAAATATTATGTAGAAATGAAAAGATAGGGAGAGAGAAATCCATCACAGCACAAAGACAATCCCCCCCCCCGCCCATACACACATACTCTTCATTATACATATTTCATAAAAGTCATTCAATGTTATTTCAAAATTGCTCATCTGCGATGATTAAAGAAATCATTTAAACCGTGCCATCTTTTTTCAAAGCTTGTCGTTTTATTCTTTCTTTTATAAAGATATTTTTCTGTATTATAATAAAACTTTAAATCTATAAGAAATTGCTGTAGTCTTGGGAATAATTGTTTACATCTTTGTCTATATATATGTGATTTTCCCAATAAAATAACCATATTCAATAACAATGTATTATTTTCAATGTTCTTTCCAAAGATAACATCTAAATTTTCTATACTTATTGGTATATGAAGTTGTTCCTGTAACCAGTTGGATACATCTTTCCAAAAATCTCTTGAAAAACTACATAGAAAAAACAAATGATTATAATTAATACTTTCCGTTTGTGATTTACAAAAACTACACGATTCTGAATTGATAATATTTTGTTTAAAAAGTAGAGAATTTGTACCTATACATCTATGAGTTATTCTGAACTGTAGCCATCTTAAAGAAGTATCTTCCGTAAGATAATTTGTTAATAAATGTACTTTTTTCCAGTTCAAGGATTCTGGCTCAATGCCAAGATCAGAATTCCATTTTATCTTGTATTTATGTTCAACATTAAGGTTTTGAATAAAGACTTCATAAATGGATATATTATTTTGTTTATTTCTGATAAGAATTTTGATAAATGTTGGATAATGGGGTAAAATAATTTGAGTATAAGATTCTTCTACCTTTGGCCAAGATTTTAAAATTGACATTTTTAATCCATAAAATACTGTAATTGGTGGGCAAAAACAATATTTCTCACAGAAACTTTCATAACTTAAAAAATGTCCTTCATCCATTATATGGTGAATATTATAAATACCTTTTTCTGCCCAGCTCTTATAGTAAACAACTTTACTATCAATTTTAATGTCATTATTAAACCATAGATCTGTATACAATAATTGAGAATTCTGTTCATTTCTCTTAATTATGAGTCTTAATTCATACAGGTCTTGTAAAACATCCTTCCAAAACTTGTTTTTAGTCCTACTAGCTGTGTTTTTAATGAATTCTTCTCCAAATGAACATAACCTTAGTTTATCTATCTGGGTAATTTCTTCAAAAATTGTACACCAAACTGTATCTGTAGTCAGTAATCTCTTTATCCATGTTAATTTCATAGACTTTATGAAAGAATTAATATGAATCATTTTCAAACCTCCTATTTCTGTTTTTTGTACAAGTAAATTCCTAGAAATCTTATCTGGTTTTTTTTCCCATATGTAGCTAAATAATATATTTTCAATTTGTTTAGTAAATTCTTCACTTGGATTTGGAAGAGTGATAAAGAGATGTGTAAGTTTAGATAACATGATTGTTTTAACTACTGTTATTCTTCCCAATAAAGTCAGTTTACGTTTATTCCATGATGATACTAAGTGTTTTAATTCTTTTATTTTTTTCTGAAAATTCAATTTTTCCATACAATCAAAGGTCTACACTGAAAGTAATACCCAGGAAAATAAAAGGTTCATCAGACCATGATAATGGAATGTCTTCACAAAGTTTATCTGTACTATGTTTTTTTTTACCTATCCATATACATTTTGTTTTGTCAATATTTGGCTTAAGGCCAGAAAATTTAGCGAATTGATCCAAAAGTTTCAGGGAATTTCGAAGCGAATTTTCTGATCCATCAAGTGTGAGACCAGTGTCGTCTGCGTATTGTGTTATCTTTATTTCTTTATTTTTTATCCTTATACCCTTAATCTGTTTATTATGTCTAAACATTATACCTAAGATTTCAACACAGAGAATGAAGATATACGGCGAAACCGGGTCACCTTGCCTACAGCCCCTCCCAATATTAAAGAATGGCGAAAAAATTCCATGCTGAATTACACAACGTTTGAAATTTTTGTTCAGGACATGTATAAACTGTATGAATTTTCTCCCAAAACCGAAAAATTGTAAAACTTTATCAACAAATTTCCAAGATATAGAATCAAAAGCTTTTTCGAAATCAACCAAAAGAAGCAGCCCCTCGCAATCATTATCCTCCAAATAATTAAGAATATCATATAACTGTCTTATGTTCTCTCCTATAAATCTACCTTTTAAAAATCCTTTTTGGTTCTCATGTATAAGATACGGTAAAACAATCTTCATTCTCGATGCAATGCAACTAGATATTATTTTATATGTAGTGTTTAGTAAGGAAATGGGACGCCAATTTTTAAGATGCTCTCTAGGTTTATCCCCTTTAGGTAATATGCTTATGACACCCAGTTTCTGAGTTATAGACAGCTCCCCACTTCTAAAACCTTCCTTTATTGATCTATAAAGAAAAATCTTTAAATCGGGCCAAAAAATTTTAAAAAACTCGGCTGTATATCCATCCGGACCTGGGCTACGGTCATTCTTTAAACTACGGACTGCATTTGCTATTTCTTGAATTGAAAAATTCTCATCTAACTCATTTTTGTCTTTGTCTAATAATTTAGGAACATCAGAATCTGATATCAATTCATTTATATCTACATCTACTAAGGTATCATCTTTGCTAGCATATAAGTTCTCATAGAAGCTCCTAATTTCATTTAAAATTTCATATTGTTTAGAAATAACCTGTCCATCATCTTTTATAAGCTTAACAATATTTTTATTTGTATAATTTCTCTTCTCTAAGGAACAAAAATATTTCGTTGGCTTTTCACCCAATTCAACCCACCGTGCTCGAGCTCTTAAAATCAATCCTTTTAATTCTTCCTTTCTTATAGTCTCACACTCATTTTTCAGTTCTGATAGCTGTGCTTCCAGAGAAGTGTTATCAGAATCATGTATTTGATTTTCTATATCCTCTATTTTATGCTCAATCAATTTATATCTTTCATCTCTTTTTCGCTTTGATTCCTGATCATGGCACATGCAGCATTGGGTCCTGTGCAAGAACTCTGTGAAATATTATTCAGATCCATGAAAAGTTTTTTCAACCCACAAGTACTGTAACTTTGACCTATGACCTTGGATGAAGGTCATGACATATCCTTTGATCCTAATTCACATTTCTGTGAAAGATTATTCAGATCCATGACGGCAGTGACAAATTATGGTCCGGAAAAGCTTATTTGGACAGACAGACAGACAGACAGGCAGGCTGATCCCATGACCCAAATGATGAGTTTTTCTTTGGCATTCTCATGATACATGAAGAAAAGAAATCCAATTAAAAAAATCAAAAAGTTGTATCGGCAGAGTCCAGATTGCTAGGAGTTAAGGTCACGATTGTGTACGAAAAAGAAATACTAGAGCATTTAAGCTTTGTCTTATAGACTTGCAAAGGAACCCCCCCCCCCCACCTCCTCACCCCTAGTAAAAAAATCAAATCGTTGCTCCCTAAGTATGAAAGCCAATGACAGGAAATGCATGATATAAAATAACAAAATCTAAGAACAGATTGCTATATTATTTCAAGAACAGATTGCTTTTTTTTTTTTTTTTTTTTTTTTTTTTTGGATTTCCAAAGAATAGAAAACCGATGTTTGACATGTACTTTTTAACTTGAATAAATGGTTAATTTTCCAGTCTGTGGTTTAAAAATTTATATAAAAGGCTGTTTTTCAATGACAACAAAAACATGTCCCTAGACAGCATACATCTATGTTTGTTTAGCTGATGCATCCTAAATTGATTTTCCTTTGTTTCTTTGTACATTATCTCTTAATGATGTTCCAATATTTTCTGAAGAGCAAATTAATGAAGCTCCTCTAATTGGCGTCGTTAATGATTGTAAACAGAACCCTTGTTTGTCGGTCATTGTCGTCGTCAAAGAGACATTTTAAAGAGATGTCGTCTCTAAATAGCAAGTAATCATTTTGAAAAATTGTGCTCAAAATCCAATTTGTCGAAAAAAAAACTCTGTTCAAGAACAGTTATGTCGCCTGTCGCATGTTTGACCCTAGGACGTGCCAGTGACCTTGACCTCTGAAAGTGACCTTGATCTACATTAGGTGCCGAGTCTCGTAATGCTAAATACCATTCCTGCAAATTTGAAAGATGTCTGATGAATATATTATGTAGGTTATAGCCAAAATATATAAAGTGTGACTACCAGACAGACGGACAGACGGACAAAGTGATTCCTAAATATCGCAGGCGACATAAAAAAAACATATTCAGGAAGTTACGAAAAAATATTTTAAAACTTATTATATTTGTTTTGTAACTTAAGACGTATTTATATAAGCTGTGTAATTTGCTTGTTCCATGTTCTATAAATATAGGTTTAATTTTGATATATGGCACAGTTTCTTGAAATATCAAATTAAAGGTCTAGCCTTATGCAAGGAGCCTGGTGTTACATGCATAAATGTCCATTTCAGTGCACAGAACAGTGGGGGGTTATCAATATACATGTGCAAATAAATGTCTGCATGGAGATGTGGCGTTAATTACTTGGTGACGTACTTTAGTCGTCAAAATCTAAATTAAGAAATTACATGTACTCTAACTCACTAAGAAATTAGTCTGACTGTCTGAAAAACCAATTACATGTATTACAAACGTACCCAATCAAATTGTTTTTAAAGTTTCATATCAGCTAGAACCGTAGCGCTTGACGGAAGGGGGACGTAATTCACAGAAATATGAAAACTAAAGATACATTTTGTAACTGGTGAAAATTCAGGTTAATGTCTTTTTCAAAATGTTGTAACTGACGGTTTCTCTAAACGACCTGTCGTTTCTTGTTTCAGCCAGTGACTGAGGTATTACAATTATGTCCTGTACATGTAAAACAGTTGCACATCTATAGACACAAAGTCGTAAAAATGAAAAAAAAAGTAATCTAACGATATCTCAGGATTTTAAAGAAAAAAAGTCGGTAAAAAAAGAATGAGTTATGGTGCCCGGAAGTGGTAAGAACATTCTGCTCGCTAGTAACACCCGTCACTTAAACTCGGTATAAATGGTTCCCCATATAAACGAGTTCAGTCTGACTAATACTTGTACATACTGATTTTAAAACGAGTACCACTCTCTTCTTGTAGGGTTGACTCCTTTGATGCACGCAGTTAAAAACCGACAAATGGGGGCCATGAAGAAACTGATCAAGTTAGGGGCCAACATCAACGCCCAGGACAGCCATGGAAGGACATCATTGGCTACTGCCGTCTATCAGGTTAGTCTTTTGAAAGTGTAGGACACTTTTTAAATTATTTTTTTTTAGATTCAAGTTTACAGGGCTCATACAATTACAAATTTACTCCTTTCATTTACTTGACTGAAAGTTAAAACAATCATAATGAAAAACTATCTTTCGGAGAAAATTTGGGGAAATTATTACTATGTACCTCTTTACCCAAAATAAGTGGTAGAAGACTACTAATGATAAACATGATCCCTAACTAACATAGAAAATTATAATGAAAATGCTTTTATCATAAGAAAAATATTTTTTTTCGAGTGACGTATGACTTTTCACTAATGACGTCATCCTATCATTAGCGATAACCTTTCTCCAAATTACGTTTGTTCTGTAATTAATTTGTGATCATCCAATATCTCCAATCTTATAGATTTAATGGGCGACTAACAATTTCATAAAAACCTTAATTTGTTGTCCAAATAAAAAAGATTCTAAAGAAAACTTGTACTACAAAAAAAAACAAAACTGTATCACCTTTGCAGGGATGGTACGAGGGAGTAGTCTATTTGCTTAGGAAGAGTGCCAAACAGAACATAGCAGAGAAATCAGGTCGACTTCCCATACATGCCTCTACATATGACAAGGATATCAGGTCAGTCATCTATACATAATAACAGATTTCCTTCAATAAATCACTACTTTATGTACCTCTTTCCTCAAAATACATATTTGAAATCACTGCTATGTACCTCTTTCCTCAAAATACATATTTGAAATCACTACTATGTACCTCTTTTACAAAAAAATACATATCTTACATCACTACTATGTGTAACATTTTCCCCAAAAATACATATTTTACATCACTACTATGTACCTCTTTCCCCAAAATACATATTTGAAATCACTATTACGTACCTCTTTCCCCAAAATACATATTTGAAATCACTACTATGTACCTCTTTCCCCAAAATACATATTTGAAATCACTACTATGTACCTATTGCCCCAAAATACATATTTGAAATCACTACTATGTACCTCTTTCCCAAAAATACATATTTGAAATCACTATTATGTACCTCTTTCCTCAAAATACATATTTGAAATCACTACTATGTACCTCTTTCCCCAAAATACATATTTGAAATCACTACTATGTACCTATTTCCCCAAAATACATATTTGAAATCACTACTATGTACCTCTTTCCCAAAAATACATATTTGAAATCACTACTTTCTACCTCTTTCCCCAAAATACATACATGTATTTGAAATCACTACTTTAGACATCTTTCCCCAAAATACATAATTGAAATCACTTCTTTTTACCTCTTTTCCCAAAATACATATTTGAAATCACTACTTTGGACCTCTTTCCCTAAAATACATATTTGAAATCACCACTTTGGACCTCTTTCCCCAAAATACATAATTGAAATCACTACTTTGGACCTCTTTCCCCAAAATACACATTTGAAATCACTACTTTGGACCTCTTTCCCCAAAATACGTATTTGAAATCATTAATATGTACTTCTTTCCCCAAAACACGTATTATTTGAAATCACTACTATGTTTCGCTTTCCCCAAAATACATAAGAGAATATCGATTCGAACTCAACACTCCATGCTCCTGATCTACAAAAGAATATTTATCAGGAGGATGGGGTTACATACCGATGATTCAAAAATACAAATATGATGCATTGAAAGGCTTAATTTTGGTCATGAAATAAAAGTAATTAGTCATCTTCACACTTCCAATGGCTTGTGATCAAGTTCTTGGTCACAACCCATCGACACTAGAAATAAAGTATGCTAAAGTGAGAAAAGGATTTTTCTGGTGCTGAAATCGTATCAAGTGGTCATTTTTGGCATGGTTTTAACAAGAAATGACTAATGTGTTGAATAAAAAAAAAAATACCATGACAAATGAAAATATCAAGGAAGTGTGAAGTCTTTGACCGAGATATCCTTTGTTTGTTTGAATTTTCAACAAGTCGATTCTAAATGGTAGATCTAATTTCATTTTTACAGAATTATTGGTGCTTTACTACAGACTCTGTCAAAGGAGGAAGTTTGTCAGACAGATAATGAGGTAGCTATATCAAGGGCGGATATCTGGGGGGGGGGGGGGGGGTCGAGACCACCCCTGGAATTCGCCAAAAATATATTACTTAAATTTCCTGTTTATACGCATATATTTCTTTTTCAAAATCATAGTCTTGAGCACCCCCAACCCCTCCATCCTTAAGGATTGGAGCCCCTCTTAGAAAAAAAATTCTAGATCCACCAATGTATATGTAAGTTTAAATGACTAGATGTAAATAAAAAGGGATGGGTGAAATATTACGATCAAATACATGGTAAATAGATATGCAATACGAAATGTCAGGAAGTGTTATTTAACGTCGGTGAAATTGCCATCGTACTTAGTTTCATGTTTAATAAAACCTAGGCAACGCAAAGCGTGGCATCCCCTCGCACAGCATGTATATCATTGGCTCAATCAAGCTTTATCCAAGGACAATTACTATTTCCAATCTATGGCCTTGACCTTTGACCTTGAAAATCATTAGCGTTCCTTTGCCTGTAATAAGCAAGAGTCAGACGTGTATGAAATTTGTTCAAAATCAAACAAAAACTGCACTCTCTGGACTGTATGCAAGGATTTAAAGCATTTCCGATCTGTGACCTTTGACCTATGATCTTGACAATCAATACGGTTCCTCCTCTTGCCAAAAGGAATAAGTGTATGAAAATTGGCCAAGACCCAATCAAAATTGTGCCCTCTAGGACATATACATGGATTTAAGCCATTTCCAATCTGTGACCTTGACCTTTGACCTATGACCTTGAAAACCAATAGGGTTCTTACTCTTGTCACATAGAATCAATGTATGAACTTTGGTCAAGATCCAATCAAAACCGTACCTTCTATGCTGTATAAAAGGATTTTAATTTCCTATCTGTGATCTTGAGCTTTGACCCATGACCTTTAAAATCAATAAGGTCTCTTCCTCTTGCCATAAGAAATAAGTGTATGAAGTTTTGTAAAGATCCGATCTAAACTGAGTTCAGTAGGCTTTATACAAGGATTTTAGCCATTTCCAATTTATGACCTTGACCATTGAGCTATGACCTTGAAAATCAATAGGGTTCTTCCTCTTGTCATAAGAAATAAGTGTATAAAGTTTGATAAAGATCCAATCAAAATTGTGTCATCTAGGCTGTATACAAAGTGTGCGGTGCTGTATACAAGGATTTTTAGCCATTTCGAATCTACTGTAAATTGGTTTTTATTTGTCAGGTACCAATTTTCGTCATTTTCGTCAGTGCCTCCTTTGACGAAATTACGTATCGACGAATATAAATACTCCTGACAAAATATAAGTGTAGAAAGGAAAAATTTAATCTTTAGAGTTAATACGATAGGCAAATGGTCAATCATTGAAAACTGAATACGCACACAAAGTCGCATATAATTACTTCTTATTACCAAATGATATGTTTTCACAACAAGCTAGGTGGTATACATGTCTCTAATTGTTTGATTACCAATAATTCTTAAACAAACAATGAAAACAAACGCATACAGTCTATACCTGAATGTTAAGTTGGCATTTGAAGAGACGAATTTATATTTTAGGGACCCTTGGATGACGAATTTACGTACTGACGAAATGATCATTTTGAAGGAATTGACGAAAATTGATACTGACGAAAATAAAGCAATTTACAGTATGACCTTGACCTTTGACCTATGACCTTGAAAATCAATAGGATTCTTTCTCGTGTCACAAGGAATAAGTGTATGAATATTGGTCAAGATTCGATCAAAAATGTGTCCTCTAGGTTGTATACAAGGATGTTAGCCATTTCCAATCTGTGACCTTGACCTTTGACCTTGAAAATCAATAGGGTTCTTTCTCTTGCCATAAGGAATAAGTGGATGGAGTTTTGTCAAGATCCGATCAAAACTGCGTCCTCTAGGCTGTTTACAAAGTGTGACGTACACACTTACACACTCACCCTCACACGAACGACGGCGTTACTATATTCCTTAATTGCTACTATGTTGCGAGGGGGTGATAAACTAACGGTAGCCTCATTCAGTATCACAAAAGCTAAACAGAGAATTTCATATCTGTCCGGATCTGTGACCTTGACCTTTGATTGGAGAACCGATCGTTAAGTTTCTACATCAAATCATATTGGTTTTGATTTTATTTTTGATTTGTTTTCTTTTTGGTATTTTGTTTTGTTTAAGTCCCCTACCGACCGAATTTAATACGTCAGTTGAGGTTTAAGAACTTTAAGTTTATAACTTTTTGTCTGTTTGCTTGTCTATCTGCCATTTTTAGTTGTTTTCTTTTTTCAATTATATTTGCACTAGATATATTGAGATGATGCATAGCATACATATTCTTGATAACAGTTATAAAGTAAGTGAAGTCTGTCCACAGAAAATTTATCAGGAAGTCAAGGACTGACTTTGACTATGAAGAAACTTGTAATATTAGGACTGACTTTGACCGTACATGAACAAAATAGTAATGTGAACTTGACATTTCTCACCTTGACTTTTCTCACCTTGACTTTTCTCTAACCTTGGCGAATGTGTAAATTCATAATAGGTTATTATCATCATTGTCAGTTACAATTAGATTGACACATATCCTAGAAATCTGCAATTCCTTATCATGCCAGCCTACAACTATCTCCTTAATCATATATATCAAAAAGAATGATTTTTGTGTCATTGTTTTTAAAATGTGAAGATGAAATGTTTTTAAAGAAATTGTTTCATATTTTCTTTTGTTACTTTTTGCATAAAATAAAATTGTTGCAGAAAAATTGCCAACAATTTTTTTACATTAAAACGAATAGCGCATAAACTTGTAAGCAATTGAAATTTGATGCATTTTAGAATTCAGATAAGAAAATATAGCGATGAGTTTTTCAAGAAATTTCTTACGTTTTTTACTACCAGGGTACTTATTTATTGTTGGTAGTCTAGTACAACTTATTAGCCATTGTCTATTTTCATATCTTTTACAGAAAATGACAGCATTACATTGGGCGGCCTTTCATAACCGTCCAGAACACTTCCAACTACTAATGATGAGTGGAGTGGATCTTAATGCACAGGACATTGATGGAAAAACTCCTCTACATTGGGCTGCTCAGGTACATGTAAAATCATTTTGAAAATGCAAATTACTTCACTAAACTGCCAATTACTTCACTAAACTGCCAATCACTTCACTTAAAACGGCTTCATTAAAATGCCAATGTCTGCACTAAAATGCCGATTACTTCACTAAAATTCCAAACAATATCTCATTGAACCAGTTTGTCGATCATTTCAAAGACTTAGGTAGTATTGATAACGATGAGATGAATGATGATGTCAATGTTCAGTTTTCATCTGCTTCCTATGAAGAGTTAGATGTAGAAATAAGTGATAATGAGGTTGAAAATGCTATATGTTATCTTAAGAGAAATGCCAGTTGTGGTGAAGATTGTTTGATTAATGAATTATTCAAAGATTGCAAAGATGTTTTACTACCATATTTGTCAAAACTTTTTAACTCTGTATTCATATCAGGTTATTTTCCGGAATCATGGTCAAAGGGGTGTATCGTTCCAGTTTATAAAAAGGGGGATATAAATGATACTAATAACTACAGAGGCATAACTTTGGTCAGTTGTCTAGGTAAATTATTTACATCGATCTTAAACAGACGCCTTTTGGAATGGGATAAAAAATTTAATATCATTACCGACGCGCAATTTGGATTTAGACCAGGAAATTCAACTGTCGATGCAATTTTTGTCTTACAGTCACTTATTAACAAAACACTTAAAAAAAGAGGAGGACGTTTATATTGCTGTTTCGTTGATTATCGCAAAGCTTTTGATTTAATCGATAGATCTAAATTATGGGGGAAACTTATAAAACAAGGTATTAATGGGAAAATGATTAAAATTATTTACTCGCTATACGAAAATGTGAAGTCTTGTGTGAAGTATAACGGTTTTTTATCGGAATATTTTAAAAATGACATCGGTCTTTTCAGGGTGAGGTTCTTTCTCCCATATTGTACTCCCTCTACGTAAATGATTGTGAGATGTATTTTCTTAAGGAACATTGTTTGTCTTTTGAAATTAATATGATAAATTTGTTTTTGTTGATGTATGCAGATGATATGTGTCTTTTTGCTCAATCTCCTATCGATTTACAAAACATGCTAAATGCTTTACATGCCTATAACAATGAATGGAATCTTACTTTAAATGTAGAGAAAACAAAAATTGTTATCTTCAGAAACGGAGGTATTATAAGAGAAAATGAAAAATGGTTTTATAATGGACAATCAATAGAAGTAGTAAATCAATTCAAGTATTTGGGAATGTTATTTAATTTTAACGGGAAACATAACATAACCCAGAAACACGTAGCGGAACAGGGAAGGAAAGCTTACTTTGCACTCAATAATAAATTCAAAAATCATCATTTTAATATTATATTGATACATATGTCAAAAGTATATTTAGCTATGGAGCTGAAATTTGGGGATTCCATAAAGCTACGGACGTAGAAAGTGTTCATACTAGATTTTGTAAAAATATTTTGGGCGTGAAGAAAAGTACTTGTAACAATTTTGTGTATTATGAGTTAGGTAGGCTCCCACTAAACATAACAAGGAAATTACAAATTATAAAATACTGGATAAAGTTGAAAAAATCTGGAAATATCATAATTAAATCATGCCTCGAGGACAGAGAAAATTATGACGATGATTGGATTAAAAATATAAAATTAGAATTAAATCATTTAGGACTTGGTTACATTTGGGAAATGGAACAAATAGACTTAAAATTAACTAAATTGATAGAACAGCGATTCCACGATGTACATGCACAAGAAATGTTTTCGGCAATACAAAACGTCTCACGAGGAGAAAATTACAAATATCTTGCGGATAACTTTGGAATACAACATTATCTTACTAAATCTATTAATGAACTTCATAGGAAATGTATCACAAGAATTAGATTATCCTCACATAACCTTAACATTGAGACAGGCAGATACAGACGTGAAACTAGGACAGACAGACGATGTACACTATGTGACCTTGACGACCTAGAGGACGAATATCACTTTATTCTTAAATGCCCTTTTTATAATGATCTGAGAGTATCCTTGATTAAACCGTATTATCTTAGAAGATCCAGTGTATTTAAACTTATAGAATTACTAAGTACGAGAAATTTAAAGGAATTAAGGAATTTAGGCAGATTTTTATACTTAGCAGAAAAAAGAAGATACGATTATGCCAATTAAGTTAACATGAGGGTTTTTTTTTTAGATGTGTGCCTCTATTTTCTAAAATAATATTATATTTGAATGTGTTATTATAACTGTAACTCTCTCGCTTATTATACATGTATTATATTATTGTTTGATATGTCCACCTTGATGTGCATTATATATATATTTGTACCAAATGTCTGATATGCCAACAGGCATAAAGAAATAAAGAATTGAATTGAATTGAATTGAAAAAAAATGCCGATTACTTCACTAAATAGCAATAGCTTCACGAAAATGCCAATGGCTTCTTTAAAATGCCAGTTACTTCAGTAAATTGCCATTCATTTCACTAAAATGCCAATAGCTTCACTAGGTGTCCGCCGATGCTCAATTTGGTGCTCTATTTTGAGTGCTGTTGAGATAATTGTCAGGATCTTTTATACAATTAGTAGTTAGACAAAAGAAACTGAGATCTCGAGAAGATCATGCCCGATACCGACAAGCAACACTACGTTACCTAAGGCGGTACATAGACTAACACATTTGGGTCACACTTATGCCCTTTGCCGTGTGGAGCTCGCAAAAAAGTTCCCCGCGAGGGTTTTGAAAGTAAGTGTTGATGGTCTTTAGAAAAAGAACAGCAAAGATCCGACACTTGTGCAATGCACAATTGGTTCTTTCTATTGTGCATTGCGCTTATATCTGACCTTTTTGTTCATTGTTTTCACTGAGAAGCATGCTGATTTTTTTTTTTTTTTTGCGATACGATTCGATGAAAATTGCAACAATTTTGAAAATTTTAATAATTTTATTATGAGAAACTATAATTATCTTTGCTTCTCTTTGACAGAATGGTAGTGTTGAGTGTTGTACCATCATTATACAATGTTGTAAGGGACCAGAGCTGATCAATCGTCTGGATTACTCGGGTAAAAGTGCCGTACACTACTCATCTGCTGCTGGGCATAGCCTCTTACTGAGGCAGCTTGCTGACGTAGACGGCTGTCACTTAGAGCTCGAGGACCCGGATGATAGGTATGTTTGTCAGTTGTTTAGCTCTTCTTCTTCTTGGTAAAGCTTACGATAACTTTCTTCATGGCGCTCCGTCCAACATACAATCGTTGTTGGCGTGCTGTGTTTTTTTTTTGTGTCGCCTGCGAAGCAAAGCGACACTTAGGGATCACTTTGTCCGTTGTCCGTCTGTCCGTCCGTCCGTCAGTCAGTCCGTCTGTCTGTCTGTCTGTCTGTCTGTCTGTCACACTTTGGGTGTCACAGCCCATAACTTTTGATTGGTAAGTGATAGGGCTTTGATATTTCACATGTGTATTCCTTGTGACAAGACCTTCCTACACATACCATAATTTTTTACCTATTGACCTTGACCTACATATTTGACCTACTTTTCAAAAAAATTAAGAACGGATATATTTTTGATTGGTAAGTGATAGGGCTTTGGTATTTCACATGTGTATTCCTTGTGACAAGACCTTTCTACACATACCATAATTTTTTACCTATTGACCTTGACCTACATATTTGACCTACTTTTCAAAAACATTAAGAACGGATATATCTTTTGATTGGTAAGTGATAGGGCTTTGGTATTTTACATGTGTATTCCTTGTGACAAGACCTTTCTACACAGACCATAATATTTGACCTTGTGACCTTGATCTAGATATTTGATCTACTTTTCAAGAAAAGTAATATTGGCTATATCTTTTGATTGGTAGGTAATAGGGCTTTGATATTTCACATGTATTTTCCTTGTAACAATGTCATTCTACACATACTATAATTTTTTACCTTTTGACCTTGACCTAGCTATTTGACCTTCTTAATTGGTAGGTGATAGGTCTTTAATATTTCTTATGATGAGACCTTTTTGTTATCAATTTTTACATAGTGACCTTGACCTGGATGATGACACTCTTTTCTTTTAATTTGTAATTAAGAGGTCTGATATTTCAAATGAATTTCATTTAACAAGACTTTTCTACTGATACCAATAATTTTGATCGACTTTCTAGAATAATAATCAAACCGCTTCGCAGGCGACACAAGCATTCCTTGGATTGCTATTTTAATTTTTTAAATACAAAGTCTTGGGGAACCTATGATTAGATTTGCTCTGAAACTCTTTATTTTGCAATGAGAGCAATATGTAATGAAAAAAGGATTTCATACTCCAAGTTTAAGGCATCAATTAGGTAAAAAATTTTGATATCGATGGAAAGGTCTTGTCACAAGGAACAACATGTGAAATATAAAAGCCCAATCACTTACCATTCAAAAGTTATAGCCAAGGTTTTTTGTCAAAAGCAGGTCAGCCTCCAAGGTCAAGGTCTCAAGGTCATTTTTTATATCCATGGAAAGATCTTTTCACAGCGAATACACATATGAAATATGAAAGCCTTATCACATACCATTCGAATGTTAAACGTCTTCAAATTAAATAGCATCATTTAAGACCTGATTAATTCACAGCATGGACCAGACATGCACGTTTCGGGTACTAAACCCTCGTCATTGTTCCTCAGTCTAAACAATGTAAAATGGCCGAAATGTATGAAAATTATTATGTCCAAAAAATGTACCAAAAGACGTAGCAGAATGGGTGGGATATGATGCTACAGGACTCACGTTTTAGAAACTTCAAGAAATTTTGTAACAGAAAATTTCAAATGCGTTAAAGAGACAGACCATCAACCGAAGTTGATCGAACTATGGCCGAGGTTAAAGTTCGTCAAAAGTAGACCAATCTCCAAGGTCAAGGTCACAAGGTAAATAATTGTGGTATCTATGGAAAGGTATTGTCACATGGAATACATATGAAACCCTATCACTTACCATTCAAAGGTTAAAGTTTTGCGCACAAACAGACAGACAGGCAACTTACACGCCAAAAATATATGCCCCACATCTCCGATTACTGGAGCATAAAATACAAAATAATCAGTTACTATAATCCATTTTCTGTTTGTACCATGACCATATCTGAGGGGATGGACAGGGTGAAAGGAAAGGGAGGGAAGGGGAGGAAGGCACAGGATGGCGTAAGTGGAAGGAGGGGTAGACAGGGGCAGGAGGGGAGAAGGGGGGCAAGAGAGAAGGGAGTAAATGGGGAGGGAGGGAGGGGAGAGGGCTATCCCTGTCCGCCCCCTCATATCTACATGAATTTAGCTTTTGGTTCTGAAAGTCGTGAGTCGCAGATCTCCCACATAACTTTTTGGATTTTTTTTCTTCAGAACTCCCCTGCACTGGGCGGCGGCTATGGGCCAGACAGAATGTGTTAAGATACTGTTAGATCATGGTGTATCAGCGAGTCCTATGGATCTGGAAGGAGGATCACCATTAGAGTACGCACAGCAATCTGGACATAGCGGTACGTTCCTCTTACATTGTCCATAAGCACCTCTGGAAGATTCAAACGACGTGTTCCCTCAAGGCACCTAAATATCAACAATCCAATGTCATTAATGCTCTTTTAGTATAGATTCGCAAAAGAACTGATTTTTAGGTTTCATTCGACAGTTGCTTAATATAATGTGCACTATAATATAAACTTGAACTACTGCATTTCCGTACTTTTGAATTCCTAAATTTTTGTCAATAAAACAATTTTAATCCAAAAATGGACAAAACGCGACATTTCATCTGTCTGAATAAACATGAATGAAGTAACTTCATTTAAGATTTTAAACCCCTTCCCCTTTAAAAAAGATCCGAGGAAACCTGCAAAGGTGTCTTATGCTAAAATTTTGTCTAGCATTTTATAGGATGTACCAGATTACTAGAGGATAAACTAGGAATCAAGCACAGTCCATCGGTCAAAACTAAGCACAAGAAAGGCAAGAAATCCGCAGCCTCGGATTCTGGCAGAAAATCGGCAGCGTCTACGACAAGCAGCCATAAATCCGGGTCATCGGATACCGGAACTGGAACGAACAGGAGTCCTTTTGGGCGACTTAAAGACTTGTTTAAATCGAAAGGCAAAAGGAATAATTCAACGACCCCTACAACAAGCGAGAAAACGAGCGATTCTATAGAAATGAAAGTCATATCAGACAATAGTCCGGGAAGGAAAAGTTCTAAAACGAAAGAAAACAAAAGTGGAGCGAATAAGAACAAAGTCAGTACGCCTAAAGACATTCCCCAAGTACTACATAATATTGTGGTACCCAAAATTATATTCTCTAGTGTCGATAGTGATGAAGAAGGAGTGTTATTAAAACATAGGAGGAAACACAAAAAGTCTAAAAAGGTAAACTTGAATGATCAAATTTTCATTTTAAATGATTTTTGCTTCCTACAGTACTTGTCCTTTTAGTTCCTTTTTCATTCTATAATTGATTTCATCACATCTTAAGGTATCCGATGTACAATAGGACACTTTTCCATGTCTGGTATAAGGTACTATAAACTATATATTTTCTGAAAGGTTATAATGCCCACTGCTTAGAAATAATAATTTTTGGGCCAGAAAAACAAAGGGGAATAACTGTTGAAGCATTCAAATTGTCTATTTTCTGTATATAAGGTATGCCAAATATTAAAGTTGTACAAGAGTTTTCCCCCCTTGATTTTTAGGACCTGGGAGTCTTATATCTGTACTAAGGGCATCATTAACTTTCAGAAAATATAAAGTTTATTGTACCTTACCAGGCATACAATTAACCATACTTTACAATGGAGATGATTAAAACGCTATGTAAAATAACTCTATTGTACAACGGATACCTTAATCTGAGACGATATCATTATTGTTGAAGTGTTTGAAAAAAAAATAATGGATAAGCCATATAAGGGGGAATGTTATTATCAAAATAAAAAGTCTAAAACGGCAAATTAAAATTTGAATGATCAAATATTCATTTTGAAGGATTTTTGCTTCCTACAGTATGTTGTCCTTTTAGTTCCTTTTTCATTCAATTGATTTCATCTCATCTGTATTTTCTAACTTGATCTGAGACGATATCATTACTGTTAAAGTGTTTGAAAAAAATTGATAAGCCATATAAGAGGGAATGTTATTATCAAAAGTTCAGAATTTCTTAGAAGTCGACATTATGAAACATGAATTAATAAACAACTTGGAGGGTATACTATAAACAAAACATTAAGTTTAATTATATTTACGCGATTTAAATGTTGTTCAAGATTTTACTAATTGAGCGAGTCACCGAGTAGGTCATTACCTTTATAATAACATTTGTGTATTATAAATCAAAGGAAGGGTTCCAATAGTCCAATTTCATATTTCATAATATTTATTACTAGCTAAGAGAAATTGCTCAGAAGATCATGTGAGCCAGAGGTGCTTAGGTTAGATTCAGTTGATCAAACCATAAATAAGTCCACATTAAATGAGTTGCATCGCAGTCAAAATCTAACAATACCGATATACATGAACATGTAGTAATTTTGGGGAGGGTTTACGTTTATCATTTGTGACAGTCCAGGTTCAGGGATATGGAATTCATTTCATCTGAGCAGGTAAGTTATTCCAATCTATGGACGGAAAGAACTAGAATAAATATTTTATTTATTTTTACGAGCAAAGGGGGTATAGAAGTCTTCATTGTTTCTAAGTGTTATGTTGCTGACCTGATAGATTAGTTAGGGAACTTTTACAGGGGATGCTTACTCCTCCCGGACAAATGGTCCCACCTCTAGCTTACTAGGGGTCCGTCGATGCTCAACTTGGTGTTCTATTGCGAGTGCTACTGTTGAAATTGTCGTCAGGATCTTCTTTATCTCTTTTTCGGTACTGTGGAGTGATATTGTGTAATGCCATATGTAATATGGGTAATTTTGAGCAGATTAATATAGTCCTAATGAACATGGTAATTGCTCAAGATTGCCCATATTACATATGACAGAAACAATGATGAGCCGCCGATGCTTTATATAATCTTGTTTCGCTTTTAAGATTATTCAAATCACAGGAGTTCGATGCCAACAACCCTCAATGACACCCGCCCCTTCCCATCTCTCTATATAGTCAAAGTTATATAAGGAAAGTCTTGTGGATCGCTGGCATCGAGCTCCTGTGGTTCAAATGATTATGTAGTTGTACTTATAATCACCTGTCCAGCCTCAATTTGAAGTTTTCAAGAGATACTACTTCAAGATCAGAGCAATTACATCGGCATTTTCAAGTGATGGCCTGATACATAAGAGTGTTCGCCAATTTTAAATTTCGAAGTCTGTCAAATATTGATACGGTTCTATGCTTTCCCGGACATTTTCAGGGTAAATGTAGTATGTTGTTTGTGCTGATCTACGCGGTGAACCATGGAATTATCTTAATTCGAATCCATCAAAATTTATGGATATTGAGTGTTTCTTATTGATTAATGATAAACAATTCCCTAATATTATTTTTATTCATTTTTAAACGATTAAGACTTCTTCCTCCCTTTCATCTCTTTTTTTAATTTTCTGTTCTTTGCAAGAATGTCAACCTCTCAAATAACAAAATGTCCAGAATGCGGTGCACATCTGTATCGATTAAGGAATCAGTACTTACTGCTCTTTGACTGTTCGGCATTGTTATAGTAAATATATAACCCTATGTTCAGATGGCCTTGCGATTACAGAATCAGATCAAAATCATCGATAGATAAAACTGATTTTATCATAAAGAACTCCAAATCATACCGGGTATCTTGTCTTCGTACAAGTACACATGCACTGACGAAGCACTTTTTGTACAGTTATATGATTGTTTTTCACTCCTAGTTCCGGATATTCACTTCGATGTCCATTTCCTTGGAGAACAATGAACATGGATGTCAGTAAATACAAAAGCTATTGCTTTGTAGACAAACATGTTTGTGTCACCAAATAAACCAGTCGTTTGATCGATGTTTTCTCCCTCCAATAATCAGAATTTCTCGAATTTCCGTATTGAACGGTAGATAATATTCATAAGGAAGCGTATTAGTGCCATATTTATATTCTTTCTTTCATTTTCGTTTTCTACTCAAAGAAGTGTAAATTTGCTTCCGTATATCAATGTAAATTGAGAATTATGAGAATATACAATGAGCTTTGATCAGGTATGTACTAGTCTTTTTTTTTAAGTACGCACCTACCTTTTGGAGACATAAATAGGGAAAATCGCTAGTTTAGTTTCTCAGTAAAACTTTCTTAGAACGCATGCTTATTGAAAACATTGTTGTCACAAGAAATATTATGAATGAATTCGTTTATTTGGAGTTTGAAATTTATCTATTTATTTACTTATTTGTTTGTTTGTTTGTTTCATAAATAGCTTTATACTATGTATTTATGCCAAGGAGCATGTAGTGGTTCATAGCCGCAGAAACGGTCAACAACACTTTGCCATTTGGATTAAATACTGGTATCCGTCCAAATAGCAAAGTATGTGCATGGCTAAAAGGTTCATGAAGGGAAACTACGGATATTTGGCATTCTCATAAAAACGTTCGTTTATCCATCCAAATAGCAAAATACAGTACACAAGCAGCGTACTTGGAAAAATACCGAGTCTAAAGGCAGACAACCAAAGGGATGGACACTCAGACTCCAATTATGTCCATTTGCTTTTATTATACATCAGTTGCGGGTTAAGAATTAAATCAAATTTCATCTTGTTTTTAATTCATCGCCATTTATCTGAATTCCTATAATTCCAGCATGTAGCTGAGGTACTGTCAGAAGAAGTTCACCAGGAGCCTGAGATTATACTTGGTCGTCATAAGAAGCAAACCGGCGTCCTGTCGTCATCACCTAACAACTTTCTGCCCCCAGTTATGTCCCCTCGGATCTCCCCCATTCCCCCCAAGCTGACCACTGCCCAGGACCTGCCCAAGGAACCACCACCTCGTAAATCTACAAAGGAACTAGCGCCACTCAGGGTTCCTGTCGGAGCAGGTATACATTATCATTTTGGGGAATATTTAGTATTTGTCTGAGGAGAAGTGACCAAAAACACATCCTAATTTGGAGGTGATTCTGGATGGACCAAGACACCATAGTTGTCAAAATAAAACAAATTGTTCTTTACCGGTCCTGTAGCTAGGAGTTTGTTGTGAAACAACAACCCTGATAAGTTTTACTGAAAAAAAAATAATTGGAAAATAAAGAATAAAGAAAAGAAAATCACTTCACCAGAATTCGTACTGATTACCCTTTCGAAGGAAATCTTCTGCACTTTGTTTCTTTACCTCTAATCTGAGCTTTAAGATTTTGTCACGCTCCTATTTGGAAAAAACTCTTCAGAGTGACAGTATAACTACATGTACTAGTATTGGTTGAGGATATAAATGAAGGCGCAAGATCCATGTTTGCATGCTTGCATGAAACAAGCGACTTTGGGTGACAAGTTTTTAGGAGTAGATGGTTCATATTGAAGGAATCGAAAGGTGATTTCAACATTCGTTAAAATTAAATTTATTAATTTACAGGCAAGTCTTCTCCGCTTCCTGAGAAAGTTGCACGATTGAAACGAGAGAAGAACGGACATGGTCGATCACCGACCCCTCCACCGCTCTCTTCATATAGGTGAGTATCAACATACAAATGAGTTGAAGAAGAACCTGACAATAATCTCAACAGCACTCACAATAGAGCACAAAATTACAAACTTACATTTATCTGATAAATGAGTAGAAAATAAACGAAGTGAAATCATAAAAACAAACGACTAGTTCGTTATTATCAATACTGCAGAACAATGTTCGGTCTCTTATATTTTCGCGATATGAGACTTCAAGACGATTCGCATGTGATCGTATATGTCTTTTTCTGACAGTAGTCATGTTCTCACTTGAAATTTTCTCAAAATTTAAAGTCAGAAAAAGACATATATATAGATAAGACGATGCGTACAATCAATTAATATTTCGTCTTATGGAAATAAAATATGTTTAAACTAATATTTGCCCATATATGTCATGTCCAAGATTATCCTCTTTATCGTTGACTGGATGCAGGAGTCCATATGACACATAAACATATGATGCACTCATCATTTTTTCGTTCTAATCCATCAGTCCAAATTTTCACTCAAGTTACGTAACTCTGATAAATCTAAATTGTTTAAATTCTATTTTAATTCTTTTCAGTGAAAACCAGAGGAAACTACAAGGATTGAGTCCTTTGGCAGAAACCCCTTATTTCCACGCTTTGTCGGCTAAACAGCCGGCCCCTAAATTCACTACCCAGCCCTCGTTGGAAGTGACGACAGATGACGAATATGATGACGTGTTATTCGGCCCGCCGAAATCAGGCAGAATAACGTCAAGAAGACAATCACGTGACACATCACCATGGTCACATATAAACTCATATGAACAGAATGAACGATTAAGTATGTCACCTCCGAAATCCGGACAATCACTACCGTCAAGACGACAATCTCAGGACACGTCACCATGGTTACAGGTAAATGGGGACAGTCAAGGTGACATTCTCAGTTTATCATCTAGATCTTCAAGGTCAAGGACGATCTCATCACGTAGACAATCACAGGATCATTTATCGGTGTCATCGGGTCAAAGGTCAGGACTATCCAGTGCGCACTCGGGCCATTCTAGTGAGAATAATTTCAAACTTTCACCCATTCCTCCATCTTACGGGAGGAAAAGCCCGCTCCTGACTACCGGAAGTCCGCCACAATTATCTACCTTAGAGAAAAGAACTTTAGATAGAACTATACAAAGTTTACTTCACTAGAAGACATATTGATTAAATTACCCTTTTGTTCGCAATAAGTTATATTTATTTTTGTCCCTGAAAGATATATTTGAAGTATCATTCTATCTCATACTTGTTAAAAATTTACATTTTAATCGAGATGAACGCACATAAAGGTTGTTGCTGAAAGGGAGAAAGAGAGAGGAAAGGAAGAAAGAGGGAGAGAGGAAGCACGAGAGAAGGAGTTTGTTAAATTAATATTTGTTTGTGTCATAATTTTTATGTAAAGAGCAGGTCTCTTTGTGCTTGATCAATGTTAATAAAATAAAATCTGTAAAAATGACAATTTTATCCAATTGCATTAACGTTAAGTAATGCATCGAATTCAGTTTCAGTGATGTTACTGGTAAATATTTTGGGAGTTTGGGAAAGATTTTCAACTTATGTGACACAAGAGATGTGATTATTGTAAAATAGCGATTCCCACTAATCAAAAAGTGAATCGGCTGAGTCTGGGCAAGTATAAACACCTACAAATATGAATGCAATGTATCTCGATTAAATGAGACATTCTCAACAAAGAATATGGGTTTCGATTGACAGAAAGCAAAAATCTTGATACACAGCTTCCGGGTCACGTCTGATGCTCCCGACGACCACATCGTCAGTGCAACAGCTGTTATCAGAAAAGAGGTCACTATCAAAGGCCAAGGTCACAAGGACAATAAAAAAAGTTATTGACACAGGGATGCAAATATGAAATATTTGAAAGCTTTCATGTTTTATAGCATTCAGGCTTTGAGAATAAGGCTGATGCATTATCAAGGCCATGGTCATACATATTGGCATCACTAGAAAGGTTTCCTCTTTAGGAATACACGTGGAATATAAATGTATATTATTCACATTTAAAATTCATGGTCAAGGTTCAAGGTTTTGGGATAAAAAACTATTAGCCTCAGAATACGGTATCCCCTAAAGTCGGCTTAGAAATAACTCTGAGATCAATCTAATTGATTTGTTGCCACCTACGGTGGGCAACATACGCCCTCTAATGTCTCGATTCATCTTGAGACATAAAAAGTAATATATAAAGAGCACACGTCCTAAATGAATCATCATGAATGTTCCATCTTTGCAAGATTGTCTTCTCTTTTGATTTGCGTTCACTTTTGGAAAAGGGCAATTTTAAAACAGATCCCAACCCCAACGGTGAATCCAAACCCCTTGGATTCTCGGTTGTAATCGCACATAGAAATCAGCATTGTAATTTCGGACTAAAATGCTGCTTTCCATTCCTTTTTGAACGATCAGTGCCTTAGTGAATGGTCGTATTAAGTGTATAATATTGTGCAATTACGTACCATTGGAATTAAATTACAATTCATATAATTAAAATATCCTCTTTTATCATCGTTCAATGAAAAAGAACCCATACTATGAATTGTATGTCATAAAAGTGCAGACTATCCAGCTGTGTTCTTCATTTCGACATTTGAATATTTTGAAATTCAAGAGGTTGGTATTTTTCTTTTTCAACATCCAAACTACTTGTTGGTCCGACATGGGGGGGGGACAGGAGGGTACCTCTCTCCTCCTCCCATCCCCTTACCTCCCTCCTCCCGCCCCACCCCTTTCTCTCCTTCCCTCCCTTTTCTGCCCCTTCCCTCCCTCCTCCCTCTATCCCTCCTCCCGCCCCCCTTTCTCCCGCCACCTTTTTAATCTGTCTACCCCCTCGACATACATGTAATAAAATGCACAGAAAGTATATTTGAGTGTAACCCATAATACATGTAAACATATTTTGAAAACTATGCATTGTACATTGTTTCAAAGTGATCCATCATGATCATTTGTACCGAAATATAAATATTTAATCTTCGATACGTTTCAACTTCAAATTTCAATGTCGGACATGTGAGAAGAGGTTCAAACGAAACTTAATCATCCAACCGAGCACAAAATACAAGATTTAGGAGGGAGATAAGTATATTATATTGAATATCTTACTTATCAGATTTATTTGAATTTACATCTCCCCAATAATAATTTACATGAGTATAGTATAATACAGTAGTACTATTATCCAAGTATCCCATTACGAACCGTTGCGTGTCAACATTTAGGACGCATGTCCCATCACCTTTTAACCTTGGCCAAATGTAGCAAATAATTTATATTCCTGCAATGGGTACGCCACATGAGAAAAAAATTCTGGTCACATGCCTACATTTTTTGCTAATGATTTTTCTGAAATTTGAATAAATTCTAATTTGATGTATTGTAAATAAATCTTATGGAGTCTCCGTGCAAAATTGTTACGTATACTGATTCCAATGTAAACATGGAAATGATTAACTAAAACTTGGGAAAAATTAATAAAATGAATGAAATTGAAGGATTCGAACTAAGTTAGAACTAGTCCATGTAATTGTGAAAGATGTTTTTAAGATTATTACCTTTTAATTTTGTAAATATTTCAATAATTCAGAGAAACCGAACTATGAATTTGAATGAATTACTACATGATGCGCAAGTGCTTTCTAGGATCATCCGATCAGCCCTGGGTGGGTGTTCAGATCTAGTAGGCAGGTGGCACCAAAAACTGAGATTATCATAATTATCATATGGAAAATTAACATTAATATACATAAATGACGAATTCCAACCAGGAGGTGAACAAGATCCCCACATCTGGATCCTCGCTGATACAGGAATTATACGGAATAACGTGCATTTCGGAACATGGTATACTAGTAAAACTATAGTAATTATAATATTGGTTAAAAGTGTTGTATGTTGTGGCCCCCTAGCTTCAGTGTCAATATTTGATTTGAAATTATCAGATAGAATATTCTTCTGTTTCGGATTTCAAGATTACGTTTGTTTGTATGTTTTCTTTTTTTTTCAGCAAATAAAAAAAAAACAACACTGGGCTGATTTTTTTATTCTGATCCGTCATATTTCACATGAACATTCCTTGTGACATAATTGTCGTGACCTTGGCTGTTGACCATCAGAATCCCCAGAAAAAAAGCTTCATAGAAATAGGATGCCAAGGTCAAGGTCACAAGGTTAAAAATTTTGTTTCAGCAATCTCTTATTTTTTTCGTGATTTTGAAATATCCAGACCATTGTCTTGTTTATCGCTTATGATTTATTTTACTTAATGTCTTGACCTTTCTTTGCAGTTCACATAAAGGACAAACTTCTGAATTGAAATGCATTTTTCAATTACAGATTCTATTATAAAGAAATATAGCGCGGTTGTAACACTTCGCATATAGGTGCCACTAAAAGTTTGTCGCAACTTGTAATTGGCAATCCTTTGTTGATCGCAATTTGTTTTTTCATTCTGCCTGGGATTCAATTTACAAACGAGGAAGGATTTTAATCAAAAATAGGAAAAAAGGAATTTTCTTTCGTATTGCTACCTTTTATGTCGTATTTTCAAACGACCGTTGTAAAAAGGGTGGATACAATCCGACGGTTTCGATCTTTGAAGAAATAAAACTTGCGGAAGTATAATAACAATCGGATCATTTCGGTGCCGTCTCCCACCCATAAATCTTGGGAAAATACAATTAGTTTAAGCGCGGTTTGTTTAAGAAGGCAGAGCTGTTTAATTATTGATTTTTGGATGCGATACCTTTGATTTGCTTGTATTTAGTATAATCGACCAAATATCAACGCATGACGCGCACAGATCAATAGCTTAACATGGTAGTTTGAGTGATAAGAACACCATGGTTCTGCATATATCATGTACTGGTAGGTGGTAGCCGGAGTGGACGCTTATATGAGGGAAATTTAACGGGAAATGTTTGGATATAGACACCAAATGTTATGATATATACAGCTCGTTACACAGTAATCATTAAATAGTTTCATCTCGTGGCGGTATATGACGATTTGACGAAGTGACAGAGCTATCCTGGGCGGCGTAAGATTTCATCTGACCAAGGGTGACATCTAAACATTGTGAATTCATCTTTTCACAGGAATTGTTGCGTGATACCTGACCCGTTTTTCCCGAAGATATCCTCAGGTGTCACACCCCCGCCCATCGGAACCGCCCATTAAAATAAAATATCGGGGGAAGGTCCCCTAACGTAGGCGTCGCTGGTAAAGTGCAGTTCGATCTTTTGATATAAATGTGTTCCCATTGTGGAGTAATGTATTGGCAAGGACGATAAAGTGGATAAGGATTAAATAGCTACAAAGGCATTACATAAGAGGAGGCTTAGTCCCGTACTATAGTGGTCAATTTTTACCTGGCCGACATAGGTTGTTCACCTGGATTGAGATCAAAGGCCCGGAGGCTTTGAAATTAACTCGGGTAATTAGAACAAATGTTGCGGAGGAAATAGGTGGTTATAAACAGCGAAGGAGAGCTCTTACTACACGGGAAAAGACAACCCACACGTGAGTGGACATAGCTAGACCTTGTCATTTCCTTCCTCGTTTCCGAAATGATTGATTACTGATAGTGAAGCAGAAATAGGGGATCTGGCCGAAAATAGAAGATGTCAGTAAGCAATAGCAGTATACAAGCACAATTGACCCCCGCTCAGCAGCTCCCCAGGGTACGGGCAGAACAGGAAAAGGTTTTGGAGGCTAATTTCCAACAGAATCGTAACCCCACCGACCTGGATGTTACACTGATTGCAGCAGAGGCAGGGCTGTCTGAGGACGAAACTAAAGTAGGTCCATCACATATATCTTTTAATCAAAGTAATAATTATGTTTTTCGTTTGTTTCGATTTTTTAAAAACTTATTGTCTATTTGCACATTATCACAGATATTAAAATTGAAGAATTCAAACTTTAATTTTATTTCATTTATTTCTTTTTTCATAAAAAAAAATTAAGAAAAATGTTTAAAAATCGAATATGATACATGTACGTAAATTATAAAGAATACAAAGTTGTCATGGAAACTCATTAATTCTGACTGCACAATATTTATTTCCGAATCTATATCAAATATATATTTCCTGGAACATACCTCGGCTTTATTGATTGTAGAATTGTTACTTATCATTAGAAGCGGATACAGCATTGTGTTTTGGGAAACATCGTACATGTAACTAAACTACATGTATTGATGAACCCGTAAGATTGACCCTAAAGATGTGACAAAATTGGATGTTGAATTTCAAAACGATAGACAACCCTGTCAGTTATAGTTCTCTGAAAATGTGAATACCGGACAGACAAACAGACGGACGGACGAACGAACGAACGAACGAACGAACGAACGAACGAACAAAATTTATCCTTGTATATTGTTGTTGCTTTGCAGGCGATATGTCGTTGCTTTGCAGGCGACACAATACATGTATATGGCGTACCAGTAACCATTATACTATTTACTCATTCTGAAGGAAATCTCAACCCCCCCCCCCCCTTTCCACCTCTGCTACCTAGACTGTATGTATGTTGTCTCCGTGGCTGCATATCGCATGCAGTTTCTGGCGAGGTAACATATGTATCGTCAAATCATTAGCCTTGGCTACTGACCAAGTCCTACTGTCAATTAACTTACCATCTCTCTTACATTTCCCCCACTTGCCCATACAACTATTCGTGTCGTTTACCGTTTTTCCTAATAGTTTTATTAGCCAGACCTTGTTCTAATTTCCCCAGACGCCGCCACTGTGCATTGAACGCTTGTCGTCCACAAATGTCATGTTCGCACGCACCGTTTCGTGTAAAAAGTAGGTACTCCACTACACAGGAACAAAATACTCGTCGTGACAACAACTTGACATGGCGAAACATCTCGAAGGTCGAAAACTCTGTGTTGGAGTATTTTTCCTGGTTCACAGAGAACTTGCCTATGCTCAACAGAATCTATTTTCATCAGTTACATGTAGGTCAAAGGTCATGGTCAGTTTATCAATCATGGTACAAATTTATGGATTGGTCACGTCGATCCAAAATAAAGCATAGGTTAAATGATTCAACTCCAGGATTATGGTCAAAAGTTTTAGGTATGGAATTTAATCTTGCCCAGAAAATGTACATTCCAATTTATTGTGAATATGAATCGGCAGTTTGGAAAGTATGATAAAGGTCACGAGGCAAAAAGGTTGAGCATACATATACGAGGGTTGTTCGAAAAGTTCGTAGACAATCGCAATATTTCAGAAATGCGTGACAGCAACAGTAAAATTTTCTCACAATACATGTATGTGTATGTAGTATTAAAACTCTACAGTATGTACCAACCTATTTTTCAAGTGATATCAAAATCACTAGTTTACAAAAAAATCTAATAAGGAACGAATGGTATTATGATCTAAACATTTCTGTCATTTTGTCTTCAATAAAACAATATCTTTTCTTCAAAATTCACCCTGCGGAATATTCATACGCTAAAAAATATTTCCATTAAAATCAGAGAATAATTTGGATCCAAATGAGCGAAAAGGGGTCCTTCTAGAGCTACTAGTGGTTGTCTTCTTTACCTTGTCATATAACTAATACATAAAAATTATTTAGTTAAACGTCCGTTCAAATCGACCGATTCTGTTCTATTTACACAATCAAAGGGTGAGAATTAAATTTTCGTTGCTGTGTACATATTTACTCGGACTACATGTACATGTATGAATGAATTGCAAAATACGTAGAAAATTAAAGATTTCCTTCAATGTTAAAGACGAAGTAGAAGGAGGGACATGGGAAATGTATTATAGCTATTTGAGTCATACAGTGAAGTCCTATTTTGCTTGAACACTCAAAACTCCTAACCCAGTTAAATTTGGAAATCTAAAATTTTGCTTTTCTCCCACTGTGTATTTGACTCGAATGTTCCCGTCGGCACCACCATCATCATAAAAAGCTTTTTGAAAAGTAGGTCAAACTAAAATGTCAAGGTGACACGTGGAACAGTCTTGTCCCAAGGAATACGCATATAGCCCATTTACTTTCTGTTCAAAAGTTACGGCAAATACTTACAGAACAAATATACAGATAGACGGACGGACCAAAATCGATATGCCCCTGACCTTCAGCTACCCCAAAATGGTCTCAAACATTTAACTATATACATGTATAAACAGGTGTGTCGTCGATAGCATTTTGATCTCAAATATGTGACCTTGAGCTGAAGATAACCTTGACTACATGTTCTTAAGCAGCCATTAGTCTGAGGGAACACCCGAAATAGACTGAAATATCAAGTCTGGGTTTTTTTCAATCCTCTTTTTCTGTCTTCCTTATATTTCTATTCAATATTCTTTTATATACATGTGTATAAAAATATTTCCCCTTGATAAGAGAACCAACTGAGCACAAGGATACTCAAAGACCATATTTTTTCTCCAGCGCTCATATAACTTGAGGAATACATGTACGACTCGTATAAAACATGCCATTTCATTCTCTTACGGTGCAAGCACTACACTGAATGCTCTTTTTCATGTTGCAGTATACATTATACAAGGCATAAAATAGCACGATCATAAATCAATGAATATATTTTTAAAAAGTGTCAACCATATATCAAGTATATATCAAATAAACAGGAGAGAGTATACAAAATGTCATATCTCTGAAAGGTTGTTTGATCCACATTTATTACATCTTTTTTAATGTTAAAATTGCAGGAAAGGAGTATTAGGTAGAAATCTACCTGTATCTATTACGAATTGATTATACCTTGCACGATTGAACTTTAAAAGCTTGGGTGCAATAATGCATTTTCATCGTCTCACTTGTAAGACATTAAATGACATATCACAGCTCGTGAAACGAATATTTGAATCAGATATGTAGACACGTCGTTGTGAAGCGGAGAGTGGGAGGGGGAAAAAGACCTGTTACATATATTAAAGACAAAATCATTCCAAGGAATGCATGTGTCGCCTGCGAAACATAGCGACACTCAGGAATCACTTTTATAGGGTGTGACGTCTAAGTGTGACAGACAGACGGACAAAGTGATCCCTAAGTGTCACTATGCTTTTCAGGCGACACAATAAAATAATCAGTCTATTCTGATTTTGGTAAATTTATCGAAACGACACTGTTCTTTGTAAAATTGCAGACGACGAACTCAAATTCATCAAAATACTCAAAGTCAAAATACAAAATATATCAAACATCATTGTCAAAATGTTTGTAGCAAACGAAAAACTCAAGGCCAAACACAATACAAGGTAAAATCTAATACAGACAACCTGCTCAAGGTCGACATCGTAACAGACGACATGTTCAAGGTCAAGGAAATTAGAAACAGACGACATGTTCAAGGTCAAGCATATTAGACATGTTCAAAGTCAAGCATACTAGAAACAAACGACATGTTGTTCAGGGTCACGTGAATACGTAACATACGATATGTTCAAGGTCAAGCATATCAGAAATAGACGTGTTCAAGGTCAAGCACATTGAAACAGGCGACATGTTCAAGGTCAAGCATATTAGTAACAGACGATATTCTCGAGGTCAAGCATGCACTAGTATACAGTAGCAGAAGACATGTTCAAGGTCAAACATATTAAAAATAGAAGACATGTTCAAGGTCAAACATATTAATAATAGATGACATGTTCAAGGTCAAACATATTAATAATAGATGACATGTTCAAGGTCAAACATATTAATAATAGATGACATGTTCAAGGTCAAACATATTTTAATAATAGATGACATGTTCAAGATCATGTTCGATATTATACGCACGTTATGAAACATACTACATTGTTAATTCTCAAAATTCATTTTTGTTTCAGAAATGGTATCGCCATCGTTTGGCGTGTTGGCGACAGCAGCAGGGACTTCCCGCCAATAGTGGCTCCGTTATGGACTAGGCAGAGCCACTTTGCCACTTACGTGGCGCTCTTGAAGATTGGCAGGATTCGTTACGGTGCTTCGGACTTTTATTAGTTATTATGGGTTGAACAAATTTTTTTTACAAATAAAATATGACGGTATACAACGATCGCAAGTATCAGATGGCGGGGAGCATACCACTACATTTACGTGACGCTACATATTTGGTATGACAAAAACAGTAGTATCGATAATATTTATTGAATGTTATTTGATTGATTGATCGGTTGATAAATCGATCTACGTAATCAATCTGCTCAAGTCATATTGCCTCTCGGCCTGTTCAGTATTTGTGTGATATGATTATAGATCTACAAACTAAAGTATTGGCTGTTTAACAACATTTATTGAAAAATTATTGAATTAAAAATGCTAGACGATGAGACGGTTTGTAGAAGTTAGATTTTCTGCAATGCATTTTGTTGGCTTGTTCTTGGGTGATTTTTTTTTTCATTTTTGTGCTGAGCAAAAATTATTTTGTTTACTTGACTGATTTGCTTATAGGCAGTCTTTTTGTTTATGCTCAATGCTAAAATACCATGTTAAAAGTTAAGGAAAGGAAAAAAGTATTATGCATTCATACACTGCAACTATAACTGCATCCATTACAGTTCATATCTGTTATTAGTCCCCTACCGGCAACGCCGAAGGGGACTCTTAGTTTCCTCTCGGTCTGTCCGTCTGTCCGTCTGTCTGTCTGTCTGTCTGTCCTTTTCCTTTTTTTCTATTTCTCAATGAAATGATTCTAGAATTATATTACATCCAACTTTGTTGCTGAAGAATGAATTACGGAAGCATTCAAATGTTTTTCTAGTAAAAAAACATAACACTCAAATTTTCGGCAACTCGGCCTTAATCAAATGCATTCAAACTAGCCAAGATGCATTCATGCTGCGTCATCTTTATTGGAAATGAGATGCTCTTTATAAGATTGTGATGTTACATAAATATAACTTTGTTTTCACGTTAGATAACGGCCCAGTGACTTAGGGGTTACCATGCGTGTGTTTTACAAAAACTGACAGGGTATCGGCGAATCCCCTGTCAGAAATATCCGTTTTAACGCTCGGCTGATGCCTCGCGGTAAAACTCAATTGCTGACAGGGGATTCGCCGATACCCTGTCAGTTTTTGTAGAACATCAGTATGGTAACCCTATTCTAATGCTTTGGTCAGTAAGAAGCTAGAAAACGTCTGCTTTTAACGACGTCGCCATAGCGACGCATGACGTCATAACAAAAACTGCAGTGAAACGTGAATCCCCTTGCAGTTTTTTAATCGCTCAGCCAATCAGAATGCGCGTTACAAACGAACTGCATTAGAATGAACATTCATTTAAACGTTGCTTGTTTACGAATTCAGTTCCCTTTTGTGGATTGAAGAATGAGTATAAAATATTGTTGATAAAGAGAATATTTGGAATAATCACATCAAGCGAAGAAAGTTGATGCAATTACACTCAGGTCATTTAGTAATTAACATGTTTTTACATGTATTTATGTTTCACTTGTTCTTTTTTTTTTTTTGGAAATGGTTTTATGAGCCACATAGTATCTGTGTCATTCCTTTAGAAACGTCACAATTTGTGGATCGTTAAAGAAAGTTAAAATTGTACAAACTTTCAAATTGTACAACGTAATCTTTTATAATGCATTATTATTTGTATCTTACAATATGGACACATTCCATGGAAAGGAGAAAAATCATTTTGCGAACATTAAGGCAGCCATTGTGTAATAAGAATCTCGATAAATTGACATGAAATTTGTATCAAGGGATGTCGTTCTCATTTGGTCACAACTTGAAACAATTAGTCAATTCATACTTTCACAGTGGTCAGATTTGAAAATATGCTGACGTGGGTGTGTGTGAGGTTCAAAGATATATAGAATCAATAGAATTAAATTATGAGCAGGCATCTTTTTGTTCATTTCCACAATTTCAATGATTGACACTTTAAAGTCTTTATCCATTATACGAGGTAGCACAAATTTACAGATACATGTAGAATCAATGTTAGCACACATTGGAGACAAATTTAAACACAGTAGTATATCATGTGATATGCATATGGTATGTTCCACGGGAATCCCCTTTGATTAAACTAGGTATGTACTGTCTAAATCTACTTTATATGAATTCATTTTAGGCCTATCATATGGCCATCATGATTAGAATAGATTACCATCATATAATTGATAATGATGGTCATATGATAGGCCTAAAATAAATTCATATAAAGTAGATATAGATAGCATTTACCTGGTTTAATCAAAGGGGATTCCCGTGGAACATATTATTTGCATATCACGTGATACGCAACCGTGATAAAGCAAATTCACAAATAAATGTTCGGGCATAAATACATGTACATGAAGGTTAAGGCAAATTCAAGGACAAAATGGCAAGTCAAATTAATGATTAGAAAAAAATGGCAGGTCAAATTAGTATGACAAAATCGTATGGCAAATTCATTGACAAAATGGCATTTAAAAAAAAAACCGTCTAATTAAACATGTTTTATGATTGTTATCTTTTGTTTACTAAACAACTAGTCATTCATTCCTTGTAGAATATCAAATGTAATCGTTCGTGTTTTTTAGATTCTGCGTATTTGTGTTTATCATGTAGATCAATATTCTGAGTAATTCCAACACACGCATCACTTTCAATAATTGAGAAAAGGCTGTGTTGGAAACTTATAATTACTTACAGTTAAAGCTTACACGCTTTTTAATGGTAGGTTTTCTTTCAAGAGCTTTCAAATCATTTGTACTTTGTTTATTATGTCGAATTAGAACATTTCCGAGCAAAGGTGATAAATGTTCACAATTTCTCATTCTACAGTATCTATTGCCATTTAGTTGCATATTAGACAGTATTGAATAAGTTTGTCAGAATTAAGCAGCTTTGAGTTTTGCTTCATTTTATTTGCTTATAATTTATGAATTTTTACGCAACAGAGGTACAATTGTTATAAAATGAATTTATTCTGATTGTTATTTGTGGTGTTAAAATGACGATGTGTTCTACAAAATTAAAAACAGAAACAAAACTTTGGTATTTGTTATTGCTACATATCGCTTTACCAGAAATTTTGAGAGAGCTTTTAATTTTTACTTCTTTTCACATGTAAATTGAAAACATGTAAGTAAGTAGATGTACTCACAAAATGCATACCTGTCAACTCTCCCTCTTTTGAAGGGAGACTCCCTCTTTTTAACCTCATCTCCCTCTTTGGCATTTCTTTCTCAAGGGAGACTAAAATCTCCCTCTTTTTGGCCCAATCTCCCTCTTTCTCCCTCTTTTGGCATATTTACCAAAGAAAATCACTCTCTAAGCATTTCATGAGAAACTGCATGACAAAATGTAAGAAAAGATTATTTGAAAATTGGTTTTGCAAAAAATTTCGCAATACATTAGAAATGTAGCAAAATGGGCCAGTTCACGTGCCATCCCCCTCTTTTTCAAGCGCCAAGGAGGGAGATCTCCCTCTTTTTAAGATAGCAAAGTTGACAGGTATGAAAATGTTGTGTTTCATGGGACTCTTATAATCTGAATACTCAGTTCTCATTATGCTCTTATTCATGTAACATACCAGTATGCTGACTGTACTATAGTATACTTTCAAATGGTAAGTGTCCCCTCGCAACTCTGTTGCAGAAGGATATAGCATCGCTACTGTGCATTTGTTTGGGAGGGTGTGTTAGTGCGTGTGTCCGGATTCTTGTGAACAACATAAAAGACGAAGGAATCATCATAGAAACAGCAAACCTTCCACAAATGTTCCCCATCGGGAGAGGAACAACCCTATTGATTTTCAAGGTCTAGGGTCAAAGGTCAAAGTCACTGTGGCCATAGGCTTAAAATCCTTGTGAACAGCATAGAAGACAAACCAATCATAGAAACATCAAAACTTCCATAAATGTTCCCCATAGGAAGAAGATGAATCCTATTGATTTTCAGGGTCAAAGGTCAAGGTCACTGTGGACATAGGCTTAAAATCATTTGCTCAGTGTTATAGATCATTGTGAGGGGATGCTAATTGCTATACTTGCGCTGCTTTTATTAATGTAGTAACTGTGTGTACACCATTGAATCATCAAATTCCATGCATGGCCAGATATCCTTATACATCGTAGTATCAAACTTGACTCAAAACTCAATAAATAGCATGTTTTTATTGACTTTAAATAGGAAATTGGTCTACACATCTAAAATCTAACCAAAATTTCACAAAAATGTGTAGGTGAAGTTATATGCAATATGAAATGGATACAATTTTAACATATTGAAAAGCTCGAGTAAGTATAGTATATTGTATACATTCTTACGTGAAACAGTTCAGTATATGAATACACCTCTACATAAATTTGTGATGCTATAGTACAACAACAGTAGTCTAAACTGAAACTGAAGTTCCAAATAAATCTACATGTAAAATAACCACACAAAATAATAAGAAAATTACCTAGATGAGATAATCCCAAATCAACCAACAAGTATATGAGAACTAAAAAATAATGTATAACCAGATTGTAAAGCTATAGAAAACACCCAACTTGCAACAAGGTGATAGGCGACACAGGCTTGCAATATAACCTTGCCGTCATCGCTATTTTCCTACGCCATTTCACGCAATGATAAAACCCGAGAGGCATCGCAGGTACGGCATGTCGTCACAGTGACGTCATTCGGACTTCTGACGTAAACAGTGCAAAAGATTCAAAGGCAGAGGCACATATTTGAGTGTTTAGGGGCGAGTAAATGGGCAATGAAGGTAACGATTCTTTTCTTGATGTAGACAAATTTATACAAGACTCATGTCTAAAGACGGTAGGTTTCGATTTATAGCTAGAATTTGTATTTTTACTGGAGACTTCTCGCTCAGCTGATCGTGTTGGCAACGTACGAATGAAGATCGAAAGAATCCCTGATACTGCATCGTATTGCATCGAAAGTAAAGCATTGCATGCTACTGTATACTTCAGAAATGTAGTCAAACCTGCTGGTATACTTGCAATATTTAATTTACAAATATGAATCCCCAGTTCCAGTCTGCAAGAATCTTGTAGACAAACAATAGGCGATGACGGCAGAGGTAGATTTCAAAGCGAAGAAAAGCGGAACTGAAATCGGACGCATGCGTAGGAGATTGGAAAACACCATGTCCTCCCATGGTCTATTTTCTGCTAGTCATGACTAGTACAGAGGACTGTTATCACAGGTGGCCATATGTCCAGAATCTAACAAAATAACACTTTCATCATTGCAGTATAAAATAGGTCAAGCTTCAGGTCAATTTCTCACAAAAGTTGTGAATCAAGAGTGAACTACCAACTTCAGACTACGGTAAGTAACATATCGATTGTGAAAATACATGTAGTAACAAGTTGTAAAGATTTTGGATATGAAGATGTGTGTGAAATGATGACTAAACTAGTGAACAGATACATAAAGACGCAAAGTTTAGCCAATACCTAACAAGAAGTATGAAATGTTGTAGAAAACTGATAGGTTACAGATTGAGAGACTGAAAGTAGACAGCTGGATCTACAAACATCAAATATATAAGATAATTATTCACTAACACATGTGTAACATGCGTGACAATGACTTTGGAGGCAACCTTGACCCTCACTGACTGTCGAATTTAGTCACACTCCTGCAAGTTTTATGGAGTCTTAATCACGAAAGTTATAAACATATTTATGAAAGTAATCAGAAAGGTATCAGATAATGTGATTACCAAACAGATGGACGGACAGACAGATGCCACACAAAATTATTTGTGTGTAATGCCTTAGCTTCGCACGTGATATTTAACATCTGTAAATCTGTTTATACATGTAAGTCAGTTTCAGTGAAAATGATGGCAAAATGTAACAAATAGAGATTGTTTACTCAATACTGCATGCATTTCATCTATAACAGCCTGATTCATAATGGAATTTACGGGAAGTACTTTTTAAATTACATGTGCTTCCTCTACTTTTGGATTTCTAAAATCTGAGTAAATTTTACAAACAATCAAATCTTGACAGTTTTCCAGTTGAATATGTCTGTTTAAAACGCAATAATGGCACAGATCATTTCTTGAATGTTTTTTTGTAAATGTTAAATCGTCTCTAGTCATCCAATGATCTGAGCCTCCTTCTTTAGCCATTTATACGCTGCCGTTTTTCCTTGATTCATGAGCTCCTCACCGACAATTTGGAGGCACTTAGAATGGTAATCATTCAGCCAATCAATCTGGAAAATGTAGTACGCTCATATCAGCTTCTGATCAAATAGACCTTTTCACGACAAAATTTGTCTTTTCCTATGACATTTTACCCGCTTGACAGATGATATCACAATGCTTTCTGTCATTGAAATGTTGTGTTCAATAGGTAAAACATCATACGAAAAGGCAATAAAGATCCAAAAAGTTTTTTTTGTTTAATTTTCTTTTCTCACACCTTGAAAGTAATATTTTCTGAGATAACCTATTTTTTTCCAGACTGATTGAGTACAAAAGAACAAATAATCAATAACATCATGCAAACAAATTAAAAGACCTCAATTTTTTTAAGATTGAGAACAACTGTACAGTTAAAGCATGAGGATACCAAAAATTGGCAAATGTAAATCAAAGGACTTGGTGCGCTAACCCCTTATATCGGCCCTATAATTTCGACGGAAAAATGCTTTTGATAAATGAACTTTTGATTATCACTTTTTGCAATGTTGAATGTTTGAGGTAATACCGCATCATATTTTTGAGCCCTCATAACGTCACGTGCGTGTGAGATGTATGACGTCATGTTCTGACGTCATTTGACCTGAATGAAGCAAAACAAAGGAAAATCATCATATTTTACAAACAAATCTTCAAATTCATCTATGATCCAGGCCTCGTCCACAATATTTTTTTTGCAAATTTAAAGGCCGATCAGAAATCCATCGATAGGTACAAAAATTATCATGGGCAAGGCCTGGATCGATACTTAATTTCATAAATTTCTATCGAAATTTCGCTCATTTATTGATATTTTCAAAGATTTCAACGTTTTTAGAGACGTATTATTCAATATAGGACTGTGAAATCAAAATAAGCTTTCCTGATATGGATTCACTATACATTTGACATTTTAAAAACTATAATATTATGGACATATGAACAACTTTAAAAATAGGGCTGATATGGTAGGTTACCGCACCTACTTTTTTACACTTGCAGATGAAGGTTTCACAAAATGTTTTAAGCCCTGCTCCCCTTTTCATTCCACCGATTTCAAAGAGTCCAACAATTTTATACTGAAGTTTTTCTCAAGCCCGATACTGATCAATAAAATATTTTGCTTCAAACTTGCCTCAACCAGACTTGTCAGAATGACAACATAGCTCGCCGGTGGCAACCATATGTAAATTGCAACAACAACAATAAAAAAGGTCTTATCACAAGGAATGCACATGTGAAATATCAAAGCCCTATCACTAACCATTCAAAAAATATGGCCAAGGTTAAAGTTTTTCAAAAGTAGGTCAATCATCTCCAAGGTCAAGGTCACAAGGTCAAAAATTTTGGTATCCATGGAAAGGTCTTGTCACAAGGAATACACATGTGAAATATCAAAGCCCTATCACTTACCATTCTAAAAATATGGCCAAGGTTAAAGTTTTTCAAAAGTAGGTCAATCATCTCCAAGGTCAAGGTCACAAGGTCAAAAATTTTGGTATCCATGGAAACGTCTTGTCACAAGGAATACACATGTGAAATATCAAAGCCCTATCACTTACCATTCCAAAAATATGACCAAGGTTAAAGTTTTTCAAAAGTAGGTCAATCTCCAAGGTCGAGGTCACAAGGTCAAAAATTTTGGTATCCATGGAAAGGTCTTGTCACAAGGAATACACATGTGAAATATCAAAGCCCTATCACTTACTATTCCAAAAATATGGCCAAGGTTAAAGTTTTTCAAAAGTAGGTCAATCTCCAAGGTCAAGGTCACAAGGTCAAAAATTTTGGTATCCATGGAAAGGTCTTGTCACAAGGAATACACATGTGAAATATCGAAGCCCTATCACTTACCATTCCAAAAATATGGCCAAGGTTAAAGTTTTTCAAAAGTAGGTCAATCTCCAAGGTCAAGGTCACAAGGTCAAAAATTTTGGTATCCATGGAAAGGTCTTGTCACAAGGAATACACATGTGAAATATCAAAGCCCTATCACTTACCATTCCAAAAATATGGCCAAGGTTAAAGTTTTTCAAAAGAAGGTCAATCTCCAAGGTCAAGGTCACAAGGTCAAAAATTTTGGTATCCATGGAAAGGTCTTGTCACAAGGAATGCACATGTGAAATATGAAAGCCCAATCTGTATTGGTTTAAAAGTTATAAGCAAGGTTAAAGTTTTTGTGCACGCGCACGCAGACGCAGACGCCGACGCCGGGGGTATGACAATAGCTCTCCGGACATTCGTCCCGGCGAGCTAAAAAGAATTTTGAGCAAATATTTTAAATCTTTTTTTTTATGCATTCTAAAATTTCTTTTAAGGATTTGGTCCTTCTTTAAATTATCAAAATCTATCCTTAATTTGTTTCCTTTGGGACAGCATTTAGCTCAGTCATACCAAAGGTCATCTCTCTATAGAAACAAGATCCGTATAATTTTCATCAACCTCATGTTTTACTGTACCTTAAAGTAAAAATAGCATGACAATTACACAGACTAACCTCTTTCTGAGACAGCAAGGATGGATCAATCAACCTTGTAAACATTGGGACTAGGGTCAAGGGTTCAAAGGTCAGGAAACCTTTGTCCTTGAAATTATGCTGCAAAGAAGAATTACTCATCATGAAGACATGAATACCAGAAATTTCTGGAAGACATACTGTTATGAAAATCTTAAAATAACAGAAGCCTGTTTTACAAAAAAAACTAATGAAAAATTTTAGGAATTTTCGTAACTTTCATCATCAAATAAAAGCTTGAAATCTTTTTCACTTTAGATTATGTTGTCCTTTCCGATAGCATTTCTACATACTATATAAAAATTCAGAAACAAAACATCATGATTTTTAGTTTATAAGAAGTACTAGACGATCAAGAGTTGCGAAAATTCCTTAAATTTTTCGTAAGTATTTTTGTAAAACAGGCACCATTCACATTCACAGTTACTACAGAAATTACTGATGTCATTTTGAAAATATGGCTTACTTCAAGTGAAACACACCTTGAGAGAAACAAATCGCAAATCAATCAATTTAAATTCATTATTTCCTATCATTACCTTCGTATCTGCCTTGACAACCAATACACAATTTTCAATCCGTAAACCAAATGCCCCATCTTCATAATAACCAGGTTCTGAAATATGAAATTATTTGTTACAGGAATAAATCATTTAGTGAAGAAAAAAAAGGAAAATCCAAAGAATTTTAAGTTTACCAAATTTATATATTTAATCTTGTACAATTCAGAAACAAAAAGTGACATTAAATACATGTATGTTTGACTATAAATTGGTAATCAACACTTTTTACATTCAAAGTAAGGCATATTATGGAATTTAAGGGTGATTTGATACTTACACAAATTAAGGATGAACATACAAGTCTAATAAAATTTAAAGATAATACTTAATACAAACTGTGGATGAGCATATAAGCCAATTTTTACCATCAGAGAGAATCATTCCTTCCTCCAAAGGCACGTCAGCCAATGAAACTCGATGGCTAATACCACATGGACCTGTAATATGGAATGTAAACCTAAGAATTGTTTGCATAATTACTCAATATATGATGTCTACCATATATATTTTCAAATCCTGCCATACTTCATTGAAGTACAGACATTAAACCTACAAATCCATTTTTTTATGAAAGGATTATCAAAATGATCCATGCAGCAATTGAAAGAAATGTTGCATAAACAATGTCTAAACAGATGTCCCATCTGAAGACAGGCGTATAAAGGCCTTGTTACATGATGCGACTAATCGCTTGCAATTAGTTGCTAGCGACAAATTGTGTCGTGTAACATAGCTTAAAACTAATTGCATGCATCTTTCAAAAATCGCATGCAACTTTTTTCAGATTAGAACATGTTCTATTCCTTGCAATAAATTGCATGCAACTTTTAGCATTAACCAATCAAAATGCTGGGTATTCCTTTTAATTTCAACCCTTACTTGGCGATGTTTGGTTATATCAATCACATTGACAATAAAATAACGACTTTTCTCACAAAGGATCACAGTACACTAACTGCAAGATTTTTAAGTTCAAAATTGTGATTTTTCTGCCCTCTCTTCGTCGAGAAAGTTATGTGACAGTAAATTATGTAATTGTAATGAAAATTGTAAATACATGCTGTATTGTCTGTTGATAACACATTTAATACGTAAACTTTAGGTGGAAAAGGTATGAATTTAGCCCAAAATATATGCAATTAGTTGCAACATGTAACAGTGTGAGTCGTTGCAACTTGCTCAGACCATAAAATCTCTACAATTAGTTGTGTAACAAGGCCTTAATAAAACACCACTAAAGACGGTATGGCCGGATTGCAAAGTAAGTTTTTGTCACCAACTGGGTCAAGGTCAATAGGTCAAATAATACAGCATAAATTGAAAGGTTTTGTCAGAGGCAACCTACATGTATAAAATAAAGTTTCTACTGCATACAGTTCCATAGATTTTGCTTAAACCAGGAACTTTAACCAAAATCCTTAACTAGGTCAAAGTCCAAGGTCAAGGTCACTAGGTCAAATGTTACGGCATAAATTGAAAGGTCTTGTCATGGGCGAGCTTCATTAATAATATAAAGTTTCTACTGCATACAGTACCATAGATTTTGCTTAAACCAGGAACTTTAATCAAAATCTTTGAGTAGGTCAAAGTCGAAGGTCAAGGTCACTAGGTCAAATGTTACGGCATAAATTGAAAGGTCTTGTCATGGGCAAGCTTCATGTATAATATAAAGTTTCTACTACATATAGTTACTTAAATTTGCCTCAACCAGAAACTTTAACCAAAATCTTTAACTAGGTCAAAGTCCAAGGTCAAGGTCACTAGGTCAAATGTTACGGCATAAATTGAAAGGTCTTGTCATGGGCAAGCTTCATGTATAATATAAAGTTTCTACTGCATATAGTTACTTAGATTTTGCCTCAACCAGAAACTTTAACCAAAATCTTTAACTAGGTCAAAGTCCAAGGTCAAGGTCACTATGTCAAATGTTACGGCATAAATTGAAAGGTCTTGTCATGGGCAAGCTTCATGTATAATATAAAGTTTCTACTGCATATAGTTACTTAGATTTTGCCTCAACCAGAAACTTTAACCAAAATGTTTAAATAGGTCAAAGTCCAAGGTCAAGGTCACTAGGTCAAATGTTATGACATAAATTGAAAGGTCTTGTCATGGGCATGCTTCATGTATAATATAAAGTTTCTACTGCATATAGTTCCTTAGATTTTGCCTCAACCAGAAACCTTAACCAAAATGTTGACGGCAGACGGATGGACGGACAGACAGACAGACGGACAGACAGACAGACGGACGGACGGACATCGTCAATCTATAGGCCATAATTGCTTTGCAATCCGGCCAAAAATCATTAAAACAATGATGTGACGTCATGCCTTTGTTCGAACAGTCGGAAATTTACCTTTGACTGTCCAATATCAAATCTAAATCGCGTTTATTAGAAAAAATATACGCGACCTAGATTAAATATTGGACAGTCACAGGTAAATGTACTTTGACATCTACAGGGCAACCGTTACAATCCTTGTTTAGAAATCATACAAGAATTCCATGTATCGTGGTACTGACTATTCCAATTTTTGCTATTTGTTCCGGAATTGACAAAATCCAGCACAATCATATATCTAAAGAATTGGCCGTTGTGTCGGAAATGACAATGTAAAAGACACTATAGTTCAGTCCATATTATCTTCGGTCTAATTTTTTTCTTCCATCATTTTAATTTTACTTATAATTAAGATTTTTGCTTGACTTTTTCTAGTTCGAAAAAACTTACCTAAATCCACCCGTTGATGGTTATTTTGACCCAGTCCCCAAAGCCCTCCCATTTCCCCCCCCCCCCCCTTAACCTTGCACATAGTAAGTTGAACTTCCCCATTGATTTCTTTTCAGTATTTAAGGCACTATATTCTTGCTTGTCCTGAAAACGACACTTTTAGAGACAAGCCCTTTTATTCTATATATCCAAAAAAGTTCAACTAAATCGTCATCACGCAAAGTATTCTCGTTGATTTTTTTTTCTAAAAAATTGCATCCATTTTCGTCTTGGTTTAAGGAAACTGCATCATAATTTGTCACAACTTTTTGAAAATTTCATCTCCGTTATCTTCTTATATAAACAACTCCCTACTGCTAGGAGCGAGAATGTTAGAACCTGGAGTGATTACATTTCGTTACAGAAAATTCAATTAACATAATAAGAACAAAGTAAAAGGTCATGCCACTTTGAATAGTGATCAATGTTTTAAGCACGATATACGCCTCAAACAATTCATTCTTAAAATATATTGTACAGTTTTCGGCCCTGCGGGCCTCAAACTGTCCAATATCTTTAAGAATGAATTGTTTTCGGCATATATCCAATACATAGACAGGATTTTAAACTACGTTTGTAGATTATAACCATTAATATTATTCAACTTAATTTAAGTTTAACATACCAAATTTCATTACATATGTATGAGCATCACATTTTACATGTACAAGTATATCTGAATTAATGAGCAATTGTCAAAAGTTGAGTTTATACAATTATTTGAAAGTTTAGTTCTCTCTTTTATTCTTTTGTTCCTCAATGCAAAGTGTTTATACATCTATATTTTTTTTTGGAGCAGTCCAAAATGCTCAACTGTTGTAATAAATATTTTGATTTTCTTTTATTACCACCTGACTTAGCTATCCCTACATGTAAATACCATTTCAAACTTCTACTTTTACTACTAAAAATAACGGGAATTTATTTTCTCCTTTCCCCGATTCTTCATCAACTATTTACCTTCATGTACATTGAGAAAGCATCCTACACCATGTCCTGTACCATGAACATAGTCTAAACCAATGTCCCACAGAGACGTCCTGGCTAAGGAATCCAACATATGCCCTGAAAATAATTAAGCCTAAATCTTGAGTAAGAATTTCACATTTTCAAGAGGAACATTTTCATCAGGCCATACAAAATTAATGTTAAGTTTGACGGGCACTTTTTTAGATAAAAAAGGGAGGGAGGCAGGATTTTTTTTTTTTTTTTTTTTTTTTTTTTTTTTGCAAATGTGAAATATGATGAATGTACATTTTTTGTAATTTATCTTTAACCAAATTTATAATTCAAGTGTTTTGATGCTGAAAATACATTAAAACTTAAGTATAGTATGAAGTGGTAATGTTTAGTACATTGATTAACAAGATAACCCAACGTCTTCCTGTAATATACTTATTGCATTTCCAAACCTGAAGTTTGCTAGATATTCTGTGATTTGGTCACACTTATTATATGTATCATATGACAGACGATGTCCTATGGCAGACCAGTATGAAGATGTAGACTAAATACATGTATGGTGTACATCTTATTTATGCTAAAAAAGATCACCAATCTCTAACCATTGCCCTGTGTAAGGTTAAAGCTTCAAATGACGTTAACATTTAGTGAACTACTTTCAGGTGCAACTAAGTGAGTGAAACTCGTAATTGTTGCTCAGTGCTTAGACCGAAAATTTGACCCTTGTCGTCGGCAAAAGAGTAGGGAAAATACAAAGAAACATGTCCAGGGATTGGGAAGGCCCATTCTGATAGAAAATGGCCCATAAAATCGGCAACTCGCTGCGCCTTGGTGCCATTATTCTACAGCGTCCATTTTTTTTTGTTTTTTAAATCTATTAAAAGTTCTGTTCTCGTATCTACGTTGTAACGTAGATCTACACCAGGAGCAGTAATACAGAGATCACAGCTTTCTGTACATGGCCAGTCAGAACTCTAAGGCACAAAATTCTTCTGTTCACTGACAATTGAAAGGTCTTTTGCTATTTTGATACAAAATTGATTTTTCTCCGACATCTGCGCCTGAGATTTAAATCTCCAACGTCCACTTACATATCTTATCTATGTTAAGGTACTTGTGTATGCATTCGTCCGTAAAATTATCATGTCATTTTTTAAGTGGTCAGTCAATGGGTACAAATTGATGTAATAGAATTTGTACAAAATGTCTTCCCTAATATCAACAAAGCTGAAAATGAAGCTGCCCATCCGTGGACACAAAAAATTCAGGAAAGGTGGCTGAAAGTTTGGTCTTGGCTGTTCTGTGATCCATGCAAAAAATGTACTGTAAATTATTCATTGGAAATGGTCAAATTGGGAATCTCGCGACAAAAAAAAAATGTGCTAACGTCTGATGCATATGCATAGCTTTTCGAAAATTGATCATTTTTGGAATGGCCCTTTCGTGAGGAAAGATGGCCCATTGTTTTTGAGAATGGCCCACTAAAGTCCAAGTGGAAGGGACCGTCGTCCCATTGAGCAAGTTTGCCTTCCCGATCACAGCATGTCTGACAATTTAGTTTGAATTTTAACAACGATTACACAAGGGTATCCTGATCGATTCGTCATCCCTTTTCACTGTCGGACTTGAGCAAGTTGTTTGCAAATTTGAATTTCTATCCCTTGGAAATTTTGAAGTATCTGCGATGTGCTTAGGGTTTAGTTGACTAGTTTATCCGAATCGAAATTAGGATCGTTTAGTATTTCTGCCCCTCCCCTCGATCCCGTCACCGGCGTTCCCGGCTGATCAATCTGACGTAAACTGCGAGTTCTAAACAAAAACGTTTTCATATTTCTAATAAATTACATAATTTGATAAAGAATAATGCTCTTGCAGATTATCACAACAGAGTCAAGTATCATTTTACGTTACGTTACCTCGTCCGTGATATGGAATATACGCGTGGTCGCGATTACCGTACAAACAACAATTGAATACGGCAGCTCAGGTAAATAATACTATTTTATGTAAACAAGTATTGAGTTACAGCTTTACAATTTATATATTAAGTGGAGTAAAGAATATGTAAACAAACAATTTGTATTAGCACGACGATGTTCAATTGACTACTTTAAAATTATGGTAAAACACGCGATAAAAATCGGAAATGCGGCGGGTTTTTAGGCAATGCGGCGGTGCCCGTCAAACGAAATCTTAATTTTTTTTGGCCTTATGAGAACATTTTACTTCAAGAGAAAATCTTATTCAGATTTGAAGGACTTGTCATTTTTAGAAATTCATTACCGAAAGAAATGTCTGACAAAGTTTTCACTCTTTCTGAAAGCTTCTCTTAACCATGTTGACCCTATATGTCTATGAATAAACTTTTACACATTATCTGTGGAATCAAATTTGAACCTCAATTCCAGGGGACAAACAATTTATTTGTGACATCATTTGACTGTTATTACATATGTACTTTTTGCAAAATAGAGAATATTTACCTTTAACTCCATTAGGAAATATGGCAGAACTAAGATTTATGTGGCCCTTCAGTACCCTTGTGTAACATTCCTACAAGTAATAATACAAATCGTCAACAGAGAAATACTGTAAGGATTAAATTAAGCTCTGATTCTGAGATACTTTCTGAATTCATACCTACTTATTCTTTATCAACTAATTTCTACAAATTGTAAAAACTTCAAAAAGTTAGAATGTTTTTCTTATATGAAAATTACAATATGCAAATTAACATTTTTGACATGCAAAATTTTCTACCTTTACATGTGATGGAGGATGTATAATCTGATGTCTTTACATGTGATGAAGGTGTACCAAAATGAGAGAACATCGTTACATGTAAAATCTAATACCTTTACATGTGATGATGGTCTACTAAAATGAGTGAATGTTTTCACATGTAAAATCTCCTACCTTCACATGTGATGAAAGTGAACATTGTTACATCATATACATGTAAAATTTCCTACCTTTACATGTGAGGAAGGTGTACCAAATTGAGTGAACATTGTTACATGTAAAATCTCCTACCTTTACATGTCAGGAAGGTGTACCAAATTGGATGAATATTTTTACATGTAAAATCTCCTACCTTTACACGTGAGGAAGATGTACCAAAATGAGTGAACAATTTTACATGTAAAATCACCACCTTTACATGTGATGAAGGTGCACTAAAATGAGTTAAAAATTTTATAAGAAAAATCTCTTACCTTCACATGAAATAAAAGTGCAGCAAAATGAGTGAACATTTTTACATGTAAAATCTTCTGCCTTTCCATTGACGAATGCGTACCAAAATGAGTGAGTGATTTTACATGTAAAAATCCCCTACCTTTACACGTGATGAAGGTGTAGCAAATTGAGTGAACAATTTTACATGTAAAATCCCCCACCTTAACATGTGATGAAGGTGTACCAAAAATGAGAGTGCATTTTTACTTGCAAAATCTCCTACCTTTACATGTGATGACAGTGTAAAATGAGTGAATATTTTTACAAGTAAAATCTCCTACCTTTACATGTGAGGAAGGTGTACAAAATTAAGTGAACATTTTACATGTAAAATCTAATACCTTTACATGTGATAAAGCTGTACCAAATTGAGTGAACATTTTTACATGTAAAATCTCCTACCTTTACATGTGAAAAAGGTGTACCAAATTGAGTGAACATTTTTACATGTAAAATCTTATACCTTTACATGTGATGAAGGTGTACCAAATTGAGTGAACATTTTTACATGTAAAATCTCCTACCTTTACATGTGATAAAGGTGTACCAAATTGAGTGAACATTTTTACATGTAAAATCTAATACCTTTACATGTGATGAAGGTGTACCAAAATGAGTGGTCCTGGTAACATCTGTAGTACCATCCCTGTAAAAATATTGGAAAAGATCTACTTGAAAAACTTTAAGGTACTTCATCAATAGGTTAATAAATATGCCAGTTTCAACAGAGGAACAAAAGCTTGTCAAGGTTATTGCAAATCTATGAGTATGAAAAGTCCTTTTATATCTCTTTGCCAAAACAAAGTCAAATGAGAATAATTAATTTTCTTATGTTTGTATCTGCTGGAACCTGTCCCTTCCCCTTTTCTCCAACCCACCCCTCCTTTTACATCCACCATGGCTAATTCTATGAAGTAATTTTTTGTAAAGTGGATAGCGCGTAGGTCTATGAACCCAAAGGTTTTTCGTTGCAATTTCACCATCACAATGAATATTAATATTATCAAGACAACCGTTAGAATGAAGGGGACAAATTCATTTGAATTTCTATTAAATTGATCTTTATACAATGCTGATACATTGCTGACATTGTTCTATTTATAGCCATACCTATATTGGGCTCCAGAATCACATAAATAAACGTTATCCGCAGCGACAACTTGGTCTGTCTCCTCTGTAGCCCTGTTTTTAAAGTAAAGAATAATCATTGAAATTGTATACATACACAATATTTACAGTCTGTGAGATTTATACTTGTATATACATGTAAATGAATACAATAAACCATTCTCATATTACGGGAATTGGAGGTCAGATGCACGACAGACTGTTTACAAGTGACATCTGTAACAAATTCATTGTTGTAGCACATTTCCATGGCATAGTCAAAACTTTAGTTAGACTGTCATTAGTCAAAATTAGAAACAAACCAAGTAATGTTGAACTTCTGTCAACTATCTGGAGAAATAAGAAATTCATCTTTTGAATAACCTGTGAAGTGATCATGAAACATATTCATCTACAGGTAAGTGCATTAATGATTCATTTGAATCTATTCCTTTCATCGTTTTTTTTTTCTATTAACAAATATATGTAAATGATAGAGAAGGATTTAGAAATCATACTTGTAGTGTATGATAGCTCCATTTGGCCCCGTACTGGAAATAGTAGCAAAACTCAGACTGATGTAATCTTCTTGCTCTCTGTAAATAATAATGTCATAAAATCAAATAAAACACTGCTACAGACGGTATGGCCGGATTGTACGTATGTTTTTGTCAGTAACTAGGTCAGGGTACAAGGTCAAATATTACGTCAAATCTATAGACTTGAATTGATTTGCAATCCGGCCTAAAGGTATCATAAATATCTAAGGTTGAATACCAAAAACAAAGTAAAATATTCAATAAGGGTGCAACTTTCTTTGATACATGAAATTGCAGAATTTAGATTATCATAATAAAGCAAATTACAGACAAAAACAAGTATTTTACAAATCTAACATGGTATCAGCAAATCCCTTTCATAAATTGAATTTGTCCATCAGTGTATATAACCAAGCTGAAACAAATATTTCTGACAGATGTTTTTTCAGGAAATCAAGTATTTTTCTAATGCTATAATTAGAAAATAATTCCAAGGAACGCATGTGTCGCCTGTGAAACATAGCGACACTCAGGAATCACTTTTAAAGGGTGTGACATTTAAGTGTGAAAGAAAGACGGACAGACAGACAGACAGATAGAGTGATCCCTAAGTGTCGCTATGCTTCGCAGGCAAATAGTGTGTATACCTATGCCTTTTAAGGAACAATTCTATGGGAGTAATGTTATTCGCTATTTTCGAAAACCAGAGTTACTTCCCATTTGAGACGGTATCTGACGTATACTGATTATGACGTCATCAAATTCTATGGAAACAGTCCTAAAAGTCTGGGAAATGACGATATAAAATTGACGTTACCTTACCATTTTGATGACGTCACAATGGTTTTACCGTCTGTTAGGGGGAAAACCTCTGTATTCCGCAAAGACTCCATAGTCCGTTCTTAGCTAGACTTATTCATGTATAATCTATTATACACTTAGTAACCCTATTAAAGGTCGAGCTAGAAAAAAAATCTCATCAAAGTGTGTAAATCTACAATTCACAATAAGGCTTGCATCTACATGTAGTTTCTTTTTTAAACTACATTCAAAAAAAGTCTTACTGTTTGATTTGTTCCAATTTCTCTGCAGCAGAAACTTCTGTGACTTTGCCTTTTGGTACCTTTGTGAAAGGAGATGCAATGTAGTAAGTACATCCTGTTAAAGTAAGGTGCAGTCAGGGCTCTCCCACCCATTTTCGGGACTGGGGCCAGGACCTTTCAAATTGGGAAAAATAGCAGCATTTTTTCAAAACTTGGGAAAAAATATGAATAGATTTGAATGCCTTTTTATCTGAAATTAAGCATTTTCATACTTTTTGTCAAATTTTCCATGAGGTGTCAAATTGGGGAAAAATGCACTGGGAAAAAAAATACTAATTTGCATTGAAAATGGGGCCGAATATTGGCCCCAAATCAGGCTGATTGAGAGCCTTGGCATTATAAAATATTGCTTATCAGGAAGGTTGATGTATACTTTAACAATGCAGAATAGAGAATGCTCATTGTCCAATTTTTAGGCAAAAAGGAATAATGTACTGACATGACAGAATTCCAAAAACTTGCTGAATATCAATAGTTACATGAGATCCTAGTTTACACTAATTTCTGTAACATATTCATATACACACCTCTTGTTCCAACCAGCTGAAGTATTCACATAGTGTTACAGCATCCTTCACCTGTTTAGGTAAATAGAAATATGTGTGTAAATACTATGTGGAGACTCATAATTATTAGGAATTTCATAAAGGCACAAAAGAACTAAATAGAGACAACTATAAATAAATTTAAGAAATGACTGTCTTACTTTTGGTGTTCATGGGTCACGTGCAAATTTTCACGATTCTTGGAAAATTTGCACGTGTCCAACCAGAATTATACAACCATGAACACCAAAAGTAAGACAGTCATTACTTACATGTATATTTACATTTAGTATAGGATAAAGACCGAGTTGAGGTCTGTATGAAGGTTAGATGCCCAAGGAGAGAACAGGGTGGTGTTTAAAGACCGAGGCCGAGGTCTTTAAACACCACCCTGTTCTCTCCGAGGGCATCTAACCTTCATACAGACCTCAACGAGGTCTTTATCCGACTTACAAACCGCAGATTTTCTTAAATTTTCAGAAAAATAAAAATCCGAATGTTTAACACACCCCTGGTTTCCAAAATGAAACTGACCATGCAAATTATCGGATGGACGGTAACGATTATCAGGCCATAGTTGAAAAATAGTTTGTTGTACATCCCGATATTTTTCTGAAATTTTCTGAAAGGTACCCTCACTACCCTGTATTCGGTCAGAGAAGAAAATAACGGGTAAACAATGAGTTCTTTTTCCATTAAGGTTTTTGAATAGGTAATTAATAGCAATTCTCTGTAAGCATTTAAACAATTTCGGCACGCATGGTCTCCGATTTTCATGGAATTTCACACATAAGTAGGGACCAATGAAAAATGGAAAATTTGACAAAATAATTAATACTAGGTCATCTGGTTACCATGGCAACGGCCTTTAAAGTTGAAAAATTGGCAAAATTGAGCTAATTTGAAGCTCTATAATTTGGTCTATATGTAACATCAATGGAAGATTTTTCATGCATCCTAAAGATTAGGACATACAATTTTAAATAAGCTCACTAGAAGTGTCTGATATTGTAAAAAGGCTGTTTACCATGACAACATAATTAGCTAATTTTGATATATTGATTTCAAAATGCTGTTTGTATTTTCCAAATTTTCTTTTCTCTTGATGGGTATATAATAAGGAAATAGGATTTATTCTATAAAATGAGCAAATTCAAGATAAACCCACTTGTTGCTATGTACATAAGTTACCTTGGCAACGGTAACTATGGTCTTTAATATTACTTATTTTGCAACTTCAGAGTCATTTAAAAAAATTTTGCATCATGATGAACAGATAAAAATTGTTGGGAAATATCCAACACAAAGAGCTCTTTCAAAAACCGTGAAAAGGCTATGGGGAACATATGTTACCATGGCAACCATTTTTTATTATTTTCATAAAACAGTAATTATTAATCCCAGGAGGTTCAAATTTAATAACAATAAAGATCAAGTAAGCCTCTATCAAAATATAATAAAGAAGTTTCAAATAATTAATGGTTGCTATAGTAATTTGGCCATACATTACAAAAATAAGCATTTTTTGTTGTTTTTCGAAGTCTTTTCCTCAAAAAACGAAACAGGCTTACACAACCTTTTTTACACATTAGATAAAGCAAAGTCTAAACTTTATTTTAGATTTAAAAAAGTTCAGATTACTTAACTTTTGATGCCTGTATCCAAGGACTCAAAGTAGGTCTGTGTGCAATTTTACACAATTATTCCCATAGCAACGGGCTATTTCCTGTAGATTTTTTAAAATTTTCTTTCGTGTAATGAAAGATCTACTTGAATACATTAATTAATTTTCATCACTTTGAATTAAAATTCAATCATCTAGTAAAAAAAAGGACTCTAAATATTGTCCAAAATTGCTTTGATTTTTGCGATTTGAGGTCATGTTGCCATAGCAACGAACAGAAACTTTGTCCCAATGTTAATGCTTATGTTTTATTTGCATAAAAAACTCAAAAATGTAAGTAATTTATCGTTGAATTTTGAAAAAATGCCAAAAATACTATTTTGATAGGGTACCTGTGTTGTTGCTATGGAAACATATAGATAAGACCATAAACCCAACATTATTATTACTTAACTTGAAAGAGCAATGATAGGATACTGATAATTCATTAGTGTTTGTTTTAGATTATGCTGCATAAATTATGTATGTGACTTCAAAAACGCCCAAGAATGCATTTTTTCAATATTCAAAGTCCGTTTCCATGGCAACCGGATGTGATATTAAGAAAATTTTTAATAAATTTTTACTTTTGGGTCAGACCCAACCTTATGTACAAATTTTATCAAAATCTGAGACATGTCGTGCCATGCGTCCTTCATAAAAGTGCAAATGCTTACAGAGAATAGCTATTAAATTTACGGAAAGGTTTTCTAATCGAGTAAGGACAATATTTCTTTATTTTTTCAGTCAAGTTCCTCGATCAATATACATTTATTCGGAGAGCATTTAGAATCGCTATGGGGATCTAGATTGATTTGAGACAGCATTTTGAGCTTTTATGGATAGAAGAACCTGCTCACATTTCTCATTAAAGGATTCTTTCACGGACGTGAAACACAACATTTTCTTATACTATGGCCGAATACTCTTGATAATCAAAACAATTCACGCCCGTGACTGAAATAATTTTCTTTTCTCCGCCCCTCATTGTTTTTTATTGACCTCCACACTTCACTGAACGTTCATAAAACCTCGTATATTTAGAATCGTCCGCGGTCTTTATGAAATAAAATGACCGATGAATAACAAAAGAATCACATTTGAAGGTTTGTAATTCTAAATATTGATCATTTTCATATTTTGCCTGTTATGGCATCAAATGTATTTGAACGTTGGTAATTTCTCCCTACATGCAAAACTTAATCGTGACATAACAATAGCTATCCAAGTTATTGGAATATAATTGTAGTTGCCTAATGGGCGTTTAACATGGGGAATCTTCTAGTGATGTAAATATATACTTCGTAATGGCAATAGACCCTTTTACATTATTTGTGGTAATGAATTTGAAGCTCAGTTCCAGAGGAAAAACAACAGATTGCAAATGCACCAGATACATATATCATTTCATTATTATCATAGGATGTTTTTCGTGGAACAAAATAAACAATATTCTGCAAAAAATGTTTCATAACAATCAAATGATGTCATTGGTGCATGCAGAATCTATTATTTGTCCGCTGAAACTGAGCTTCACATTCAGTGCTGCAGAAAATTTGAACGGGTCCATTTATATATATGTACTAAATAAAGATCTCCCCTCCCTTTCACCCTGTCCACCCCCTCATATAAAACTTACATGAGCTCTCTTCATACCAGCAATCTCTGTTTTATTTTTGACAGCTTTCATGCTGGCCACAGGTGAGGGCTGGGACAACCGCCTTTCCTATCAATCAAATCAAAGTCAAATTTATCATAATTTGCAAATGTTCTACCTATATTTACCTGAAATAGAACTGAGAATCTTTGTTAAATCAGATAGGCAACAGTAGCCATTCACTTTGATGATGCATTGTTCCTAAAAGATGAGGTTAGCAAAATATTCATTTACATTGAAGTAGAAGTCTAAAGTCAAATAACAAACAAATAAATAGGAGTTACCATGCGTGTGTTTTACAAAAACTGACAGGGTATCGGCGAATACCCTGTCAGAAATTGAGTTTGGAAAAACGTATATTTCTGACAGGGGATTCGCCGATACCCTGTCAGTTTTTGTAAAACATCAGTATGGTAACCCTATTCTTATGCTTTGGCCAGTTAGAAGCTAAAAAAGGTCTGCTTTTAACAACGTCGCCATAGCAACACATGACGCCATAGCAAAAACTGCAGTGAAACGTGAATCCCCTTGCAGTGTTTTAATCGCTAAGCCAATCAGATTGCGCGTTACAAATGGAGTGCATTAGAATATAATGTATACGTATAAAATAATGGCTGATACAGTATCTACATACATGTAACTGACAAACATCATTTTATAAATTCATCTTTCCTTAGGAATTATTTTCTATACATTTCCAGATCAAACTAAGTACACACTTCATTTGTAACCATTATTTCAACAAAACAAGTAGTGTACATATCTTGTACATGTATCTTTACTATATACAATGTACATATAAAATACCTTCGGAATTGATCCAAATACAGCTTGGCTTGATTTTGTACTGATCTGCGGAAAAATAATTTGCAAAATCAGGTTACAAAGAGGTTAGAGGAAAATCAGACAAACAATAAGAATAAATTTACATGATACATGCAATATTATATCATTATGATCTACATGTATATACATGTACATAATCTGTAATGTTAATGAATAAATTAAGGTCTTTGTGTCAATATGCACAATTTTCTATCATTAAGTAAATGTAAGGGGTTATTATGCAGGGAAACAATATTCAAAGAACTATTTCTAATAAGTTAAGAATTTCTTTAAAAAATATTTCCTTTCTTTCTGTGCAAACTACTCAATTTGAATAGCAACTTACAATCTTACAAAAGAACAAGTACTTTTAAAATCTAATGCACAAATTATTTGAGAACACAGTATAACATACCCAAACTTTGCCCTGTACTTTATCTGCTAGCCCTGACATAAACGATCCAATCTCCCCATATGGATGGACAGTAATTGCCGTGCTCGGATCTTTATTGGATCCGTTTAGCTGCAGATGCTGGCTTACGGCTTCATCTAAACGAGTCTCGTCTATGAAAAGGCTGAAAAATTCATTCATCCAAACATATAAACACTACATTGTAGAAAGCAAATTTTGTAAAGTATAATTTTATAATTTAAAGATGAGAAAATTTTATCTTATTTTGTAGGAGCAGAAAATTTCTTGAATCAAATGGCATACATCAAATAACAATTACATATTTAGAAGTCAAGTATTATATTCTGTTCTACATTTTTTCCATTATACTTTCGCAAGAGTTATTCATGCCCCAGATATTACATTCTGATGCCAGGTGCTAAGAAGATAGCAGAAGGTACCTGGTATAACTGATTGCTGATTTGTAGAATATGTCAATCAAAAAGTTCATGTTCAGTAAAACTTTGTGTTGAAAAATATTTTAAAACTTCAAGTTAATTTACAATTTTAACAGAGACATCCCTTTGAATCACTCTTACAGTGAAGCTCCGTTTAAAAGAATTTTCGTTTTTGAAATTCTAAGAAAGTTTGTCTGTTACTTTGTAACTAACATCCCGCCATTAAATATTCTACCTCAGTATACATGAACTTCCTGTGCCCAATTTCACAAAGATTCTTACGAAAATTTTAAGGAATTTGCGTAACTTTCTTCCTTTAAAAAAAGGTTCAAAATGTTTTCTAGTTAGATTGTATCACGTTTTCTAATATCATTTCTACATACTATATATAAATTCAAAAACAAAACTTCTCAAATTTAAGTAAAACGGTAGAACTGAGCAATCAAAAGTTATGAAAAATTTCTGAAATTGTTCGTAAGTATTTTGTGAAACAGGCTGCTGGATACTACTAAACTACCTACGGACTGGGTATGTAAAACAAAATTAATCACACAGAGAGCAGGTCAATGCCATTACTTTGTCTTTTCTTACTTGACTGAATTCATAGTTACGACAGCATAAGCAAAGAAAACTGGATTAAACTCAATATCAGCTCCTCTCAGATTAAACAGATCTGTGAAAGAAAAGAAATGCTATGGAAAATATAAAAGACCAATTTAAGGCATTAGGGGTATAATACTCTACTTCAGGTTGTTTTGATAACAGAAAATTCAGAAGTTGGCCGGAGCATTGACTTGACAATTTCATGGCGAGTTGAATGAAACAGAAAAAAAAAAATTATGTATAAGATATGACATTACATAATTTCAACCTTTTTCAGTGACATTGTTATTATACCTCTAATACCTTTAACAGAAATCTAACCAGTACAAATGAGAAATAGATGTTTTTCATGATTCTTTTAAGAGTAAACAAAAGTTCAACATCACATCATTTGGTGATACATGTATTTTGACTCGAAAATACAGCTGTGCCTTTGACATTGCCATGACGATGCTTTATAACCAAGACTTTATCTATCATATCACTATGCGAAAATCGGTGAAATAGTGTCACGTCAGACCTTTGTCCTTCAAACTGAGTTATATGCAGACATCTACTGTAAACATGGAAATTTTCCTGTTGGGATACTTTTCGCGTTTTTTGCAATAGAGGGATTTCGCGAAAATTTCCCCCACACGAAAATATCCCCGTTGCATTCTTACAATGGGAAAGACATTTTTATCACAAATAATTCCCCATGCCAAAAGTCTTGATGTTATACTCATAACCATGTTTACAGTATTGCATTATTTCTTTAAAATTATTTCTTAATTTCATAATTTTAGCCAAAGACTAATGAATTAACTTAACATTGTTACAAATCTATGGTTAAATTTAGTAAACATGATGAACTATACTTACACGCAATCTCATCAAGGGCTGTAACAACTAGAGCTTCACATTTCTTTACTTTCATCTTCTCTCTTATTTTCTTCACTTTATCTTGCCAACTCATTCCTTTGAAGAACAACCAAACAAGAAACATGAAATAGGAATTTCAAAAAAGTTTTTTTTTTCTTATTAAAAAAATTGACACTAGTGAACTAACGCAGAAAGAGGACGGCTTTTTGATTCGAAGATCGTTCTACAAAAGCTTCAAACAATCAAATTCTTTAATATACTAGCTAAAGGGATAAAAAATCTTGTGAAGTGACCTTCATGGATTTTTTGGAATGCTTGCATCCCTGTGAAATTCACCACATTTAGTGATACTGTATAAATGTAAATGCAGGTGCTGATTGAAGAAATTTTTCATTTCATTTACATGTTTGGATACAACAAAAATGCATGTCCATAATGAAGATAAGCAGATTTATATTGCTACACCTTTGAAATCCCCAGAAGAAATTCTGCCACCAAAATGCTTTAAAAATTGAAAGTCTATAAGACTTGCTGACTATTTTATACACGCAGATCTAATATCAAATAACCAGAAATTTTCGCGAGCATAAAATTTTGCAATTTTATAGTAAAATAGAGTGCCTTTATTTTCACAAGTACAGTTTTTCGCGATTCCTAAATTACAAGCAAATGTTACTGTTTTGTACTTTTCATTATTGAAGTTTTAGTTAGGTCAGAGATAAGAGTATATTCAATTCACTTCTATTTGCTTGTTAATTGAGAAAAGTATAGCATGCCACATGTACGATTAGAACCAAATGTATGATAGTATACCAATTTATGTTGTAACTTATCAAATACAATTTTTCGCGAGAATAAATTTTCGTGATTCCAAATCACTCGCAAATATAGTGAAAATTAGTGTCTCGTGAAAATTTCTGGTTATACGTTATCTTTCTTACCTAAGAATAAAATAAAATACCTGTGTATTTCAATGACAGAATCAGAAGTGAAGATTTAGGTGGAGGTGGTCGATCATCCCATACAACGTCTATCAGATTGTCGTGAACAGGCACAATGTGATGGCCTGAGTTTTTGAGGTTCTTACGAATCTGGTCCCAAGCCTCTGAAAGTGTAGATAGCTAGCAATATATAAAAAAATGCTTAAAACTAGATTTCAAGTGCTTATGTGTACTTTCAGAACTTTGAAGTGACGCATGAAATCTATCAAAACATAATTATGCAGCAATTATGGACAATTGACTTGCCGGCAGATATCAGATGAGGGTCCACCCCAACACAACCTCCAACAGGCATCTCCTAAAAACAAAATCATACATCATAATTCCAAAGAAAATGCTTGTTTTGAAAGCAAACTCTCATTATCTTAAAAGAAATTTAAAAGATATTGAAGAAATTGTCTGATTGGCTGTGTCCTAGCAATGAGACAATAGAAGAAATTTCAGTATATCATATCATAAATGAGAATATCATTCTTACCTGTGACAACCAGTCTGACTGTGAGGGTGTCTTAGGCATACCTGTAAAATGTGAAGGACAAATAAAGGCATTTAAATACCTTGAGTATAGGACATCTTTTACCTTACTTCAAAAGACCTCTCCATTCTTGACTGTACAGGTTTTGTGCCTGGTTAACTCAGTCAGTAGGAGCGTTTGCCAAGATTAAACAGAAGGTCTCAAGTTCAATTCCAGAAATGGCCACATCTTCATCTCTAAGTGTCATAACATGATACTCACAAACAGAAAATTCCTCATATAATGGGCTTTGTGAAATCTACCAGTTGATATGGATGCAATCTAATGTACATGTGTATGTGTAATTCATATTATGATTTTCAGAATACCTCAACTTTACAATTGACCCTTCCGATTTCTGGAAAAAAAATGTAAAATTTCGTGACATCACAATGCTTTTACCTCGGACAAACAATTAAGCTTTGAACCTCGGTCAAACATTGAAATTGCATTGTGACGTCATGAGATTTCTCAAATTTTTCCCACGTCCGGAAGGGTCAATTAGGTTTACATACCATCTTTCATGAGAGTCCAGTTCCCGTCTAGCTGCCTCTCGGCTTGTAGGTAATATCTACCGTCAGTCCATAAAGCTGCCTTATCTTTGGTTATAATGGCCGTCCCTGTAAATTGTCGTCATGATAAGAGGAATTAATTTTAGAGTTTTCAATGGAAGGTGAAATCAATGTTCATACTTTATGCATATAACTAAGTTCTACAATTTACTAAGAATTTATAGTAAGTTTGCAAGAACCTAGCAGATGAATATTTGTGAGCAAATATGTATTTTCCTTACATTTGTGTACAAGTAGACATGCATTTGATTAACTGTTATGCTTAAGAATGGGCATCTAAATTCGTGAGCTCATAGTTGTATAATTCTTGTTGGTAAACAGTCGCATTCCGTGAATTCTTGTGAAATTTTCGTGTGACCTGCTAGAATTACACATCACACTGTAGAAATTCATTTCCCGCATTTACATAAGTACTTAATGTCGCTGTCATCAAAATCAACAAAGACAACAGACATTCTATATTTCATCACGTCATCAAACGGGAGCCGAGGTGTAAGCCTGTGTTTTTTTGATAAACTTTTCAGATTTCTACCTATTATCAAAGAATGGACTGGTCTAGGAAACATGTCTAAATATAAATACCTGCCGATCCACTAAATCCTGAGACAAATTCCCTCCGACAATCACAGGCTGTGATGTATTCACTCTGTAAGATAGAAATATCAATGTACAGAATGATCAAACTCTAAGACGAACATTACAATATGATATATCATTATATACATGTAAATATGAAATCAAATGAGATATACGTCATATTTTAAGACCTGTTTACAGTTGAACTTAAAAAGAGCGAACACTTAATTGCTTAAAGTTTTACTACAATCTGAATCATCATGATCATGACCTTGACCTAAAATTGAACCTTGACCATAGATTGTATGCATAAATAGTAATTGTATAAAATCATCATGTACAATAAATATGTGAACACTATGTAAAAGTCAAAGGTCAAGGTAACTACATATACCAGTAGGTCAAAAATATGAAATCATTATTATTCTAATTTGCTTTTTTTTTTTTTTGGTAATCTAAAAATATTATTTTTTGCGCACCAAGAGATTTTGCTACACTTAACTTTGACATAACAAGATATTTTTCTTAACTCAATACTAATCAAGATGTCAGAGGAAAGACAGACAAAGAGGTTCATAATACATATATATATCAAGCATCAAGTCAGACAAATCAACAAAAATCATCAATTTATTAACTGGTACATGTATAAGGCTCGCACAGCCTTGCTGAAGTTAAAAATTACAAGTTGAACATTAGAACGTTACCTGATGAGCATCCCCAGACGGCACAATGTAAGCATGGATTTGTTCTGTGACATACTTTTTATTGCTCATCAACCCCCTCAACCTCTTTAATATCGCTGATGTGTTTTTGGCACTCATGGTTAATCAGTTACCTAAAATAATACCAGTAGATACAATGAGTAGTGTTATTAAACAGTGCAAAATACATGTATGAATAAAGAAAGGCGTACAGCCCTGTTAATGAAGAATAGCTAGCTAGTACAGACCAAGTTTCAGGTCTGTATGAAGGCTAGATGTCGAATGCCCAAGGACAGAACAAAGTGGTGTTTACAGATCAAGGCAAAAGGCATCGTGTTAGGAACTTATTCAGAGAGCTTGATTCTCAGCTTCAGTTAAAACAAGTTTTACGGTCATATTTAACTAACCATGGAGTGAACAAGCAATGAAATTCAACATACATGTAGTAAGTTGTGACAATTTGCACAAGATAGGTCCTGGATTAAATGCTGTATAAGGCTACATTGGTGAAATAGTTTTAAATACAAAAACTTAAATTTTTGGAATTAGAAAACTCAAAATCGCACATTGAATTGATATCAAAACGTCTTATATGGTCATATAATAAAGATATCAATACATAATTAATTTGTATGTTTCTGTTATGACCATCTGAACCGGCAATGTTAATTTACAAATGGTCAGAAGAGAATATTGGTATCTATAGAAAGACAAGGCTTTCGACAAATTTTCAGCTAGAAGTAGCATTTCTGCATCTTTTTGCATTTGAAGGGCAAATCAAGGTATTACCATACAGATTGATTTGTATACTTCCTAAAAACTTCAATAATTCACCCAAAAAGATCTCATAACATGGCCTAATCGACAACCAAAGTTGGACTGTTTTCTACTTTCTGTCTTGAATCTCCATTGCCAGATTAGCTAGTCTGAATCATCCAGGTGTTTTACTCTGCTTACAGTAAGCAGAGTAAAGCCTCTGAATGAATCAGTATTTGTCCAATCTGGCAATGGAGATTCAAGACTGAGTCTCCTGACCAGGGGGACTATAAAGGGCCTGGTTGGGTACCCACGTTCATGCTGCGGCAAAGGTATCCAGGTGTGGTGGCACCTTATAAATGCCGTTGGAAATACGGTACATAATTATACAATCCTCCTGCATACATGCATACACCAGATACACAAGTGGAGGGTGGGCACTAAAAATGGGGTAGTACTCCGCTCCTTAAATAATAGAAGGGGCTATGAGGCACCCCAGAGGGGAACGGCCTGGCTAGAGTACTCTGTAACGGGCAGTTGGCGAATGAGTTCCCCGCAATATATAACATAATATTGCCAATTGACCCAATAGAGGGTTGCCAGGTGCCCAAACAGAAAGAAAGAAAAGAAAAAAGTAGAAAACACTGAGTCCAACTTTGGTAGGCAATTACTGTCCGCGCAGCTCACTTCAGAAATCGGAAAATTGAAGTTTTCTGTACTTTGTCTGCAATTTTTGCAATTGAAATTTATTTAGGGGGATAGATCTCGAACTCTCATAACTAACGGTGTATGATATATGTTTGTACGACCAATACTTTGCTCACAGTGAAAGAAAATAGATCTAGATGGGGAGTTTTCTGTGTTAATTTTAGCGCGATGTCGCCTATGTTTAACACTGAGTCTATGGAAAAGGTCGACGACGACACGCTAAAATTAACATAGAAAACTCCCTATCTAAAACTATTTTCTTTCATTGTGAGCATAGTATTGGTCGTACAGACATATATCATACGCCGTTAGTTATGAGAGTTCGAGATCTATCCCCCTACATAAATTTTAATCGGAAAATATGCCAACTAAGTAGAGAAAACTTCGATTTTCCGATTTCTGAAGTGAACTGCGCGGACAGTAGGCTATGTTATGATATCTTTTTGGAAGAATTATTGATATTTTTAGGAAATATACAAATCAATCTTTATGGTCATACCACGTTTTGCCCTTCAAACATGTCAAATGCAAAAATTGCAGATGCTACTTCTAGCTAAAAATTCGACGGAAGCCTCGTCTTTCTTTACATATATTCTCTTATGACCTGTAAAGGGGTATCATACAGTATATTGACACTCTTTCTACATGTGCCTGTGCTTTATTCTAATGTCAAAATGTGAAAATTGTAAGTTTTTGTAAAATTTGTTCAGATCATCATGAGGATTTGCAATTCTGGTTTTCCAGGTATGGTTTACAATCTTTTAGGTATGCAGCTGCTTCGCTCTGGAACTCCCTCCCAGAGGAAGCAAGATCATTAACCACACAAACTCAATTTCGACAATATATTGAATCATGGGAAGGGCCAAACTGTAAATGTAATGCTTGCAGAAGGGGCTGCATCACCTGAATTTTGTTCACTTTGAATATTTTGCTCAATTTTTTTTTTTTTTTTTTTTTTTTTTTTTTTTTTTTTTTGATCCTATCCTTTTCATTTTGCTCTCCTTTGCAGTCATCTCAGATGCCCCTGAGGGGAGCCCTACTCACTACTGGAGTAACATCCTATGATGGCAGTGGTGAGTGGAGTCTTCTCTCAGAAATGCTTTTCTGTCTTCCTGGATGTAACTTTAATCCCGACCCAAGCTAATTATACGCCCCCTTGATCCTTATCCTTTTCACTTTGATATCCTTTGTAGTTATCCCAGCTACCCTTGAAGGGAGCTCTACTCACTGCTGGAGTAACATCCTATGATGGCAGTGGTGAGTGGAGTCTTCTCTCAGAAATGCTTTTCTGTCCTCCTGGATGCAACCCCTCTTTCCCCTTCCATGTAGATCCCCAGCCTTTCTGTCTTTCTGGTGTGTATATATCATGTGGTATTTATTCATGTCATTGTTCGTGTGATTTTTGTATGGTTTACAAATATGTGATATATTTGTTCTATAGGTTATTTTTATTGTAATCTTCCTAGTCTCTCATCCAATCTCTTATTTCCTGTGATACTTCAAGTGTCTTTCTCCTTTATTTTTTTAGCTTTTAGTGCTGATTACCTTGCTGTTTAATTTGATTTCTTAATTAGCTTTGTTTGCATGATTATATTTTGTATAAGCTTTTAGCTCTTATATGCCTTGTTGATAGCTTTCAGTCAGTGTTTGCTATGTACATTTTATTTCCAGTGCTTGATTTAATTTTGTTTTTATTTTTTGCATGTTTACTCGTTCTTTTTCTTATGTATATGTTTTAGTATTATGTCCATGTCGGTTGTAAAAGCTCTACAGAGCTTATGTTCTTTGTTATTTATGTACACAGTGCCGACTTTAAATAAATATTACTTACTTACTTACTTACTTTTCTACCACATGTACAATAGTCATTAAACCACATATCATTTTCTAGTAACCAGTTTTTACCTCAGCACTTAATCTAAGTTAAATTGAAGCTATTTGGCACCTGGCACGGCGGAGTTGTACAAGAATATACGACCAAGCTCAGCGTGTCAGTTTCGATCAGTTGTTACTTTCGTTTTGTGAACCACGGTACACACTAAAAGTCGTAAATACGTAATCCGGGTCCGAGTCGAACAAATTCAGGTTAAACGGATTTTTACGAAATTTTCAGGAAAAATCCAATTTGAATCGATTACATCAAAACTTTTTGGGTCAAAACGAAAAAGAAAATCAATATCATATTAAAGCAATATTTGTATTACGGTGTATTGTAAACTCAGCGTCCCATGGTATCACATTGAACTAAATTCAAGATTACGTTACGCAATCAAAGTCTGAAAGATCAAGGTCACAGGGGTATAGTTTAATGCCCATGACATGTAAAACCTTGTATTCGATAATCTGCATAGATTTAAATAATTTTTCATGTGCTATGAACTTGATTACAGGTCAAGGTCACAGTGTAAGCAACTGGTAATGCTCTTAGTAATAGCTATAACTTTTCAAGACTGCCTGGATGGGTTTTTATTTAAAATGCACTTAAAATAACATGTACTGCCCATGAGGACTCGATCAATTGGTAGACATATAAGTCATGACCTTGAATTGAGGTCATATACTTCCAAGATTACAGTGAAAATAATGCAGGTTGAAAAACTTAGTAAAGGCATACCTTTCACAAAAACAAAGTCCAAGTGCATATAAATGTAACGAAAAATTTTAGTGCACATCAAGACTTTCACAACCTGCATGCAATTGTCATATTTCACCTAACCTGGTCACTGAGCATGTAACATGGGTCAAATCCAGCATATGTCTGTACACTACAGTAAGCATATTCTTAGAAGTATCACCCACACTATAACTCAGGGAATGGAGGTGTCACATTTTACCTAATCTTGGTCACTGAAGCGTGAAATAAAGGTCAGATACAACACCTAGTGCACCATGCAATGCAGTAAGCATCCTTAGATGTATTCCACCTATGTTTGGTTGATCTAGGACTCAAGGTAGACTTGGAATAGAAGTGACGTCCCATTTTACCCGAGTTATAGAAGTGTGGAATATGGGTTAGATCAAGCTTCTTTACCATTCATTACATTAGGCATCCTCATGTGTATCACCTACACATTTGTTAATTTAGGACTTAATGTAGTAACCTGGGAACGAATGGAAGTGTCCTATTTTACATAACCTGGATGATTGAGCATGAAATACGATTCAGATACAGCAGCTGTACCATGCATTTACATTTACTGCATTTCATTGGCTTCTTCAGATTCATCATCAACAAAAGTTTGGTTGATCTAGGACTTAAAGCATCATTCGAAATTTGGATGTGTAGCATTTTACCTCACCTGGATCTCTCATGCATGAAATATGGGTCAGATGAAGCATATGTGTACCGTGCATGCACTGCAGAAAGCATCCTCATATGCATCACCAACAACACATAAGGACCTGTTTCAAGCTGGGAATGAAGGTGTCCCATTTAACTTAATCTGGTAAATAAAGCATGAAATATGGGTCAGATGCAGCATCTGTACCATGCATTGCAGTAAGCATCCTCATATGCATCACCCACACAAGTTTGGATGATCTAGGAGTTACAGATCGACATTGGTTGAATAAAACTACATCAAAACGTGGAAGACATCAGGATATTAATCTTTATTTTATCACAAACAATATAAATAGACTGAAAAGGTACACAAAATATGATAGCAACATGTTATTACAATCAAATGAAATTTATGTGTATTAAAGTTATGCTCAGGATCACTCTGTCAACACTTTTTCACAGAAATCTTGCATAACCTTTACATAATTTTTTTTTCAAATAGGAAAGATAAAAGTACATGTGTGTCTGATCAAATTATTTTGAAGTGCTATGTCTAGAGTAGAATGTATGCTCACATTAAATCATTCAACAACATATTAACTTTATGACCTAAAACTGGGAACTACATTGTATATTGTGAAGTTTGCGTAGAAGTATTTCTATTACAAAATTCACATTACAATATTACACATGTAAACATGGGATTACACATTACATGTATAAACATGGGATGTATATAATGTATTAAAGCATAGAGGAAAAAATAAATAAAGTTTGAATATTAAGGAACAGCAATTAGAAGCGTTACATATAAATACTTAACTAAATCAAGGTCCCCAGCTACCTGTTACCTTGAATGAATGTTAAAGTGTTGACACATATAAAAGAGTGATAACTCTGTGCAGGAGAAAGAAACTTGAGTAAAGCTTTGGAAAAATACAGAAATGAATATGGATCTATAAATGTTCATGAATAATTGCATCAATGACTTTTTAACCTAAGAGTTTCCAAGAGCCAAGTACCAAACCCTGAAGTTGAACAGTTTATAAAATGAATAATTTTTGCCTCAAGGACAAGGTAAATATTAAATGTACCATATCAATTTCAGCTATGTTAAATGATACAATAAGATTTTAGCTTGAGTCTTGAATATGCTTTAAATGAAACAAAGAATAACATTTAAAAAGAACAAAATTATGCAGTATCAATCATGGAAATCAGAATTCAATTAATCATCCATGTCATTATCATATATGATATACATGTACAAGACTTTATTTTTTTATTTTAAAATTTTGTTTCAAGGCGAGGTAAAGTGGTTTCCCCAATAAATCAATTCAGAGGCAATATCATGTCCTATAATGATTCATCAACATAAATAACATGGCTAATCCAGAACCCTGGAGAATAATAGGTTCTATCACGATCTGCTGAGTGAGACATACAAATCTATACGAGTGACGGAAAAGATGAAAAATTTCTGTCACAAGTGTAAACTTTTATGTCTCACTCAGTAGAAAGTGAAAGAATCTATTTCTTCTTCAGAAAAAAAGTGAATTTAAACAATGTTTCATGCCATCTAACACCATGTTTTCTGACGACGTTACTGTGACATCACAATAAGATTCTTTTTTAGCATTGGTCAATTGGCATTTGAACAGACGAATTTATATTTTAGGGACCCTTGGATGACGAATTTACATACAGACGAAATGGTCATTTTGAACGAATTGACGAAAATTGGTACTGACGAAAATAAAGCAATTTACAGTAGATGTCCTTATATTGTATTACTAACGTTCATATCAAGTTCTCTTCAAAAACATGCATCAATGTGTTCAACAAATTTATAGCTATTGGTAAAAGTAAGACTATCAAATGGATGGACAAAAGGATGGATGCACAGACAGACACCAGACAAAGTGATGTTTTTTATGATCCTTTGTTTTGCAGTTAAAATTCTACCTTGAGACATCCATGTCCTAATTCTTTCTTGGCAGTTTCATTACCATTCAGATCCACTGGTTCACTGCAGTTTAGGAATTCTATTGGACTGAAAAATAAGAATTGATAAATATTTTAAGAGTCATTTGGTTTGCTTATACATGTATGTACAATCACAATGCAACACAGTTTTGAACATCGTGTGGACCCCCACCTCATCGCTCCTTTTGGAAGAGTGAGAAAAGGAGCGATGAGGCGGGGGTCCACACGATGAGTTTTGAAATAAATCCTGAATAAAAGATACATGTCACAGTGTGAAACATGAGTATGCCTTATTAATACATGTAGAATTCATGGTCACTTTTACAGCAGATAGCCATTACTCAAAGGTCAAGGCTACTACATGTCAGTCAACATAGAGTGTTTTAAATTTTCATCTGTCTGATTCAGCCAATTCAATTTAGAATGCATGCCAGGATATGATATGAATTTTCAAAGAAATTGGAACTTTGAATATCATATGAAATTTCGCCACTTTTTAAGACCTTTCACTAAATTTCATGAGATTTTAAAGACTTGGTTAGAATAAATTCAGTGACAAACAATGTTAATTCCATGTCTTTCAAAATCTGATAACTTATACAAATGTTACCAACTATGGGCTTACTTTGTTATTTTCACTCTCAATACACATGATACATGATGCAATGTAATAAGGGTGTCAGGATATTTCATACTAATTTAGATTAACATCTTTCTGAAGTTAGAATAAAAAGATCAATATACATTAGTGGTTTTTTATATAAACAAAACCCCACAATTTTAGAAAAAAATACACAGATATCAAAATTCTATGCACATGTATGTTCATTGAGCTTTTTAAAGTATAACTCTTCAATATTTTTTATATACTGTAGATATGCTGCATTTTATTAAATTCAGCTGTATCTACAATGATCTAAGATGAAGAAATCTTTCGATTTAGACATGATCGACATGCGGTAGCTTTTTTCCAAAATTATATACGCTAGCTGCCCTGCATTACTTCCCAATTGACTGCTCGCACTTAAAATTGTAAGCGATCATTGTGTTTAAATTTGAATGATGTTGAATCTTATAATCTAACTCTATCTCTCTATACTTCATGCCCTCGTTGATAAACCTCTGAGAACAATTATGAAAAATGTATTCATATCAATGCTTTCTGATGACTGCCTTTTGGCTATTTCTTTGCTAAGGGTTTCCATAGCAACATATTTTTAATATAACTGGAAATTTACAATTTATACAGCATTACATCGTACCGTACTACGTGTAAGATTCTATAGCAATAATTGTTGTTGTATTAAAAATATAATTTAAAAATCTTAATGTCATAAATTGCTCATTCTTTTGGCACTGCAGAGGGAGGCACTTTCTCTATTTCTTTTGCGAAAATGATGTGGACTTTTAGCGCACAAACATTCACCTGGCCATGCCCATTGTCAACACAAATTTACATATACTTGTTCAGTTGTACTGTTGTTACCATTTACTTACAGGTATTTACAATGAACCAATGGGGCATGAGCTACGTAGTGTTTATCACATTCAACTCCATTTCTTGTACGTTCTATACAAACATGTCTATCAACAGACGATTGCCCAGAATCAAGGAACAATAGAATGGTTGCAAAAATTGGCAAAAACGGACGAGAAACCATTGTTTTTCATCTTCTACATCATTGGGATTAAAATGAAAGTGAAAGTCAATGTCACTGAAATGCTTCAACTTTTGTCCTTTTGTGTATGCGTTAAATTTCACAAGGGTGATCAATTTTAGTTTTGTATAATAGTTTATTTCATATTTTTACACATTATTCGCATAAAATTCTTAATATTCATTCAGCATCTTTAGATATTTGGTGCTTTTCATTTACCTCCGGGAACGGTTTTCGTCCATTTTTCATCAGAATCAAATTAACGTTTATGTATACTTACAGACCACGTATTCTTCAACGATGGCAGATGTTACAAATGTTTTTAAAGCTGTTATCAAGGCACAAAAATCAAAGAATAAAGCTTTGAATGGTACAGAAGAAAATGACAAAACCATATTTCCACCAAGCAAACATAGGGGAGAATTTGAAACAAAATCAAGACAACTGGTAAATCAATCTGCATCAGCTATTGTATGATATGAATACTGTGTCGATAGGTGCTTTGGTCATAGAAAGTTCTTACGTTCTGCTGATTCAGCGTATAAGATGGGCTGTGTATCCTTTCCCCCTAAACCTGTCTTATATGCTGAATCAGCTGCGTAGGAACTTTCTATGACCCTGTGAAGCATTGCGCAGCACTTGTGATTGTATCAAACTATTTGTTCCATTGGACCATTAGTATTGATTAATTAAGTCAAAAAAGTTCCAGCGAAATGCTTATTTTTCTTCTTATTCTGAGAATGCTTGACGTTTCAGTACATTAGGACGTTTCGGTACATTAGACTTAATAGGTAAATAGGTGTAACATATATTTAAAGCATTGTTACAAGGGAACTGGAGGATGGGGTCTGAAGTCTATTGCACATGAAAGGAATGCCCTACATTCCCAATAAAGCTAGCCTGCCAGGAGGCAGTTCATGTAGCTTATATTCCTCAGGCTCATAATTCATTACATGGATATAAACAGAAATTTTTATTTGGAGGCTGCCACCAAAAATAAAGAAAAAAATAATAATAGGAATGTCTAAGTTATTTCATACACGCTTCCATAAGTGACGGGTCAATTTCCAGTCTATTATAAGTCCTAGATCAATCAAACTTGTGTGGGTGATGCATCTGAGGATGCTTACTGCAATGCATGCATGTACGGATGCTGCATCTGAACCAAATTTTATGCTTGACCAACTAGATTAATAAAATGGGACATGATCATTCAGCCTATCATAAGTCCTAGATCATCTAAACTTGTGTGAGAGATGCACCTTTGGATGTTTTATACTGCAAATGCATGGTATGGTCATGCTGCATATGACCCATATTTCATGCTTGAGTGACAAGGTATTAGGTAACTTAATCAGTTATTTTATACTAATTTATATGAAGATAAAGACAGTGATATAGAAGATGTGAATCTGAACTCTCTCCTTGAGGAATTTGATGTACCAAAACTAACTAATGAGATAAAAGATATACTTGATAAGCCTTTAACAAAATCTGAAATTCTAGACTCCTTAAAATCATGTAAGAATAACAAGACACCAGGGACTTCGGGCTTTACCGCAGAGTTTTTCAAATTTTTCTGGATAGATTTAGGTGATTTCTTACACAGGTCTTATTTATGTGCATTTGAAAAAGGGGAGTTATCATCATCTCAGAAACTTGGAATTTTATCACTATTACCAAAGGGGGATAAACCAAGACAGTTTATAAAAAATTGGCGACCTATTACATTACTTAACGTTTCTTACAAAATTCTCTCTGGTGCAATCGCTAAAAGAATAAAAACTGCTCTTCCAAACATTATACATGAAAATCAAAAAGGCTTCTTATCTGGTAGGTACATTGGGGAAAACACTCGTTTAATGTATGATGTAATTCAGGTTTGTAACAAAAGAAATATTCCGGGTATAATTCTTTTGATTGATTTTGAAAAAGCTTTCGATTCCGTTTCATGGTCATATATTAATAAAGTTCTGAATTTTTTTAATTTTGGTAAAAATATCATAAAATGGATAAATGTCTTTTGTACTGACTTTAAATTGTGTGTCTCACAGAATGGTTTTTTTTTCAAATTTTTTCAAAATCGGACGCGGCTGCAGGCAGGGGGATCCAATTTCATCTTATATCTTTTTGTTATGTGTAGAGATAATGGCAATTATGATAAGAAATAACAGAAACATTAAAGGCATTAAAATTTGTAATAATGAATATAAAATTCTACAATACGCAGACGATACCGCTTTATTACTAGATGGATCAGAACATTCATTACAAAATGCATTAACCTTGATAGGACAGTTTGCGAAATTCTCGGGTCTGAAACCTAATTACAATAAAACAGTCTGTATAAAGATAGGCTCTCTTAGATTTTCAAGTAGTAGATTATGTAGTAATTATTCACTTCAATGGTCACAAAATCCTTTCAAATTTTTAGGTATAACATTTTCAGTAAATTTATCCGATATGGAAGATCTTAATTTCATCCCAAAATTACAAGAAATAAAAAGTTTAATAAAATCATGGTCCAGACGCCTATTAAGTACAAATGGTAGGATCACAGTAGTTAAAACAGTGCTGCTATCCACAGTGAGACTTGTACATTTATTTATTGCACTTCCAAATCCTAAAGAGAGCTTCATCAAGGAATTAGAGAAATTACTGTTTGGTTACATTTGGGGATTTAAAACAGAAAGAATTTCTAGAAAAACTATTATTCAGGATTATGGATATGGGGGCTTGCGGATGGTATGCCTAAGATCTTTCATTAAGAGTTTAAAAATAACCTGGATTCGAAGACTAATTAATGAAAAAGATGAAATATCATGGCGTAAATTGTTATTTGACATTATGCCATCACACTTTAAATCTTTTATCATCTTGGGAAATGAATATCTTAAATATGTATCACAAGGAACTTCCAATTTTTTTTGGAAAGGTGTGTTAGCATCTTATTATGATTTAAGAAATTTGATCGATATAAAGGATAAATTATATGAACCTTTATGGCACAACAAAAACTTAATTACAAATATTTCACTGAAAAACTATAAACAAGATGAATGGATTGACAAGGGGATTTTATATGTATGTGATTTGTTAGACGATAATGGTTTATTCCTAAGCTACGAATTATTTTGTGCAAAATACAGCTTTTCTCCACCATTTACATTATTTTTTGGACTAATTGCTAGTATAAGGAAACAAAAGTGGAATTTAGATCATATGCTTTTACAACAAAATCAACCATATTTTCCAGAACATGTTAAGATACTTAGAAAAAATGATAAAGGATGTAGAGATTTCTATGATTTATTTATTTTTGATAATTATTTTAAGCCTAAAAGTGAGCTTAAGTGGGAAACAGAATTTCAAATTTCACAAAATAATATATGGTGGAAAAAAGTTAATCTATTGGTACATGATGGAACAAATGACTCAATGTTAAAATGGTTTCAATACAGGTTAATACACAGGATCCTAGGTACTAATTCTTTATTATTTAAGATAGGATTAAGTGATTCAAATCTCTGTTCTTTTTGCCAATGTAATCCAGAATCTTTATCACACTTATTCATATATTGTAACTTTTCACATAGATTATGGGTTTGTGTTAAAAATTGGCTATGCTGTGTACTAGATGAAAATTTTACAATAGAAGACTCAGAGATAATTTTTGGTATCATAGATAAGGATAAGACATTCAACACTGTTATATGCCTTGTTAAATACTATTTGTACAAACAAAAGCTTTTAAAGGTTATTCCTTCATTTGAAGGTGCAAAAAAGTATATCTCGTCCTATATTAAAGCGGAACGTTGTATCTACAAAAAGAATGGTAATGAAGAAGCATTTCATAAAAAGTGGGGCTGGCTTACTTCTTATTTATAGAATGTGTGAATGATGTATGTATGAGTGTGCAAGGTATATTTTATCTATATATGATTCAGTAGTAACTTTGTTTGCTTACTATGATATGGAAAAAAAAAAAATAAAAATAAAAAAAAAAAAAAAAAGGTAACTTATAAGGATCGAGGGCGTTTGTAATGTTGTTAAAACTTTTGCCCGATTTCATTTCTTTTTCGGAAATAAAATATGTTTAAACTAACTAAGGATCGAGACATCTCGGAGACTCCATTAATTCCAACTCTAATTCATTGTCAGTCCTTTATTGACATGTTTATCAACCACAGTTATACAATGTATGTGAATGATGCATCTGGAGATACTTGGTGCAATGCATGGCACAGATGCTGGTCTAGCTGGTAACTAACGTTGCTATTGAGGTGAGCTCTAGCTGTCATCTTTGAAAGCACTATGCTTTTGATTGGAGCAGTCATTTATTTCCAATACAGAGCTGGCCATGCAGTTATACATTATACTTGTGGCAAGACACAAATTCCAAGATGTTTTCCTACCAATTGTGACAAGACCTTGAGCTTTACTTTTGATATTCTGTTAAAATTCATCTGACTGAATCTTATTAAAAAGTGTGGGTCTCTAAGCTGGTACAAATTGTTTCAAACCCTGTATTGAGCAATAGATATGTTTCAACTAACAGTATGGGTATCAGTTTTTCAGAAAGACATCTTGTTCTGCTTGAAACATTACACTTTTTTAATTTCTTGGTACATGTATCTATATCAATTTTTTTCACTTGCAGGTAGCCAGTATTTCAAAGCTGAAAGAATTTTTATTAAGTCACAGAAAAGAATATGTAAATGCAGGAAGGTAAGGATTTCTAGCTATTAAATATCATAAGATAAGGTAGCTATAGTTGATGGTAAGAATATATTTGAGATTAGAGAATGCAAAAAGAAGAAACACATATATTTCAAACAATTTAAAAGCTGTTGACTAAGTACCACAGGCAGACTAGGAATAGACTTAAACATTAAAAAAAAAACTCCAAGAAATGTAAAATAACCAGCCTTTAATTTTGAGATGATACATAGCAAAAATAGGGTATTTTTAATTTCCAGTCTGTGATTTTGAGATAACACATGTAGCAAAAATTGGGTAAGCATGTTTTTGGCAAAGTCTAAAAAGGGATGGAAGGGAAGGCTTAATGAGAATAAATTTAATAATAGAACATTTTTCCTACAGCCCTCTTGGCTTCAGAATTCTTTGAAAATTTAAAATAACATAATCCTCTTAGTAAAGTAAATATATTTTACTAATGATTTATTCATTTTCAGTCTCTTAAGTATGGAGACCTCAGCCATGACAGATTCAGAAAGAGATCAGATAGAGGCTGAAGCTGAGAAGATTATAAAACAGTGCAGAGAAACTATTGGATATATAAGGAATATGGGTAAAGAAAAATTACATTACAGTCCTATATTTAAAAATATTATAGCAGTTTGTGAGATTGACAATTGAAGTCTTATAGACATTTGGTCTAGTACATGAGTGATTTTAGATCCAATAGAGCACAGTAATTAACTGTAGACCAAAATAAAAATAATCCCAAAAATCTAATCTTTTATGCATCTGATTGGATAAAACAATTTACTTTTTTTTCAAAAATAGACTCATAGACAATGATTCAAAATCCAAAGAAATTCTTATTTTATGTGACTCTGATGCTGAAAATTTCTATAGACAAGTTGGTCTATAACTTTTTCAATTGCTATAGACTGATCCAATTTACTGTAGAAATTGGCCATGGGGCCACAGTTAATTTCACACACTATTATAGTTGTAATTTTAAAATCCCCAGCTGCAAAGGTATTACATGGTATTGTGCTATTTAGTCTGTCATAGTGAGTATTGATTACATTAAAATGTTATGTTCAATTTATGATACATGTATGGTAAAGTTGTATGTCGAGAGGTGAACATACATACATTTTTTTGTATAGACAGACAAACTGTGAGAGAGACCGGAGTAGATATTTAATGTACATGCATAGCCTAGAACTTGAGAACTTAATTACTGCCTGTAAGATTTTGTGAAATTTTGAGTTGAGGTTTTGGAGGAGTAGAAAATAAGTAAGGAAATGGGATCCTTTGTCAGTTGTATTCGTTGACATGTCACTCAGAAATTATACAAACAGAATAGAAACGATGTAAAACAGATAAGGTATCCTTATGTAATGCCAAAAATGTTCATCAATATTCTTTAACTGAAGTTACTTTGTTTTATAGTAGAGACACAGGTTGTTCACCCTCAAGTCAAAGAACACAGACATGCAGTACTTAAACTACTGGAGGAATATCTAAAAGGTGAGCACATTGTTAATTAATACGGAAGATCGCAAAAACATCTAACAAAAACTATTGTTCTTTATTGTCTTGACGTCATCAATTTACTTGGGCAGAAAAGGTGCCTAAGTTTTGAACAATGGTTTAGGTAGGTGACTAAGTGCAAAACAGACATGCTGCATGCACTGTAGTTGCGATCTTGCATATTCCTAGGTTTCACTGTCTCATAGAGATGGAAAATTATAAGAAATTCATTGAATCTAGGTAAAAAGATCCACACTAATTATTTCTATAAGTTTGTACATATGTGAGAGATTAAATTCAATGTCTTAATGTATCTTTATTGCAGTTGTATGTAAAATTTACACAGAACAAAAAGCTGTTAGAGTTAAGCGAGTGGTGGACAGGAAAAGAATGTAAGTAGAAGGAATACACTAAATTATCAAGTTCCCATGTAGAATTTCCTGTAAGGTGTTGTGAATTTAGGTGTTGGGAACTTTTTGAGGGCCCAACAAATTGAACATCATTTTTTAATGTACAAAATGTAATTCAGAAGCTTTTAAACTTCATATGGTAAGACAATATCACAGTCAAAAGACAGCTAGTGTGAACATTGGACATGAGTGACTGAATGTCTGTCCACAGTAACTTCATATCATAAGTTTCCTATCACTATTAGTTAATTGATATGGTTTTCATGCTTTTAACTTTGTCAGGAGCAGTGCAAGCTTGGAATAAGAGTTCTTTCAACTCTTTATGATAAGATTACTTTTTGCCTGATTAAAATATACCAATGGTTCTAATTCAGATTTATTATTAGTCTAATATAAGCACAAGAAAAATAATATCAAGTTACTAAAACCTGAGTGATTTATCAACAGTGAAGAGTAACTCACTCATCTAATGAAAATATACATGTATATATTAAATGCAGATAGCATTTCATAAATTGTTACCATTCACATTTGTCACAGTTAGTATGAATGTTCATGTATTATAGGTAAATATAACACATATTTTTTTCTCCAGATCTAAGTTAGAAACAGAACTGCTCTACAAACAGAGAAGGATCAACTCTACAGTGCAGAGTAAAAACTCTACAGTACAGAGTAAAAGTAAAGAAAAAGACATGAATCAGTCCAGCAAAGGTATAATATAAAAATCCTTTGGCATATCTAGACAAACATTTCCAGGGTGACTATTCTAAAATGGAAAGGAAGAGTGGTGGGATGCAATCCTTAGATTTTTTGTACAATATTGACATAATATTTTCCATTTGATGAATTACCATGAAGAGAGAGATGCATGGGCCCTTTTGCACCACCTTTCCCTCTACACTCTAGATCTTCATATTTAAAGTGTCGATGAATACTTGTTTGAGAAGATAATTAGATGTTCTGTATACTACATGTATAAACACGGTTATTTAAAATTTTATTTAGAGGTGAAATTTCACGATTGTAATTACGCATGGGGGAAATGTTGAGGATAAAAATGTCTTTCCCATTATAGGATGTAACAGCAGGGATATTTTTGTTTGGGGGGGGGACTTTCACAAGGTTCTTTGATTAGCGAAAAACACAAAAATTACCCCCATGCAAAAATTTCCACGTTTACCGTATTCATTGCATGTCTGCTGCAAAATGTATTAATATTCTTACACCTCTAAATATCTGAATATTTTATCATGTATTTATAATGTAATTCATCATACATTTCATATCTTACAGTTTTAAAGTCACAACCAAAAACAACCAATGAAGGCCCCTCTTCATCCTCACAGAAAGCCACTGAATCACAGAACAGAGTTGCATTAGAAGAATCTAGTCAATTTTCAGACGATGATATTTCTCCAGAAGAAGCTCAGATGGTAAGACTTAAAAAATATTCCTCTAGTTGGAGTAACAAATCTGAATTATGGTGCCAAAATTAGAATTGCCGTTAACTGTCTTTTATTCGCAGTGTCTTAAGCTTGCGAACACGAGTGAAGTGACTGGTTCAAGGCATTTCATTTTCGTAACATAGTATGAACGTCACCTACTACATATGTATAAGAACATATTTGCGGTGTTTCATATTTGCGAATAGAAGGACCACCCTGAATATCGCGAAAAGAAAATGCTCGTGAATAAAAGGCGGTTTACAGTAGTCTTATTTGTCGTTTTGCAATGTCACGGGAGTGCAATGAAGTGACATCACAATGTATTTTCTGATAAAAGTCTTATTGAAATAGAGACCCCTAAATCCAAAGGTACTTTGCAACGAAGCGTCAAGTAGAGTGCGATGAAATCCTGTAACTTTTAAGCCCCCTTTATGGATTTTAATATTTCACAGAATTATTGCCTTTCAAGTGTTAAATATGACTTTGAACCAAGGTCATTTCTGCATTTTACAGTGAAAGAAATGGTGGAATTTAGGGTCTCTACAGCTGGGTCTCTTAAAAGCTGTAGCAGTAAGTGGACATAAACTGATAGAAAGTCTTTTTAATGTAAGTCTTGAATGTCTTTCAAGAGTTCTTATGTTTGACTGATGTAACATGTCTTTTTCCTTTACAGTTTGAAAAAGAAAACGAGGTGTTGTTTGAAGAAATGAACAGCCTAGTGTCAGAGATTAGGTAAGTACATTCCTGCTTTATTAGCATAAATGATACAAAGATGTTGAATGAAGCTAAAGGTACTATTCTCTATGTCAGCATGATGTCACACAAAGGTTCAATTAGAGATAATCACAGAAAAGTTCCGAAAATAGTTGGGGTATAGACTCGGTGTTTATCATAGAGCATAGTGTATGGAAATTGCTTTATGTCTAGAATCTATCATTTATATCAAGGATAAAACTACTAGAATTCATTGAAGAAACCATTGATGAATTAGCTCTTAGCTCCTCAAACTCCAATATAAAAGGAGATTTGAAGAAGGAGCAAACAAAATCACAGATTTTTCATAGGGCACAGTGAAAAATCTAGAGGCACATCTCCCTGTAAACATGGCGAATATTTGGTCATGTGACCAGTCCGACATCAAGAATGGCAAAATGATTTGTTACATACAGAAAACTTTAATATTTTGCATTAATTTGTATTTTGTTTTATGCTGCAAAATGCTTTGAACAATTGCACGAATCAACATTGCACATTCTGTATTTTCAGTCAAATTGAAGGTAAAGTCTTGGAAGTGGCGAAGCTTCAAGAAATTTTCACAGAAAAAGTTTTAGAACAGGTGAGTCTTGACCTAGATGGACCTTCACAGAAGCCCCAGTCTGTTATCATTCCAAAAACAAATTCCACAGTAACGTCATAGGTTCCTTCTGCTACTTTTCAAATATAGTCTAATAGTATTTGTTGTTTTACAAGTTTATTAAATTCATATGATTTATTCATGGCAAAATAGCGTTAAATCAAGTGTAGGTCCACATAAGAATCAGGCAGGTATGATACGTCAAAATTTTTTGCAAAACTTTTTATTTCTGTTTCAAAACATACATGTATACGTGGTATAAATCAACATGTAAAAATTCATTTCTCAAGGTAGCAATGATGAAGCAAGATATTCACCTGATAATTTATAATTCAACCAAATTTATTGCTTTTAAAACTTTTTTTCACTATCCAAGTATGTAGAAAATTCATTTGGGACATATGTTTTGGGGTTGATCTGAGCAAATTTCGCAAAAATTTGAAGCTATTTCACCTGCCTGATTCTTACGTGGACCTGTACTTTTAAATGAATGAAATCAATTATGAGAAGTCACAATAAACTTTTCAACTTATAAATCTTGTCAAAATTGTTAATTCATGGTACATTCCAATGAAGTGTCCATTGTAATGCAATGAAAACCTTAGGCACCAAGATGATTCCACACAATTCCAATTACTTATTTTTGCAATTAATGAATCTATGAATTTCAAACTTTTACATCATAGATCCTGTTTTATACCAAAATACATGTATATCATATTAATCCTCTTAATGGTGAAATATCGGTCTTACCTTTCTCAGATTTGTGTATCATCGTAAAGTAAACTCAATGTTTTGATTTTCTGCTTCGTAGGAAAAAGATATAGACATGATAGAGCAAACTGTTGTCGGAACTACGGAAAACATCAAAGACGCAAATGAAGAAATCAGAGAGGTAAAACAGCTTGAAAATTAACCTGTATACCTTAGAAGTAAAGTTTTTTTGGAGGTATTGTTATTATAATTTATTCAGTTGCTTATTTTACTTTTTGCTTTTGATCCTTTGTAAAATATCTGAAATATTTTCCGATTTCAGGCCATGAAAAACAGTGCCGGATTCCGAGTGTGGATTTTATTCTTCCTATTAGTGTGTACGTTATCGCTGCTATTTTTAGACTGGTACAATGGCTGATTCCTGTGATAAAGGGAGCTAACCTTTAATTTATTGTTTTATTTTGTTGCAATACTTGTTATTTGTTACAGAATGTTAAGTGAGATACTAAAGATCTCTTTATGTATGTTGAACTACTTCTGGATTGTTTTGACTTTGAAAACTGTATAAATCCAATGTTGGTCAAAGTTAGCTGATGTTGAAGGGAGCTGGGGCCACACATCTTTTATACCAAGTTGAAAGACGATAGATGAATATTTGACAAAAAGCAAGAAATACTGTACTTCATTTATGCTATTACTTGATCAACAAAAGTACTGGTTTTGCAAATCAGCATGGTAAATTATGTTGTACGTCTAATACCTAATACTTAATTGGATACAAAAGAATTATTCTATGTATAAAGTATGCATATTCTGGTACTGAAAGATAACCTTTAATATCTGGGCCGATTACAGACTTGGCAATATTTATTAATGTGACACCACTATGGAATAACGTGATAAACTGGTTGTGATGTTATAATGAAAAGACCACCAAAAGAAATATGCTCTAATGTATAGCTTCTTACCTCAGTCAGAACAGAATATGATGTAAACATGTGAGGAGAGAAAAATTATTGAGATTCAATTTGCTTTGCTTTGAATAAATTTGTCAAGCTTTGACAACTTCATTGTATTGATTACAGTGAAATTTTGAGTAATGTTGAATTACACACAATATACATGTATGTATAACCAAATAGCATTATTAAAACAGACTCAGATTGTTTGTATTATTTTTGTTCATCAATGATCAGACTGTAGATGACTAGATTTTCCCTGATGATTGCTCATATCATAGAAACAAAATGTATACAAGATATTCCTTATCTACCTCTTAGATTCTATATGAGGAAAAGTCAACCAATTTGTTGAAATTTGATGCTAAACACAATTTCTAGGATGTAAAACTTAAAAGAAATACACATACAAGATTTGAAATTATTTCCCCCTGTAGAATTTCTCACAGATGAAAAATATTACTTGAGATTTTTCCAGCAAGTAACCAAGATTTTAGGTTCCCATTATGTACATGTATTAAACTGCGCAACAGTCTTTGCACCTGTCTGCCATTCCCAAATCATGTTTCCTCAATTTTGAAGCCCTTAGGGAATTTTAATGAACGTTGTGCAAAATAAATGTAGATGAGAATGAAGGGAAATAAAAGCTCTTCCACCTTTCTACACTCCATAATTGTATGTGGAGGATCGTAGCATCTTGTCTAGTATCTGTTTGTTTCAAGACACGTACATTAACGTACTTAAAGTTTGTAGATTTGCGATAAACAATCCTGTGCATTCCCTCTACTTGACCTTGTGTCCTTAAACTTGATCTAACCTCATGAGGTCAAAATAATCTGGGGAAATAAAAACTAAAAGATGTACTTTATTTCAAATTATGAACACATGCACAGTAATTCAAGGACTTTTAGAAATCAATCAGTATAGAATGATCTTTATCCTTAGCTGCGAATCAACTTGGGCGCCTTTTTATGACATCATAGACAAAATGACATCAAGCTTCCGACTTGCTCAATTAATGACCGATCTTATGCCCTGTTTACACGGAAGGTTTAATGCGCATTAGATTGAATTTAATGCGCATTAGATTTTGGTTGCGTTCACACGACAAATTTAATGCGCATTACTTTAATTCGCATTAGATTTAATGCGCATTAGATTTTGTCGTGTGAACGCAAAGCGAATCTAATTTGCATTAAATCTAGCGCATGTGTATATGATGTACTTAAGTTCTATAATATGTATAGACCATAACTTGACAATTTCAACCACCCTTTGACCTCAAATCATAGAACAAGAGGCCAAAATACTGTTTAGTTCATTATGCAGTGAAACGTGTCTTTTGACCTACGTAACTGTACTGTGACATCATTTTAACTCATAATGACGTCATGTATCATTCTTTAGCCTTGCTGGAACTTTTGATTTACGATGATGAAAAAAAAACATATGAAAATACATGAGTTGGCATAATTCTACCCTTTATGATTTGAAAATGATGGCCATCAGTGCACCTGTACCAAAATCTAATGCACATTAGAATTTGCCGTGTGAACGCAATGCGAATCTAATTCGCTTTAAAATTATGCGCTTCAAATCTAATGCGAATTAGATTTAATGCGCATTCATGTGAACAAGGCATAAATTTATACACAAAACATTCAAACACAACAACGACTTATGAAATTGCTCTAAAATCACGACCAAATAGGTGGCATATCCCCCCTTGTCCTTTGTCGTACTTTCCCCATCATTTGGATGGTTTCCAAATATTTCTGAAATATTATTGCTTTAATTTCACATGTTTTTCTTGAAATATTCAATTGCACATATTCCAAATGACAATTTTCACATACAGAAAGATGTCAATAATGTACTGAGATGTAAACATAAAGTCAACTTATGAGAAAAATGTTGAGCGTATGGAATTGTTGGAATGCCAGAGTCTGTGATCCACATGGAACATGCACATTCACACTGCAACTCCTTTTTTCAGGATTATATTACCATATTTCGCAAGTTCCCTGAAAAGAGAATTTTTTCATTAGGCATTTTATGAAAAATTAAAATATTCTCTTTGATCTCTATTACAAAATACAGCTATCATGTTGTTGATCTACATGCTTCTCTTTACAATTTATTGAAACAATTTTTACTGTAATATGGCCAGAATGTTACTTAATATAATTGGCCAGAATGTTACTTAATATAATTGGGTAAAAACTTGCAGAAAAATTATGACAGAAAACTTTTACAAACAGGATGCATGTACATGTATATAAAACTTTGTTTTTACAAATGATGAAACAAATTACATCTTACCCTGTGTGAACTACAGCAAATGCTTTCTTTGCTCTGTCATAGAAGGCAAATCTTTCTACGTACTCGATTTTTGTCTGAAATTCAAAATTTAAGGTATCCGTTGTACAAACAAATATCAAGTGCATTATATAGTTAGAATTATGGCATATCTTTACCTAAATATACCTTAATGCAATATAAAACTTGGTTTCTAACATCAAAGGTCAACATCCCAACCGCCAACCAAGCCACTGAAACTATCGAGGCACTGATGAAGATAATACCGAGGTAATTTTAACACTCTTTAAATGGACGAGACGTCAGCGAGATCTCCATTTGTACAATGGATACATTAAGCTATGTAAGAAAGTCCTTCCCTTCAATAAAGAATCTATCATAGCACATTCATTCAAATATACAGTAGAACCTAGACTTTTCTAGGACGAGATTGCCAAAAGAATACCTTTTCCCCCTCGTGTTTATCAACGAGCTGTCGATATTGTTTCCATACTGGAATTTCTATGCCTGCCGCCTTGTCACTTGGTACTGGATCCATAAGTGCAACCTGTTATTAAAAAGATATTGAAAGTTGTTCCCATGCATTTTATTACACATAATTCTATACTTAAATTATAACAGACATAGCTTTGGTACAGGATATTACGTCCTTATTGTTTAAGTTAAAAGAATATGCAACTAAATGCCAAGTTTGATGAAAAACTTAAAAGTAAACTGTGACCTCTACAGAATATCGCTGCAAAATGTGACCTTGACCTTTGAACCTAGACATTGAATACCAATAAGTGTAATTTGCTCACTAATCATGACTCGCATGCCATGTGAATTGACATCTGTAATAGGACAGCACTCTTTGATTTTCAGGGTCAGTAATCAAAGGTCAAGGTCACAACTCATAGAAATAGAAAAACCTTGTGGTCACTCTAGAGATCACATTGAAGGTCTCAGTTGGCAGTAATAGAAAAGTATGGACTTTCTACAGAGTTCAGCTTAATTTGGATGCTCATCCAACTTTGCATGCAAGTTGTCTGTGCTGAAAAATACACTTATTGATTTTGAAGGTCAAGGTCACATTGCAATAATAACCCTTATGTACTCTGTAGAGGTCAAAGTTTACTTTTATAGATGATATATTGATAGAAATAACAGAGCCTTTTACATTCAAACACCCAAGCAATATCTTGTATAGTAAGAATTTAGCATATCTTTTCTAACACAGAAGATTCCAGAGGCTAGCTAGAGCACTTTGAGGGTGCCCCCATTAGATCTTGAAGCATTCTATTGGTTACACTTACCGGCGTCTCAACATACTGGTCTAGGGGTAGTAACTGTAACACTCCATCTAACAGTGTGGGAATATCTACTCCTATAAATAAATGTTTACAGACAAATTGTTACATTATTGTCACCTTTCTGAGTGATAGAATGAGGCTTCTGCTATTAACTCTTTATTTCCTAATAAAATATAATGATATTTGAATTGTCATATGTCTTTTCGAATACATGAAAACTTAATATTCAATTATCTTACTCAAGAAGTAATGAATATGTTACCATCAGCTCTAACTTCTTTTGGTCCTTCTCTGCATATTGAAGATGTAGGAAAGTGTGCATCAGCAAGTACTGAAATACAGCATATATAATTCTATTAGATATTGATTCATTCTTACTCTTACAACCATACTGGCAATTTTAACAGCGAGCTCATAATATATAGGTTTGTATAACTCTTATAACGTATGAACGAAAAATATCTAATGCCTTAAACATTTTAAGATTCATGTAAAATCTTACCTGAAGCTTACAGAAAATGAGATTTTTTTTGGGGGGGGGGGGGGGGAGGGCGTTTTCACAGAGAGAGTTTCACGTAATTTGGAATCATTATAAGTATATACATGTATATAGAAATTGCATATTTGCTATTGTCCACTGGCCAAAAAATACACATACCCAGACGACATTTCGGCCTTTTAAAATACGTAGTGCATAATGATACGCATACCCAGGCGATCTTTTGGCCTGCGTCTTCGATCACAAGAGAGTGTGTCTTTAGAACTTCACATATAAATAGTACAATAGACATGAATAAGATTGATAAAACTTACCTATCTCATCACCATGTCCCATGGCAGCCAGAGTGTGTAGAAGATCGGGAGATAAACATCGTGGTATTGTTTTTAGAGGCATTCTACTTACTCTGAGGAATTATTACTAATTTTTACTTTTCTACAAGCTATTATACGTACAGTGCCTTCGAATAAACAAGTAAAATGCCGGTGTGTTCGCTAATCTCTGTTTACCTTTGTAAGTTTGACCTTTTCATGTTTACTGACCTACTTTAAATAATGCATGTCTATAGCTATTTTTAAATAACAAAATACCACCTTCTTTATATAGATGACATGCTTTAAATTTATACACGCTCGTGCATAATGCATGTACATTCAATGTCTTGGTCGGACTTAATCAGCTTGTGTAATTCTAAACACCCTTACGCAAAATATTTTAATTCTTTGATTTTTGTTATTTTCTTGATTTTCTTTCCAAACAAAATAGTGTTCAGACCTCGCGTGGCAATCAAAAAAAAAAAAAAAAATAAATAAATAAAAAATACTTACATAATAAACTTGACCGCTGTCCTTCAAATTCAAAAAGTGTACTAAATTAGTAATGTAATTTGTGACGTCTGAAGTGTTCACAAAAAACCTAGTGTCACTTGTTTAATGAACATCATATTTTAAGAATTACAGGCAAGATACAAGTTTTGAAAAAGAAAAAAAGTCAACGGTCAATGTCACTATACGTCAAAAGTCATGGTACTACCAAATTAAAGTCCAGATCATGGAGAATATACAAAAAGTCATGTGAAATATCAAAGCCCTAAATTATTTCATTATTTTAAAAATTGTTGTTAAAGGTCTTTCACTCATGTTTCCAAATCTCAGACTTATGCCCTGTTTACATGGAAGGTTTAATGCGCATTAAATTGAATTTAATGCGCATTAGATTTTGGTTGCGTTCACACGACAAATTTAATGCGCATTACTTTAATTCGCATTAGATTTAACGCGCATTAGATTTTGTCGTGTGAACGCAAAGCGAATCTAATTCGCATTAAATCTAGCGCATCTTATCTCAAAATGACGTCATGTATCATTCTTTAGCCTTGCTGGAACTTTTGATTTACGATGATGAAAAAAAGACATGAAAATATATGAGTTGGCATAAATTCTACCCTTTATGATTTGAAAATGATGGCTATCAGTGCACCTGTACCAAAATCTAATGCACATTAGAATTTGCCGTGTGAACGCAATGCGAATCTAATTCGCATTAAATTTATGCGCTTCAAATCTAATGCGAATTAGATTTAATGCGCATTCATGTGAACAAGGCATTAGGTGCTTGCTCAAAACTTGGTTTCTACGCTTTCAGGATAATTTTTACTTCATGCACACATTTCGGTATCATTTTAAAAACTGTGCATTCGCATTCAGTAAAATTTTTAAGAATGTCGAAGGGTTCCAAGAGTAAGAGTATCAAAGAAACTTTCTATCCAAGATTGCAATAGCTTGTAAAAATGCACCGCGGGAGCTTCAATAGAGAGTTAGTTGTGAACAGAATGTTTTTGGGCCTGTATATCAAGCGATTTGCCCTTATCATTTTCGGTGTTAGACCTCTATATTTAGGCAGAATTCCACTTAACATAAACAAAGTCTGAAAGATGACGATTTTCTCAAGCAGACTATATCTACAGAACTGTATTTTGGTAGTCAAATTCAATGATTCTGTTAACCTAGATAGTGGAATTCCACTTTAAAGCAGGTGAAATCTTATGTGTCACAGACTAGGGCTTGTGTGGGGGAAGTTGAACTTAAAGGCAGAGCAAGTGTAGCATCCCATCACAACTGCATATACTATGCCAACAGTAAAAGGATTTCAAAATCAAGTCCACTGTGACCTTGACTCGGAAATCAATAGGTTTCATCCTCTCCCAATACATGAAATATGGAACATTTTTGTGGAAGGTTTGGTGATCCTGATATGATTGCTTTGTCTTCTATGCTGGTCACAAGGTTTTTTTTAATTTATTTACTCAGCGACCTTGAAAGTAAAATAGGGTTCATCCTCTCAACAAGGGGGGGGGGGAGGGGACTTTTGTGGAAGGTTTGGTGATCCTATGATGATTGCTTTGTCTTCTATACTGTTCACAAGGTTTTTACACTTAAGTACATAGTGACCTTGACTTAGAAATCATTAGGGTTCATCCCAATGGGATTTGATATTTTTCTATGATTGATTGCTTTGTCTTCTATGCTGTTAACAAGGATTTTGAACCCACTGCAAGTCCAAAGTAACCTTGACACTCAATAAGGTTCTTCCTCTCCATTTGTGGGACATTTCCGAGAGGTTTGATATTTCTATGATGAATGCTTTTTATTCTATTCTGTTCACAAAGATTTAAACCCTTAGTACAGTGACCTTGAAAAGCAATGGGGTTCATCTTCTCCCCATGGGGAACATTCAATGTTTCTATGACGATTGCTGTCTTCTATATTGTTAAAAAAGCCTCAAAGCAATGGGATTTGTGGAAAGTGACGTTTCTGTGATGACTGCTTTGTATTCTATGCTGTTCAAAAGGATTTTGAGCCAAAGTCCACAACGACCTTGAAACTTGATCATCCTCTCCCCATGGAGACCATTTGTAGGTTTGATGATTCTACCATGGGATTGATGTTTCTATGGTGAGTTTGATGTTTCTATGATGAGTTTGATAAATCTATGATGATTGCTGTTTTCTACGCTGTTCATAAGGATTTCATTTCCAGGTCTTTGGTGACCTTGAAAATCAAAAGGGTTCATTCTTTCACATTTGTGGAAGGCATGATGTTTCTATGATAGTTACTTTGTTTTTTATGCTGATCACAAGAATCGGGACACCTACAAACATGCACGGCAACAATGCTACTCTGTTGCGGAGGGGATAACAAGGATGCAATGCCAATTAAGGTAGAGCATCCCTCAGGTCTCAGATGCTCATATTTCCTAAATAACAACTTGTACAATATTTTCTTTTCCATATACTCAAAGCTTATGTTAAACCTAATAAACAAAATATAATTCATGGTTTCATGATTATACCCAGAACTTAGCCGTTTGAACTTTAACATTTGACCCTACGGGAAAAGTAAGACAAATCCCTCTTAGAAGTGATAAAATGTAATTATAAAAGTTTCTTTTTCCAGAACCATATTAGTTTGATAATCTGAACAATATTCTGAAGAGAAAAAATAGAGTATCCAGGCAAAAAATTAGCAGCAATCCTGACCTGAGGGATACTCTACCTTAAGTTGATGTGATAAACTGCCAGATATGTGTTTGTTACTTTCTTCAGCAGAATTTTGTTTCAACAAAAACAGTAGAATGAAAATGTGACACTATGAAGACATTTATTTCATTGGATGAAGGTAAAAATATCCAGTCAGTAAAATATGAGCATTGCGATGAAAATATTCAATGTAAAAGTAATGGATGTAAAACATGATTTAATGTCCCGACAATATAAATGAACGATTCAGTGAAATGATTACTACAACATTTTATATGAAAATGATACTTCATTCAAATTCATTATCGGAAAGCAAAGTCCATGTGCAGCTGTCTGTCAAGCAATTTTGATTGTAAAATTAATTAAAATTGACACAACGATTTGAACAACATTATGAGTTGATATGGATGAGAATGACTGGAATTTCAGAGTGACAACGTCCCACTATTTGGTAGTTCTGCGAGTGGGTTCTGACGCAGTAGGGGGCGGAGGGACACCCTTGCGATGTAAATCCTCGATGTACGATAGGAGGATTTTGGCCCTCTCCTCTGGCACACAGTCCAGTAGCAGGTATCGCTTATCCTTCTGTAAAATGGAAAATATTGATGTTTATGAATTTTTCTGTAAAATGGAAAATATTGATGTTTATGAATTTTTCAGGTAAGTGTTATACTAGTAAATATGTTTTGAACTTTTACATGTGCATGTTCAACTACATGTACCAATACCTTATACACTTACATGTACTAGGAAAGATGAAATTTTTAGTAACCAATTACCTAATTTTAAGTCTACAATTTTAGAGTGTTAATGTTTGTTTGGGGTTTTCTTGGTCTGAAAGACACACTTTGATTTTTACATGTATGATTTTTTTTTAATTCTTACTGAACATCTTTCATTCTTGACAATTTAATCTGCGTGAGCTACCTCTAATTTTTTCAATCAAACTCCTTTTAATGTTTATATAGCTATGAAGGAAAATGTTCTTACCTCAAGGATTTTTTCAATGTCTTTCAAATGGGAATCAGATTCCTCAAGTAATTTCTTGGATCTGTAAATAGAACAATTTGTAACATCAACATCATAGTTTGCATAATCAAAAACCTACATGAATTACTGATAAATACATGTACATGTATTAGGTAATCTCTCTCTTCTTTTTCAATTGAGCACTAAGAATTGATATTCATTTAAGTAACATATGAGAGTTCTACTTACTTGTAGGTAATGAGTTTGGTCTCCTTCAACAATTCTCTGAATTCAGCTTTACCATTCACATATTTCTCATGTATGTAATCGTTGAATTCCTTCTCTCTTTTCTGTAAACAAATGTTCACAAAGATATAAAATTCCTTGTAAAATAGTGAAACATACATGAACTACAGTTTCCTTATTAAAAACTTCAAAATGTGTATAGAAAATAAAAGTATCTTAATTTCAGTTTTATTTTAAACATAAAAAAAACTCACAGTGAACCTTCCCAATTCACTTACCCTGTCACTAGATGAGAATTTGATATATCTAGGATCTTCTTTAATCTGTTTCTTCACTTCTTTCCAAGAGGCAGTCAGGCTGATCTATAACATCAAAGAGCAAACAGTATAAACTTTACAGGTGAGCATTTTACAAAACCAATTGTATCAAATTAAATCAAAGTGGTAATATAACAGAGAACCAGATTCAAACTGTACTATTCTGAGATTACAAAGTAACTAATTTCTCATTCATAATGAAAATCTTACATCAGTTTCATCCAGAAGTTTGTGGAACATTTCTTTGTTCTTTTTGCCCAAGCTTTCTATATGTTCCTCAAATAATTTTTCTTTCTCCTCACGATCAAGTTGATCAGCCATGTCCCACCGATGGTCCTTTCTGAGTTGTTTACGAGTATCCCTCCATGAAGCTTCAGAGTTTTTCACCTGAAAAAGATAATAGAGAAAATTTGTGTTTATTTTTTTCTTTGTGTTTTGAAACATTTATCCTTTGAGTTTAAAATTTTCTCATATAGACTGTATATCATAACTCAAATAAAGAATATGAGACTATGCTATTCAGTTCACATCAGAATTTCTTTCAAGTCAAGTTTGAAAATTGATGAAAAGAAACATTTAAAATAATCTCTATATAACAATAATATTCAATACTTCAAATTTCTCAAACTTAAAATTTCCACATTGTACTAAAACCGAAGTCACTGCTACCATTGATAAATCCCTCATTGTCAAAACATGAGAAAAAGTCAAGTACCTTGGCATTATCAAAACAATAAAGCATTTTACGTACCAGATCCACTAAGAGAGCGTTGAACAACTGTACGGCCTCATCTCTCTTATGTTGCTCTCTTTCCTTGTCTCGTTCTCTTAGCGAGTTTGATAGTGAGCGTTCTACTTCTTCTGTCCGTTTACGGATACTTGCTTCTATTCTCTCTTGCTTCTCACGCTCTTTTTTCTCCTCATCCTCAGAATCTGGAGTCTGAAGAGAATTATTTTTTAAGATTTCTTTTCAAACTGTCTAATGATAATCAACAGAATGGATTTTTTAACCTTAAAATCAATAAATTCTTACTAACATTATTGGCAAATATGAGTAATAAGATTGAGAATAAATGTTCTTATACGGATACAATTTCTTATTGTGATTAGTATAAAGTTTAAAAATTCTATGGACAAATGCCTGGAGTCAGTATTTCAGTTCAACAGTCCAGTCCTTATCTTTATCGCATGGTTTCACTTACATAAACGCTAAGACATTCATCTCTGTCCATTCTATGTTATATTGTTTGTGAAATGTTTGAAGACCAAGAGAAATCTTAGTTTCAAATTCAATTTTAATCCAATTCACTTACATCCTCTAGTTTCTTGGTGTAGTCCTTAAACCAATCCTCCCTTCGTGAGCTACTGTCCACAGCTTTATAACGTGGATCAGAGTCAATCTTACGTTTGATGTCGCTCCAACGAGAGTGTCGATCAATGTCCGAGGTTTCCTTTAGGAGCTGTATGAAGTCTGCCTTCAACTGAAAGCAAAAGTATTACAATATAACATTTTGACATTAATGTATCGTACAATTCAAACATGGCATACTCTCCCCCCAGGTGGCTGATACATGTACATGTATAAGTATGAAACAAATATTTTTTATCCCTTTTTTACAATTTTGAGAAAATTCCGATTTTTTGTTTTAAATTCTTCAGAATATTGCAAAATTACCCCATTTACAAATGTATCAACCACTTGAAAGGATCTCTGAAAAGGAAAGTAATTATTAAGACATACAAATGACGTCCCTTATTTACAGTAACGATAATGCATTTGTGCACATGTATATGGTAAAGATGAATACAAAACAAAACCCGAAAGAGTTATGATATCAGTCATTTTTCAACGAGTCATTTTTTTCAATGAAAATTATGTTTTCCATTTATTCTATTTGAACTTATCACGGTGAGTTTGCCGAATCATTTCTCAAAGAGCCTGGAGTCAAGGATTGATTGAAATTTAGCACAAAAGTGCTATTGCTTATTAATTGACCTTTTCTTAAAATTTGGTTCAATATCAGCTCAAATATGCACTACACAAACATTATCTAATACTGTAGATAAAGAATATCCTACTATCATTGTCACAGTGGTTGAGAATAAAATGAAAGTACAAATATTTCTGAGACACAAAACATAATGCAATGCAGATACACAATATTGTCAACATTTCTACGTAATTTCATACGATATGAGCAAAGAGCAAAAAAAATTACAGCATTGTAACTTATTCTTCTCAAAGTATAAATTCATTCTGACAAAATTACAACTTTTTTTCATTACATAAAATCTCATGTACAAAGAAAATCTTCAGAATTTAAGATTTCAGATATTTATTTACAAGGACTGATGAACTGCTTTGTAAGATATTATTACATAAATACATGTAGAATCTTTATAATCATCAGGTTTCATCATTGATATTTTTAACACTGTGTTTCTTGACTGAATTAAAGTATTGTCTGTAACTTTCACAAAGCTCAGCATCAATTTTAGATTCCCTTTCAAAGAAAACGAAAATAATTGTCTCCTTTTTTTTCCCGAAAATTAAGATATGAAAAATTTCTAAAACTATCCCATTTTTCACGTTTTTTTCAAATCATGTCCAGGAAATTTCAATTTCAATCATTGTGCTGCACTTTATGAACCTGGCGCCTCAAATAACTCTAGAAAAAGCATTCAATGGCGCCATTATTCTGTTACAGACATTACGAAAGAAACAAATACCGGTAGTGTAAGTTTAAGGAGGTGTTACACCGTATCTGCCGAGAGGTGAGAATCCTCGTTATTCTAATGCACCTCAACCTTGCTGTAGCATGGAAAACCTCTTTGGAACAATGGGACATATAGATTAATATTGGACCGCAGACCGACATTCATACTTAATTTTCTTGCCTTAGAAAAATCTCATGTTTATAATAATAACAGCAAAACAATTCAATTATCGAATGAAATTCTTGGTAGATCTTTTATAATTGTAAACAAAAAGAGGTAATTATAGACTGAGAAATCAAATTATAAATCATCATATTACATGCATCTAATCATCTTCTTCATGAAATTATTCATATATTTGTGTTTTATATATGATTTGAAGATTAAAAGATTGAACTTGACTTTCAATTGTCTTTGTATTATTGCATTGTAAACAAATCTTCAATAACATGTAGTAACAGATTTATTTGAAATTATACAATCATAAATGTATTCATTTTTTGGCATAAATGAGTCTCAAATAATACTGTACAAGGCTTTCATTACACGTAAATGATTTCTTTCTTTCGAAATTTTCAGAATTTACGAAAAAAAAAAAAAAAAAAAAAAAAAAAAATTGACAATCTATCAACAATAAGTAAATAATGAATATTTGTTAAACATGGTGTATCCCCCTAGTCCAGGGTTCAGAGTCATCAAGAAACTAATATTTTTTTAAGTCTACTTTTTCAAACATTGCACTTGATCTTTGACCCTATGACCAAAAATTTCATCATATGGTCAAGACATACATGTACATGTAATTTAACAACAAGTCTTTGAAGTTAAAAAGTGAACCCCTCGAAAACTACCCATCCTATTTTTGTCCCAATTTTCTTTGTTCTAAACATGTCTACATGTATTTAAATTTTCCACATTTGCATGAAAGCTTTGTGACAATATATCTGAGACTCTCTGAAACAAAGATATTACGTCCTGCAAAGATACATTTGAATTCACCAGGTAATTGTAAAATGTTAAAATAAAATGTACATGTCAATTTATATTGCTTATAATGCAAATGGATTCTGTATATGAATAAATGTAAATAAATTCTATGAAAAATACATAATGATGAACTTTCAATTTATATTTCATTTATCGTCATGAGATAAATAATTGTAATAATTATGTGTACTAAATTCATCATGTGATAAAAATGTACGAAAAAAGTAAATTAGCCGTAGAAAAATTAAGCATTCATTATCCACAAAAGTCATTGGCCTGCACCATGTTGTATTTTTCAGCCCGTATTTTACGACACTTAAATGAAGGCAGCGTTTCACTAAAATTATGTTTTCAACCCTTCAACATCATACTTACTTTCTAACTGAAATACATACATGTATTTAGTACATTTTGTTATCAAAAGGTAGCTTGTGAAATATGGTCCCTAGAAAAGTATATCGAAAGATGACATTCAATATTTGGCTCAATGACGAATTTTTTAATTACTCATTAAAGATCAATTCACAAAATTCATACATGAAGAACGTCCATTCTATTGTGTCTCTGCGGAATACAAAGTGATTTCCCATTTGAGACGGTATCTGACGTAAAACCATTATGATGTCATGAAAATGGTATGGTAACGACGATTTTGTACCGTCGTTTACCAGACTTTAGGGACCGTTTCCATGGAATTTGATGACGTTACAATTAGTCTGCTTCAGATACCGTCCCAAATGGGAAGTAACTCTTGTCTTCAAAATGACCGAATAGAAACATTATTATTTTCAATATCTTGTAACTATGTACATTTTACAAGTATTCTTGAAATTTATAAATCATGCTAAATTTCTTTTTCATAAATTATCTTCAGGAGAAATGAAAACAATATACAAGAAAGACATATTTGACGATGCGACAATAAAACAATGATTCCAACCGAAGAGTTGAGTACATAATGATAGTGAAACTCTTGCTAGGAAAATTGATGAAAATGCTGAACGGGCTGTTGCGAAAATTGATACTGTGAAAAAGTACAAAATATCACAATGATTAGACAAGAAACTGTTACCTTGTGAGAGACTTACTTTTTCTTTCTGATTGGATTTCTCCTCTTTTTCCTTGCGACGTAAATCCGAGCAGAAGTCACTGAAAATGGCTTCTCTCTCCCTCATCTTGTCTATACCTTTAAACCTTTCATCCTTTCCATATTTCGATGCAAATTCGCTGAAGGACGACCTGAAAAGAGATAGAAATACTAACTGAAATTCTGACATGTAGCATCTGTTGTGACACAGGATCTCAAACTTTGCAATGACAGATTATATACATGTATAAGACAAGCATGAGAGCCATACTCTCTTACATGTATGTATATATACATGTATACATGTATATATATATGTGTGTATACATGTAAATATTAATACAAAACATACAAATGAAACATCACGGGATACATAATCCTGTTCACATTATAATACATGTACACGTAGCAACAGGGACCTTTTTTTCAAATCATTAGACACATTTTTTTTCTGCATGTGGTACAGTATTGAGGCATTGACTATGAGAGGAACCCTCAATTCCAGTTTACGGAACCTAAAACATGTAATCTTATGAATTTTAACGTCCAGGTATAGTCCTTGATACCATTTGAATTCCCAGACCATCCACCTTCTACAAACTTACAAGTACATATTTGAACACTTACTTTCCGTGCAGTTTTGCCTCTTCCAGTAACTGCCGGAAAGAGTCCTTCTTCTCCCTGAGCTTGCGATGTTTTTCTCTCCGTTCTTCCTCCGCTCTCTCCTTCACGTACTGCTCAAACACCTGCTTCCTCTCCTTGGACGTCAGTAGTAGATACCGCTGGTCAAACACAATCTTATGTAGCTCCTTCTCCCATGTTGAGAACGCTGACACCTGTGAACAATTTTACCATTAAACATGTGTAACAAGCAAAATTCTCATCCCTCTTTTAAACTCCCCTCCCTCCTTTTTTCCTCTGTAACATACATGTATCTCCATTTTCAAAGCTGTTTTCCATGTAAGTATGCTTAAATCAGAATTACAAGACAAAGATAATGATGCAAAAATATCTGGTAAAATTTTGCATTAAAGAGATAAGATGACAATTATCTACAGTTTGCTTGTGATGTTTGGAATCCTCTTTCCACAAAGTTTGATTCCACCTGATATTTCTGGGAAGTCTCCTTCCTACAGTATAGAACAGTTGATATTTTTCAGTACAGCGGATACTTTTCAGTATTAATGCAACATACACGTAAAACGTTAACAAGACTAGAGCTGAACACACATTCCCATGCTGTTTGTTCAACCATAAATCCCGACTTTTATTTCAATTGACATTCCCTGCAATTTCTGATCTATATACATGTACGGCATATAATGAGAAAATTACAATCATTTGATACTAGAGTATTAGTCAAATGTCTTCGTCACTTTTCTTTTGCGAGTTTACAAACTTACTAATCATAATTTTCCATTATGCCAGAGTCCACATGTAAAATCTCCTCTTCCTAAACAAATAATGTGAAATCAGGGTAAGAAACAAGCACCTACCTCTTTCTCTGCTAACATATCTCTGAACTGCTTCATCCTGATCTCCAGTGGAACGACGGCTCTTTGCCGCGCGGCTTGTACCTCCGCCTCTATGGCGGCTTCCTTACCTACATCTATAGTCTTCTTCTCACCTTGACCATCATCCGAATCTACAGCTGTCTCCATCCTATAATTTACAGATGCATGTAACAATTTGGTCTCTAAAGTCTTTGGTTTTCGAAAAATGAATTCATTATTCCAAAATATTTTTTTCTGCTGTTTTGTTTGATTGTTGTTTTTAATTTCAAAAACTGAATTCTGAATTCATTGGTAAATACTTGTTTTACTTTATTCTCTTGTGATGACATTTTTTTCTGGTGAGTACATTGAGTGAAGAAATCTAAGGATGCCTACTATACGTATGTTTCATTAATTCTTTTTGTAGTGAAGCCTGCATATCTTTATTAAAAGTATATTGAAGTTCTGTAAGTGTAACAGCACGATTACATGTAATTATAACGGGTCTATCTTTTCGGTAAACAGATTAATTTCCCATTTGGGATAGCATCTGATATATGCACTATGACGTAATGAAATTCTGATAGAAGCATCATTCAACAAAGCATACTCAAATTTTACACTGCATTCTATAAAATTCAATAGCATAACCATTATTTTACGTCAGATACCATCCCTAAATGGGAAATAACTCTGTATATTGAATCCTACTTGGCTTTCTTTGCTGAGGGCTCCTCCTGCTCCTCTGCCTCTTTCTCCTTCTTGTTACCGTCAGGAGGACTCTGTAGCATCTTGTCCACGTCATTTCGACCAATCAGCTCCTCCGGCTTTTCCCACAGTGATACTCGCTGACTTGGATTGAAGAAAAACACACGTCCATCTCCAGTCCATACCACACACCTAGGATAGGAATAATACAACATATATTTTGTTTAACTAAACGTTTGTACTTTGATCAAAATGTTAACTTTTGTCAAATGTGCAAGCTATAGAATAGACCAAAATTAAATAAGCTTAGCATTTCCTGTCAATTACAACATACATGAATATTACAGCTTTGTCTTCTATCCTGTTCACAAAACTTCTAAATTATATTTCCTCGTGATCTCTACCTTTGACAGATTTTGATAATCAGGGCAGACGGACAGAGCCATACCATAATACATCTCTCTGAAGATAGGTGTATTAAAAAATCTATATGTAAAATGAGTATTTCCCTATTGTAACTTGCACACTTGATTGTTTGATAGATATTAATTTCAACAGTCAAAATATTCAAGATAAAGCAGCAAAAATTCTTATTTTTCTTATTTCTAAAGAATCTGAGCAAAGTTAAAGCTGTAGTGCATGAAGACACAAAAGAATCTGAGAGAAACATGTACGCATCAGTAATCTACCATGGTGTGCCAGGTACGGGTGTACTAGATTTGGGTCTAGATTTACTTACCATGGTGTTCCGGGTACAGGTGTGCTAGATACAGGTCTGGATTTATCTGCCTGAGATTTCTCTTCCTCCTGCTTTTGTTCTGGCTCTTCTTTTTTCACCTTAAATCAAAATAACACAATCTAACATCTACAGCATTCTCTCTCTCACTCAAGACCAAAATGAAATCACTGAATATACCAAAATTGGAAGAATATTCCCCAGAGAAGATTTTACATAATTTATCTTGAAATCTTCAAATTTTTAAATTCAAATTTCAATCTGCCAATCAACATTTATTCAAATTTCCATCGGCCAAAAAAAATGCTAATATTACCTCTTCTTCTGGTTCCTTCTCTGATGTATCCATGGAAACATCCTCTGGGGTTGACTGTCCATTCATCTGCGTCACCTCAGCCTGGGTAGGGCTGGGCTGTACCTGGGGCTGAGATAGGGCCGCTACTTTGGCTGAAGATTCAACATTTTCATGTATATTCAGTCTTTTCAATAATAAAAGTAACTTACAATTTGGGATGGTATCTGATTTTTGACGACATCAAATTAATGGAAACTAGCATAAAATTCAGGGAAAATCAGTATCAAATACATTTCCATAGGATTTTCATGACATCATATGGCATTTATGTCAGATACCGTCTCAAATGGGAAGTTACTGTGTACATCGAAAAGACCAAATAAATTATGTGAAAGCATGTTATATTTTTTTTCTTTATTCAAATGATGTTTACTTGTATTTGTACACTACTGTCTGTGCGGCGATTCTGAATACTTTGCCGCACAAAAATTCTAATGAAATTGATACTATTCAATAGATCTTGTTTAGTCGTAAATATCAGTATAAGTTATACGATAGTCAGTGCTTGCAATCAAACTTTACAGAAATTTGGATGGGCGATTTCCCATGCTAAATCTTCCCGTGCATCGTGATGCTGTCTATAGACTCTATGTTAAACTTAGTGACATCATGCTGCAATTTAACATTGAAAACGCCCCATCTAAAAAGTACATGTATTTTGTCTGTATAATATGATTGCAAAAACGCATGATCATACAGGTATATCATATACCACAATTTACGACTAAGCGAGATCTACTGAATAGTGTCAATTTTATTTAAATTTTGCATGACTAGGTATTCAAAATTGCGTTTATCCAGTTTCGGAAGTGAGCCGCACGGACAGTAATAGAAATAAAAAAAATGCAACAACTGGTTCGTCACTAGAAGAAAATTACATGTTATGTAAATATAATGTACACTTATACATACCTTCCCAGTCAACAAGAACTTGAGGTTTATCCCAGGTCGATTCCATTTTGACAGAGTTATAGAAGTACGATCTTCCGTCAGCACTCTTGTGTTCTGACCATTCCATCACCTCCTGGGGCTTTGGAGGTAGCTACAAATATATAAATCTATATATGAGGAGCAAAATTTATATATGAAGAGCAGATGCATTTACATGCTTATGGGTTTTGCATCATAACTCTTTGTAATGGCAGCAAGGCTTGTTTTCAAGATAGTGACCACTGTCAAAATGGTACTATAACTGAGGATGCCTTATATGCCCCATCCAGTTACTATTAGAATGTAACTATTGGAAAGACCACATAGAGTTTCTAAGTATCATCTACAATCTCCAAGTTTGATTGAGTGATTGAGCATATTGTATACAGCTTTGAATTGACCAAGTCAGAGAATCAATTGCCCAGTTTTGAAATGGCAAACTTACAGATTTAGTTAAACAGACCTAAAATTTGCCTACATACATGTAAATTATGCTTTAAAGTTAACCCTACCTGTGTAGTGGGTAGTTTATGGGCTGTAACACCATTTTCTCCTTGACCTTCCTCATTGGGAACTTGATTTTGCTGCATAAAGGGAGGTAAATATCCACCTGGTACACCACCTATAACATAAAATTATGCATGGTTTCCAGTAATCGTACATTTGAAAATCAACCTTTTCCTAAAAATGATATATAGACAGGCTTTCTACTCTACCTTGATGAAAAAGTAGGAAAAAAGTAGGAGTAGTCAATGAAAAAAAGTAGGAGAAAAGTAGGAAAAAGTAGGAATTAATAGCGGAAAAGTAGGAAATTTTCCAACACTTTTCGGACGATTTTCAGTAAGTATGACACAAAAATCACAGTAAGCAATGTTTGTAGACTGGTAATGTTAATCTTTGAGGAAATCACAGAGAGAAATAAGGACAGATTGATTTTTCCTGTAAAATATACAGAATGGGCGAGCGAAGCGAGCCCGAAATTTTTTAATAACTTTGAATCAGATGTTGATGACAAGTGAAGCAAGTAATTTTCTACTTTTGAGATGAAAAAGTAGGAATAGTAGGAGGTTTTGACGAAAAAGTAGGAAAAAATAGGATCAAAATAAAAAAGTAGGAAAAGTAGGAAATAGTAGGAAAAAGTAGGAACAGTAGAAAGCCTGTATAGAGAATAAGTGTCTTAATTTGTGTTTTGTTATGGGTATGCAACACACAGCAAGTGCATTTATCGTACATGTAATGCACTTGCTGTGAGTTGCATACCTGTAATAAAACACAAATTATGACATTTATTCTATAAAAATACACCACAACTGTCTGTTTCATTTTGTTTTCTGAAATTGCTTTTTCTATGTAAAAGGGTGACGTTAAAATTCAGATCACCGCGGGTTCAGTTTGCAGCTTAGAACAGCCTTCACGGCATGCTTCTTTACATCTTATGCATTGTGACGTCACAAGTGTTATAATACATGAATTGCAGCATGTTCCTTTCAAAAGTACGGTAACATCTCAGGGAATTACATTGGTTGTGCATATACATGTATATATACATATACATGTATTTTTTTAAACTACATATCTTCATATTGTACTAAATGACCTTTTAACCTTTTAAGAAACAAGAGGTACAATTTTACTTTTTGAATAAGCATAAAAATGGCTCTGACTCTGAGTAGTAATATAGATCAAGTACATACCTGCAGATTGATCTGGTCCTTGATTTGTCACTGCAGCTAAAAATAGAAAACACTTTGATTGCAAAAAAAGTTTATACACTTATAAAAAAGTTTTTTTTTCTAATTTACATAAGTTTTTCCTTGCCTGCAGATTCAACAAAAAATCAAATTCAAGGAATTGTGGTCCCCCTCTTTTGGGTGTTTACCTTTAAAGCAATGCTTAAAGACACCTACTATTTTAAAGTTTTCAAAATATATCTCATGTACTATCAAAGTTCTAAATATCAAAGGATTAAACTACAAGAAAAGGTCAAAAGGTCCAAACTATGTTACCAAGGCAAAGGTCTTGTGAAAAAGAATGCACATGTGAAATATGAAAGTCCTACAATGTACTATCCAAAAGTTATGGTCGATGTTGAAGTTTTTAAATGTTGGTCAATCTCCAAGGATGAGGTCACAAGGTCCGAATGTTGTAACCGATGGAAAGGTCTTGTCACAAGGAAACCACATGTTAAATATGAAAGCCCAATCACTTACCATTTAAAAGTTATCGTCAAGGGTAACGTTTTTGAAAAGTAGGTTAAACTCCAAGGTCACAATGTCAAATTTTTTTGTATCCATGGAAAAGTCCTGTCACAATGAATACACATGTGAAATATGAAAGCCCTATCACATTCCATACAAAAGTTATCAACAAGGGTAAAGTTTTTGAAAAGTAGGTCAAACTCCAAGGTCAAGGTCTTAAGGTCAAAATTTTTGGTATCCAAAAATAGGTCTTGTCACAATGAATACACATATGAAATATGGACGCCCTATTGCTTTTCATTCAAGAGTTATGGTTATGAATAAAGTTTTTGAAAAGTAGGTCAAACTTCAAGGTCAAGGTCATCAATTTTGGTATCCATGGAAAGGTCTTGTCACAAGGAATACACTTGTGAAATATGAAATCCCTATCACTTACCATTCAAAAGTTATGGACAAGGTTAAAGTTTTTCTGACTAAGGCTAAGCGGGGGACAATAAAATACATGTAGTTTCACAAATTTCTCTGTTTTATCGAATTCCCTTTACTTGTAGTAGATGGTAGGCTAAGATACAAGACCACAATTGGCGTGAAGACTTGACATGACACCAAAAGTATACAGATAAGCAAGGACAAGATCTTGAGCGATACCATTTTCTGTCACAATTAAAAATTTCTATCATAAATTCTGAAATTACATTTGAAATGGTTCTTACATGTACATCAAATTTCGCAATGAACCCAAGAATTTAAGTTCTTTCCATACAAAACGTCCCCAGACGATATACCTTGAGCCACTGCGGCTTGAGCGGCTGTTGATGGCCCGGTATTTTGTGGCACAGGATTGCCAGTTTGCTGAGCCGCCATGGCTTCCACTTCCTGCTGGGTGATGATTTTTACTCCCTCCGGTTTGGTCCATGCCGATTCACGAGTCCTAGCATTGTAGTAGTATGTCTGAAATATGTGTTTCATGCATATTATAGAAAGTGTAACATACATGTATACTGTATCTTTTTCATAAATGCTCTTTTGGGATTTTATGCAGTTTTACATACATTAACATATATTTCACAATTTTTAAAATCAAATCCTTGCCTCAATTTGATAACTACTGGAAAAGGTTTTCCTTAAGTCTTTCTTCAACCATTACATTATGCTTTCCAGTATATCATCATAATCCATAGATGTAGAGAATTTTTCTTGAAAAGGTGTGTATTACCACACATATTTGTATAGTGATTTACCTTTCCTTCTCCGGTTTTAGTTTCAACCCAAAGTTCTTCATTTCCTTGTCCAGCCTGAGGGGGACCAAATCCAGGGGGAGGTACCGAGAAATTGGGAGGTGGCATCCCAGGGGGAGGCATCATTGGGGGACGCTATCATTATATTGAATGATCATGGTTCATGAAAAGTATCTACATGTATATATTCATTCTTTTTTGAAATCTTGAGGTTTCATATCTAATCATATCAAAAGTATTTTTTATTGAATTATGTTATCTTTTATGTATCATTACCTTAACTTATAAAGTATCTATTACATGTACATGTATAAACTCGAAGTGAGAGTTTAACATTTACCCATCACACTATGTAACATATTAAAAGTATATACTGAATACTAAATTTCATATCAATATCTTTAATCTCTGACTACGAATGCATAAAATTATGGTATTTCATATCAATATATAAATTCCAAATGACAAAGCTGTCACATACCATTCCTGGTGGGGGTGGCATACCAGGAGGTGGTCCCATACCAGGATGTGGTGGTCCCATTCCTGGTGGTGGTGGCATCCCCTGAGGTGGTCCCATCCCTGGAGGAGGTGGACCATGACCCATTCCAGGTGGTGGACCGTAATTTGGGTCAAACGGTGGTCTACCATAAGGAGGTGGACCTCTTGGATGTCCTCTCATACCTGGTGGTCCTCTCATCCCTGGAGGTGGACCTCTCATTCCAGGGCCAGGTGGACCTCTGAATCTCCCAGGACCTGGTGGACCTCTTCCATAAGGTGGTGGTCTGTAAATGATTAATAGGAAATAATTGTTTGGATTATAGCTCTTTATGTTAAAATGTCTCCAATTACAACTAAAGGTGATCAACCTACAGAGACAATAATTAATAGGAGTCATGTGAACAGTAATTTCGTATTGCGATATGTCACAACACATAAGTTGATGACGTATCGCTTTCTGTGTTCTCTGCTTGTTCATTCCACAAGGTTGATGAACTTAGAAATGGGAGAAAAAAAGACGACATTGTCGCTATTACAGACCTGTTTGAACAAAATTTTTCAGTCCTGGGGGTTGTCCCCCAAAATAGAAAGTAAACTGGAAGATTACAGGAACGTTTTATTTGCAATCATGTCACATCATGGAACATATGGAACCGAAAAAAAAAAAAAAAAACCAGGTGGGTGACGGTGAATTAATTTGAATTAAATAATTCATTTAAAACACTACATTGTTATTTGTTCACTGTGATGTATGTTTTACAAAATTAGAAAATTCCTATCACAGCTGAATAAATTTAAAAATAGCAACGCTAACACTGTAAGATATGCCCGTCAGGTAATTTATTTCTCATAAATAATTTCGTGAATGCAATTATGCATCCAGTTTTAGTCCCAAAATTACTTCAATACTTGACCTTTACACATAATTTCTCAATTGTAAGAATCAAATTTGAAAGAACATATGTTCTTCTTCAAGAGTACAAATTTCGCAAAATTTTAATCAAAACTAGTATTTAAATGAATTTTCAAAATAAAATTTCTCAAAAATAAATCTAGTTATTTTTAGCCACAAAATGAACTTGACCTTTAACCCCTGACCTTAAAAAATATTAGTTTTTTTGTCATGGAAAAGTCTAACCACATGACAAATTCAAAGGTCCTAGGGCTGAGAGACATTCTAAGTTCAAGGTCTGGATCTGTAATTCATTCATAATTATGAAGGTGTATACCAAGTTCTAAGTTCAAGGTCCTTAACTCTGCCAAAAAAGTCAATCCATCACAAACTAAAACTGGATCTGTAACTCATTCATAATTATGAATTCATTCATAATTATGAAGGTGTATACCAAGTTTCAATTCAATAGCTGCAAAAAAAAAGTCTGGAAAACTGTAAAATTGTTGAAAATTTCTATGCTCAAGGGCCATAACTCTGCTAAAAATAGGTCAATTTATACCAAGTTTCAATTAAATAGCTGCAAAGATTGCGAAAAAAAAGTTTGGAAAACTAAAATTATTGAAAATTTCTATGTTCAAGGGCCATAACTCTGCTAAAAATAGGTCAATTTTTTTAAAACTCAAACTGGATCCATCATTCATTATTATGAAGACATAAATCAAGTTTCAATTCAATAGCTGTAAAGGCTGTGAAAAAAGTCCGGAAAACTGTAAAACAGCTGAAAATTGTTCGACCAGTATGTTTATCTCATTAGTTCATTCTCATTAGTCTCAATCCCTACTGGAAACAAAGTCTTACCACACACCAAAAATGAGTTCAATACAGTATATGCAACAACAGCGAAAAAAAGTCCGGAAAACTGAAAATGGGACAGGCAGACAGACAGACCGAGAGGAAACTAAAAGTCCCCTTTGGCGTTGCCGGTAGGGGACTAATAAAGATGATATATCTCAATGTGATTTAGATCAAGTTTGAGTTTGCTATTGATTGACCTATTTATGTGAGAGTTATGGCCCTTGGACTTGGCAAATTTCATGAAAATTTCAGTTTTCCGTACTTTTTTTCACTGTTGTTGCATATATTGAACTAATTTTTGGTATGTGGATATATCTCAATGTTGTACAGATCAAGTTTGAGTTTGCTTTTGATTGACATAATTTTACAAGAGTTATGGCCCTTGGACTTAGCCAATTTTATGAAAATATCAGTTTTCCAGACTTTTTTCGCTGTTGTTGCATAAATTGAACTCATTTTTGGTATATGGATATATCTCAATATGGTACAGATCAAGTTTGAGTTAGCTTTTGATTGACCTAATTTTACAAGAGTTATAGCCCTTGGACTTAGCAAATTTTGTGAAAATTTCAGTTTTCTGGACTTTTCTTCGGTTCTATTGCAAATAATGCACTGATTTTTGGTATATGGATACATCTCAGTTTGATACAGATCAAGTTTAAGTATGTTTAAGTTTGTTTTCCATGGCCTATTTTACAAGAATTATGGCCCTTGGACTTAGCAAATTTCATGAAATTTTCGTTTTTCCAGACTTTTGCATGCCTGGTTTGCAGATAATGAATGAATTTTTTGTATGTGAATACATTATAGTGTGATGCAGATTAAGTTCGAGTTTAGATTGACCAATTTTCCCACGAGTTATGGCCCTTGGACTTAGCAAATTTTGTGAATTCAATATCCCAGACTTTTCTTGGCAGTTGTTGCAGATACATGTAATGAACTGATGAACAGAGATGCAGGACATAAATTTATGCCGCAGGTAGGGGACGTAAATCGCACAGCGATCATTACATTTTTAAAAATGGAGATAGAACACTTATGCACTCAATGCGTGATATATCTATAAGGAATGATTATATTTATTCTTTTCTCAGTTTCTTCTCCTTTGTGTAAAGTAGTTGTAGTGGAAATCTCGGCTATTTTCATGCATTATCATTATTTACAAAGCGTAATTTCATTTGGCTGATTGAAAAGAATTATTACCGAGGTCCGCGCATGAAACCTCTTCCACGAGGTGGAGGGCCACCAAAGCCGCCTCGATAACCCTTGAAACCATCTCCGCTATCTTGTGGTTCGCCAGGAGGCGCAGTGTCTGACGACTGCACCGGCGCTTCCCCTTCGTCCGCCATTATCCACGCATTGACTCTGATCTGATAGTTTCGGAGAAAAACTGGTAAGTGTACAAAATCTGTAAACCGTTCCCGGACCCATGACACCGGGAAAGAAACGAAAATTCAAACAGTGTCTGCTGCTGGCGTCATAGAAATATGAACTTTGAAATAGAAAAATGAATTCCAAATGATTTATTCTGGATTTTTATTTCAGACCGTTTACAATTGCTTCGTCGTGTGTATATATATTGGAATACTCACTCTCACTCAAGTACACATTTTTTAAAACAACGCCATATGGTCTGTTCTAGGTAGTAAATCCCTCCAGCGTTGGAGAACCTCTTGCGAGTAAAAAGTTTGGGATGGGCCGCAACCACAGACGCATAAAATCCAGTAAAAAGTTTAAGATATATACACTATATACACTTGCACAGGTATGGGGAGTCACTAAAATTTGGATATAAAAAATCCACTGGACCACAGGAGTGGCGATTAAAATTTGTATAACAGTCTAAAAAGTATATTATGAAGTGTGCAATCTACAACCCATATCTCCTTCTCGTGGGTAGAAGTGCAAATAGTTTTTTACGTTCACAGTGTAGCGCATGACAGAGACGTCGTGTGTGTCTATCTATTTCTGCGAGATATTCTGTGTTCTTATTGTGAACCACATCCACTGTAGAGTAAACATCTAGTATAATCCGTAGCTGATCACTGTAGATAGTTTTAAAACGAGTTAGAATAGTCCTGCTTTTTCGTACACGAAATGACTTTTTTTCAAATTTTTCTACAGTATACAGTTAAAGTATACCATTGAGGGAGTTAGCATGATTCTGGTTTCCCGAGACTAGACCTATTTCCCGAGGCGAAGCCGAGGGAAATAGGTCTGGTCGAGGGAAACCAGAATCATGCTAACTCCCTCAATGGTATACTCAAGGACTTATAAACAGAAGGATTCGCAACTCTCTACAACGCCTTGAGAATAGTAACGAAAACTCGCGTGTAACGAGATCTGAACGAGATCAAAACATTGCCCAGTCCTATCCGAGAAGGGTGATAAAATAACATGATTTTCTCAAGCATCACACAATAAACATATAAAATATTGATACGTACATGTAGAAGAAGCCTTACTGTTTCAATAAATACCAATTTTATAAAAATATATTGATATATTGTTATAAAACCTAGCTTCAAAGCGGAGCCTTGACATTCACCGTTATGACCCAGATATCGTCAAAGAGAGCTAAATAGGCATATGCTCTGTCCCATTTTCTCAGTCATTACTAGACTTACACATAAAATATTGGTGGTAAATCGAAAATGAACACCTAGTGCGTGCATTAGAACCGATTTTGATTAATTTATTCGACGATTTCATCGTATACCGGAGGTTCAAAAATAGAGGTTTTCACTCGTCGGTACGCGCGGCCATTTTCTGAAAGAGGTAGACAGCCCAACGCTCTGACCCATTTTCTCAAACTAGACAAGATTGACATATGAAATATTGTTATCAAAATAAAGACTAAAACCTTAATTGTGCATTAGGACCAATTTTGTTCAATTAATTCGACAATTTCATTATTTTACGGGGCTTCGAAAATGGGTATTTTCACTTGTCGGTACACGCGTCCATTTTCTGAAAGAGGTAGACAGCCCAACGCTCTGACCCATTTTCTCAAACTAGACAAGATTTACATATGAAATATTGTTATCAAAATAAAGACTAAAACCTAAAGTGTGCATTAGGACCAATTTTGTTCAATTAATTCGACAATTTCATTGTTTTACGGGGCTTCAAAAATGGGTGTTTTCACTCGTCGGTACGCGCGGCCATTTTCCGAAAAGACGTAGGCAGGTCAACGCTCTCAAACAAGACACGATAAAAACAAGGAATATTGTTATCAAAATAATTAATAAATCCCAATGCGTGCATTAGTACCATCTTCATTTCATAATACCTAATATTAATAAGAATACAAGACTTCGAAAATTGGGGTGTTTACGATCACCTGATTGCCACGGCCTGTAAAGAAGAAGGCAAACAAGCCATCTAATTTACCATTTTTTCTGTTTTATTTTATAAAGTAACTATGAAAAGTTGTTTTTAAAATAAAGTTGGACTTTTTTGTATCTGCTAGAATTATTTTTCATGTATAGATGTCGATAATTGACCATAATATAACTGCCTGCCCTCAGATATAAGGGATCTCGATGAAGTTCGCCCTCGCCATTACGACTAGACTACGACGTGACCTATATGAATAGGCCCGATTTAATTTACCATTTTCTCGACTTTTTCAAGACGTAATATCAAAATATTGGTACCAAAATGATCAGGATAATCTATTCTACTTATTCAAGTCAATTTTATGTTGTCATAATTAACATATTTAGGGCATTCATGGTTTTGAATATCACAACCCTAACATCTCGTTGCCTAATTTGCATATCAAAAGGGCACGCGAGATGTTAACGGGAAAAGACGAGATTCCAATCCTTCTGTTTATAAGTCCTTGGTATACTTTAACTGTTTTATTATACCGTCACGCGCTGTAGCTCCGCCCCATTTCGAAGTCACGCGCTGTAGCTCCGCCCCATTTCGAAGCTATATCCCTAGGGTCCTGGGAAATAGTCTTCTCAACTAACGCACCCTTTGCAGGGAAATAGTCTTATCAGACGGGTTACAGCTAGTTTTAATGAGTATGTTTTTATATAGGAAAAAACAAGTAAAGGTATAATAATATATAATATATACTATATAGTGAGTTTTTAGGGAAATATTTTGAGCCCTTTTCCCTATGTTTTAGTTGTCGAAGCTTGAGTGTAAAGTCAGGCTAGACTAAATAATCCAGTCTCTCCGCTGCCGCTTTAAGCGGCAGCGGAGAGACTGGATTATTTAGTCTATGTTCAGGCAATATTTGGGAGTTCTGGATCCCCGGCCTTCTGTGGGAGCTCTGGATCGCACAAAAATGGAAGTTATTTTAAAATGTGAAATAATTTTCGTAATATCGGTAACTGATTATTTTAATAATCAATATTGAACTTTGTCTTTGTAGAAAAAATATATTCTCCATCTTTAATATTACAATAAGTGAAATTGAAATTTAGTTTTGATCCAGAACTGACAAGTCGATCCGGAACTCCAAAGTTATAAGAATGCCGTAAAATGTAGACCTTTGGCAGATAAAAAGTAAATACATGTAACATCCAGATTTATTTTGCTGAAACTTGAGTTGATTATTTCGAAACTAAGAAAAGAAGTTTAACTCACTTATCAAATTTATTTTAAAATTTCTAAAACGTGGATCCTGCTACTTATTTCGGTACATTTTTGGACATAATAACTGTCACACTCTTTGAACATATTACATTGTTTAGATTGAGGATCAATGACGACCCGAAACGTGCATGTCTGGTCTATGCCTAAAATTTATCTGTTTATGCTGGCAGCTACTGAATTTCTGAATTTGTTACTTCACACCATTTTTAGAAAATTCCATTTCTGGTCGGGTACATATTAAAGCCGGGCACATATTATCGCCACTTCATTTATATCTCTGCATATTGTTGATGTAGAAATTTAATTTTTTCACCTTAATTACGTTTCTGAAATATGAAACAGTCATGCGCGGATCCAGAGGGGGGGGGGGGGGACCGGGGGTCTGGACCCCCCCCCCCCCTCTGAGATTTTCGGAGATGGGGTCCAGATATGGCCCATTTCTAATTGATAGGGGTCTTAAAATGCATAAAAAGGCTTTGAAACCTATAAAATTTCGGCTCGCTTCGCTCGCCATTTACAAATACACAATTATTTTTTTGCAAAGTTCCTTAATCATTTCCAATATTTTAGCTCGCCGGGACGAAAAAGTCCGGAGAGCTAATGCCATACCCTCGGCGTCGTCGTTGTCGTCGTCCGTAGACAAAACTTTAACCTGGGCTAGCTATATCTCTTGAACTATAAGGGGTAGGGCTTTGATATTTCACATGTAGATACCTAGTGACGAGACCTTTCATTTGAGACCATGACCTTTGACCTAGTGACCTTGACCTTGGACTTTGACCTACTTTTCAAAAACTTTAACCTGGTTTCTGACAAAAACCTGTATAGGCGAGCTATGTAATCTTTGATTACCCTATGTTACTACTAAATAATTTTATATAACTGTCTTGGGTCTCATGAACGCGTATTTTCAACAGTCTCTTGCTTCATAGGATGTAACCTTCCTGATCTTTTTCAAGGTTTTGTCATTTTAAGATGTCAGATTATTTGGGAAAATGACTTATCTATTTATTTTCATGAAATGTAAACAAAATGTGAATTAATCAAAATTTTTGCGGCTCGCTCCGCTCGCCGATATAAGGAGTAAAATATCCAATGTTATAAATAATCATCTCGATCGAATCAAGACAAATTGATATTTCGTATCTAGCAAATTTTCAGGCTCGCTTAGCTCGCCAATTCTTCATAAAAGTAAACGTGAAAGGAAAGCTAACAATACCCATCCACCCCCCCTAAAAAAATTAATACTTAGTGCACACGTTGCCCCCTCCCCATGATGTGCGCCGAGATATAACTACATGATAGGTAGACTTCCTACAATTTTGGACCCCCTCTGACCAAATTGAAACTGCTGGATCCGCGCATGAACAGTATACATAATTTCAAATAATTCCATAACCTGCAAATACCGAATTTTATGATAGAAATTTGGTAAATTTGAATGTATTTCCCCCACCTCTCTGGGGAAAGGGTAGGTCTCTTCATCTTCCTATATATCTCTTTGGTTTTTGAAATTTTTCTCGGACGAAAAGAAGAAAGTTCAAAGATTCAAATAATGTGAACTTTGTCGAAAAAGTTGGATTTTCAGTAAGAACAGGTGGAGGTGGCGATAATATGTACCCTCTTTCAAACTTGGTGATACCCTTAAGTTCAGTGGCGGGGTGTCGAGGAGCGAATTTTGCCGATTTATACTGAAAATGGGCCAAAGTATAGGGTTTTTTGAAAAAATTTGGGTCAGTGCCGGGGGGGGGGGGGACGCCCCCTCCGCATCCCCTAAATCTGCCACTAAAGTTCACTGAGCACCGGTAAGCAAGAACCAATCGTCAAATTTTCATGAAAATTTGAAGAAATGTGTATCGAGGGTTCCTTATCCATATTTGCAAATATCATCAAATTGCATAAAGAAATAAAGATTTTCGAGCAAAAAATGTTGAAAAAAGTGGCGATAATATGTGCCCGACCAGTATTGTTCCCTTTTGATGTATAGGCCTTGATTATTATTATTTCATTATTAGTATTCTTATAATTGTTTTTGGGCAGATTTCACGCCTTATCATCACAAAGATAAAAATCGAACTCAGTGCCGGAATTCCGGTAATCTACTATTAGAGACACTTTTTAGTTTCACTTTTAAATACGATATTGCGGACTAAGTGTATTTGTAAACAGTTTGATGATCAGTCTGATGACATGTGATCAGCCGAAGAAGATCGGGGCACCGGAAAAAGAAAACAATCAAATTAGGTGTTCAAAATGACCTATGCCCCTCCCCCAGATGTAACTTTTGTTCCCAATGTAAGAGAAACTCATATCCCGCGATCCCCTACCAGAGGCGGCAGAGGAAATGAGGAAAATTCGCCTCTTCTGGCACCAAGAGTAGAGCAAGAATATGGTTTATTCGAAAATCATTTTCCCGAGGACCCAGAGTTTCAGGAAGTCATACGCAAGACAGAGTCTGCCATAGAAGACGGAATATATCCAGAGAGAATATACCAAGGCTCCAGTGGGAGTTACTTTGTAAAGGATTGTGAACGGGTAAGATAAGACAATGTAGGATGTACATGCACACTAGACTGAATAATCCAATCCCTTGACTGCTTTTGATGGCTTTTGTTCACTGTACTGGTCAGGAAGTAGTTATCGCTGAGCAATAATTATCGTAGACTAAATAATCCAGTCTCTCTGCTGCCGCTAAAAGAGACTGAACCCCACTATGGTTGTTACAGAACGAAGTCGGACCAAACTGTCGCCCAACGATTTTTCCATATTACGGACCTTTAATATGGATTTTCTGGCAGGTGACTCTTAAGTAAACATTAAACTATCTCTACCCACCTCGTGTTTTTTTCTGACGCTTCGTTGTTGCATTTTTGCCGATCTTTTACACCCTACCAAACCAAAAAAGCAAGGCGAAAGTTCGGAGAATCGACCAATCAGAATATCACGCAATCAACTTTCTTTATCCTTTGTTCTGATTGGTCAAATCTCCGAACTTTAGTTTGTACTGTCCAAATTTCATGTGCAAGTCTTGAAAATTAAAGGATATAGAGCAAGTGACCATATTTCGCGGCATTTTTGGCACATTTCCAAAAAATTTTCAATACTTGTAGGCCAATTTAATAATTGGTTTTGCTAAAATTTAATTTAACTCCATTTTCGATCGAAATACCACAAAAATAATCTACATGTAATTTACTCCGTTCACCGTTTCCTTAAAAAACGTCAAAATATTTCGTTTCCAGGTTTTCGGGGGTGACCATATTTCGCCGTTTTTGTTGATAAGTATACTATTTGCCCACAAAATGGACAAAATCATGATTTTGTTTTCTGGAAAACTTTTGTCTCTTCTACTTCTAAGAAATGATGCTGAATAAAATCTTTTCTTTCTTTGGTAATTGAAAATTTTCTGATGTTTATGTTTAAAATTTGGTGTTTTCATTAATTTTTCCTCATTTTGTGGTATATCTTATCACAATTGAGTGCAGAAAATGTCGCAACACATCAAATCATCACTGCTACGGTCTTATTTGATAGGATATAGAAAAATAAACTTGACAAACAATTTCAATAAAAAACGAGAAGCAATTAAGTATGAAACGGCGAAATATGGTCACTGGCGAAATATGTTTCCTTGCTCTAGAGGAAAAAAATGCTTGAAAAATTGGTGATAATTACTTCTCCTCCAGTAAAACTTTTAATGCAAAACTTCAATTAAATTTGTTGGTAATCTTACAAAGCAGTCCATAAAGTCAACTACAATTTCTCAATGGTTACAGAAAATGTGATGAAGCCTAAATGACACATACAGATTTCATATACTAGAGCTAGACTTACTGCACTGGTATTCTAAACTGATCACCCCTCTCCTTAGCACTCTTCCACCCAACTCACATCGTATACGTTGTATCTGAGGGCACGAAATGTGATGACACTACTCTCAAACGAATTTTTCAAATGGCCCTCTCAATGTGAAAAATGGTGCATCAGTATTGAAATTACTGATTTTCCAGTGAACTCGTGAGACAGTCAAACACCAGACATCACAAAATTTCGCAATATTTTCATTGTGATGTCAAAATAAAAAGCATGGCAACACACCAAGGTGCTTCAAAACGGTGTGATCAGATGTGACATCACAATGGAAAATTTGCCAAATGATATGATGTCTGGTGTCTGTTTGTATAAAACCAAGGTAAGGAACGGTCATATTTTTTATCTGGAAAATGGACTATTGACCCTTGGAATTTACTTTTTGAGAGGGGCCATGCATGTAGTTACTCCCAATGGACTATTGGCCCTTGGATACTTGTTGTGAGGGGCCATGCATGTAGTTACTCCCACTGAGCCATTTTGCCTTCTGGATAACTGATTTATAGTAAACTTAACTCAGGAAAGACACAAAACAACACACGCTTGTTGATAGAATAAATGAAGAGTATTAGCATGGATATTGATAAGAAGAAATGCAGAAATTACATAGAAAATCCCTTACAATAACAAAGACACATTTTCAGCAAGATATACTTTCTTTAGAGTCACATAATTTTAAATTCATGGTGTGAATAGGATGGTATTTTGCGAGTTCTTTAGTAAATAGGTGGAATTCTCACCGTCAGAGTGATCAATGTCAAACCAAAGTTTTAATAGAGATAAGTTTCAAAGAGTGGATTTTGGCCCTCTCCTCTGGCACACAGTCTAATACCGGTAGCAGGTATCGCTTATTCTTCTGTATAATTGAAAATGTTCATGTACATGTACATTAATTTTTCAAGGAAGTACATGTACTACTGAGTAAGTTTGATTGTTGCTCACTGTTACATACATGACGTACATCGAAATTGTGAGTTTTTACCATAAGATATGATTTTTGAACTACCAGTAGACTGTATTGAACTTAAAGGAATATAACTTTAATATTCTCTGAGATCAGAGCATCCTCCTGTGACCTCGACCTTGTGCTTGATATAAATTTTCATAGTAATTTCAGGTCTGATGGACTGCAGCAATGGACCCATGAAAAAGTAACTAAAAATCATACGAAATTTGATAAAAAGAATGAATCAATCTGACATGTGTATAGTAAAACCAACTATATATGGTACATGTATTAATTAGGTGTAAAACGCTTTTAGTTGATTAAGATTAATATCAGCAAATTTTTATCCCCTCACGTAACTTCATTGCAGAAGGGACATAGTGACACCACCATGTACGTGTGTGCATGGGTCCAGGGAAGCTTGTGGACACTCTAGAGGTCAGAGTTTACATGTATATCAAATCTTCATCAAACTTTGCCTGTATCTTGTCCATGGTGAGAAGACAACACCTATTGATTGTCAAGGTCAGAGGTCAAGGTCACCATGGGCAACAATAGAAAAACCTTGAGGACATACTAGAAGTTACAGTTTGCTTCCAATCATCATCAATCTTTGCATGTAAGTTGGCCATGGTGAGAAGACAACACCTATTGATTGTCAAGGTCAAAGATCAAGGTCACCATGGGCAACAATAGAAAAACCTTGAGGACATACTAGAAGTTACAGTTTGCTTCCAATCTTCATCAATATTTGCATGTATGTTGGCCATAATGAGAAGACAAAACCTATTGATTTTCAAGATCAGAGGTCAAGATCACAAATGGGCAATAATATAAAAACATGTGGACACTCTAAAGGTCACATATAATTTCTAGTCTTTATCAATCTTTGCATGTAATTTGTAAATGATGAAAGGACAACACCTATTGATTTTCAATGCCTAGGTCAAAGGTCCATGTCACAATGGGTGATATTGAAAATATTTAATAGAAATGTTAATTATGTTTGAAAAGCTTGTAGACAATGTAGAAGTTATATAATACTTTCCTTGTTTATTAAACTTTACATGTAAGTTGCTTAAAGTGAGAGGAGGACACTTATGGTTTTTCAAGGTCAAGGTAACAATTTTTTTTATTTTGTTGACACACAATGGACGTATGCTACACTTTGCGTTGACTTGAATGTTTTCTAGTTGTGAGTACGTACATCAGACATATTGATTTATTGATTTTGATTGAACTATAGTCTATACTGCTTTTTGTTGGTACATCAAGTTATCAACAGTTAAAGTCTACTGCGCCTCTAATTCTTTTGCAAAACTTTGTTGCCGAGGATTTAAATATAAATGTGTGTGTATGTGCAATACTGTAGGTTTCACTAATCATAAAACTGTTCATATGAGTTGCCCTCCATGAAAGACACTTATCGAGATTCATGAATCAAGGTCAGGGTCAAGCCTCAAGGTAACTTCTAATAGACGAAAATAGTAATAGAAGAACTTTATAGGACTCACTAGAAAACACAGATTCCATCTGATGTAATCATCATGTATGTTCACGCCTGTTGTGTCCATGGTGAAAGGATGACACCAATGTTATTGCAAAATAATACATTTCTTTGGAATTCCTAATTTCCATAACAGGTGACTGTATCAAAAGCAAAATGATTTGTTTGGAAGGGGGGGGGGTGACACATGAGGAGATCTTACATTTCATGAGGGGATCTACACTTCATGAGGAGATCTACACTTCATGAGGGGATACTATTAAGTTGATTCCTATGCTTCATGAGGGGATGCTATATATCATATTGTATCTTTGGAATTCCCTCCTTTGAATTAGGTACACCGCCTGCAGGCGTATTGTCCGAAGACGTCAGCAGAATTTGGTATTTAGACCCGTGCAACGGACCAACCCGAAACAATGAGTGCCATCACCAATTCTGTGACACGGAGCCGGACCTTAGTTTAAAGCCTCCTCCGAATGACTGGGCTGGGGTCATTTAGCTACATACAAGGTGTTAGCCCACAACACCTGGCGAGTCTCGGTTACTCCCTCCACTTATGTTTGTCGGGTTCGAAGCTAGTCAACGTCATGCTTCATTGGCCTCAATACCACAGAACAAGTGCTCTACCAACTGAGCTATTCCACCTGGCTATACTTTATGAGAAGATACTTACATTTGTAGCTTCTGATGACTTTTGACTTTATTGTTGTCCCTTTGTTATATATACCTGTTACCTGACCTGTTGTGATCTGTCAAATGGTCTATCCATCTATCTATCTCTCTTTACTACTCGCCCTCTCTTAGAGTACTCTGAGTTGGTGTGCGATGCTAGTTAAAAGATAAAAAGGGTAAAAAGGATAGTTAGAGTAATTTCAAAGTGAAGAAAAGAAGATAGTGTTATGTACAGTGTTAGGGGTAAAGATAGGAAGAAAGACTTGGTAAAAAGTTAAAAACAGTATGTAATTTAGGGTTTGAGATGGTGTATCTTGCTCACTGCCAACTTGAATTCTTCAATGTTGGGCAATGATACCACACTGTCCGGCAGTCTGTTCCACTGTACAATTGTAAGGGGAAAAAAGGAATATTTCAGAACATTTTTTGTAGTTTGTATTTGCCGAAATGTGTAAGAGTGAGAGAAGCGTGTCAGTCTAGTTGGTCGCACTAGCTGATCAGAGGGAATGGCAACCTTATCGTGGACAATTTTGTAAAGCATGGTCGGATTACCCTTCTCATCCTCTCTTGTGTTGCTGCTTAATTTTTGGTGGTTGCATATTTGTATTGACAAATTAGACCATATAGGGATGGGGGTGTACTTCTCTCCCCCTCCCACCCCTTACCTCCCCCTCCTGCCACCACCTCCATCCCCCTCCTTTTCACCCTCCCCTTACCTCCTTCCCCCTTCCTACCTCCTCCCACCCCCTTCTCTCCCTCCTCCTGCCCCCTTCCTCCCTCCCTTCTCCCTCCCCCTTTCTCCTTCCTCCCACCCCCCTTCCTCCCACCTCCCTTTTACCATGTCCACCCCTCATATAGGTATATTCTTTGAGTAAATTTTAAAAGTAAGAATTGAAACTGTTAATTAAGAATGGAGGTTTGAGTGATTTTGGCTGTGAAATGATGACTCTAATGTTAGATAGGTTGAATAATTCAGTCTGTTCAGATGATTTTAAGCATTTGCTACATACGATCTCCCATTCTAACCCCCTCCCCCTTTCCTTCCTAACCCCTCAGATTTCTCCTAGATATTGTCTTGCAATTTCTATTTTACTTATGGCACTTTGTGTCTGTATACAATTTTTTTTTTTCATAAAAGTATTCACATTTTAAAATTATTAGGCATGTGGATAACGAAATAACGAAATGATTACAATGCGAGTTGTTCTTATACGAAAACGAAAGTAGAGTTGTCTCACCATTTCTGACATGTCAAAAGAAACAGGATCAGGATTCCAATAATTTCAAACAGAAGAATTGTCCTCTACGCAAAACAATGACTTGATTTTCTTGTAAACAGTGTACTCTTTTGTTGATATGTTCTTTTGGAATACTTAGTTCTGCCAAGAGATAAAATAGATCTTGCTACAAGGCTCACTTTTTTTATTTCCTGTCATGACAATTAGTCATCATGCATTGCAATACACATGATTTTGGTATAGTCTTTATCAGAGGATTTTTTTTCTGACCTAAATAATTGGTACTGGATGGAAACAAAAGTTTTATTTTTTTCAATTTAATGAAGCCTCATTGCCTCTTGACCATACTGTCCACTATCAAATTTACCAGTTAAAAACCGTCTCCCGCAAAGAGAGACAACTCATACGTTTTTTCGTCTTCTCTCAAAAAAATTGATAAATCATACGCTTGAATTCTCCAATAAAATGAAGAGATTGGATTATTGCAAGATAAAATGGGATAATTTCTACTGAAATAAAAATTCTCAACATTTTATTACACAGATTTAGCCTAAAAAACGTCTGTTTCTTGCCAGCATTAGTATTTAAAGCAGTTGACACCATCATTCCCCTTTCTGACACCTGATGAAAAAAATAGACAAGATCCGTTGAAGTGTCAAGGTCACTCATGATTTTTTTCATCGTCATCAAAAAATAAGAACAAACTCAAAAAAATTAATTTATGACACAAGGCAGATGGTTTCTATGCAGCTAAAATGTCACTTCCGGTCTGTAAATATGCATAAAAATGAACTTACCTTGATCGTTTCAAAGGAACTATTTTTTTTATATCAACAGGAAGAGTCACTTGATATTAGTACGCATTGATAAAAATATATCTTTCTGTTCGATGCCTCTCTTGCATCTACTTTAGTCAAGTGGACAGTACACCAAAGATATATACAGGGACCCCGTGGGGCCCCTGTTGAAGCGCGGGAAACCCCGAACATTCGGAATTTCGAGGAGACGGTAAATTTGATAGTGCTGTCTATGCGACTCACTTTGGAAACTCGACAAATGCAATTTTGACAATTTTAACATGCAAAAATTAAAATGAAATTGACACCATTTAATAGATCTCAATTAGTAGTAAATTTTGGTAGAAGTTTTCTGATAGTCATAGACTGAGAACAGCTAGGCCAAATACTCAAGAATAAAATTTTGGCCTGTTCTCAGTCTATGATGGTCAGTGCACGCAATCTTTATAGACAAAACAATGTTTAATAGCTGATTTTCCAATAGATTCATAAGGCGGACAGACACCAGACATCACAAAGTTTGGCGATATTTTCATTGTGACGTCAAAATAAAAGGCATGACAACACATCAAGGTGCTTCAAGACAGTGCGATCAGATGTGACGTCACAATTGAAAATTTTGCCAAATGATGTGATGTCTGGTGTCTGTACATATAAAATCAAGGTTTAAAACGGTCATTGATATTTTCTGGAAAATGGGTTATTGAGCCATTTCCCATGCTCATTTTTCCACTTACGTAGTGACGCTCTTCATAGGCTCAATGTTAAACTCTTTAAAATAATGAATGTCAAAGAACATATGGTCTCAGTATATTCAAATATCTCTGACCACTTGTCACCATAGGAATCTGGTGACTAGGAAGTCTGGTACATAGCAGTTCAGATAAGATTTTCGAACATTCCCCCCTCCTTGACTTACAGTGCCATAAATATGGGACAACAAATTTGCTCCCAACAATATTTTTCAAACACGAGAAGTATCAATTTCTTCAAAATTTGGGCAAACTTTTTTTAATTTTGAAAAATATTATTCTGAAAATCCAAGGAACATGTTACAAATTTGGTATGGTCTCAGTATATTAAATTATCTCTGACCACTTGTAAAATATAATCCAAGTTCACAGATCCTTTATTCCAATTTAAATACCGGATTGTTGTGGGATAGGGTCAGAGCAAAATGCTTTATAAAATGCTGAGGGGGGTGGGGGTACCTCTTAGTATCACACTGAGGCCCCCCCCCCAACTCAGCATTTTATAAAGCATTCTGCTCTGACCCTTTCCCACATCCATCCGATACACTTCACAGACCTATAAGGTCATCAAATTTATATCCTATAATTCAATAAAGTGATCCTTTACCTAATGAAATAATGCCTTGTGAAATTCCATAAAGTTTTGAGGACTCTGAATTGAGAACTGTTTAACATGGTAAATCTTTTGTTAAATTGTGTATCCATCTGTCTGTCCAATGAAATATTACCCTGTAACCTTTGGCAATACCTTTGATTGGAAGATGTGATTTGACTGTCATCTCAAGATGTGTATTCCTTGTGACAACTTTCTGTTTGACCCCATAGCCTTGACCTTGTTGTTTGACATTCTTTATTTATATATAAATTTAGTATTGCACATGAGTATTGAATGACTGGTCATAGATATTTCACACAAAGCATAAGTCTTTCTATCGAAAAACAAATTTTGACATTTTGGTCGAGGAGTTTTAACTACTAGTATTTTATAACACTTAGTATTTTCCTTGGACACTGAGACCTGAATCGAGACACCCAAAGTATGTGATCACAGTTCTCTGAAATGCTGATTCTGACTTTATAACAACAAGCAAAGAGTGAATGTATGGAGCAGTTGATATGAATTCAGAACTGACAAATGTAAAGGACAAAGTTGTTGAAAAGGACAAAGGAAAAGATGAGATAACTGATTCTGTAGATGTAGATCTGAGTCAAATAAATGTTGACAATTATGTGTCTATTTTGGGAAATAACTTTCCTCAAGACTCGGAATTCAACACTGCCGTGTGTGAAGGTGAAATAGCAATTGCCACGGGAATACAACCAAGTTTAAGTAGACAAGGTACAAGTGGATGTTACTTTGTCTACAGCAGAGTCGGAGTAAGTTCTCAATAAACCATTTCCATATAGAACACTAGACATACATTCTAGACATGCCAAGACCCGACATAGCAATTTTTGTGTCACCTGCGAAGCATAGCGACACTTAGGGATCAAGTTGTCCATCTGTTCATCTGTCCGTCCGTCTGTCACACTTGGATGTCTGTCACACTTGTATGCCTGTCACACCCTATATAAAAGTGATTCCTAAGTGTCACCATGTTTCGCAGGCGACACATGCATTCCTTGGAATGATTTTTGATTTCTTACTGTGACATCATAGATCTATAGCTACGTCACAGTAAGAATTTACGACAAATGTTATGATATCATGTTGGGTCTTTAAATAAAATGCAAGTCTACTGCAGTAATATGGTCTATTGCTTGTAGTCATGGTACAGTAGTATTAGGATTAATACAACAGAAGTATTTTTACGATAAAATTAAATTCAATTTGTGAGGAGGAATTTTTTTTTTTTACTCTTTTTCCTATGTGTGGGCTAAGGTTCATGAGGTCATGTCAAATAATTTGGAAGGTTTATTTGTAAGGATTAAATATAGCCAGAACAGCCTAAAAATCTTGGGACATTATACAATTATGGACTTTTAACTCAGTGTATATGATTTGATATTGACTTAATGTGAAAATATTGACTGAGGCGAAGCTGAGGTTAGTAGTTTAATAGTAAGTCAATATCACATCATACATGTATATACATTGTACTGAGTTAAAAGTCCATAACTGTTTTATTTTATAATTTACTATTTGATTCACACTTAATAACATCGCCATTTGCAGAAATTAGTGGGGGTAATCCCGGTCTATTTTTAGACCACGGTATATGGTGATTTATTCAGGAGCGTCGACGACGTTATCAGCCAATCAGAGCGTAGCTATTTCTATTTTATAGAATAATATGATTTATTTCCTCTTTCAGAAAACCATTGGTGTGTTCAAACCAAAAGATGAAGAACCCTACGGCCAGCTTAATCCAAAGTGGACAAAATGGATGCACAAATTATGCTGTCCCTGCTGCTTTGGTCGTAGCTGTCTCGTACCGAACCAAGGGTATCTATCAGAAGCCGGTGCTAGTCTTGTAGATAGAAAACTTCAACTCAATGTTGTTCCCAAAACCAAGGTAACAATTTACAGACTTGTACAACTTTATGCATACAATTGTAATTTTATTCAAATTTTGAGATAAAATAAAAAAAAAGAAACCATACACAGATCTACATGTAGAAGCAGGATAAGGAAGGAGGGTCTGGTAAGAAGAAATGCATATTTTTCACATCTTTTACATATTTTTAGAAACTTGTGTATTGCAACAACAACATACATTAAGAACTGCTTAACATGAAAAACACTATGACTGTATAGGTGTATCTACATTTACATCTACATACTGTAAAGATGGTTATTCTCGCTGGGGGAAAATTTCGCGATTAAAACATCAAGACATTTCACGTGGGGGAAATATTCACGATCAAAATGTCTTTCCCATAGTAAGAATGCAGCGGGGATATTTTCACACAGGGGAAATTTCTGCAAATTCCCTCCATTTGCGAAAAACTCTAAAATTACCCCCACAAGAAAATTTCCACGTTTACAGTATCATGCATATTAATTGTATTATCATGATTATTGTAACAATTCAACATTGTACTATTTTTTAACATGCAGAATGTCGACTGAATGCCCTTGCCACAAGCATATTATATTGTGTTTTATTTTGTTTAAAAGATGTTTTGCTATGCACATGTGAATGACTATTTTTAAAGTTTTGATGATTTTTCATAGGTAGTCAAATTAAGTAGTGAAACCTTCAACTATAATGCCATAGATCGTGCCAAGTCGAGAACCAAACAACGTATTATGACCAGAGTACCTTCTGTCGGCAAAAAGTTCCATAGATTAGGATTACCACCAAAGGTAAAGTTATGTTGCCATGACAATAAGTACCACAAATTTTCTTGGCCAAAAAAAATGAAGAATTAGGGTGAAAGTCACCTTCAAGATTGAGTATCAAATACACCGCCAATTGTGCCTCGTATGAAATTCATGTGAATTTTAGCACAAACATTAAATTTACATGAAATTTTTCACATGAAATTCATGTGAAGTTTCTGACATGAATTGCATGTAAAGTCAATTTTGCATGAGGGTCACAAAGAAAAATTCATGTAAATTCATGTGAAGTAAATTTACATGTATATGAAATTCATGTGAAATTTTTTTTTACATCAATTTTATGTAAAATTTATATGAAATTCACATGAACTTTTGTGTGAAATTTACATGATGCTCATTTCGTATGAATTTCATGTGAGGCACAATTGGCTGCATATATGACTAGTTCTTGAATAGTCTTTTATGAATAAAAGGGTTACCTTCCCTTTGTAACATCATTAAACTTTAAAATATTTCAAATTTCTAGACGGGTTCATTCCAATTGTTTGTAAACGGTTACAAAGACGCAGACTATTGGTTGAGGAAGTTTGACAGCGAAGACTTGCCAGTATCTACAGCCACCAGATTACAGCATTTGTTTGAACGTTTAGTAGTTCTAGATTATATCATCAGAAACACAGGTAAGCTGTCAAATATAAACAAAAGATGCACTAGGGAAAAAGTATAGCACATAGTTTCCTGTCCTTCTTTATGTCGCTTGCAATATTGAGTCTTTGCAGAATACAGAGTTCTTTCCCCTCACAGACGGTATCTGATGTAAAACCATTGTGATGTCATCAAAATGGTATGGTAACGTCGATTTTATACCGTCATTTCCCAGACTTTTAGGACTTTTTCCGTAGAATGTGATGACGTCATAATCAGTCTACGTCGGATACCGTCTCAAATTGGAAGTAACTCTGGTTTTTGAAAATAGCAAATAGGGATCACTCTGTATTGTGTCTGTCTGGTAGTCATGCTTTCACATAAATGGCTATAACCTCCATCAAACTTGTAGGGATGGTCCAGCATGATTATACTCAATATTCAATAAGGGTCAAGGTCGACTGCAAGGTCAAGGTCATATATTTAGGATCAATATACCAGTGAAAAGGAATTTTGACATCAATCAGCCTATTTCTGAAGACTGAAATGATTTATAGGTAGACCCCAAGTTAGATCCCATTGCATAATCTTAGTACTGTCACAATTTAAGGAAAATGAGGTAATTCACGAAGGATTGTGTGTACAATTTTCTGGTTGAAATACTGATGTGCCATTGTAATTATCCCCTCGCTCGACTTTGTTGCCAAAGGGATATAGTAATGCAGGGATTTTTTTTGCCCCTTTTTGGGGCCGTTATTCGGCCCCATTCCCAATGAAAAATAGTATCTTTTTTTCCCATTTGTGGCTCTAAAATTTCCCAATTTCATATAGATGGAATTAGCACCAAAATTAGTGAAATTTACTGGTTCAAAAGTAGCAAATTTACTCATTATTTGCCATATTGTTGCAAGCATGAGATATTAAATCATATTTTAACAGAAATTATTTGATTAAACATTCAATTCTGAACTTTTGATTGTATAAATTGTCATTTTACTTTCATATTAGTACTTCCCAAATGTTGTTAATTTTCCCAATTGCACGGGCCCCGACCCCATTCCCAAATTACTGAAAAAAATCACTGTAATGCCACTGTGTGTTAGTGGGCGTTTTAGTGTGTGTGTAGGTCCACAAAAGCTTGTGGACACTCTAGAGATCAGTTTATCTCCAATCTTTATCAAACTTTGCTTGTAAGTTTGTCCATGGTGAGATGACAAAATCTATTGATTTTCAAGGTCAAGGTCAAAATGGGCAATGATAGAAAAACCTTGTGGACACTCTAGTAGTCAGAGTTTACTTTCAATCTTCATCAAACTTTGCAAGGAAGTTGTCCAAGGTGAGAAGACAACATCTATTGATTTTCAAGGTCAAAGTCACAATGGACAGTAACAGAAAAACCTTGTGAATACTCAAGAGGTCACAGTTTACTTTCCATCTTCATCAAATTTTGCACGTAAGTTGTCCAAGGTGAGAAGACAACACCTATTGTTTTTTAAGGTCAAAGTTCAAGGTCACAATGGACAATAACAGAAAAACCTTGTGAACAGTTTACTTTCAGGCTTCATCAAACTTGTCATGTAAGTTGTCAATGGTGAGAGGACGACACCGATTGATTGTCAATGTCGCTTGTTATGGGTGATATTATTTTCAAATTAAGCTGATCAGATAAAATAGATATTAGAAATGTTGCCATCGAAGGGATACGACGCTATGCGTGGCTTGTGTTTTTATTCATATTTTTCTATTTCAGGACTTCACTAAATTGTTTATTTGCATTACGGTTATAATGGGAAATACAATCAAGTGTACTGATTCATTTTGCTTTGCCCAATTTATGAACTGCTAAAATTTGTGAAGGCATACAGTTTGTGTATTTTTCTTTGATCAAGTACAATTGCAGGCACAAGTGTAGTTTGTCTTCTATTTTATTTTGTAGACAGAGGAAATGACAATTGGTTAATCAAGTATGAGCCAGTATCTGCCAGAGGACCAGATAAAAATAACGAGGTAAGTTATATACATCTATCGTCAATCAAGCCTTGGACAAAAGTTACTATCATGATACTTACAATAGATCGTGATTTCATGACACCTTGTAAAAATCTTAAAATCTTATTGAAATGGAACCTTTTTTTCTGTCCATTAATCATTTTAAGGATATGGAACTCCAAAGCATAATAAGAAAATAAACTTACAATAACATTTTTCTCCTTATAAAACTATTGTTTTTACTTTTATTGGGGTATTCAAAGGATAAGCTCCTCCTGAGAATGAACATTCACCTCTACTTTTGGGCTTTTCGAATATTCCCCTTCAAGGAGCTAAATCTATGTACATGTACCTTGATTAAAGCAATTATATATGTAGCATTTGTACATATTTTTCATTGTTATCCCTTTTTCAAGGTTATAGGTCAAAGGGCAAGGTCACAGATTGGAAATAGCTAAAATCCTTGTATACAGCCTAGAGGACACAGTTTTTATTGGATCATGACCAAACTTCAAACACTTACTCCTTATGACATGAGAGAGAACCCTATCGATTTTCAAGGTCAAAGGTTAAGGTCACATATAGCTAATGGCTAAAATCCATGTATACAGCCTACAGGGTACAGTTTCGATGGGATCTTAATCAAACTTCATACACTGATTCCATATGACAAGAGTAAGAGCCCTATCGATTTTCAAGGTCATAGGTCAAAGCTTAAGATCACAGATTGGAAATTGCTTAAATCCGTGTTTATGTCCAGTTTTGATTGTATCTTGACCAAATTTCATGCATTTATTCCTTTTGGCAAGAGGAAGAACCCTATTGATTTTCAAGATCATGGGTCAAAGGTCAAGGTCACAGATAGGAAATGTTTTAAATTGTTGCATACAGCCCAGAGAGTGCAGTTTTTGTTTGATCATGAACAAACTTCATACACTTCTTGCTTATGACATGAGGAGGGACCCTATTGATTTTCAAGGTCAAAGGGCAAGGCCATAGATTGGAAATAGTAAAGAGTTAAGATCCTTGGATAAAGATTGAGTGAGTACATTGATGTACATGCCGTACCAGGGGATTCTATGCTTTGCGTTACCTAGGTCTTATTCAGCTTTAAAATGTATTGATACTTTTTTTAGGAAAGTGAAAGTGACTGGAGCATGGTAGATAACCCTGATATATCAATTGCTGCAATAGACAATGGTTTAGCATTCCCATTTAAACACCCAGATGAGTGGAGAGCATGTAAGTTTGAAATGATTTATCTCCTCATGTAACATGACACAACTGTCTGCAATCTTCCATGACACAGGAGCTGAGTGCTCCCCTATTTGAGCTAATCAAATTATTTTATTAAATTCAGTCAGTTGGGCCCTATATGCTCATTTCAAATTTTACCTTTTTATGCCCCCGGAATCACAGATTGGGGGGCATATAGTTTTTGGCCTGTTTGTCTGTTTGTCCGAAAAAACTTTAACATTGGGCATAACTTTTGAATGGAAGGTGATAGAGCTTTCATATTTCACATGTGTATTCCTTGTGACAAGACCTTTCCATTGATACCAAAATTTTTGACCTTGACCTTTGACCTACTTTTCAAAAACTTTAACATTGGGCATAACTTTGGAATGGAAGGTGATAGAGCTTTCATATTTCTCATGTGTATTCCTTGTGACAAGACCTTTCCATTGATACCAAAATTTTTGACCTTGTGACCTTGACCTTGACCTTTGACCTACTTTTCAAAAACTTAAACATTGGGCATAACTTTTGAATGGTAAGTGATAGGGCTTTCATATTTCACATGTGTGTTCCTTGTGACAAGACTTTTCCATTGATACCAAAATTTTTGACCTCTTGACCTTGACCTTTGACCTACTTTTCAAAAACATTAACATTTGGCATAACTTTTGAATGGTGAGTGATAGGGCTTTCATATTTCACATCTGTGTTCCTTGCAACAAGAACTTTCCATTGATATCAAAAGTTCTGACCTCTTGACCTTGACCTTTGACCTAATTATCAAAAACTTTAACATTAGGCATAACTTTTGAATGGCAAGTGATAGGACTCTCATATTTCACATGTGTATTCCTTGTGACAAGACCTTTCCATTGATACCAAAATTGTTGAACTTGACCTTTCACATACTTAACAGAAAATGAAGTTTATACTAACAAAGATGCCACCGGGGGCATTCGTGTTTCACAAACACAGGCTTTATTTTCTAGTGAAAATAAATTAATAATATGTACATACTGCTTACTTTCCTTGTTTTACCTACCCCCCCCCCCCCCCCCTTAATAAAGGTAGAGCATCTTCTCCCTTATCACACATGGGGATATTTTCTATTATTTTAATCAAATTTGTTCACCTTTGTGCCAATCCTTATTTTAGTCTGTCATGTCATTATGTTACACTTAAACTAAACATCAATCACTGTAATTTTTATGCCCCCGGAATCACAGATTCGGGGGCATATAGTTTTTGGCCTGTCCGTCTGTTTGTCTGTCTGTTTGTCTGTTTGTTTGAAAAAACTTTAACATTGAGCATAACTTTTGAATGGAAGGTGATAGAGCTTTCATATTTCACATGTGTATTCCTTGTGACAAGACCTTTCCATTGATACCAAAAGTTTTGACCTTGACCTTTGACCTACTTTTCAAAAACTTTAACAATGGGCATAACTTTTGAATGGTAAGTGATAGGGCTTTCATATTTCACATGTGTGTTCCTTGTGACAAGACCTTTTCATTGATACCAAAAGTTTTGACCTTGTGACCTTGACCTTGACCTTTGACCTAATTTTCAAAAACTTTAACATTGGGCATAACTTTTGAATGGTAAGTGATAGGGCTTTCATATTTCACATGTGTGTTCCTTGTGACAAGACCTTTCCATTGGTACCAAAATTTTTGACCTCGTGACCTTGACCTTGACTTTTGACCTACTTTTCAAAAACTTTAACATTGGGCATAACTTTTGAATGGTAAGTGATAGGACTTTCATATTTCACATGAATATTCCTTGTGACAAGACCTTTCCATTGATACCAAAAATTTTGACCTCGTGACCTTGACCTTTGACCTACTTTTCAAAAACTTTAACCTTGGGCATAACTTTTGAATGGTAAGTGATAGGACTTTCATATTTCACATGTGTATTCCTTGTGACAAGACCTTTCCATTGATACCAAAATTGTTGACCTTGACCTTTCACATACTTAACAGAAAATGAAGTTTATACTAACAAAGATGCCACGGGGGGCATTCGTGTTTCACAAACACAGGCTTTATTTAATTAGTTAATTATTATTTGTAGGAAAAACTAATCCAGTTGAATTCTTTAAACAAAGCTGAACCTTTTTTCAACAGCTTATAGGGTCATACAAATTCTACAGCTAACGGAAAGAGTGATTCGGTTAACTTGTCAACTTTTGTCTTACAGATCCTTATCACTGGGCGTGGCTAGAACAAGCCAAAGTGCCATTTTCCTCGGAGATTAAGGAGCTGGTTCTACCTCAGTTATCTGATATGAACTTTGTTCAAGACCTCTGTGATGATCTCTATGAACTTTTTTGTGTAAGTTATATGAAATAACTTTTAATTTAGTTTTTGTGTTGCCTGTGAAGCATAGCGACACTTAGGGATCACTTTGTCTGTTGTCTTGGTTCTTGTATATCACTCAAAAAAAAAGACCAATATTGTTAATTCTTGAGTAATTGAATTAAGGACTTTTAAGTTCAAAAATTGACAATAAGCAGTACAAAAAAAAAAAAAAGAAGAAAGAAATTCAGAAAAATAAGTAGATATTTGAAAACTAAATTGAACCTTAATACGTGTATGTTAATTTCCCATCTCTTTTACAGACAGACAAGGGTTTTGACAAAAGAACATTTGATAAACAGATGTCTGTCATGAGGGGACAGGTAAGTTGACATTTTGTATGATTGACCTGTTCATTACTGTCCGCACAGCTCACTTCAGAAATAAAAATGTTAATTTTTTTCTACTTTGTTGGCAAATTTTCATTCATTGAAATTCATGTAGGGGGATATATCTCGAAGTCTTGTTAGGGCCCTGCCACTAGGCGGGTGCCCTATAGTAATCACTCTGTCCATCTGTCCGTCCGTCTGTCCGTCAGCAAAAACTTTAACATTGGCCATAACTTCTGCACTGTAAGAGGTAGAGCTTTTTTATTTTACATGAGTGTGCCTTGTGACAAGACCTTTCCGTTGGTACCAACATTTTTCATCATGTGACCTTGACCGTGACCTTTGACCTACATTTGAAAAACTTTAACATTGGCCATAACTATTGTACCATAAGAGATGGGGCTTTGATATTTGACATGTGTGTTCCTTGTGACAAGACCTTTCTGTTGGTACCAACATTTTTTTTATCATGTGACCTTGACCGTGACCTTAGTCCTACATTTGAAAAACTTTAACATTGGCCATAACGGTTGTACCGTAAGAGATGGGGCTTTGATATTTGACATGTGTTTTCCTTGTAGAGCTTTTTTATTTTACATGAGTGTGCCTTCTGACAAGACCTTTCCGTTGGTAACAACATTTTTCATCATGTGACCTTGACCGTGACCTTTGACCTACATTTGAAAAACTTTAGCATTTGGCCATAACTATTGTACCGTAAGAGATGGGGCTTTGATATTTGACATGTGTGTTCCTTGTGACAAGACCTTTCTGTTGGTACCAACATTTTTTGATCATGTGACCTTGACCGTGACCTTTGACCTACATTTGAAAAACTTTAACATTGGCCATAACTGTTGTACTGTAAGAGATGGGGCTTTGATAAAAATAAAGCCTGTGTTTGTGAAACACGAATGCCCCCGGTGGCATCTTTGTTAGTATGAACACTATTTTCTGTTAAGTACATGTATGTGAGGTCACTGGGTTAAAAGGTCAAAGGTCAAGGTCACGAGGTAAAAAATTTTGGTATCAATGGAAAGGTCTTGTCACAAGGAATACACATGTGAAATATGAAAGCCCTATCACTTCCCATTCAAAAGTTATGCCCAATGTTAAAGTTTTTGAAAAGTAGGTCAAAGGTCAAAGTCAAGGTCACGAGGTCAAAAATTTTGGTATCAATGGAAAGGTCTTGTCACAAGGAATACACATGTGAAATATGAAAGCCATATCACTTCCCATTCAAAAGTTATGCCCAATGTTAAAGTTTTTGAAAAGTAGGTCAAAGGTCAAGGTCAAGGTCACGAGGTCAAAAATTTTGGTATCAATGGAAAGGTCTTGTCACAAGGAATACACATGTGAAATATGAAAGCCCTATCACTTCCCATTCAAAAGTTATGCCCAATGTTAAAGTTTTTGAAAAGTAGGTCAAAGGTCAAGGTCACGAGGTCAAAAATTTTGGTATCAATGGAAAGGTCTTGTCACAAGGAATACACATGTGAAATATGAAAGCCCTATCACTTCCCATTCAAAAGTTATGTCCAATGTTAAAGTATTTCGGACAAACAGACAAACAGATAAACAGACAAACAGACGGACAGGCCAAAAACTATATGCCCCCGAATCTTTGATTCCGGGGGCATAAAAATCGATGACATTGGAATACTGCATTGTATGTTTGCCTCTATTCCTCTGGCAGCAATTCTTTTGTTGCCAACCATGTTGACCTTGTTGCCTTCACATTCAACTTCTTAAAGAAGTGGCCGGCGGGGCCCTTTCTGACTTTGTCAGTGCTATAGTAACTAATGTTATGAAATGATCAGGAATTATTGCCGATTTTGCTTATTTCTAATTGGTGGAGACGCTGTTTGATAGAGTGTACCTCAGAGTGAGTTGACCACTAATGCTCCAAAGGGGTCTATTCGGGATTATTGCGTGAGGGACCAGAGCGTGCGTTGATTTTTGTAGTGTTAGATCTTTGACTTGGCATATCATTACAATGCAAATATCAATAAAACCCTTATAATTTAATAAAGCAGTTATTGACTTTTGTTTTTGGTCTACTTGTGACTATACAGACCTGGTCAGGCATTGGTTAACCTCTGTCAACCAATACCTGACCAGGTCTTTATAGTCACGAGTAGACCTCATCAAAAGTCAATAATTGTATAATGTAAGTTATATGTTTGTGCAACTAACATTACACCAGTGGCTTACCTGCCATTACGCTAAATACACCTGGGCTTACACATTGTTTTTACAAATATGGTAGAGAGAGAGAGAGAGAATGAAGGACATTATCGCAATGCAGACGTTGTCTTGTTGTGTGAATGTGTACACATAGGCTTAAAATTATGAGAATGTATTCCTAGAGACCCCACATAGTGGGGTAACTTTTTCGAAAAGTAATTGCTCAGAATGATGACTTTACCATTCCTTATAAATAGAAGCTCAGATTCATTATCTTAACGACATCAACGCTAAAATTAACATAGAAAACTCCCCATCTAACGCTATTTTTGTAGTATTGGTTCCACAATGTCGTACGGACATATAACTCCCACCATTTAATGGCATTAGATATAAGAGTTTGAGATCTATTCCCCAATATGAATTTTTATCGGAAAATATTCCGACAAATAAGACAAAACTTCAATTTTCTGATTTCTGAAGTGAGCTGCAAGGACAGTAGTCATTGTATGTGTAGTTATGGAATTTATGTGTTAATCTTAGATCTCCCGACATTCTCTGTAATTATTATAGAAACACGAGCACTATGTAACTCTACATACTATTTTGACTCTCTCTCTCTCACAGATTTTGAATCTGACTCAAGCTTTAAAGGACGGCAAGTCTCCGTTACAATTGGTGCAGATGCCTGTTGTCACGGTGGAGAGAAACAAGAGTTCTGGTCGGGTACGGTCAGATAGCGCTACTTACACACAGAGCTTTCAGCATCGAGCACCGTTTTTCTCTTGGTGTTAGTCCCGATAGGGTGTGATGAAGCCTCATGGGAACAGTGGAAGGTCAATCATGCGTTTCCGTGGGTAACCCGAAATATCAATAACTGCTATTATAAGTATTCAGAGTGCGTCTCCAGATGTGATAAACTGCAATATGTGGATGAAAATGACACTCGTTTATTGTTAATTTTATTTTCTATATGTATATGTATTTATTTTTTTCCTCAATCATGTTAATTTAATTGATTTTTTTTTTAATGTCAATACTTATTTGCATAATACATGTGCATTCAGAGATCTTACAAACTGACACAAATCAGCACGTGTATGTAATTATACATTAAATTCAAATGCCTTGATAACAATTCTACTGCATATATTATTACTTGTTGTCTTTTCCTCAAGAAAATAAAATTCTGAGGAAAGATTTGCTTCTATTTGTTTGCATGTATGTGTATCTGGACCTTACAAACTGAATAGGTGACAGTGTACATATACACCATACCTGTACTTTCCACAAATGCTGTCCAGAGGATGAACCCTGTTGATTGATTTGCATTGTTGCTGTAACAGTCCATCATTGTTCTTGGTTATTCGAGTTGGTACAGCTTCCTATTTTCAGATTTTTCAAGGTCATTTCTGAGACGTCAAAGTTACTTTTTAAGGCATTAGGCGTATAATAACAATGTCATGGAAATGCCAGAAATTATGCACTTCCATATCTTGCATATTTTTAGATATTCGATATTTTTTTAATGTTTCATTCAACTTGCCATGAAAATGTTTTGTCCCAAATATTGCTGAAGTTGTGTGGCTTCAGTCAACTTCATGGTATTTAGTTTTTCTGTTGTCAAAACAACCGGAAGTAGCTAGAGTATTATACCCCTAATGCCTTAAAATACACTTAAACTTTTTGCAGAATTTGATCAAACTGGTACACAGGATGTGGGCTTTCACACAATTCTTCAAGCTCATTTTAGGGTTAAAGGTCACACTCATTAGGCGACAGAAATTTAATTCTTAGTTTTACGGATCCGCCGACCCTAATTTTACCACAATTTGGAAACAAATAAAATGAACTGATTGTACAATTTTTTCTTCCACTCATCCAAATTATAGGTTTCTTAAAAGAGAATGTGGCTTTGAAAACATGATAAACAAGCTGAATTAAAAGATCGTGATCATGGCACAAAACATGAAATGTTGAAGTTTATTGATTTTTATTTCCTCCTCCTACCCTATTTTGAAAAAAATAAAATCCGTAAAACCAAACATTAAATTTCTGTCACCTTATTTAAAAAAAAAAAAGATTTACAGGCAGAATTTACAGACGTAGGTCATTCTGTATCATTTTCAAAGGTCAAAGCCACTCGGCAAATTCAACTTCTTTTAGCAGAATGGTTTTTGATTTGTGCAGCTTTCACCAGTTTAGCCAATTTGTGTTTCTTAAACAAATCACATTTTCTCAACTCTGCATTCTTGAAGTATTTGTTTCAAGCCTTACCTCAAAAAGTTGACAATTCATTTAAACAGAACACACTTTTGTTGCCAGCAAAGCAGCAGATTTAGGTACTTTGTCTGGCATCTGTCCATTTTGAAGCAACACTTTTTTGTATTTACTTATAACTGGGTTATAAGTATGTCGTACATGGATCAAACTTGAATGGTATGCCAAACCAGAGTCCGTAACTCAAGGTCACATTATATATAATATGAGGTATAGCAGGCAATGTTAGTGCAGTGTGAGCAGTCTACACAGACGTGTTGGATTATCATTCTAGTCATTGAAAGTGTGATGCAGAATACCTACAAGTAAAGGAGACTTGATCTTCTTTAACCCTAGATGTATTGAATTAAGTGACATCTTTCTTCTCACAGGTAACCAACAACCCCTGTATTGAGTGAGCCCCTTTTTTGGAAATGATCGCATATCGTCTCTGTGAAAAAAAAGTCTGGTTACTTATTCTAAATTTTCACGAAAATTAAGTTTACAATTATAGAATGATGAGCCTACTGCTGCCCCCCCCCCCCCGTTCACTATAATAAAACTATTGGGCAGTCGATCAATTTTGTAACTTTTGATACACCAACTGTTCAGTATCTCAGGCGTCCATATCTAAAGTAGTAGTATCTGTTGTCATACATACATGTACGTACACTCAAAACTAGTCCGGTGACGTTAAATTTATTAGCCTTTGGGGGGACAGGGGGTACCTCTCTCCCACCCCTCCCCTCCCCTCTCCTCCCTCTCCCTCATCCTTCCCTTAGCCCCCTGCCCCCTTTCTCCCTCAAACCACCCCTTTCCTCCCTCCTCCAGCCCCCTTCATCCCTGCCACCCGCCCTCCTTCCTTCCCCTCCCTTTCACCCTGTCCACCCCCTCCTCTGAAGTTCATTTCAGTACCAATAACAAGGTTCAGTATAGTGGAAGGGCAATCGACTTTCATAGCGCTGATATGTACGTCCGTATTGATTTATTTTATTAACAGGAAAGTGGGGCTTTATTTATCTAGTGCAGTTTTCGAGGGCTTGAGCGTGAGAATTAAAAAAAAAAAAAAAAAAATAGGGGGAGGGGGTTGCAATCAATGCTCATTTTCTCAAAATTCCGTGCTTTTAACCTCAAATTCCAGATCCCCTCAAATGCCTCTAAAATTTTGAGGAAAAAAAATTCTATATATAATTCCATGAATAATTAAGTGCATGTACCCCCCCCCCCCCCCCCCCCCCCCCCCCTTTCCCATCTCTTTCCAATGTGTTTTCTGTCGTATGAAACAAAACTGAAAAGTAGGCGACTTGAGTCATCTGAAAAAGTTGTTTACTCGAAATGCACTTAATATTTTAAATATCAAGTGTTTGCCAGATTGTACTTGGCTTGACCTTGACATCATTTAGTCAATACATACATTTATATGTAAATAAGCCAATACGTGCCACGATTGGTCGAGCGGGTGCTGACGCAGAGTCACAAGACTCTGACGTTAGATTTCCCGTACCTTCCATGTCTAAAAATAGGTCATTTTATGTTTGTAAACAAGTGTGCTAATAATTTTTGCCATATTTCATTGAGACCGATCCACGTAGTGTCATAAAATAACTATCATACATAGACGGAAATTACATGTCATAGATTGTGAGTACTGATAATTTTAATTATTTTGATACAATTTATCATGCTTTTGGGATGTGATGCAATGTAGACCTGTATGCTGATCATGATGATCATGGTAATCTAGATGATAATTATTTCAAGCTGATAATCATTAATGGGTAAAGGTAACTCGACACTATATAAGCTGATTTCGGGCTATTTCTTTACCAGAGGAAAATACTTTATGATCGGAAGAATCCTTTTAAGTAATGACGTAAGTTACCAAGGGGGATGGGCGAGTCACGATCGAACGGATGCATGACACTCCCTTACACCCAATTTCAATATTTGTTGACAGCAAGTTTGGGTTTCCGAGAATAGTTATTGCATAATACTAAAGTCATGAAAAATAGTAGTTGTTTGTATCGATCATGCCAGAGATGAGAATGGACATCTCTCCTGAAGGTAATATTTTTGCACACATATATATATATATATATATATATATGTTGTGGTGTGGTCTATATAGGCCGGGTGGGGTAGGGCGGTTAAGAGTGAGGAGAGGGAGATAGAATTGAGAGAAACTAGTTGATATTTTATACAAACCGCATACCAGTTAGAATCTATTCTAAAGCAACAGAATGGATATTAACTGACATATTTTAAATCAGACCCAGCAGATGAGAATCGAATATTGAGGTTGGGCCCTGGCGGCATGCACATTGGATTAAAGCTTTGGGGTGGGGGAGGCGGTTAAAGAGAGGTGGCCACATCAGGTAGAGGATGTACATGCACTTATATAAAGTCCTAAAATTTATATCTCGGTTCTTGCCTATCTGGCACATCTCCAAAACTATAATTGTCTATTGTGGTGGGGTCACAAGGTTAAAGACCTTTTTAAATTAGATTCATCATTACGTGCCTTATGGTCACATGGGTGAAAAATATAAATGTCAGTTTGTGGGACGAAAGTAGAATATCTGAATCTGATTCGTCATCTATTTGACCAATGGTAACTGAAAATTGATAAATGAGAGGGAGGATGTTGATTTCCCGAAGATTCTGAAAGTATCTGGTGGCATCTCCAATCGATCTTCAGTTACGCCACAGTACCAGTTTTAAAAGATAAAGTGTAAACGTACATCAAATTGATCTACATGACATTTGTTAGAGCAAAAAATAAAATTGTTTTCTATTTACAGGTGTCACCTCATGATGGATTTTATAGACGAATTTTCGTCAATTAATACAGAAACATCTGAACACTCACTCTTTGGCGACCTGAGTAAAGAAGTCTACGCAACAAGTCCCAATTCAAGCTTTCTATACGAACAGGAAAAAGCCGACATGCAGAATTCTCTCGGAAAAGAAATATTTTTGGATTCACAGCTACGTTTGAACGAAGACTTTGATCTGTCGGCTCAATACGAGACATCTACGGATCTATGTATGTTACAGAATTCGAGAGCTTCCTCGAATACTCTGTCAGATGTTGTAAAATCATCAATATTGGATAATAGCGAAGACTGGCAAGATAAATTCCTGAAACAAGGGAATGATTTTGCACTTCTACCTACATCTGACATCTTGGAGCCGACGCTTGCCGAGTTGAACACGCATTCGGAAGAAAATTCGCTAATAGAAATTGGTAGCACGAACACCATTCAAAATACAGATAATTTGGATTTTTTCCGGACAATTATTGCTTCTTCAGCAGAAAATAACTTGAGAGGGAAGTGTCAGGAAACTGAAACCCTCAACTCGAAAACGAACTCATTATGGACTAACCAAAGTCCCATCAAAAGTGTTCGAACCGCTACTAGTACCTTATCGAACACTTTTGCTCCGCCAGTGAGAAACCTCGCAAATTTGACATTCCAAAACAAAAATACGGGCAAAATTGTGAATGGATTAACTACCTCTTCTTGTATACCAAGTACTGTTACGTCAATAACTTCCCAAGCTGGTGTTGGAGATGAATCAAATTCAGTAGACAGGAAGTGGGAGGAAATCAAACATTTCATTCATGATGATCTGAAACAGACAGCAAAACAACAACCAAGACCTGCACTAAAGAGGAAGAGTCAAGGTTAGTGTTATCAATAATAGATTCTTAGAAAGTTAAATAGTAACATGAACTCACTGAATCGTTATTGCCAGTAACTGGCAATGATTTAGTTGTTTTTCAATAGTAAATTACATGTAAGAGATCTCCAACAAGACTTCCTTGCACTGACCACAGCGGAACACACCCACAGGATTCAACAATGAACGTGAACTGGATAAAGAGATAGGTTGTTTTAAGTCACTGGAGCTCAACACCAATAACACACGTCATGGGACTAGTTCTGCATGCAGATCTCCGTGTCCTTTTTTCGGCTTGTATTTGTTTGAATAGAACTTTAAATAACATCTTTTGGGTAGTTTACATTGAACTCTCGGCTTTTAGGTTCATTTGTTATTCATTTTTGTTTAATCTATATTTAGTATTAGAAGTAGCATCTTTTGGTCCTCCGCTTTCATTTGATGTCCATTTCAGTATCGTCTGTTCTTTTCACAGGTTCCCTGTCGTCTGCGCTCTCCAACGACACGGATGACGGCAGTGATACAGACATGAACGAAGACTCCGATTCAGGTGGGAATTTTTTTGTTTTTGTTAAATGAACTTGATATCAAAGATATGCTGTAAAATTACACAGATTAGCTGTTGTGCAAAAATATTATCTCAGTCATTCTCCTAGTGACAGAAACGACCAACAACACTGATATTTGGATAACCATCCAAAAAGCAAAGTGTTATTGCCAAATGGTTTTTTTTTTCAAGTAGACGAAGTTTCAAATTTCTTGAAAGCAAATTTTACACACATTCGATCACTTCTATAAACTTGTAATTCTAAGAAATCGCTTAAGTATGACTTTTTGTTAGCTAAACATGCTGAATACAAGTATGAAGGGGTGGACAGGGTGAAATGGAGGGTGGGAGGAGGGAGGAAGGGGACCAAGGAAAGGGTGAAAAGGAGGGGAGGGAGGGGGAGGTAAGGGGGTGAGAGGTACCTCCTCCCCCCCCCCCCCCCCCCCAAGTATCGGAGACAAGGGTTTGGAAAATATCAGACGTGAAAAAATAAAGTTCATATGCGTACTACATAAAGTGTGATGTAACAAAAATGAGGAAGGAAGGAATAGGAGAAGAAGCTTTATGTAACAATGATATTATGACATCAATATATAAGTCTTTATTTCCTTATGCACCGAAGGACTCGCTGAGAAATAAACTTTAAATATGACTTTGTAGTAAACAATACGTCACTACTAAGAGAAAAACTCATATATGAGATCTATTATTGATCTTTGATATTATGATTAAGAAGGAAACTGTAGTAGTTTTGTATACTGGGTTGGTTCAGGAAGTTATTAGTGTCCAATACTGTCCATGTCATTTCATAAGCTAGACTCATTAGGACTCGAGCACTGAAATTTACAAGGTCCTACATCGATCTGGCGGCACGTCTCAAGGGCAACCAAATAATTTATATGGACACGTGCTTGGTGTTACGAAATATACTCAAAGGTCATTGTCTGCAGCCAAGGTCAAGTCCTCAAAAGTACAAACATACCACTTGGTTATATACCCATATTAGCTGTCAAATTCGAAAGTCGAGTACTAGTCTAGATCTGAACCTTGTGGCAAAGTAGAGTTTTAAAACTGTATACAGTTGTATTTTATACTTTGGTGCAACAACATCTATATATACCGTATAATCATGATAATTGAGTTTTTGACTTGAATTACATATGCATTTCTTTCAAGTTTGGTCAATGTTTCTAAATCCGTGCGTTTGGACATAGAGTAGGCGACAGAGAGAATGCTCAATATACATGGACACCATCTTGTCTCACATAATTGTTCAAGTTAATAATATGAAAGAAAATGATTCAGCTTATAACATGTACTTATTTTATTTCTTATAGACGTAGAAGAGAGTGATGATGAGTGGTCGGGCGCTAATCACACTTCATCCAAAAGGGCATGCAAAGATCAGCAGTATTTCTGGCAATACAACATACAGCTCAAAGGGCCAAAAGGCAAGAGAGTGAATTTCGGACTTGAACGCGACCCTCACAAACTTCAGGACTTTGAAGACCCTGTGTTCGATTCCAATACTGCCACTCAGCTGGGGACCGCCATTCGTCACGGTGGAAAGGCGCGAAAGGGAGATGGAAATGATATTAGACCTAATCCAAAGAAACTTGTGCAAATAGGGACGCAATTAAAAAAGATCAATAAACAGATCAATGAGTTTGTACCTCTCAGTGAGCTGCCCTTGCCAAGCAGGAATAAATCCAAGAAAGAAAAGAACAAGTTGGCTTCAAGGTTTGTACGAGTTTCAAGCTATTTCAGACGCAAAGGGAGGGAGGGTGCTTAAAGACAATTTTTGATTGAATAAACACAAACTTGTGTTAAAACAATTATGGCCCATTACTATAATTCCGGACACCTTCTCACTTTTCGAGGCAAATTAGGTTTTGGATTTGCCCCTGAAGTACAAATGAAAATATCGTGTCAAAATTTCTAACAGAAACCCAAGATGATATAATCGACGATTTGTTAAAAGGACTGTGGGTGTAAAACATGTTAAAATGCATATTTTTGAATATCAACCAACTGATTCGAAAAGTTGTTTTATAATAAAAAGTAGCTAGTATTTTGAAAATATATCATTTATCACCTTTCCAGGGCTTGCCGTTTAAAGAAGAAAGCACAACACGAGGCAAACAAGGTGAAACTTCACGGACTGGATCTAGAGCACAAACAGTTATTACAGGTTGTCACAGCTATAAGGAATGAACTTTTCAGTGTAGTGAATGATCCACAAGGAGGGCTTCCTAGCCAACTCCCAAATAGTTCCATGACAGAGAAACTAGAAGGTCTCATCAAAGAGAACATTCGTAAGTATTTTTGTAGGTTATCCTCCCAGAATTATGTAATGGTGTCTGGTTTTGAGTGTCAATTCTCTCTTGTAAAAATGTTTTTCAGAAGTCAAAGGATGGGGGTTCCAAAGGAATTATTTTCATAAATGTTTTTTTTCAATAAAATTAGCCAGAAATGAAAGCAAATATTTCAAGCAGAATTCAAACATCTCACCCTAAACCACCATGCGTTAACTAATCTGGTTTAACGATGCATAAATCGATCATAAACATGATAAATGAACATTAATGATTACATTTTATATATATTAATCTAACCTTGTTTTTCTTACAGAGCATGTAGTTGCTGGCAACTCGGCAGATTTTGTCAACGGTGTGATAAAGAGAGTAGAGGAGGGTGATCCAACGGGAGGTCTGGACATATCCAGGAACTCTTGACAATGAACATTGACTATCAAGTCTATTTCCAAAGAGGAGTAAATTGACAATAAAAAGTGGTTATTTCCAAAGAGGAATTAAAAAAAGTTACGATTTCCAAAGAGAAAGACATTTCTGTTAATTGCGAAAGTTGGAGTGGACATCAAATAAACTTGTGAAGGTTTGGTCTAACTCTAAGACCCTCTTGGTAATGAACATACTAGCATTCAAGGTCCTCATTCTTATTCAACTTGGATACTGGCAAAAATCCAGAAGCAAGAGGAAAACAATGGAAAAAGGCCAGTCCGCAATGCATCATTCAGTACATGTAACAATTACAAGATGTAAATTTCAATTAAACAAACTTGATTCGACTTTAAAGTGTGTGCATTCATAACATTGTTGTAACTTTTGGACATCCATAATATATGTATTTACATGTCATTATTTTAATATTTATCTTCATGAATGTAATTTAAGAGTACGAGAATCAAAACTTATTTGTTGTATTGCTGCATGTATATTTCATCATTGTTCAGTGAATGATATCTATTATTTATAGAGTTGTACATGTAGTGACTTTTCAAGGATCGAGGTTTAAGCCGATACAAGGGTGCCATGAAAAATATTACCGTTTCCTGTATATATTGCATATCTGCTATACCTCCATACCTCGGTTGTGTCATAGACAACTTTAAATAATTTGAACTCTCCAAGTGTCTTGCAAATGCTGAAAATAAGTGTTAAGGCGAGTATTTTGTATTTGTATTTTTCATATTTGTTGCACAAAATATGCAACAGAATGCGATTTATTTTTACTTGAAATAGGGCAATGTGTATCAAAAGTCCTCACTTACATCCAAGATGTATAAACTCTATATTTGATACTTGTTTGTTGCTAGTAGTAAAAAGCTGCTTTTACGATGTCCTTTTAAAACTGCCGGAGCCGACAAAAGCAAACTTTTAGACTCCATTAGATGTGTCTAGTATCATTGCAGCATCAAATCTTATATCTGTCAAGCCTATTCACTTGGTAAAACAGTTTGTCATGTACATAATGATGTCATTACCAGTATGATGTCATCAATGATTTCATCCAAATCCTGATTTTGTTTGTGTCAGCTCCCAATGCATTTCCACTTTCAATTTACGTTTTACTGTTGACTGTATTTTAAATGTTACTTGTTATATGTTTTACTGTTAAGACATTGTAAAATAAATTTATCGTCAAAACTTCAGTATCTTTTCTTATTCAATATATCCTTTATGTTGCTATTGTTTCTTGTGATCATGTCTCATTCTCAGAAGAGCTCAAGTTGAATGTGAAGCCAGCAACTATGTAATATTCATGTTACAAGGCACTATTATAATTCTATTGTCGTAGCAAACTGACCTAACCAGGCGGGGCCGATACATTTATGTAAGCTTTGCAAAATTAAAGGTAATGAGTTCTTACTGATTAGTATATACATGTAACTTGTAAGCATTACATTCTCTACCTAAACTAAAATTTTAAAATCGACCTGCTTCAGTCGCTCAATTAGCTAAACCAGGTCAGGTTACATTGTTACGACAATATTGAATTCAGACATTTGGCATCAATCAAAAGTTGTTATCAATGCTCTAGATCTCATGTTGACCACTGGTAAAAATAGTGCAATAACATGCACAATGCTAATGTATATACTTCGTCTAAATTAGACTTAATTGGTTGCTTTTTACTGAAGAAATAGAGCATGGCCTCAAGTGAGACTGGATCACAGTACTATAAATTGGCATTTATGAATGTCATAATCTATATTTGGTACTGTGACCTTGAACTTTAATAGATCTCTGACCTTGATCTTCCTTTTGCAATGGTCATCCTTTGTGCAAGCTTGGAAGATTCTAGTTTTATCTGTATCCTGCCAACAAAAGGTTTTACAAGTTTAATCTGTGAACTTGCCCTTGAAAATCCATAAGTTATTTCCTCTTAACATGGCTATCCTTTGTAGAAAGTATGAAGATCCTAAGACTAACAGTTTAGTCTGAATCCCTCAAGTTAGACAGACAGACAGACAGACAGACAATGACAAAATGGTGCCGTACCACAATTTGTCTGATTAAAGGTGTACTGTATATTATATTTCCATCTCAAAAGGTTTGTTGCTGTATAATGACTTGTTTAATTGATAAGGCAAAATATCTTTACATTATTTATTACACAATCAAAGACTCTGTGTATGTGCAAATATATCTATGGATTTAGAACCCTAACACAATGTATTTAGACGATGAGCACAGGAATCGATGCTCTGTTGCTAAACAACAAGTAAGTCCATCTTTGATGAGGTCAATTACCCATGCAACTCAATAACAAGTGACAATCAGGTCAAAACTTTGTGCAAAAGCAATACTTCATTCCAGATCACCCAAATTTGAAAACCATGACCTTGAAATATCAGTTATATTAAATCCATAGAAAAAGATAGAAACGGAAAAAATTATTCTGCGTACGAGTTATACTCAGACGACAAAACCTGATATTTTTTTTAAACCATCTAACTCGGAAATATCTATATTTCATTATTCGAAACATTATTCATAAAATGAGCGAGTGCTTTAAACAGCACAAAATAACACAAAACATGCTGAAAATATTACGGAACTTCAGTATACCTACCACATCAGTTTTCGAGCAGCATTAATTAATAATATTTGATCATATAACGAAGTCTACATGTATCCCAGTTAGAAGGGAGCTATTCTTTGAAGATAAAAGGAGGAACACAGGGGCGTTCAACCATGCATAAGGCCTTGAGCAGAGGGTGTCGTAACACCATGGCTCTCAAACGGAGGTGACTTTGGCAAAACCTGAGAACAATGATTATACAGAATCGCAGGCAAAACCTATAAAACACCTGAGATTATAAGAATGTCATGTAGGGATTAGAACTACGTATTCGATTGTCCTCAAGTGAACACCTCCATCCAAGCATATCTTCCGTCTAGCTGAGTTTTCCCTATCTGCTATTTTCCTCCTAGACTAAACGAAACTTTTGGACGAGCATTCTTCTTATTAAGGATCATTTCTTGCTCTCGCTTAGTTCTTCGTCTTTCTTCATCTTCCATTCTTTGTTTTTCTTCTAACATTCTTCGCTGCTCTTCAACAAGTTTGAGTTGTTCCTCAGCCTGAAATCATGAACAAAGCATGTTTAACTTCTGATTCTTAGAGAGCAATCAAATACTTGTACATTCCAAGATTTTAAAAGTCAGCTTGGGTACAATGGAAAAAATATAAGCACTCAAACACACAAATTTTTCGCTCCTTGGCCTTTATCAAGTGTAAAAATGACAATCTATAATATGATTTTGCAATGAACGCCAGAGAAGCTATTACTGTAAATGTGGATTTTACTTTGAATTATTATAGATTGTCGTTTTTGCACTTGATAAAGGCCAAGGGGCCGAAAATTTGTGTATTTCAGTGTTTGTGTTTTCATTTGTATCATCCCTTCCCTTTGGAAGAAATATATCAATCTACTACAATGGAAAATTTTCACATGAGGAAATACTTTTGCAGTGTACCTTCTTTATATACATACATGTACACGAGACTAAGAATACACATAAACAAGTACAGAATTCAGAGAAAAAGTTTCCATCTTTGACAATGCATCGCCTTAGAAGTTCTCTTAGATGAAACTATTTACAGGAAAATGTTTTGTTGTTTTACCTTTGACTATGATATACATGTATGTATGTAGGTCACTTACTAATTTTTTCTGAGCCTCCTCAATTTTACGATTGTTTTCCTCCATTATTTTCTCCAAATCCTGACGTTTTTTGCGCTCTTCCTCCTACAAAAAAGTTTGACAAGTCAAAATATTGCCTGAAAACTTTCTTGTGCAAAAATTCCAATAAAACTTGGTACGATGAAATCCTACATCTTTACAGCATTTTCTAATTAATCATGATTTTGTAATCTACATATTGGAAAGACTATGATTCGTTAACCATTATGTATTATAATGAATAATTTTTTTTCAAAAATGGTAGAGACGAAATCCTACGAAAATCAAAGCATACATATCCATCTGAAAGTAACAAAAATAGTATAAAATACATGATTAGTAAAGGTTCAATAAATCAATTGCATCAGTTAATAGTGGAAAAAAAAAATCAATGCTCTATCTTTCTACAAAGAAAGGCATAGGAAAAATTCAGAAGGCATTATTACAATGCATGCTTGTAATTTACCTTTAAAAGTTTACGTACCGGCCGCTACAGAAATCTGGTGTGTATCAGTTTGTCTACTGCTTCTTCTACCTTTCCAAATAAACCTTACATCTCCACTTTCCAAAATTCTTGATTCACTCATTTCAAGGAGTTACATGTATCATTTAAAGTTCAGAATTCTCACAGGTAAGTAAACTCATTAGACTTGAGAATTTCTCATACTAGCATTTTCGTTCTCAATCATGGACCATGGGAAAAGTGAATATTTGTATGCACCGAATTCTTCATATGTCAAAGCAAGTTCATAAGCTTGTGATATGAGACCCTGAATCAGTCATCTTCCTCCAGAAACTTGGAATTCTCAACGAGAATAGCTGTTAATTTCATCGAGTATAATTACAAGGTCAAAACATACGGCATCCAAACAACCTGACTGTGACATTATCAAAGCAGAAATGGGAAACAATTCGATCGATGTATTGTCACCTCTACGGGATTTCCATTACTAGTATCCTACACCACTGATGCTTGTTTCTTTCATAAGCAGTGTATATTGTTGAAACAAAGGACTTCATGTGTAGCCATACATGTGTTTGCAGAGAAACGTAATCGGTGTTGAATTTGCTGTCCCAAAATTTTGAAAACCATATATGCTTTCTTTTGAATTCATATAATCAGCATGATCAGTCAGAAAATGAATTAAATTGTTTGGAAAAAATCTAATAATTTCTTTATGGAAATAAAAAAATGTCCAAAATCATATTAACGTTGCAAATAACAAATACTTTCTTGTTTTCTACATGTATAATTTTGTTTCTCTCAATATCCTTAAAAGCTGAAACAGAAATGCTGATCATGCAGTGTTTTAACTGAGTTTATGCATGATTTTCAAGGCAATGTCGTTTGATAATCATGTGGAACCTTTATTCCCCTTTCTTCACTTCCTTCAAAATTTTAATAAAATTCATTTTACATAAAACTGACAATTTCAAAGTTCCATCCAGATTGTCTTCATAATTTATCATTCCAATTTCCACAGGTTCAAATTTTACCTGCTCAAGAGCACTTACTATTCCAAATGAACACTTGAGCAAGTACATGTACAAATGTGTTATTGTATATAATAAGTACTAGTATTTGAAACAGAGAAGGAATAAAGGTTCTTTTAATATCCTATTGTGACAATGCCTTGGGGAAACAATGATCTGCTCCATTATTCCTTTACAATAAATATTAAATTTTTGCACAAATATTGGCTGTCAATAGGAAGATCTTAGGTTGGGTGTTTATTTTCTCTAGCACAAAAAGATTTTATTGAATTGATCTTAAAGTTGTGAGGTCTTGAAAGATAATAATACCTACTATTCAAAATTTTCTAGGAATTTGTTAAAAATATTAGCAAGAAATGTGACGTACCATAATCTAATTTATTTTTGCTTTTTTAAAATTTCTGTAAAGTAGAAGGGACAAAACACGAAAGGAAAAAAGAGATGATTTGAGAGCCTACTTTTACAATAACACCATGCAAATCCAAACCAAAAAATATTTTTAGGGGGGTAAAAGAGCTTTGATTTATGACAGTGCAGTTGTCAAAAGGACAAAAGCATACAAATGTACAGTACAGAGTAAACACAGACCTAAACAGTTCCTCTCATTCTAATATTGCTCAACAGTTTTCTACGAATCAAGTTATCAAATATACTATAGAGCAGATCACTGCCACCCTAACCCTCATTGAACCTGTTCCTACCTCCTTCTTTTTCTGAGCCTCTAACTCTGCCTCCCTTTGCCGTTCCAGCTCCTCTAACATTTGTTTTTCCATAATTTTCTTGGCCTCCTCAACCCTACGTCTAACTTCCGCCTCTATTTCGTCTTTTCTCCTCTCTAGTTCTTCTTCCACCCTTTTGGCAACAAGTTCCTCTACTCGCCTGGCCACTTCCTCCTCGATTAACTTTTCCTCCAGTTCTTTTTGTTTCCTTTATAAAAAGATTTGCTAATAGAAAGTATCATGTAAATGTATGGCATGTCTAAAAAATTTGTTAAAATTGGTTATTATTTGTAAAGTACAAATTTTCGTCATTTTTAAAAAAAAGTTTTAAACCGTGAAGTTTTCACATGTATAAGATAATGAGGAACTACATTATTCATTATTTTAAATACATATAATACATGTACATGTATGTAGAACCAACCACAACTGGAAATCATAAAATTCCACCTGGCAAGCATTTACATGGACTAGTGAGATGAACATGGTACATGTAGATGTCTGTTGGATTGTTGATAAAAGGGCTTTTTTTTTTTGGCATTCCGTTTGTCCCAGATCCAGAAGCCCTCTCCCTTTAAGCTTTCATTTAATATAGAGAATTCTTACTGAAGCCTCTGTCTCTCTAACTCTGCTTTCTTTTCTTCCTCTTCTCTCCTCTTTGCCCTGATTATAAGGTCATCATCACTACTTGAACTACTGGAAGACAGCGATCTTTTCCTACAAAAAAAAGTTCTTATACATGTTTGCAGGTACCGGTACATTAAATGCATGTACATGTACATTGTACATGTAACAAAGATAATTTGATCAATTTAATACCACCTATATGTACTTTTCCCTGTGGTGGTACCACCTGTATAGGGTTGACAAAGACCATAATTCGTACAGTAGGGGGACCCCTACTAAGTTTTATTAAAATCTACTTAATAGATCTTGTATAAACTGAAAATGTCTGAAAATCATTTCCCTCCTTTATACAATTTATTAGATAAAAAATTCCTTTAAGTTTAAAAAAGAATTCTGTATAAAATACATATTAAACATGTTAAAGCAATGAGAAACTTGCATGAATGTGACAAATTTGCATTTAAAAATCATTCCAAGGAATGCATGTGTCAGAATTTCAAAATTATTTTTACACAGTCATTTGTACCGGTCGAAAAGATTGAAGAAAATAATATCCAAAAATCATCCAGTTTGGGCTGAAATTGATTGAAATTGACAGATTTAAAATCAGGTGTCCGGAAACTGTTCCAGTGATTTGCGAAAAATGGCCAAAATATAGGGTCATAAAATCAGTCTACTGTCCAAGCGGCTCACTTCGGAAACTGGATAAACGCATTTTGATAATTTTGTCATGCAAAAAATAAGATAAAATCTTTATCACTGAATAGATCTCCCTTGGTCGTAAATTTTGGTATATGTTACATGGTCGAGGGTTTATGCAATCAAATTATACAGACAATATAAATTTTAGATGGGGCGTTTTCAATATTAAATTTCAGCGTGACGTCGCAGAGTTTAACATTGAGCCTATGGAGAGCGTCACGACTTCACGAGAAAAATTAGCATGGGAATTGGCCCATCTAAAAATTGCTTTGTCTATTGATTTTGATTGCATGCACTGACTATCATATAACTTGTACCAAAATTTACGACTAAGTGAGATCCACGGAATGGTATCAATTTAATTCAAAATTCTGCATGATGAAATACATGTAGTAAAATCACGTTTATCCAGTACCCTAAGTGAGCAGCGCAGACAGCAGAAACCATATTTCTTGAGAGATTTAATATTTTCTTTCATCACGAGTATCTGTGGGAAGGACATAGCATTATTTGAGAGAAATTTGAATGCTTTCCATTGATGGACGGAGGAGTTATCCCCGAAAAACCTTCAAAATCGTCTGAAAACACCAGCACCACCAGTGCCTAGGAAGGCGAAGGAAGTGGTGGGGACTATGGCCCCACTAGTTAGGAAAATGTGGGGCCATTTTTTAATTTGAAGGGCCATCGAGGTTTCAGTTGGGGCCATAACCTTATATTTGCCTTCCTTTGTCACAAACTAAAACAAAGTGATACCAACAGTTTTTTAGCTACTTAATTCACATTCTAAGGTATAGATAATGATGATATGTTGCGACCCTCACTAGACCCTTTAATACCACAGGACAGCAAAGTACGCTGTCCTTGTGGCAACGTTAACTTCAGCCGCTTCGGTTTCACCGGCGGCATGTTTGTTGTGTCGTGTATGTACACACGTGTACCGCAGCCCAATTGATTTAATACGATCTGTCTGATTCGCTGAATGCGTTCACCTTTTGACCAATCAGATAATCGATAACAAAGTGAAAGAAACAGTCGGAATTCCTCGTGTCTTTCGTAACCACAGTCATGATAAACTCCGGGGAGTTCCAATCGCTAATCGGAATGCAGGGGACGTCTCAAAACTCTACTTGTGTTGGAGCATATTGGATTTTATTGATTTTGCGTTTGCGCCACAGGGCGCAGCGTATACCGTAAGTGTTGCGCCATTTTACGCGGATATGCGCGTATGGCGCAGGGCGCGGGTCCTTCCTAGGCCCTGCACCACAAGTACTTCTTTTCTACCAAATCTGTTTCGGCTGTTCCAGAAAAAGTCGAAAATGTGACAAGTTACAGTAATGATGATGGACATTGATGGACAGACACAGAAATCCAAAATTGTCCAAAAATCCCATGTCAGATTCGGAAATGGAATGACATAATTTTTTTACTAAAGGGTTTGAAACTTCATTCTTAAAGGGTCATTTTACGCTTTCTTTCTTATTGTGCGCGATACAATAAACTCGAACAGGGACGAACCTCTCCCGTCGACTTCTTTTCCTATCTTTTGATCTTGACCGTCTTGTGTGTCTGCTAGAAACGGAACTTCTGCCTTCCCTAGACCGAGACCTTGATCTGCTTCTTCTTTTCTTGTGTTTTGATCGGTGCTTTTGTCTGCTTGACGACCTACTCCTGCTTCTTGATCTCCCCATTTTTATGGAAATTTACTACAAAATGGCGTCTCTTTTCAAACATCCGTTGTACATTGATGAAGCGTCTTGCTGACGTTCGATATTGAAGCCAATTCGACGTACATTTATTCCGAAGCATATAAAATTGGAAGGAAGGGAGCGCTAAAATTTGAACATTTTGAAATAATGAAAACTAAGCACTGCAAAGCGTAGCATCCCCTTTACACGACTTGAATATGTCAATGCACTTGCATACAAGTAGGCAGTGTTCTCCAAGTTTCAACTAATTCTAATTTCTAGAAACCTGGATGTATCACGACAAATATATGGATAATGACCATAGCACAAAATCGATAATTCAGAAAATCAGAAACCGAAGGCATACAAAATCAGGATAAAACAGGAACCAAAGCAAACAAACAGAAACCTCCACCATATGAAAAGAAGCGAACTCCTGATATGGGAGTGAGACCAGGTGCCCAGGTAGAGTAAGCATCTCCTGCTTGCATGCAACACCCGTCGCTTCAATTCAGAACTGTCACATCCGGTTACTTCCGTTTCGGAAGACATAGAGTACAATCTTTGGTTGGATGGTTCATATGGTCTATGACAGAATATCATCCACCATTCTGGAGAGTGGGACATCATAGCGTATGACGAGTTCCCAATTTCAACCGTAGAACTTCCGTAACTTGAGTACTTGCTTATCTGTAAGGTTTCGTGAAATTCTGTGCAGCGGTTGCAGAGGAGATGTCGAAAATGTTAAGTTAACGCCGGACGTACGGACGACGATGGACGGATGACAGACGGCGTGCTATGCCTATAGCTCACTTGAGCTTCGCTCAGGTGAGCTAAAAAGCTTTCACTAATGAACCTGGAATTCTGATGTCACAACATATGTGATTTTTACATGTGCCAACATTTATAAAATTCTGTTTAATCAGTGACCTTGACCTTTGACTTTGATAATCAAAAGGCTAATCTTACTGCAACTCTTGTCTATTGAATGCATCATGAAGTATGTTGAAGAGCATGCAGTTGATTAATCAGGATACCTCTACAGTGGTCCAAAGAAATTCGACCAATTCAAATAAATGACCTTGATCTTATCTATACTAGTTTGTCTTATGACTTCGAAAATCAATTCAGGGCTCCTCCTTATCCCAATTGTGGACCTTAGGTCAATCAATAGATCTTCGTCAAACTTTGTACACTTATTGCTTAAAAGTTTTAAAAGTGTACAAAGTTGGACCAAGATTAATTGAAAAATGGTGCCATAATGCTAGAATTTTGACAATTTCAAACCAAGACTTTGACCAGGGACGATATGAATATTATTTTATATACGTCCCTGCTTTGACCTAATATATATGCATGACCTTGAAAATCTATTAGGAACGTTCATTCTCTTGTCATAAGCAATAATAAGTGTATATGAAGTTTGGTCAAGATTCAATCAAAACTGTGCCCTCTATCCTGAATACAAGGATTTCAAAAATTTCAGTATTGTGACCTTGACCTTGAAAATCAGTGGGATTATTCCTCTTGTCAAAAGCATAAAGTGTATAAAGTTTGGTCAAGATCCAATCAAAATTTTGTCCCTAGGCTGTATACAGAAATTTTAAGCATTTCCATTCTGTGACCTTGACCTTGACCTATGAACTTGAAAATTACTAGGGTTCTTCCCCTTGTCATAAGAAGCAATAAGTGTATGAAGTGGTCAATATTCAATCAAAACTGTTTCCTCTACTGGCTGAATACAAGAATTTTGAACATTTCCATATTGTGACCTTGACCTTTTGATGTACGACCTTGAAAATCACTAGAGTCCTTCCGCTTGTCATAAGCAGCAATAAGTGAAATAACTGGTCAAGATATAATCAAAAATGTTCCCTCTACCCGATTACAAGGATTTTAAACATTTCCTTCAATCAAGATCAAGAAAGATCCATCGATTCATTTGCCATACTGTGACCTTGACCTTTGATCTTGAAAATCAATGGGGTTCTTCCTCTTGTGATAAGCATGAAGTGTATGAAATTTGGGCAAGATTAAATCAAAATGTTGTTTGTCGGCTGCATGTGAAAGTGTGATACATACACATACACTCACACACAAATGTTGCAAGGGGATAATAAATCATTGCCTTATGCAGTCTCTTGGACACAACAAACTTTTCATCAGAACTCATTAATTTATTGAATAACCTGAATCATTATCCATTACAAAGCTGTATACATGTACAATTTTGAAAGGAAATCCTGGTCAAAATGTAGGTCAAAGTCTCAAGGTCAAGCTTACAACAGAAAGTAATGACCTTAAATAACCAACATGCACTGATACAATGCATCCCTTAATATAGTCTAATTAAAAAATCATATTAATATCAAGGTCAGAACTCAAGGTCAATTACTGAAATCAATGAAGTCTACTTATCAAGCTCTATTGCCATGTGAAGTTTCCATGCGACATCTCTTATGGTATTCATACATAAATTAAGATGAATTCAAAATCAAGGTCAGAGCTAAAGCTCAATACATCAAATAAGGTCAAGGTCAACCTCAAGGTCAATGCATGAAATATGGCACTGGTCCACCAATCATATCCCATCACAGTGTTAAGTTTTATTGTGATACTTCGTAAAGTATTGTTACAATAAAGCCCAACACTAAATTGCATTCTTTTAAAAAGGTTGAAATCTTCATGCTTAAAATGTGATGTTTCATACCGTACAGGTACAGTTAAGCCTAACTCTAATTTGTCTTTTTTTTTAAGGTCAAGGAAAAATCTCAAGGTCAAACACGATTTGAAACCCGCTTTCAGATACTCTCCCCAAGTTCTAACCAAAATATGCAAGATTGCAACTACAGCGCGTGCATCATGTCCGCCCTGATTTGTATTATAGGCACCTACCTAAACCATTGTTCAAAAATACTAAGGCACGTATTTTCTGCCAAAGTAAATTGATGATGTCAAGACAACGGAGAACAATCAGAAAGTGCGCGAAAATGTCCGTATAACTTTGGTTAGATGTATTTGCAATCTTCCATATTGCTCAAATGTACATGTATAAATGAATGCACTACATGTATGTAGTAGTTTCCTCTTGACGATACATATCAGATGAAATGTGCATCTACGTACGTTAGAACAAAATACAAATAAATAAAACAATAAAACTTGATAAAATTCAAGGTTTAATATGTTCATATGGCACATATAATTACTTCTTAATGCAAAAGGTACTTCTACATTATTCTTATTTGACATGCATATCTAAGTATGAAATGGTTTAGGGATAATTGCAAATACACATTGGTCTAGCTACAAATCGTCACAAAATAATTTCTCGATATTAAAAAATAATTCAGAAAATAGATGCTAATACATGTATTCAGATCTTTGTTAGGTAATGCCTATCTAGAGAAGAATTTTTTTTTTATAATCTAGATTGAGAATCTAAGAAGAGGTATAATGGTTAAATGTTTCTGTGACTACACAATGAAGTATGAAACTGTTTGAAAATTCGTTTTAATATCGCTAGAAAACACCATCCTGGCTAAGGCAAGGCTCTGATTCACTCTCTTTCATCTACACATTCAGTCTTCTCAAAATAGTTACATCCCATTTGGGACTGTTCATTTACTTCAGACACCATCCCAAATGGGATGCAACTCTGTAAATCGAGGACCTAATAGACCATTTTCCGATCTTGTTAGAAAGCACAAAATGTCAAAGTCAACATATCTTTTGGCGTTGTTTTTCATTATAACGTTACCATTAAAAGACACAATTCCAATGAGACGTAACAATGAAAAAGTGCGCAAAAATTGCCTACCTCGGATATTTTTTGTCATTTTGTCAGCCATTATGAATTTTGGCAAGTGCTCCATCTAACAATGCATAATAAAATATAACCTACAGTAAACGTGGTTACTTTTGCTGGGGGAAAATTTTAGGATTATAAAATCAGAAGACATTACGCTTGGGAGAAATATTTGTGATATAAATGCCTCTGCCTTTGTAAGAATGCAGTAGGGGTATTTTCGCAGGGTCAATTGATTTGTGAAGTATGTGAAAATTTCCCCCACGCGAAAATTTCCAAACAAAGAATAACTTGAGAGATAAAGATTGAAACATACAAAAAATTGAATTGAAGATACACATTGTATTTTTATTCGTTTAAATGAAAGAGCCTCTTGTTATTTTCTTTATCATGACTATGACTGCATAATCTTAGACTTGGCAAAGGTGGCCACTAAAAGTTACAATGGCTTTATGTATATTTATTTTGAGAAGATGGCCTTTGGTGTTAAAATGTCAAATCACAATAGGCCATTTTCTAGAGAAATGATATAACTGTTCCTAACTTTGATTTTATACACACAGACACCCGACATTACATCATTTGGCAAAATTTTCCATTGTGACGTCACATCTGATCGCACGGTCTTGAAGCACCCTGATGTGTTGTCGTGCCTTTCATTTTGACGTCACAATGAAAATATCCAGAAATTTTGTGATGTCTGGTGTTTGACCGTCTCATGAGTTTATTGGAAAATCAGCTATTGAATCTGTATAAGTAACTGAATGATTAGAATCTATACATTTTTTGTCCTTCTCCTCCATCTAAATACACGTATGCATTCTGGGATTGTGGCTGCTAAGGACTATAATAGAAAAAATATTCTCATTGAAATATAAAGTGCCTTTGAGTAAAGCCTAGAAAGATAGCAAGATGGGCAGTGAAACAGAGCCTTGCCTTAAGAAATATGGAAATACATGGAAATTATACCTTCATATTGCAAAATAGAAATAAATGCAGAGAAACATTTCCATGCATGTCCATAACCCTAATACATCCTCATATACATTTTCCTAACTCTTTGTTCACAGTTAAATCATGCAAGGTAACTAAATACTAACATTTTTTTTACAGTGTCTATGACTTATAGAGCCCATGGGAGATATGATGTGCCAAAATGATAATGATTTAAGAACTTGAACGATATTCTAAGTAAAATACATCAATTTGTAAAGCTCAAGAAAATGTAACAATTCACAAAACCTTCCTTATACTGTAATGAACAGGGAGAGGGTGTAGAGGGCCAGCCGGTCTGAGGGCGTTGGTAATGTTGTTAAACTTTTGACCGATCCTGTTTCGTTTTCCGAAATAAAATATGTTTAAACTAATGAACAGATTTTCTTCAAAGGAAACTGATGTAAAGTGTCCGATACATGTGATGAAGAAAAATTGCATTAACGTTAAAAAGCTAGTGTTGATATGTTACGCAAACCTTTAACTAATTCAATTGTGTCGTATCAAAGTAAATTACAAATCTCATTGCTCAACACATTTCAAAGGTCCATATTCATTTTGACACCTTTTAAAAATCTTATTTACAGTTCCTATCACTAGCAATTCAACATTTGTGCATTAATTAATTTAATTAAACTGGTAACAATAGCAATAAAGTTTCTACGTCAGTCATTCATAAACAACAAGCATGAGCAAAGTAAGAAAATACAGATTGCAAATTGTATTCTAACACAGTGATTTGTAAGACTAGAGGGTACACTATATTGCTTGTATATATATAACGAGAAAATGCAAATATAGTAAGTTAAACAGCATTTTAAAAGGGGGATACAGAAATATATTGGGTTGATGAAAAAAATTGTATTGGGCGAGGCGGAGCCCCCCTGTAAAACACTGTATAACAAATTTCTACCACCGATGCCGATGGCTTCTGGTTTGTGTACGTTGCGTCGGCAGATTTTAAAGTCTCTCAGTGTAAAGCCTCTTGGTAGAAGCAATATATCAACATAATATCCTGTCAGTAACACAATACAACATAATATTCGGTTATTCTCGACCAATCAGATTGCAAGAAATTTGCCAGAAGTGGCGTAATGTACAATGCATTGCCCTTCCCTGTCCCAAAAAGCGTAATATGATATTTCTGCTGCAGAGATAAGAAAAAAATTTCTTTTTCCAGACTTTTTAAAGTCTTAAACATATAGAATTTAGTCTCCATACAATCATGTTGTTATAAAACATAGGTCATGTATTTTTTGAAAATGACCTAGCAGACCAAGAGATCTTGGGACTGAATTCATAGGCCATATTTCAGGGGTGTAAAATTGTAAAATATGGACAAATCTGGACAGAAGGCAGGGGAAACACAGGGAAGGGAAAGATTGACCAGGACACACTGACAAACCTGTATATGTTTAGAGTAATATCCTCACATGATGTGGGGCTAGGAAAGAGTATATAACACCTACAACCAAATGAAAGACGAAATCTGTGTTTAAACAGCAGACTACTGGTATAACATTGACGGTGTCAAGGAACAGCACTATCTAACAACCTTTTTGAAACAGAAATAAATATTTTCAAATTTTTTTAAATTATAAAAAAGAAACTGCAACAGAGTTCCATAATTTCAAAAATGAAATTATTCATAAGACCTGTTGGTTACTAATAGATCAGTTGATCAGTGGAGATGAACGTTCATAAAGAAAAATATTGTTCAGTTTTTACAATGAAGATACACAATCATACAGAAAAATAGTGTATTGTTTTTACAGCGAAGATACACGGTCATACAGAAAAATATTTTAACATTTCCGTAACAAAGCATACAAATAATTTGATAATATTCTCCATATATTTTCTTTTATCACATGAAACTTCTTTGACGTGTATTTGATTAAAAATCCTGATCAACGTACATAAATATTTTACATGTACATCCATCACTTTCATGGCATTTACATGTAAAAGGGATGAAAAACTTCAAACAAAGTATATAATTACAATAGATATCCTAATGTATGCTTTTATACTGTATTAAATATAAAATTTTGCCACATTTTCCAAAATTATTGTTTTCTTTACATGCATGTATATTGCCATGAGTGTATGTCATAAATAGAGAATGAGTGTCTTAATTTGTGTTTTGTCTAAGGTATGAAACACACAGCAAAAGAATCTATCATACATGTAAGACAGATCAAAAACTGATTCCAGGGGCATAAAAAGAGATAAGAAATTTTACAGCTACAGTACCATAGAGTACAGTAGTATAGAGGCATAGATATGTGGGGGCTATGATATGCGGTTTTCTTACTGGGATTAGGCTCAAAATAAATATATCACTCTTATAAGCCATTTCTTATGTAATTTACAACATGGGAACAAGCAGAGTAAAGTTTGCATATAAAGTGACGAAAAAAGTCTCATTGATAAAGTCATTTTGCAACTAAGTATAATAAACACAAAATACCTCAAATGTAAATCATATTTTTCAATATCATTTGATTAACTTTGTGAAACAGTTTTTGAATCATGTAGTGACCTATAGCACCTTAATTTATTGCCTTTTTACATGTGATTTATGAAGAATATGTTTACATGTAAACATGTATATTTCTATTACACAAAATTTGCATTTACTTACAATTGCATTTAATGAAATTCAATACAGTACATAATGTACTACTCATACAAATACAGAATAAAGCTGTACAATTATATACAATTGTATGTACAGTGTACATCATAAAATACAATTGAAAAATGTACCTTATGTAAGTTTTTAAACATATCAACGAATCATGAACAATAAAGAGCACTAGTGAAACTACTACATGTATTTTCAACAACAGACAGCTTGAATTATTTTTTTTATTTACAAAATAAGATGAATACACTGTCAGTTTATAATTCCATCTTTTCGATTTTTCAAGCCTACATTCGATTTGTGCAGGTATATGACGTAAAAGCACTGTCACGTCATTAAATTCCTTTGAAACATCATATCTTTAACCCTGTTTCCCTTAATTTCAGGCTGGTTTCCATAAAAATTGACGACGTCACAATGCGTTGATGTCAGTTACCTGCACAAATGGGAAGTAACTCTGTATTTCGTTTTGTGTTTTAGCTGTACTAAATCCCAGTATGGAAATTATTTGATACAAAAGGAGTTTCAATAATCTAACTTTTGTACATTTTGGAGGGAGACATATTTTTTTCTTTTAATATTCTGGTTATCCAATTGGGTCTCTGTTATAAAGTACTTATAATATATACACTTGAAGATATGGACAATTTAGCAAATAAACTTCATACAAAAATACATGTGGGTATGCAGATATGTGCAAGCTGCTGAAATACACATCAGTACAAACAAAAACAAATAAATAAGTTGATATACATGTAAACAGTATGGATCACAGCTTTGAAAGGTGAAAAATTATGTACACTAAGTCTTAGACTAAAATTGACGTTCTTGTACAAAAATTTGTAATGAACATAAATTCATACAATTATAAGTTTTCTAATACAAAAACAAACTTCAGAATCAAATACTTGGCAGTTTTTATGGAAAATATAATTCAACAAAGATCAAAAATAGATATCCATCTATAAAGAAAAGCAATCTAAAATAAGTGTAAATCCATTAGAAAACAATACTACATAATATGGTTTTATCCAGGTGTAAATTCTATCATTTATTAGAGAGGTTTAGAAACCGTAACGTGTACTGGTACGTGTACACACAATAACTGTGTATGACGTCATTATTCATTGTGTACGGGAAATCGCTACAAGTTGTCCCCAATGTGTAAATTGCGAAATTGCCACCTACACGTACATACAAACATGCAGACCTTTTTGTTTATATAGCAGATGTATTTCATGAATAATTGTACCAAGTATATTATATAAGTTTTAATTCATCATTTTATCTATATATTAGTCTCATATATGTTTGAATATGTATATTTTACATCATCGCTAAGGGCACCAGTACTCGTGCACAAACTCGTCAAGTTTCTAAATCTGTGCTATTTTCTACGTGTAGATGTAGCCTTCTAAACCTCTGTACTATTTGAAGAATTCTATGCAGGTATGATATTCATGTAGAGCTTATAGATGGATATGGTAAAGTTTTAGTCAAGGCATTGAAAAATCTCAATAGATCTGTAGACAATACCACGATGATTGTGTGTCATAGCAGTTTACATCATCATTATGAAATAAACATCGTTGTAGAAATCATCAGGCTTTGGATGCATCCTCCATTGAAGCTATCCATCTGAAATTGTTAAGATGAATACACGTATAATGTCAACATATGAACTTGTCCTCCAGAACAAAATCATTACTAGATTAATAGAATCTAGCACCACTTTGAGTTCTGGATAGAAAAACATCAGTTCAGAGTGGGATTGATCAAGTCCCAATTACCGAGGCGAGAGTCGAGGTTGGGACGCTGATTATCTCACTAGAGACTGATATTTTTGTATCCGGAACTCAAATGTGGTGCTCGATTATTTTCTCGCACATTGAAACCTTCAAAGTCCTCTTGTTTACGCATCAGAATGACTGAACGTCAAGCTAAATGTATGTGCATGTGAAATAACGTACGTCAGTTTGTCTGTTATGTCATAAAGGAACAATCAAAAGCACCGGATCAGGGGTGCCGGATAGAATTCTCTAGCACTGCTGAAAAGGGGAATCAGCCTATCCAATGTGCGAGAAGCATGCAATATTGTTGGAAGATTATATACATGTACTTTTGCAAGTGATATACACTACTTCTTACAATCAAATTATTCTTCTATGGAAAAAAAAATCTGTAATGTTCCCTAAGTATTATATATAGAGAGAATATGTGTCTTAATTTGTGTTTAGTTACAGGTATGCAACACACAGCAAGTGCATTCATCGTACATGTAATATGCGTTAGCGCATTTCATGCGATAAATGCACTTGCTGTATGTTGCATACCCGTAACAAAACACAAACTATGACATGTTTTCTATATACATGTACATGTACAGTATATGCACCATAATTGTCAGTTTCATTCTTGTTTTTCCATATAAAAAGGTGACGTTAATTTATATAGGTCACTGCAGGTTCAGTTTGCAGGTTAGAACAGCCGTTACAGCACATTTCTGTACAGCTTATGCATTGTGATATCACAAGCCTTTACATGCAAAATGCAACACGTTCCTGTCAATCGTTTCATCTAAGGAAATTACATCAGCTGTGCATATTAAATTTCTAGAAAGTAATTACTTACAAAAACAAAATCACCAATATACTATGTCCATGATTTTTAGTTCAAAAGATATGGCCCAGGTTAGGTTTTTTTTAGATTGGACCCTGACTTGGGTTAGGACAATAGATCTCCATACATGCATTTGTCCAGGTGAGCTAAAAAGCTTTAGAAAGTGAATGACTTCCTCTATTTGCAAGGATTTATGTAAATAACATTTCTCTTTTCATCAAAGAAAAGCAGCCATTTTCACATAAATACTTACGATAAATTTGAGAATTTGTCGTAACTTTCAAGTATATATATTTCTAAAAATCCATATTCAATATTTAAATCTTATGTCACATTTTGGATATTTCAGTAGTTAGAGAAAGAAAATCAAAACTGTTTGAAGATTCTGATTTATTTGACTGAGATATGATGAATTGAAAGTTACGACAAATACTCAAGTTTATCGTAAGTATTTTTGTGAAAATGGCTGCAGATATCAAAAGCATACCTCTTATTAGCCTCCTCATCTTCAGCTTGAAATATAATGGCCGGACGATTTTTATGGATTAGTTGAAATAGAACTGATGGCTTACATCCTTCATGGACCTGTGTGTAAAATTATACAGATTATGTGAAGCTAGATGGCATTCAGTGATAATATTCGGAAGAGTGAGAGAAGAAAATGCTCACTTCTTACCAGATGATGAATAGTTAGCACAGTATGATGAAGAGCATTTCAAATAATATGGAAGTGTTCAAACTCTTTACCCTCTTGAAAAAATTTCAAACCAATTTATCATGCACCAGACATGTGTTTATGATATTAAATCCTCATCAGTGATGCTTCCAGCCAAAGTTATTTTCATAAGCCGCCAAAATTCATTTCAGTAGCGCCCTAAAAACCAAAAACAACAGTAATACCTGATTAAGTGATCCCACTACATATCCCACTACCGGCATACTTTCAACTGCTGCCATGTCCTGTAAACAAAGGGATTGAAAATTTAAAATTAAATTTAATTTGGTTGAAAATCAAAATTAACAAGTTCAACTGCTGTCAAGTCCTATTAAGTACAGGTCCATGTAAGGATCAGGCAGTTGAAAAACCTTAGAATTTTTGCAAAACTTTTTTATCTTGAAATGTGTTCAGATCAGCCTCCACATGACTGTTCTGAAGGAATTTTCCTAATACTTGGATGGTGAAGAAAGTTATAGGGGTAGCAAATTTGGTTGAATTATATAGAGAAAATTTTCCTGCCATTTTTTCCCTTCATAATCCTTTATAAATTATGAGGTGAATAATTCGCTTCACCATCGCTACCTTGAGAAATAAATATCATATTTTTGATTTGTACCACATATATTTCTCAAAACAAAAATAAAAAGTTTTGCAAAAAATTTCAATGTATCACCCCTGTGCGATTCTTACGTGGACCTATACTTAACAAAAGGTTGACAGTCAAAGTTATATGAACTTGATATGATTATGTCATGCAAAAATGCAAAAGCATAATGGACAAAATACTTATATATAAAATAAGTCCATATATTTGTATAAAAATTTCATGAATTTCAAATACTTAAAATTATTAGAGTAATTTACTTACATTACTAGCTTTATAGGTGTAGAGAACTTTGTCTTTTAAGACAAACCAGAATTTCTTCCATTTCTTTCCTTTCAGAATCTTCAGGTAACCACTGATTGACGAACCAGTGTCATTTGCATGTACCTATGAAAAAATCAAATAACGTTTTATCTTATTTCCAGAGTTTACAAATTATTATTTAAGTTTAAATTGGTTTTTTAAACAAAGAACATACATGTATATATTTTGCTTTCAGTGTGTACATACACATTCTCTGCAAAATATATATATTTTGCTTTCAGTGTGCACATACACATTCTCTGCAAAATTTGAATGAAAGCAAATGATTTGTATGTAAATTACTTGAAAATCTACATGTTTTTTTAACACTATATTGAATTTCTTAGGATGGAATTCATTTACTGCATATTTATCATATTTAAGGTATCCGTTGTACAAATAAATATCAAGTGTATTATATAGTTAGAATCATGGCTTATATTTACCTAAATATACGATAATACAACATAAGTAATGGTTTCTATCATCAAAGGTCAACATGCCAACTGTCGCTCAAGTCACGGAAACTATCGAGACACTGCCGAAGATTACTAAGATAATTTTAACACTATTTAAATGGACGAGACGTCTGCAAGATCTCCATTTGTACATTGGATACGTTAGTTATTCAATGGCTTGATATTGACTTTGTGTGAAGATTTATTCCATAAAGTATGGAGTTGCCTAATAACAGTCAATTTTCAGATGAAATTCTAATCTTCTCAAATTACCTCTTTCAGCCTTGCAGGTCTGCGGATGTTGAACTTTGGTGTGAATCTGGCACTTTTCCTGATCTGTTGGAACCTTTCTAGTAAATTACCAAGGCTGAGCAATGATCCATCCGTATCATGAGTTACACTGTCTGTAAGACTGGAAGAACGCCTCTTTCCCTCTATGGCTAAAATAATCAACCATAAAAAAAAAATGTTTTTGTATGAAAATTGCTTAAATGTAAAGAAAAAATTCTAAATATCATAATTTACAAGTATCTTTGATGGGAATTAAGGGAGGAAGTTCACTACTGTCTGTGCATCCCACTTTGGAAATCGAATAATTGAAGTTTTGTCTATTTTATCAGCAAATTTACCGATTGAAATTCATAAAGAGGGATAGATCTCGAACTTTCGTAACTAACAGTGTAAATTATATGTTTGTGTAGCCAATACTGCGCTCAGTGACAGAAAATGGATTTACATGGGGAGTTTTTCTATGTTAATTTTAGTGTGATATTGCCGATGTTTAACATACTAGTAGATGTCTATGGAGAACGCCAACGATGTCATGCTAAAAATCCTCATCTATAACTATTTTCTCTCCCTATAAACGTAGTATTGGTAGTACAGACATATAACTTGTGCCATTAGTTACAAGAGTACATCTATTCCCCATATGAATTTTATTTTAACGTGAGCTGCACAGACAGTAATGTTTATAATAACTGTGACAAATCTACGGGATATCATGATTGTTTTTGAATGATTTGGATTTTATTGTTGGAAATCTAGTTTAACAGGTATTTGCAATTATAAAATCATTCATGTATGCCTACAAATCAAATAATGTTATCCCAATTCTAATATACTTTTTTAAAATGCATGTTTCATGACGTTACTATACAATGCTGCTAAGAATGTGACATCATCTTGATTTAACTTGAAGGCATTAATGCAATGCTTTTACAGCCATAAATTGAACAAAATCAGCCAATGAAATTGGCTGTTGCAGAATTTCATGTTTTCCAAAAGCAGAATTTTGGAAGGAGGACAGGGGCAAATCCAGCATTTTCAACAAAGCTTCCACAGAGAAATTTAGTACTGTAAAGAAGGAGGGGTAAGGATTATGAAGAGAGAGTTAAGTTCTTAAAACAGTACATTTCTTTACTTAACCATGTTAACAATGTGCTTGTTTATGGACTTGCATGTATTTTTGAAGAACACTGATCTCAGAATAAACAATCATAAAAAGCTGCTTGACATAATACAAAAAGAAATAAAACATTTGAAGCAAGTCTCTAAGAAGTGCAGTGAGATGTGAATACAAGAGAAAAATTCTTTTTTACTGGATCAGCCTATTATAAATTATCAGTCACACTTCTCGGATTTATCATCTCGTCCTACAGAAAATCCATTATTCTAAACCTTGTCGTCTGGCTTTATCCCCTTATACTTAAGAAAGAACTGAATGAACATTCTGGGTACATTTTGGTAGATCTTAAAAGATAAATTGGCTTCTTTTAACGATAAATCCATGCATTGGAATGTCTGGTAACCCTCTTATGATGTAACATTCACACAACGTAAAAGTCGAACCGAGAACGGTCATGCGGTAGACACCATTTGTGAACAGGTGAAATAGTACAATAATACTTCAACCCTTTTTTCTCCAATACAAAGTTTCTTCCTTCATAGCAGAGTTTTACACGTTCAATACCATCCAACTGATTCAGACCCATTTATGCAAAAAGTAGACAAGAATTTCTGAAAGGAAATTCTCCACGAACATTCCAATGAAGATTGTAAAATTGAAACAGAATAAAGAAGTCCTTTATAGGTAAGAGATAAAACATATACATACTAATAACAAGGAACATACAATATCTAGAAAGTTTAAGCTCTCCAAGGGCAGAAAAATTCTGGATACAGAGTATTGTTATAATTTATGCATTTGGAGTTAATAGCTATGAAACAGAGAACATATTATTCATATCAAATAGCTTCGATATAAATATATATATGTATATGACTACATCCTACTCCAACAACTAATGGTGCAAAGATACATAAACATGTATGTGTTAGAAGAGTATATCATATGACCTTGACCCTTAGTTATGAATTTGGGTCACTTCCATAATGAATACAGTGCAAATACACTTGTGCACAATGTATGCCGTATTTATACTCATAAATTTGGGAAAGGAACGTCTAATTATTCATGATTTTCTAACCACTATTTGAGCTACATGTATATAAAACACATATTTTCTTATCATTACGAAAAATAATTAAAAGTTAAATTCTTTTTTTCAAATTATTCATTATGAAAAGAAAGATAAGTAAATACAAAATGTATAGGCAAATGTGAAAATAATATGACCCAAGCAGCAGAGAAAACACCCTTGAATATTTTACATGTACGTACCCTTTTCAGTTAGATCTGTAAATCGCATTTCGATATAAAAGATACGGATGCTTTTTGCATGCATATTATATATACTGTATATGCAAACAACATCATAAAATTTACGATTGAATAATGATAAGCTAACAATATTTCAAGACAATTAAAGCACAAAAAATACAAATACAAAATGCTTACTCAATCTGACTAGAGAATCATGCATGCTAATGCATTAATGATAATCCTTAACATACAAATAAACTTCTTATACATGTATATCATTTTTTATTAAAGAAGATGGGTTTTTTGTAATGAGTGTGCCACATGTTCATGTATATGATAAGGATAAGGACAGACTTCTGAAATGTTTAACATTTTCGAAAAAAAAAAAAAAAACATGAAAAAGATGATGTTCTTTTATCTCATGAAGTTTGTTTAGAAAAAATAATGTATTTACATGTACATCAAAAGATATAATCAAAAGATATATTTGTGTTTGTTCGAATTATTCTGAAAATATCAATAAATCAAAATGTGAAAATATAAGACAAGAATACAGGAAAAGGAAAATTGTGACAAAAAATAAAATGAAATATTTAAAAAAATCAACCCTTACAATTCAGCTATGATTCCATGTAAAAATAGAAATGCACATAGCAGTTGCAGTGAAACAAAAGTTTTATGAGGCACACTTATTGAGTTAAGTCCCCTACATTAATGTTGTAAAACGAAAACAAAGGCACAGTTTACAATGACAGTAATGCATAATAAAAGGGAAGCTTATCAACAAAATATTTTAAATTCATTACGAACATGCAAAGTTACAAAGTAAGACTCACTACAAATTGATTGGCAAATATATACTGTATCGAGTATAAATACGTACCTGCTTTCAGCTGTGAATAACACTCGTCACACACACGAGCCGGTTTGTTTCTAAGGTACTCCAGGGGAGCTTTATTGTCTGAGCAGTTAGAACACAGAACCTGTATGGAAAGTTAAACATAGGTAATCACAGATTACAAAGCTCACCTCGTGGCAGCAAAATTCAATTCAAACATATTTCTAAGTACATGTATATTGGCTTTTAAAGGCAAAATCATTCATGCGGAAAAAGTAGGTCAAGGTCATTTTATGAAAGTTTGATCAAAGATACATCCAATATGCAAGTTTGGTACATGAAGCACTTATACTTTGCTCAATATTGGCTTTTAAAGGCAAAATTACTCAAGCAGAAAAAGTATGATCAAAAATACATCCAATATGTAAGTTTGGTACATGTAGCACTTATACTTTGCTCAATATTGGTTTTTAAATGCAAAACCACTCAAGCGGAAAAAGTAGGTCAAGGTCATTTTATGAAAGTTTGATCAAAGATACATCCAATAAGCAAGTTTGGTACATGTAGCACTTATACTTTGCTCAATATTGGCTGTCAAAGGCAAAATCACTCAAGCAGAAAAAGTAGGTCAAGGTCATTTTATGAAAGTTTGATCAAAGATACATCCAATATGCAAGTTTGGTACATGTAGCTCTTATACTTTGCTCAATATTGGCTTTTAAAGGTAAAATCGCTCAAGCGGAAAAAGTAGGTTGAGGTCATTTTATGAAAATTTGATCAAAGATGCATCCAATATGCATGTTTGGAACATGTAGCACTTATACTTTGCTCAATATTGGCTTTTAAAGGCAAAATCATTCAAGCGGAAAAAGTAGGTCAAGGTCATTTTATGAAAGTTTGATCAAAGATACATCCAATATGCAAGTTTGGTACATGTAGCACTTATACTTTGCTCAATATTGGCTTTTAAAAGCAAAATCACTCAAGTGGAAAAAGTAGGTCACATGCTGCATCCAATGCATGGGTCCATCTCGGCATCCAAAGATGAATCACTTGTGCAAGTTTGGTTACTGTAGCATTAGTACTTTGTCAGATACTGAGCTACCCCAAACTTCTTAACCAAGTCAATCAAGTGGAAAAAGTAGGTCACATGCTGCATCCAATGCATGGGTCCATCTCGGCATCCAAAGATGAATCACTTGTGCAAGTTTGGTTACTGTAGCATTAGTACTTTGTCAGATACTGAGCTACCCCAAACTTCTTAACCAAGTCAATCAAGTGGAAAATGTAGGTCAGATGCTGCAACCGATGCATGGGTTCACTTCAGCATCCAAAGATGAATCACTTAATGTAGCATCAGTACTTTGTCAGATACTGAGCTACCCCAAACTTCTTAACCAAGTCACTCTGAGCTACCCCAAACTTCTTAACCAAGTCACTCAAGCGGAAAATGTAGGTCAGATGCAACATCTGATGCACAGGTTCACCTCAGTATCCAAAGATGAATCACTTGTGCAAGTTTGGTTACTGTAGCATCAGTACTTTGCCAAATACTGAGCTACCCAAAACTTCTTAACCGGACGGGACGCGGACAGGGACGCAGATGCGCGGGGGTATAGCATAAGCTCACTCAACTTCGTCGAGGTGAGCTAAAAATAGTTTATACAAATCATTATGTATAGGCCATGCAATAGGCCACTTGCCAAAATTCATAATGGCTGACAAAATGACCAAAAATGTCGGAAGTACGCAATATTCGTGCACTTTTTTATTGTTCCGTCTCAATGGAATAATTGTGTCTTTTTACAGTGACGTCTTAATGTAAAACAACCCCAAAAGATGTTCACTGGTTCAATTTGTGCTTTCTAACAAGATCAGAAAATGGTCTATTCATGATTTTGAAAACCTCATTCACTTTCACATAATAAGTGTTGTTTTTTTTTTTACTATAATGATACCATGTACTTATAATTATCTTTATACTGAAAAGAAGTGATGCATAAATGTATCCCTTTCAGCATCAATGGATTGTGAATATTGCACTGGTTACCCCTTGTCAGCAATAACTAGTTCATTACTTGACATCACAATGAAAAATACTGACCCTTCCAAACGCGGAAAAAATCTAAGAAATTCAATGACATCACAATGCAATTTCGATGTTTGACCGAGGTTCTAAGCTTGCTTGTCCGAGGTAAAAGCATTGTAATGTCACAAAATTTTGCATTTTTTTTCCTGCAATCAGAAGGGTCCATTGCCAAATTGCGTGCATCTGATCTTGAATTTATACCAGTACATGTACATCTCCCCTTTTTTATTACATGTAGAAGTTCATAATCTCGAAATCATTTCATATACCAAATTTTCTAAAATTTAAAACAAATTTTATTCATATTTGGAAAAGTTCTGATTCATTTGAATCGTCTTACTACTTACACGACCACATGCCCTGCAGTGATGACGCCTCCAAGTGACGGAGAATTCACACGTACAAATCATACACATAGTGACTCTGGTATCGGGAATCCAGATCGGCGCCTTAGAACCAAGCTCATAGTCTATGTTATATATGGACTGGAAAAAAGAAAAGTCAATTTAAAATTTCTTGAATCTGAATAGCTTTTATAACGTTTTGAGAGTAAGAGCTAAACGACAATCAAAGGCAATGAAATGATAAACTTTACATGTATGTCTGATAAACATGATAAATGATTCAGAAACTTATGTATGTATCTTTTATTAAAAAAAGCTGACATACATGTACATATTGAATGCAGATACTGTAAACCTGGAAATTTTTGCATGGGGTAATTTTCACGCTTTTCACTATTGTAATCGCTATTTTCGAAAACCAGAGTTACTTCCCATTTGAGACGGTATCTGACGTAGACAGATTGTAACGTCATTAATTTCTATGGAAACAGTCTTAAAAGTCTGGGAAATGACGGTGTAAAATCAACGTTACCATACCATTTTCATGAAGTCACAATGGTTTTACGTCAGATACCGTCTCTAAGGGGAAATAACTCTGTATTCCACAAAGTCCCAATAATCATCGCGAAAATAACCCCTACATGACAATTATAACAAGTATAAAAGACTAAAGTGAATTTTCCCGAGTTTGCAAAAGGACTCCCACACACTGGTAATTTCTCGAAAATTCCCCCCAAACGAAAATAATCACATTTTGATATCGCATCAAATAAGTGTGGACAGTCAAAATATGCCCTCATCATCCTGCATAGAATCTATATTCATCCCTACCTGATTGTCGACCCTTGTGTCAAATGTTTTCTTTCTCTGTGCATTTTCACTTATGGCACTCTGTAAAGCTATCACCCATTCATCTCTTTCTTTGATTGTTCTATATGTACATGAAAAGAAAAGTATCGGTAATAATTTCTACTGTAGAAACTACGTGAGTGATGTACATGTAGGCTTTATCACTACTAGTGTATGGGAAGGAATTTCATTGCATTTTCCATGATTTTGTACAACTTCAAGTGGTCACTTCTTAGGTTACACTACATAGTATCCGCAGTGTCGCATTTGGAATTTGGCTAGGGATGATTTTTTAAATGGGGGACAGATGGGGTCCAGCTTCATTATGTGAGCTTTATTATTGAAATAACTATGATTTTTGATATTTGGAAGAAAGAACTAGCTTGTTGTCTTGAGAAAAGAACATTATTTCCATTGTATACCTCATATGTATAGTATGACCGGATGTGAAAGTAAGAGGTCATGTGACAAGCCTTGGGCAAAGAAATGAATGCTGTATTTAGGTAAGAAAACTTTGACGTCATATTTCTCGAATTGCATCAGGTGAAAATTCAAATAAATTGCACATATTATATACCCAACAAAAAAAGAAACGCACCACTTAATCTTCATTCTATAAAATGAATTATGTAATCTATAGGTATTCTATTCTTTTCCATCATAAATCGTAGGTATACGAGCGACTTATTCTGTCAAACGCCAAACAAATCCGTCTTCATGATCACAGACAGCACAATGATAAAGACACGTGGTTCAAAACGCAATGTCACAAAATGGCTTTTAAGAATTCCGTTCACATTCTAGAAATGATTAAAGCTGTTTAACCTATCCAAACTGATATATCAGGCATTGCGATTTGTTTTTAAATGATGATAAACAATTTCCCCTGAATACAAATTAATTTAATTGCTTCAAATGACGTCATCAAAGAGAAAGTCTAACTTTGTGAAAAACATCCTAAACATAAACTCTTTTGAAAATAAAGTCTGTGTTGTGATATTTTTCGCCCTTAAATGTGTCGCAGAGCACAAAAATACCCTTCTACATCTAGAATCTGACCTTTTTTCGCAAGCACAGTTTTCAGAAACAATACCGCGATATTGACAGGTCATTTTTACATGCATTTTCAATGGTTTTGGACGTTAGTTTTAAGCTTTTCTGGTATTTCATTTGCTTATTTCAATGCGATGTTAAAGATAAATCTGCAACAGATAAATAAGAATGGCTGAAGACAAAATTAGTTTTCATATGGGATCAGAATTGCCACATTTTGATATCCTTTATTGTAAAACATACCCCAATATCCGGATATTTCCACTAAGACATTTAATTTTAAGATTTATTGGCATATTTTAACTACATTTGAATGGAGAAACCAGTATTCATCTATATTTTTACAGAAAATTTGCTGAAAGTGGTCAAACAACAAAATTTCAGAAGGATACCAAACCTGCAGCCATGCAACAGAAGCTAGAAACAACGTGCTTTATTCAGCTCTATCATTGTGATATGTTGCGAAAAAATGATCGAAACGTTTTTTATTCCCGGTAATTCGAGTGCTGGAAAAAGAAAATTATAATCAAATGCCTAACGAAATTTTTTTGATCAATTGAAAAAAATCACTATATAATATGATATGCGTTTCTTTTTTTGTTGGGTATAGAATAAGAAATACACAACAAATAGACATACAGTTTATTAAGAAAATCATTTGAGAAGGATGTCAAATTTGAGTCACTTTGAGGGGTCATGCCCCATTTCCATGTCATCTTCTAATGTACTGCTATAACTTTGAGCAGCATGTCTGACTGACAGGATTTGTTCAGATGAAATCAAGAATAATAGAAGTAATCAGTAATAAGAGTACTTTTTATTGATATGTAGCTTTATATTGTATGAGCAATATAAAATTATTAATATAACGTCAACTATTGCATGCCTTTCATTCAAAACGCTCAATTTTCAATGACCAATACTATGGAGTGCAACCTTAAAAAGGATAACAGACTTCAAGTGACCATTTTTTTTTTTTCAAATTAATGAGACAAAGGTGCACTGCTCTGTCCAAATCACTGCATGAGGGAAAATCAATTGTTACAAATATTAATAAAAGGTCATATGTTTTGTCTAATATTTGTAAAAGTTGATTCCTATTTCTTGTAAAACATGTATGTGGAATAACTCAATTTTACTGGGATGAAATTCTGATGTCAAAACTGAGGAATATTACAACAGTACATCATCCCTTTCAAGGGCAACAAAGTCATCTTTCAATGACCTTGAACTACGACCTTAAAATTCAGCAGACTTTCCTTTATCAAGATCATACACTCATTTGATTTTTGTACTGACATTTACTTCTTCATATTCTTATGTTTATATTATTTCATAAGAATTATGTTACATGTATATTACTTCATAAAAATTACAGACACATCAGGAGAAAAGGCACTGTCGTCTATGTTTAAGTTTTGGTTCTTTAATTTCTGATGCTATATTTCTTATTTACCCACCTGGCTTCAACTGTGAAGGATCGAGTAACAGTTATAATGTCAAACTCCGACTTGAATTCATCCAAACTTGCTTTGATTATCTACAAATTAAATCAATTCAACAAAATAAGCTTTCAATTGTGAAGCATTGAAAATACATGTACATACAATGTAAACAAGAGGCTGAAAATTATGGACATTTCTTGGTAAATGTGAAAGAACTAGATGTGTCTATGCAACAAGAGTCCCTTGCCTATTTATGACAATGGCATAAAAATTCAATGCTATAGATCCTTTAACATTACCTAAAAGTGTCATTTGAAGCTCTGTTTCAAGAGGTTAATTTCAAGTAAAGTAATTCTATTGTTTTCTGAATCAGAGTTGTATTAGAAATTTATCTACATGTATTTATGACTAAAACCTTGTTATAAAGTTCGGAAGCTGCAATGAGTTTGTTCATTTAAACATTACAAATGTAACGTAGGTAGATTATACGTGTACATGTATATTGATTTACCTTCATTCCATTGAGGGTAAGGGCATTATTCAGACGATATCCCCCACTTGTTGTAGGCGTTGTGTACAGCAATACATCATTAAACTGAAATAACACGACAAATATATTCGTAAGTAATGTATGATGTTGGAAAAATGCTTTAAGAACTAGGAGAATTTAAGAATGCTCCTTCCTGTCATCCAGTAACTTCAGATGAATTAATGCATCCAGTGTATAAATGGAGATCTTGTTGACATCTGGTCCATTAAACAGTGCAAAAATTATCTCGGTAATCCTCCACAGCGTCTCGATAGTTTCCGTGGCTTAGATATTGGTTGGCTTGTTGACCTTTGGTGTTGGAACCAACTTTTAACTTTTGTTGCATAATGGTATTTTTAGGTAACGATATGCCACAATTCTAATAATAAAATACACTCGACATTTATTTGTACAACGGATACTTTAAAATAACTACAGAAGATGGTGGTAAATATGATCAACCTTGACAATCTATAGATATATACATACCAGGAAGAACATTCTGGGCTGCATCTCTTTTCTGGATAATTTCATTAATTCCCCTTCCTTTAGAAGTACCTGAAAATACATGTACATGTATATGTTTTTATGTATTACAATATTCATGTATAGTAATGGACTGGTCCCAAGAGAAATGTTCCTTTTTTGAAAATAACGAATACATGTACATACGTGTACAAAGTGATCTACATCTATTTTACGAGGGCAAAAGTTCAGATTAGGGACTTCACTGAAATTTAGAATAAATGCAGACAGATGATCTCTGTTACTCACTCTGCCTGGTTTGATGACTTCAAAGTTGCCATCCAGAGATTTCTGAATTTCTAACATCTTCTGCACTTGGTCCTGTGAAGAAGACATGCAAACAAATGTACTTTCATTTACATGTATACTTGAAATGATAACATGTAGGAAAATATAGGCTGATGTTAATTATGTTTTTTAAAAGTCACTGACTCTAATAAAATCTTATAATTCAATTTCAACATAGCAAAATAAATGTACTGTAACTTAGCTAGATCAAATTTAAGCATCAACTGTTGATCGCTTTACGCTATAAATGAGATGTACTTGTGGAATGAACAAAATAACACATACATGTAACAACTTTATAGTTTCACATACAGACAAGGGAATAAATGCTAACGTCTATATTGAGTCTTTGCGGAATAGGGTTTTTTCCCCTTACGGAAGGTATCTGACGTAAAACAATTGTGACGTCATGAAAATGGTATGGTATATAACATAAATTTTGTACCGTCATTTCAGACTTTTAGGACTGTTCCCATAGAATTTGATGATGTCATAATCAGTCTATGTCAGATACCGTCTCAAATGGAAAGTACCTCTGGTTTTCGAAAATAGTGAATACATGTACTATCTCTTTGTGGCATCATGACATCTACATGTATATACACTGCCATCCATAAATAACTATACAAACAAGGAAATCATTCTAAATGCTTTATAAGTGTATCCTAATTTTTCAATCCTGAACTTGAAAGAATCATAATAATTGGCTTCACATAATTTAAAATTATGAATTGTGGTAACGAAAATGTAAAAAGAAAATTTTCTCATCTGCACATTTTTTTTTCCAAAAATTGTCATTTTTATATAAAAAAGTTTAAAAATTCAAAAGCTTCAAATATTTGGGTCAGGTTTGTTACAAATGATTTCTACAAGGTTCATTATTAGAATCATACAGCAATGGATTTGAAACTGTTCATTTTATAACAGCAGAATGAGTAGAAATGGTGTATACTATTACTTATTTGGTCAGTTACAGACCGTCTACGGAGATATGTCGGGTTGGTAAAATCTATGGAAGGCGAGGCGAAGCCGAGCCTTCCATAGATTTTACCAACCCGACATATCTCCGTAGACGGTCTGTAACTGACCAAATAAGTGTTTTATTTTGCCGAGGACCCCTTCATCACAAATTTCTCTTACCTTTGTGAATTCAAAAGTGTGTCACTTCCCAGGTATTCAACCTACATAAACGAGTCATCAGCTAAAAATAGATTACGTGTAGTCTGAGCTATATAAACAATTTTTTTTACCTATATCCATAAGCATCGGTGGATCAGTGGTAGAATGCTCGCCTGCCACGCGGGCGGCCCGGGTTCTATTCCCGGCCGCTGCATTTTTCATATTAACGTCCGCCATCTTGGATTTCCCACTTTGAATTTATTGTCTACTGACGGTCTATAAGAAAGTCTATAGAGTTATAGACCGCTTCCACGTGACGGGCTCTATCCAATCAGTTTTCGACATTCTAGTCCAAGGCGAAATAATAATTTATGGATGGCAGTGTACATGTACTATATACTCACCCCTTGTTTCATACTTTCGTTGGCATGATCAGCAACTTCTCTTACGATATTCAGAGCAGCTATAAGAACAATATTACGTTACCGTAACACAAAATTCAAAACAATTTTGCTACTTTCTAGCATCTTATCTTTTAAACTTCTTTACTTATTTTTCATTTGATATCAATTTATGAAATAATGCAGTTATGGTAATGTATACAATCAATGTTATGATACTGAGATTTTTATGACATTTACCTTAAAGATGAAAATAACATCAAAACTGGGATTTCAAAATTTTACATGTTTTCAATTAGTGTGTTTGGTGCACTTACATCGCCATATCAATTAAGACTTGGACTTTTTGTCCGACGACAATGCTCGGAAGTGATATTTATGTGTGTCATATGATAAATTATGAAATGCTGTTATGTAATAATCAGCATTATGTGATCATTTTTCATTACCTAGAGTATCGTTATAGTCTGGGGACTCCCTGGGTAAATTCTTCAAATAATCTGAAAAAGAAAGTTTTTTTTCCTCAAAACTTTTGAAATTCTCTAAGAATTAAAAATCGGATTTAGTCTTATACACTCTCCAATCCTTTATTATTAATATCTCAGGATTCATTCCTTCCCTCCATTTTATAAGGAAACTTTAGCTTAGGAAATTCCTATGGAAAAGTCATATTCAAAGCCTGTTTTCCCTGAAATTTATGCTGATTTCCATAGAACTTGATGACGTCACAAATAGCTTACATCAGATACCCAAATGGGTAGTAATGCTGAATATCAAAAAGACCGAATAGTCACCTTGTAGGAGTAGCTGGTACTGTGGTATCCTCTGTATGGGCTTTAACATGTAATGTTTCATTGTCAGACTGGCACAAACTGGACTCATCTGTAACACATGATACACACATAATGACTTCTGAAAATTTTGCTGTTAAACTCTATTTTCAATTTTTTCCATTATATTCATGAAATGAGTGAAAAGTGTGCTTAAAACATAAATCAATGTATCTTTTGTCCTTTCTTAAAAATATAATATTTTATAAGGGCGTAAATATAAAAAAGTCAATATAATCTAAAGGAAAAAAAATTCTATGGATACTTTATCACTATGTTGAAGTCAAAGATGTTAACTTTCCTTATTTACCAAATAAAATCAAGACATGATTCTAGTGATTGAAAAAAAAAAGCTGCAGGGGGTCTGGGGGTCCGCCCCCAGCAGGGTGTATAGGGGCAGCGCTCCTATATCAGGGGGACCAGGGGGCCGAAAACGACAATTTTCATCATTAAAGATCCTTCAGAACTGCTTTCTGGGGGCAAAAAATAAAGCTTTTAAGAGTTGTTATAATAAAACGAAAATATGATTATATTGATCTTTCTTGTACTTTTTGAGAGGGGTTCAAATCGACATCCACTCCCATTTCCACGGGCCGATTCTGGAAATTGAATTCCGCTTTAAAGCGGAGAAAAACTATGTCTGTAAAATCTTTACTATTGATTATCAAGTCTTCATGCACACCAACCTAACAGATCTGAGATGCTAGTAGTCTATGGCATCAAAAAAGAATGGCAAACTGCACATTATACAGCCATGGCTGAGATCTTGACCTTACATGGTAAGAGACCTTGACCCTGGCAATCAAAAGGGTTTCTTTTCTAGCAATGTTTATCCTTTGTGGCAAGTTAGAGGATCATATGGCTGATGATTTTGTCTGTTTTGGTAGACACAATATTTTAATGATTAAATGGCTTGTAACCTTGACCTTTGACCGATAAAATCAGTCAGCATTCTTTCTCTGACAAATATTTTTTATGTTTCAAAAATTTCTTTTGTTCTTTCTCTATTTTACTATTTCTCACCTCAAACGTTCTGACTGCATTTTGAAAAGGAGGGTGTCTCTTGCATGCTTCATCGAAGATTTCGTTGGTCTCTGAGAAGTCTCTGATATATGATGTATACAGCTTGAGAAATGCCCCTTTCTTTACAAATATGTCTGCTATCTGCTTACACTTATCCCTGAAAGTATAGATGGCTTTATAATATAAACATCAATTTTGTTAATGAAATACATCTTTAATTAAGCGTAGTCCCTTCATACCTCCTTACTCTTACATGCAATTTGCACAATGCACATGAAGTAAAGGTGTCTTATATCTAGTAAGAACGTAAAATTAAGTAATGACATTCTTACTTTTTGTGTTCAAATGTGTGTAACTTTTAAAATTGTTTGCCATGTGCAAATTTTCCAAAATTTGGAATTTACACATGACCAACCAGAGTAACACACCCATGAATTCCAAAAGTAAGACAGTATTTTCTTTGAAAGTATTCAATTCAAGATTCAAAAATATTTACCATTTATTGATCCTCCCCTCAAGATCCTGTAGGAGAACCTGGTTCAGATTGTATAACTGAGGAAGATTAACCTTGATGATAATATTTACCAGTTATTGATCCTCCCCTCAAGATCCTGTAGGAAAACCTGGTTCAGATTGTATAACTGAGGAAGATTAACCTTGAGGATGATATTTACCAGTTATTGATCCTCCCCTCTAGATCTTGTAGGAGAACCTGGTTCAGATTCTATAACTGAGGAAGATTAAACTTGATGACAATATTTACCAGTTATTGATCCTCCCCTATAGATCCTGTAGGAGAACCTGGTTCAGATTCTATAACTGAGGAAGATTAACTTTGATGATATTTACCAGTTATTGATCCTCCCCTATAGATCCTGAGTGAGAACCTGGTTTAGATTCTATAACTGAGGATAATTAACCTTGATGACAATATTTACCAGTTATTGATCCTCCCCTATAGATCCTGTAGGAGAACCTGGTTCAGATTCTATAACTGAGGAAGATTAACTTTGATGATAATATATACCAGTTATTGATCATCCCCTATAGATCCTGTAGGAGAACCTGGTTCAGATTGTATAACTGAGGAAGATTAACCTTGATGACAATATTTACCAGTTATTGATCCTCCCTTCTAGATCATGTAGGAGAACCTGGTTCAGATTGTATAACTGAGGAAGATTAACTTTGATGATAATATATACCAGTTATTGATCATCCCCTATAGATCCTGAGTGAGAACCTGGTTTAGATTCTATAACTGAGGATAATTAACCTTGATGACAATATTTACCAGTTATTGATCCTCCCTTCTAGATCCTGTAGGAGAACCTGGTTCAGATTGTATAACTGAGGAAGATTAACCTTGATGACAATATTTACCAGTTATTGATCCTAACTTCTAGATCCTGTAGAAGAACCTGGTTCAGATTGTATAACTGAGGAAGATTAACCTTGATGACAATATTTACCAGTTATTGATCCTCCCTTCTAGATCCTGTAGGAGAACCTGGTTCAGATTGTATAACTGAGGAAGATTAACCTTGATGATAATATTTACAAGTTATTGATCATCCCCTATAGATCCTGAGTGAGAACCTGGTTTAGATTCTATAACTGAGGAAGATTAACCTTGATGATAATATTTACCAGTTATTGATCATCCCCTATAGATCCTGAGTGAGAACCTGGTTCAGATTGTATAACTGAGGAAGATTAACCTTGATGATAATATTTACCAGTTATTGATCATCCCCTATAGATCCTGAGTGAGAACCTGGTTTAGATTCTATAACTGAGGATAATAAACCTTGATGACTATATTTACCAGTTATTGATCCTCCCCTCTAGATCCTATAAGATAACTTGGTTCAGATTGTATACCTGAGGAAGATTAACCTTGATGATAATATTTACCAGTTATTTATGCTCCCCTATAGATCCTGAGTGAGAACCTGGTTTAGATTCTATAACTGAGGAAGATTAACCTTGATGATAATATTTACCAGTTATTGATCCTCCCTTCTAGATCCTGTAGGAGAACCTGGTTCAGATTGTATAACTGAGGAAGATTAACCTTGATGACAATATTTACCAGTTATTGATCCTCCCCTCTAGATCTTGTAGAAGAACCTGGTTCAGATTGTATAACTGAGGAAGATTAACCTTGATGACAATATTTACCAGTTATTGATCCTCCCTTCTAGATCTTGTAGGAGAACCTGGTTCAGATTGTATAACTGAGGAAGATTAACCTTGATGACAATATTTACCAGTTATTGATCCTCCCCTCTAGATCTTGTAGAAGAACCTGGTTCAGATTGTATAACTGAGGAAGATTAACCTTGATGACAATATTTACCAGTTATTGATCCTCCCTTCTAGATCTTGTAGGAGAACCTGGTTCAGATTGTATAACTGAGGAAGATTAACCTTGATGACAATATTTACCAGTTATTGATCCTCCCTTCTAGATCCTGTAGGAGAACCTGGTTCAGATTGTATAACTGAGGAAGATTAACCTTGATGACAATATTTACCAGTTATTGATCCTCCCTTCTAGATCCTGTAGGAGAACCTGGTTCAGATTGTATAATTGAGGAAGGTAGTTCAGGATCTTGTTCAGCACTTCCTCCTGTATTACTGGTTTACCATTAGGATCCTTTGACTCATGGATGTGGGTTCGAAAATCCTAGGAATACATGTACGAACATCCCAATTAAAATGTTCTGAATCAGAACTATTCTGTCATTCATATTTGTACATAACGAAATCAAAATCACTATAAGAAAATTTACTGTAGAATTTCTGACTGTGTCATGATAGAAAACTGTTCTTTATAAACAATAATTTCTTTTCTTAAATTCAAAAAATTCTAAAACTGAGCGATTTGATAGTACTTGAAGCACCCTCTATATATTGTAAACCGTCTCTTAAGTTTGCAAACATAAGTTAAGTGTCTGGTCCGTGGCGTTTTTTTTTCGCGACATCCCATGTATGAAAGTTACTACACATGCATCAGGACATATTCGCGGCGTCTAATTTTCGCGACCTCTCAAATATCGCGAAAATAATGTGCTCGCAAATAAAAGACGGTTTACAGAATAATTTTTTCTGTACTCCATTTCATTTTTTCATAGAAACCATTCTAAGAAATATAAATCTATATGACCTAACGTATTATAGGTATGAGATTACCTCACATAATAACTTGAGGACACTGACGAAAACTTTCTCTGAGGACCAGATTTCACGAGCAATGTAAAACACCTTCTTTTCCTTCTTTCTTGCCACCTTTTGAAACAGAATTAATAAAGAAATTAGCTCCTGCTGCGAATATCAGTTATAAACAATAAAATCTTATTTTTCAAAAGGTAAAATTACAATGTATCTATAAAATATTACTCTATGCTGATGAATATTGTATTTTAAGTTGCATACTGGTATATCATCTGCAGATATACATGTTCATTACACCTTTTCACCCTTTGAATGAAATAACATGCAACATTGAGGAATCTTACTAATGAATGGGGAAAAAGGCAAATTCAAGACAAGAATACCATTTAACACAAGTATGATTTATACAGAAGTACTTATTTCATTTGGTTTTGATGGGACTAATCCCTTATGCACAATATATACCTATAATGACAAACACAAGCATTAGGGGTGAAACGATACGCAAAAAAAGAATTGCAATAAAGTGCGATATTTCATCGGCTGTATTGCGATATATAGTTTCTTTCCATTTTTATCACTTTTAAGTAAAATTAGGTTCTTTATTGTTTGAAAGTCCATACTGTTCATATTTTCTTAGGCGACAGAAATTTAATTTTTATTTTTACAGATTTTATTTTTTCAAAATAGGGCAGGAGGAGGGAATAAAAAAAAAAAATAAATAAAAATCAGTAAATTTCAATATTTTATGTTTTGTGCCACGATCGTGATCTTAATTCAGCTTGTTTATCATGTTTTCAAAGCTGCATTCTCTAAATCACTTGCACAATATAAAGATAAAGTGAGAATGAAAAGTAATAACCAGCAATTCGGATGAGCGGAAGAAAAAAATGTACAATCAGTTCATTTTATTTTTTTCCAATTGTCATAAAATTAGGGTTGGCGGATCCGAAAACTAAGGACTAAATTTCTGTTGCCTTATTGTACATGTTGTATTTCACATTGTCAATTGTCATTTTTTTGAAAGAAACACAAGTTGTTGAATCCTTTTCGTCGCTTTTGTCATAATACATAATGGGTCGCTTGTTTTCAATAACACTTATCAAAATCAAAGTGATTCAATAATTTACTCATATAATATATAAGGACAAGATATATTGCAATACGTATTTCGTATCACTGTGACAGACACAATACGATAAGAATTAAAAAATTGTTTTTCAGAAAAAAAAAAACAGATGTCTCCCCCTTCCTCTAAGTTACTTTGACCTTAGGCCAAGATGATGTGAAACCTTTGAGTCATGGGCAATACCATACTAAAACATGAAAGTGATTCATTATATTGTTTGAGGTTAAGCCCAAACATGATTAGCATATACCATTTCATTATAAGCATAATTTAGTGAAATTGACTTTGGTAACATGACCTTGGATATAGGTGATCTGAAACCTACATTGTATGGATCATGAGCAACAAAAAACTGAATTAGTGATTGGATACACGGTTCAAAATATAAATCCTAAACATGATAAGCATAGACAATTTCAGCATGGACATGATTAGCATATACAATTTCATTACCAAAGTAAGAAGTGACCTTAATCATGTGACCTTGGGACAATGTGATAAAAAACATTTAGTCCTGAGAAACAACATACTAAAATATGAAAACAATTGTAGGATGGGTTCAGGAGATATAGCCCAGACAAGATTAGTACGTACAATTTCATTAAAAAGAACTAAATGATTTTGACCTTGGGTCAAGATAATAAGAAACCCTCCAATCCTGAGCAACAGCATACTTAAGTATCAGAGTGATCCAGTATACGATTCCACAGGTATAGCCAAGACTCAATAGCATTAACAATTTCATTAAAAAATGTAAAACTTGACCTTGACCTTAGTCATATGACCTTTGATCAAGGTGGTGTGAACCCTTTGGGTCATCAGCACCATCATACTAAAATATGAAGTGATCCTATCATGGTTCAAAAGATTAAGCCTGGACATAATACACATGATACAATTTCATTAAAATTGTACTACATGACCTTGACCTTGGTCACATGATCTTGGGTCAAGGTGATGTGAAACCTTCCGGTCATAAGCAACAACATACTACAATATGGAAGCGATCCGGCAAACGGTTCAAGAGATATAGCCTGGACAGGAATGTATGCATAATTTCATTAAAAATGCACTTAATGACCTTGACCTTGGTCACATGACTTTGGGTCAAGGTGATGTGAAATCTTCAGGTCATAAGCAACAACATACTAAAATATGAAAGTGATCCGGCAAACTGTTCAAGAGATATAGCACGGACAGGAATGTATGTATAATTTCTTTAAAAATGCACTAAGAGATCTTGACCTTGGTCACATGACCTTGAGTCAAGGTAATGTGAAACCTTCGGGTCAAAAGCAACAAAGTACTAAAATATGAAAGTGATCCGGCAAACGGTTCAAGAGATATAGCACGGACAGGAATGTATTCATAATTTCTTTAAAAATGCAGTAAGCGACCTTGACCTTGGTCACATGACTTTGGGTCAAGGTGATGTGAAACCTTCAACTTTCAAGTCATAAGCAACAACATACTAAAATATGAAAGTGATCTGGCAAACAGTTCAAGAGACATAGCCCGGACAGGAATGTATGCATAATTTCATTAAAAATCCACTAAGTGACCTTGGTCACATGACCTTGGGTCAAGGTGATGTGAAACCTTCGGGTCATAAGCAACAACATACTAAAATATGAAAGTGATCGGGCAAACGGTTCAGGAGTTATAGCCCAGACACGATATGTGACAGACGGACGACGAAGGCAAAACCAATATGTCTCCTCCCCGTTGGGGGGAGACATAATTCATTAAATATCGCAATATATTGATATATTGTTACACCCCTAACATACATAGTATCATTTCCATTACATGTACTACTTTGGAAACTGGATATACACAATTTTATTATCTGTATCTTGAAAACCTTAACATGAAATTGATACAGTACCATTCAACAGATCTCGCTTAATCATAACTTTTGGTGTAAGTTATATCAGGTCACCAGACAGAGTTATAGCGATCAAATAATGCATACAAAACTCTTTTCAAATGGAGTACCTTTTCAATGTTAAATTGTGGCCTCATGTCACAGATGTTTAATACAGAGTCTTATGGATAGCTTGACAGCGTCACAGGAAAAACAAGTAAAGGAAATTTGGTCTTTTCGAAATAGCGAGTTACTTCCCATTTGTGCAGGTATCTGACGTCAACGCATTGTGATGTCATCAAATTCTATGGAAACCAGCATAAAATTCAGGGAAACAGGGTTGCATGTAAGATCTTTTCAAAGGAATTTAATGACGTCACAATGCTTTTACGTCAGATACCTGCACAAATCGAACGTAGGACTGTAAAATCACAAAGAGGGAATACTCCTGGTCCATCTAAATCTTTTTAGTTTTGTCGTCATCATTTGACTGAACAAGATCTCCTGAATGAAAATCTTAATTTTTTTATTAATAGTAAATGAGGCAAAACTGTGTTAATCCCATTTCCAAAGTGAACCTTGCGGAAAGTCATACATGTTCATGTACTAAAATACTCACTTTATCTTCAAGGTCCTCATCCTCTGACTCTGATGTACTCAACTCATTATTCTCAAACTGACACATTGACTCGTTTTCTGAGTTACTGCTCAGTACACTGTTGGTGCTGACTCTACTCAATGGACGGTCATGTTTATTATGCAGATCTGATGTACTGCTGCTAACTTCTGACGCTAGTGGCGAGATTCCTGATAATCGTGGAGAGGCTGTATCAATAGAGCTTTGTGGAGACATTGAATTTCTTGGCGGTAATTCTGGCGGTACCGGTAGTGTTTGATCTCCGCTACTGAGCACTGATGATCCTTCAGGAGATGCACTAGAATTCAACATATGTTGATGGATAAAAGATTCCGGTATTTCTAGGTACTCATGATCATGTTCATCAGAACTGATTCCATCATAGTCTGTTTTATTAGGATTTATTACCCTTTCATTTATATTTGGCACAACTTGGTCTTTTTCTACACGTACTTTTCCTTGTATGTCTTTTTTATCACTTGTATTAGACGTCACATTATTTACTTTTTTCGGCGGTGGAGGAGCTTTTCTTGTAGGTCTTGGTTTCCTCCTTTCTAGAGATTGGTCTCTTGAACTGCTTTCCTGATTGGTCAGTCCTTTTTTGTGATCAGCCAATGCAATTTCTCGTAATAAAGCATGTTGATTGGCTGGAACACAAAAGTCAACAGTAATGCTCCTTTGACGTCTTGGCACTGTAGGAGGTACTTCTTTTGTTCCTTTTACAGAACTACTTTCATCTACAAAATCAACATCTATCTCTCCTTTACTTTGTAAAGGTCGAGATCTCAAGCAGCCTACATCAGAGACGCTGCGATTTGCAAGCTTGTTGCGTTTTGGTTTTGGAGGACAAATTCGTTTACTGACTGCAGGTGGTATTATAATTTCTGAATCAGAATTTATTGATAAGTTTGAACCACCAAAATCTGAAGCATCTAATGATCTAGTAAGAAATTGGGTTGACTGTGACCTTAAACGATTTTTCTTGTGACGAGTAGGTGGAATTGGAAAGTCTAATGAATTACGCTCTGACTGACTACCATGAAGAGCCGTATCTGTAGAAAATTGAGATCCCAATTCACTCATTCTACGACTAATAATTCTTTCCATCTCATCAAGAAGTGACGATGTTTCAACAATTGGAGGTTCATCACTTGCCACAAACCTTTGGTTATAAGAACTCACACTTTCACATAATGGGTCTGCATTGGAATTGCTTGGTTCATGAATAACAGATGTTTTGGCACTTAAGTTTTGAGGACGATTTCCACTTGTATTCTCTGTCACGGTACTGATTTGCTGCTTTTCTCTATCACAACCCTCTGAATTTTCTTTCATATTGCACAAATTGGACGAAAGTTTCCCACTTTGCTCATGAGTAAAAGACTGAGAATCCTTGGCACAAAATTTTGGCTCTTGCAAGTTCTGACTACTGGAAGACGCATTGTTAACAGAATCACCTGGTGACATTCCTTTGTCAATCCTAACACATGATGAGACACTGGCAGTATCTGTACTACCGCTTAAATTTTTACCTAAATCACCATCAGCAGGCAAAGACTCTGAACTATCGTTCACAACATTGGGTATAGATTCTACCGAATTTGCCATAGAGGATGTTTCACTTGGACTTATTTCCGAAACTTGACCATCCTCTACGTCAAGCCCACTCTGCTTACAGAGGGAGGAGCGTTTTCGAGGCAAGGGTCTAGGCTTTCCAGGTGACCTTTTTTGAGGCTTTGGACGAAGTTTCACAACCTCAGAATTTTCTTTGGCACATTCAGGTTCATGCACATTGTTTACATTTTCATTCAACTGCTGTTCGAAAGACACATCAGCTGTAGGTTTATTTTTGTTTGTGTCTGAATTAGCACTATTTTTCATTGTGTCTGATGCTGGGATACGGCCCTTAATAAACGATGAGGGCACAGGACGTTCACACTTATCGTTTAGAACATTGTCGGATAACGTATTATTTACTTCCCCTTTTGTAGTTTGTTTATTCAGTTTTGCACCCTTCTGTTGTGGTTTTGATGCATGGTCAATATGCACAGTTGAAGTACCAACATTAAAATGGGCTGCCCTTTCAATTACACTCATGCTACTTGACGAAACACATTCTTCTTTCTGATTGGACGATGTCTTATTACGGGGTTGAGCTTTGAAAGCAGCTCCTTCTGTGGTTAAATTTGTACTACTACCTGAAGATTTCAATGATTTCACATTAGAACTTTTTAATTCACACTTGTTTGAGTCATTCGTTGATAGTGAAGCATTTTTTCCTGAATTAGGTACATAGAAAGTGCTCTGACCCAACGAAACATTGAATGAGTCATGCAGAATATCATCTGACTTTTTCTTAATAGGGTCAGAGTTCGATGTTACATTCACTCCATTTTGTGTAGGTTTTGGACCTCGTGGTTTAGGGGCTACTTTTGGAGAAACTTTGGGTTTGGGTGGTGAATTTTTCTCTATTGGTTGAAGGGAAGAGCTAGAATTTTGTGCACCAAGGTTATTTACAGCTGAAATATCACTGGGCTGATTTACAGTACTTGATAAAGGTTCACTTTGGTTAAGGTTGTTGACCGGTTGTGATGTGTCCTGGTTTAAATTTTGTGCGAGGTGTGAAGTGTCCTCAGGTTGTGCTTGACTTGTGCTACATTTTTCAGTGTGTGCTATTTCTGATAAATTTTCACTATTCTCACCAAGACTTCGACACTCTGTTCCGATAGTTTCCACATTTTGATCACCATTATCACACTTTTCCACGCTTACATTTTGCAGGCTGTTTTCTCTGGATAGTCTCGTTGTTCGTGGCTTGGGAGGAGGAGGTTTTCCTGAGCCTTTGGGAGGAGTGCGAGGTAGAGGTGGGGGTGGCTTCCTCTTATCTGTAAAAAGTTTTTCACAGAATGATTAATATGTAATGTAAAAGATGGTATGGCCTGATTGCAAAGTAAGTTTTGTCGATAAAAAATTAAAGAATACCCATATGCTTGGACCTATATTGCTCAAATTTATAGCAGAGATACAATGTGCATTGTATATTTTATGACTTAACTTATGTTGGTGTTTGTGCATTTGGGTATAAAAGAGATGAGATATCAACATAAAGGGCATACATGTAAGATCAAATGTTATGGCATAAGTTGAAAGGACATGTCATGGGCAACCTACATGTAAAATATTAAGTTTCTACTGCATTCAATTCCTCAGATTTTGCTTCAACCAAAATCTTTAACTAGGTCAAAGTCCAAGGTCAAGATCACTAGGTCAAATGTTACAGCATAAATTGAAAGGTCTTGTCATGGGCAACCTACATGTATAATGTTATGTTTCTACTGTAAACAATTCCTTAGATTTTGCTTCAACCTTAAACTTTTAACCAAAATGTTGACGGCAGACAAACTGACAGACATACAGACATCGCCAATCCATAGACAGGAATTGCTTTGCAATCCGGCCAAAAATACTACGGTAAACAGGTTTAATTTCGCGGTTTTCAAATATGGACCAATTGCAGTGATTTTAATTTTGAGGTGTTACAGTGTTAGAGGATTAAATTTTTTTATATATATACATTTTGTATATATATGTCTGAAAGAAATTTCTGATGTTTGCACCTGTTTCTATCATAACACTCCCTTCATGGCTGATAAACGTCAAAGTGCTAATCATATAATTGCCATCAATCAATCTCCCCTCGGCATTAGTGTGATTTTTATATGTAATTATATCTCAGGTAAAATATGTAAACACTTTACAGGTAGACCAGTCAGTGATTTTTATGTTCAGCTTGATTTTAAAGTGCATGTCATTAATGAACTGGATTAGAAATGGAAATCTTGGAATCAAAACCCCCCAGTTCTCCTATATTACCTGATCCTGTCTGAATGGATGATACGAGTAATGCCTTGGTTACTACGTCATGTAATGAAGAAGTTAAAAATGTGATTGTTGTATCATTTGTGATGAATTATACTATATTATGCATTTCAGTACATAAATAATGCTTGAGCAGTTTTGAATCTTTGATTTTTTTTCAGGGGTATTTCATTTTCAGTGGTTTTAAATTCGCGGTAAAATCAAAAAGCGCGAATATAGCGAAATTAAAACCACTGCAATCATTTCCCCTTTTACAGTATATCATTTTACAAAAGGAGCAGGTTCGGTAACATGGAAAATTGGCCCTAATTTTAGAATGTTTTAGATTATGATTGTATTTCGAATTAAGGAAGTTAAATGTATGGTTGTTTGAAATACCAAATAAATATTTTAATTTACGTGCAATACACCAAAAGATATGGCTTCAAAATCGGCTTTAAGTCGTAAAATGCTGAAAAATCGTAAGAAATGGGCACAATTCTGGTCAAAATTTATGAAAATAATTAGGGCACCAGCCCTCACCCAAAATAATTTTCATTTAAAAAGTTAAATTTGCAATTTATCTTTCGATCTACATTAAATTTATGTTGGGTGAGGGTTGGCGCCTATACTAATTTTAAAGTATTATGCAGACAATATGGCGATTTTCCTTCATTTTCCGTCATGCACAGCAAATGACGTCACAAAGCACTTGATGTTTTGACAATGAAAAATATTTACTTTCTATTTCGGCAGGTATTTGAGATAAATATAAGAGATGCTGAATAATAATTTTCATAAAATTATTTTTCGCAAAAATTAAGGGCCGATTTTGGTAGTTAGTGAACCTACCCCTTTATATACCAAATATTTACATATGATGGAATACATTAATGCGACTTTTGCAAATGGAATGTATTATTACAAGCAGCAGAGACATAATAAATAAATAAATAAATGGAATGCATTTTATTGTTCTAAAATTTCATCAAACTTTTTACATTTTTTTAAGATTTTTAAAATCCAAAGTCAAGATTGAGAAGTCAAGATTTTTCAAAAAATCAATTTTAAGATTTATTAAAACGTTTTGTCATAATACCATATATCATGCATGTGAAATATGATATTCTTATAAAAGTTAAAAGCAAATTTTTGACGTACAAACAGACAGGACTAGAGTCAGATAGAATATTTGTAAGTTAATGAAAAGCAGTAGAAATTGATTAAAGGAATACATCATAAATGTCAATGGCATACAATTAATAGACAGTGAGGTCAAATAACGCTAACATTACCTGTAGGGGGTTCCCCTGGACGATCTGTACCTGATTGGCTAGGTGGAGATGTTGGTTTCTTAGCAACAGGAGGTTTTAATGGTACCTTGGGTTTTGGTTTGGACAGTCTGAAAAGGGTCAAGTGAAAAATAATACAGTATAATTTACTGTTTTTGCACTTTTTTATAATATGAAAAATCCTCAGACTATGAACTTTCTTTATTGCAAGAATAGTTTTTATTCATTTTTATTCGTCATTGTAAAATGATTTTCACTTGTATCACTGTGAATGAAAAAAAAAAAAAAAAAAAATTCAGAAGTGCTAAAAAATGGGCTTCAGATGTATCATTTCTTGAAGTCGTGTGTCCAGAGACTTTTCTACAGAAACATCTTGTGGACTTTTAATTTCCTTTATACAATGTATAAGATGAGCTGTGATCAATTAAAGTTTGAAACTAATTATTTGACCTTGAACAGGGAAAATCAAGGTCAAGGTTATATGCTACAATAGCAACCAAGTAGAACAGATAAGGGTCTATCTACATGACAAGTATAAAATCTATACCAATTCCCATTTTGGAGAAGATAAAAGCATTGAACATGTTGAAGGTTATCCAAAATTTTGACAGACAAACATAATTCATCTGAAAAAGCGGGACAAACAGACAGACAGACGGATGGACAGACTGACAGACAGATAAGCAAATTGTTATATGCCCCCATTGTCGTTGGTAGACTGAAGGCATAAAAATCTGAATCAGAATGGGATTAAAACTATAATTTTCACAAGCAGAGACACTATATAGCTATACTGTAGACATTATTTTTGCTGGGCGAAATTTTCGCGATTATAACACCAAGACTTTACACTTGGGGGGAACTATTCGAGATATAAATTTCTCTGCCTTTGTAAACATGAAGCAGGATTATTATTGCGTGGGGGAATTTTTGTCAAGTCTCTTGATTCACGAAATCCACGAAAACCACACCCACGTGAAAATTTCCACGTTTACAGTATTCTGGAGGCTAAAATCAAACTTTCTGGTGATCTGGAAAGTGGAAAAAATAATGTCCGAGATACACATACAGGCATTGTTAAATACTACATAAATCTGCCAAGTTGAACAAAGTTATCTACATTTTTGTACATGTATATTCATTCCCATTTTCACGAACCTGGTACAACTACCAACTTACAATGATCCAGATTTAACCTCTTACAAAATACATTTCCTTCTCATGGTACGGTAATTAAATTCTATACTACCTGATATGTAAATAAACAACATACAGATCCTAGTTAAAAAGTTAAAGGAATATCATTGAGATATCTATCAAGATACTTTTGATGAAATCTCGCGTATCCTCCATTACAAATGAAACAGGAACTATTGAATATGTTGAAAATTTCCTTGATCATGATGAAACTCTATCTGCCTTAACATTTGAAAAGCAGGAAAACCATTTTTTAAGATTAATATTTCCTTGTTAATTGATGTAAAATATTTCCTCTTGAATACATGTACTTGACAAAAAGGTACCTTTAACTCAAAATTGTGCGATTCTACTGCTGAATTCTAAAAATCTTTTTTAAAGTGTCGGTCATTGGACTGACACCTGAAAAAATTGTCATTCTAGAAGGAAAATAATCAATGAAAATAAATGTATAAGAGAGTAGGTTTCATTTGTTAAAATATCAGTACAAAAATCTTTGTCCGAGTGCATAACCATTGTCGATCAATAGCATCGTCTCACCCCAAATGTTGTCAGCGATCCCTTTTGTCAGTTATCCTGCTATAATTCTCCGTAAAACCTTTTAAAAATAATCTAATCCATCCTTTTTATTCATGTATACTAGTATTTAAAACCAGAAGTCTCTGACGAGACTGTAGCTCTCCTGGTTGTTTTTTTTTTTTTTTCTAAAAAATCAATTCCCTTTCTTTTTTTCCAAGACCATAGGAAGCAGGTGCTCTAACAAATTATAAGTAGCACGACAAAACAACATATCAATTAGACTGCAACTAGAATATCACTCATAATATGAATCAAGGCAAAGCCTTTTGTGCGAGCGGAGAGAAAATAGATATGATTATATAAAATGAAAAAGATTTTTCTTTTTTGTTTTGACTATGACGGTTTATCTTATCTGACAAAACTTTCTGTTTCAATATTCTGACTTCTGACAGTACGAAACCACCCGAGACGAGAAAAGCAATCAGAGCGAAACGACTCGTTTAAAACCGGAAATGTCGGATTTCCCGTGGTTACGCCGCCTTGTTGATGCTTTATCGTTACCTGATTTACGAAAAATATTTTCAATAAATTTAACTTATAAACAAAAATCGAGTATAACATATACGTCTACTTGGAGTCGAAAAAAAATCTAAATGGCAATATCCAGCATCTCCGCAGTAACTCTGTCTGCGAGGGGACGAAAATTTTTGAAAGCATAGTAGTACATTCTCATTCTTTGATTCAGCATATTTTCTCAATAAGATATGTGTATACGCGTTACCATAAGGGCGAGCTTCGCTCGCAAAGGCCCTTCGGGCCTTTGCAGCGAGCTCCGCTCGCTATAATATATAATATCCGAGATAAAGTATTTCAAAAAGGAATGCCACACCCATTTTCCAAGATCCTAGGGGCCAGGGGCTGCTAGCTCAACTACATATCCATAATAATTAATATTGCATAGGGAATTAACTCTCAATCAGTAATAGCTTTAGAAGAGTAGAGAGCACAATTATATAGGAAAAAATTACCACACCCATTTTCTAAGACCCTGGGGTCTAGGGGTAATACAAAATATCAGGTGCACAACTAGACCCATCATAATGCAAAAAGAATAAAGTCTACATCATTTATAGGCTCAGAGGAGTTGCAAGCACAAGATTACATAGAGTTATATAGGAGAAAATGACCACATCCATTTTCTAAGACCCTGGGGTCAGGGGCTCAAACAAAATATCAGGTGCACAACTAGACCAGAAATCCATCATATTGCAAAAAGAATTAAGTCTCCATCATTTATAGTGTCAGAGGAGTTGTGAGCACAAGATTACATAGAGTTATGTAGGTGAAATGACCACACCCATTTTTTTAAGACCCTGGGGGTCAGGGGCTCAAACAAAATATCAGGTGCATAACTAGACCACAGACCCATCATATTGCAAAAAGAATTAAGTCTCCATCATTTATAGTGTCAGAGGAGTTGCAACACAAGATTACAAAGAGTTATATAGGAGAAAATGACCACACCCATTTTCTAAGACCCTTGGGGTCAGGGGCTCAAATAACATATCAGGTGCACAACTACACCACAGACCCATCATATTGCAAAAAGAATTAAGTCTCCATCATTTATACTGTCAGAGGAGTTGCGAGCACAAGATTACATAGAATTACATAGGAGAAAATGACCACACCCATTTTCTAAGACCCTGGGGGTCAGAGGCTCAAACAAAATATCAGGTGCACAACAAGACCACATATCAAGTAGGATGCAAAAAGAATTAAGTCTCCATCATTTATAGTGTCAGAGGAGTTGCGAGCACGAGATTACATAGAGTTATATAGGAGAAAATGACCACACCCATTTTCTATGACCCTGGGGGTCAGGGGCTCAAACAAAATATCAGGTGCACAACTAAACCACAGACCCATCATATTGCAAAAAGAATGAAGTCTCCATCATTTATAGTGTCAGAGGAGTTGCGAGCACAAGATTACATAGATTTTCATAACCACGCCCATTTTCTAAGGCCCTGGGGGTCAGGGGCTGAAACCAAATGTCAGGTGCACAACTAGACCACATACCAATTAGGATGCAAAAAGAATTAACTTTCTATCACCTATGGTTTAAAAGGAGTTGCGAGCACGAGAATTGTTTACGGATGGACGGACGGACAGACGGACGGACGCCAGACGAAGGGGTATCGCATAAGCTTGACTGGTCTGAGACCAGTAGAGCTAAAAAGACCCATTAATTTTTGTATGAACAACGGAAGGAAGTTTCTGGCAACGTTTAATCTACAAAATACAGACATAGGTGGGGTTGTTCTGACATACAAATCATATCTGATGTGCATCAATGACAATCGGATATCCATTAATCCGGCAATTATTCACCCTGCAAACAAAGTTTTATCATTTTTGCTGACAGTACCAAAAGATGTCAAGAACACTGCTTCTGGCTAGATGGATTTTGACGAGTTTAACAATATCTTATAAAATTAATATAACACATTTTCTAAGATATTGGACCCATACATGAATGATCTAAGATCAATCAAACTTACATTGAAGGATTACTGTTCTGTTTTCTCAAGCAGGGAGTTATTTCCCCTTGTTGGTTATTACAGGACAAAGAAAATTGTTTTCCACCAACATTCTGATTCACCTCTATCCCATCAGCTGTGGTATCTAAAACAAAACATTCAAAATGTAAACATGTAGAGCAAAATATCTAGATTTACTACATTCATAGTGAATACATATCACACAAAGGACTTTTATTTTGTAAACTATAAGTGTACAATTGCCCTAAAATTTATTAAAGTGACGAATTATACCCCCGTACTTACATGTCATATGAATTTGCTTTCAATTTAACTTCTTAAATGTTTTTAGGTCAAGGTCACTGGGTCAAATGTCTTGGTATCAAAGTCCAAAACTTGATTTGGTGAATGTGCGTGTGATTCTGTGTAAAATGAAAGCCCTATTATTTGTACATGAAGAGATGTCTTTTCTAAGAACTTCTTAACCGGATGGATAGCCAATCGGACAGATAAGCATTTTCATATCACCCCCTTTGTTTGCAGGGAGTATAATAAGTGAGTTAAACCATTCTTTTAATGCCTCAATTAGTTTTCAAGACCTCTAAGTATTCAAGACCTCTAATGTGCATAAACCCTGAAGCAAAAGCACAGACAGCATTTTGTAATATTCTAATATCACAATCTTTATATGACCATCAAGATTAAAACATTCTTTTCCTTTCAACAAATGTTAAAGTGTCATCACTTCACATTAATAGTTCTTCATAGTAAAACATATATAGATGATATAATGTAACACGGACATTTATATTGTTAAAGTGTACAAGGATGGATCACTTCACTTGCTTCCTGTTATAATGTAGTCGTTGAGAAGGTAATGACATTAACTGTGAAGTGTAGTTAGTGTATGAAGCCTATGGCTTAAAACGCAAGGCACTCTGTAACAAAATGTAAAATATCACTAGGATAGTGTGGTAGGGGTTGGGGGGAGGGGTGTTGGACAGGAAGGTACCTCTCTCCCCCCTTATATCCCCCTCCCCTCCCTTTCACCCTTCCCACCCCTCCTGCCCCTTTCTCCTCCTTCCCTCCCCCTCCTCCCACCCCCTTTCTCCCCCCTCCCTTTCACTATGTCCACCCCCTCATGTTCAGCTACATTATGTTTTTATAACAACAATGCTACATGTAATACTGAAATTGTAGAGTGGTGAAAATTAAACAATTTTATCATGATTAAGCATATACTAGTACATAATATCTTTTTATACAGTTTTGGACCTGTAAAATCTACCTCATCGACCACTACATGTATGTTATTGTGTGGGCCAACTCGATCTGCTCAGGAGAGGACCTTGCCATAGGTTAGGGAGTGGCTGCAGAGCGGGGTACACCCACCAACCTCAGAGAAACAGGGGTTTCCCTGGATTTCTGTGTGAAGGATAGAATTTTCTCCCATTTCCCCCCATGTGGGATAGAATTTGCCCATAGCGACGCGTCATGTAGGGTCACTGTATCCCACATGTACCTCGCCTGACTTTTGAGGTCGGCCGTATCCATATTGTGACGTCGTTGTTATCCATTGTGACGTCATGATTTTTGCACCTTTACCTCTCAACAAAAACGTCATTTTAAAACTCTTTTTTTTAAACATTCTAATTCTTATTAAACCGATCAAGGCTAAGGACTATGGTTTATTCTTTTAGAATAAACCATTTTTGAGGGCGCTGAAAACAAATATTCATTTATTTTTCGAATTCGATAAAGTTGACGATTTCATGATTTCATGGAATTTCAAGAAAGGCCCCTAGAAATGGGAGAAAAACGATCAATCATATGTTTTCATGTGGGATGAGAAAAGCCCACCCTCGGGGTCTGGTTTCTGGTCAGGGAACTCGGCAAGCCTCGTTCCCTGACAAGAAACCAGTGTGTAAGTGGTACCTGTATCGACAGTTCAGCATGTCCTGTCAACTTTGAATTTTTCAAAAGAAGGAGATCTCACCCTTTGGCAGTTGACAAAGAGGGAGATTGCGCCTGAACCATTTTCATGACATTTTTTAATAAATTGCAACATGTCCTACGAACCACCTTTCAAATATGTCATTGATTGTAACCATGTACCAAGTCTATGAAAATGTATAAACATTGACAAATATTTCCATGATACATGACTTCATTTTTATAACTTCAGTCTTGTTCTGCATTTGTTCGTTGTAGTATTAGGACATGAGAACAGCACCTTTTGCTGTGGGTAGTAGCACAGGGATTTATCACGCTAATACCGGTTGCTGTATTTACTATATATATTTGTTAAAGGGATCTAACTCGACGTTTAACGAAAAATCGACAAGTCATCTTTAAGTCTTCAGAAATAGGCTAATAAATGTCAAAACCTATTTTCTGTGGTATATTTCGATAGATTAATTCATACTGAATCTTCATACGAAATTTGAAATCAGTACCTCCCTTCCAAGCCGAGATATGCCCAATACCGCTCTCTTATGAGCGCCGCATTTCTAGGTCGGACAAAAAGGTGTCCGGTGATAATCAAGCAGTATAGACAAAATTTGGTTACTGCTTGATCGTTTAAACGTCCGAACACTTCAAAGACATACAACTGCATGATTATCTACTCTTCACATGCTTTTTACCATCTCAAAAATCGCTGGTATATGAAAGTCCCTTATATAGCTACCTCTTTGCATGCACGTATATGTCTTTCATAACTCTGCACGTGTTGAATTTAATCTCGCTTAAATCCACCGCTTTTCCTATTTCAAAGTCGTCAAAAAAGACTTTATTTGAAATTGTACTAAGCATATATGGGACTATTTCATGCAATGTTATGTATTTGAGATGTTCTCATCATTGAATGGTCAAGCGGTGCCTCAAGTTGATCACTGATGCCTGATTATCATTGGACACCTTTTTGTCCGACCTAGAAATGCGGCACTTATAAGAGAGCGGTATTGGGCATATCTCGGCTCGTAAGGAAGGTACTGATTTCAAATTTCGTATGAAGATTCAGTATGAATTAATCTATCGAAATATACCACAGAAAATAGATTTTGACATTTATTAGCCTATTTCTGAAGACTTAAAGATGACTTGTTGATTTTTCGTTAAACGTCGAGTTATATCCCTTTAACACATATATATAGTAAATGCTGCAAACGGTATTAGCGTGATAAATCCCTGTGGGTAGTAGGTCTTTTTCTGGCAAGAAGTCAATACAATTATTAGTTTGATTTAAAAATTATCTTTTCATTCATTCGGCCCACCTGATCTTGCCATAACCCATGTCATTTGTTTGAAACGGTTCAGCTGACTCAAATTTTATTGCAGTAAGACGTACTAAACTCTTTCATAAGTTATCGATATATACAGAATATCAGAAAGAAATTTAAATCAGTGCTACCAGTATACAGTATTTGGTCAATAAAGTAATTACATGATCAATTTAGCTGTTTTCACAGCTTAATTAATTACCCTTAGACATCAATGCATACACATGCTTTGTACTAATTGTAAAACAAACACCTGGCATCGTTCGTATAATTGTAAACAAACTTTACTTTTCTACGAAGTACGAAATGTTCCGAACTTCGAAAAGTCACTAGAGTTATCTTTCTTAGGTTATGCTTGAAAAGGAGGGAGGATATTGGGTGATAGGATCGGAACGCGGGAGATTTTGGTCTCCCTCGCAGGAAGAATGCGAACACAGGAGATGAGGTACAAACGCGGGAATCTCCCGCGAAATGCGGGAGAGTTGACAGGTATTGCATGTTGAGTATGATTGAGCTATTAGGATTTTCCTTTTAGCTCACTCAGTAATGTACTAGACTATGGAGCAGATGACCAAGGTTCTGGTACCAGGCTTGGTAATTTTAGGAATATACAAAAAATACAAACTTTGAATTATCATACCTGTTCAATGCAGGATCGAGGCCCCGCGAAATAACTAATGAACATCTCATTTTTGGTTATTTTAAAGTATGTAAAAATTCCTAACTCTAAAAAAAAACTACTTACTTACTAACTTGCTAATTAATTTTTGCTTATTTAAAGATTTGTTACCCAAATGTCAAAAGTGAAAGTTTGTGCCATGCAAAGAACTTACCCAATGTATTCATTTTCACTAAATCGAAGTTTATTTTCTCTGATCATCGAACATAAAAACATAATTGGACCAAATGAATACTACGGCAAACATCTGCTTTGTGAAACAATAGCACAGTACATACTTCTTTATCGCGGAAATTTGACACTTGAAAAAAGTTTTAGAGCGAAATTTATGTTGAAGGGAGAGTTACTTCCGGTAAATCAGGGTAAATCATGTGACCAAAAGTCACGTGATTTGATAATTATTACTGACTTCTGCAACGACGAATTTCTCTCTTTACCCTACTAATTTGGATATTTTTTTATAGGTTTCAGATAACCGTATTTTTAACATTCAGTTCCACAAGTTCTTCCTTGCAGTACTGTACACTGTATACATAAGTCACAGAAATCGGTTTTGACAAAGCGATGTGCACAACTAGATAAAGATAAAATGAATAAATAAACTAATAGGTAAATAAAATAAAATTTCCTGCTACTGGTCGAGCAGATATTTCCGAACTGAAGGTATTTCCGAACGATTCGCTAGTTCGGTTACTCAAGGACTTATAAACAGATCTGTTTATAAGTCCTTGGGTTACTTGAAGGTTGTTTTACACCACAATATATTGTCCGTTCTTCGAGACCTCAGGGTAATCGGAAAAGTGGAAGGGTTGTGCGCACGTAATCCAGGATAACCACACCTTCTGCTATTTCCGTGGCAGATGGCCGTCCTAAGTCGGCTCCGTTTGCCCATTGGTCTCGTTGGTTTATGTGTAGTCCTTTGTGTTTGATGTTTCTGTGTTGTGCGTTGGTCGTCAACGTTCCTTGACCCTTTTGTATCTCTTTCTGTGCTAGCTTGCCTGCTCTGTGTTTTTGCATTGGGTGTTTTACTGTGGGTGCTGCAACCTGGTGTTGTTGGATATCCCCTCCTTTGTTTTGGAGTTACCTTTTCACAATTTTGGTGATACAGACGTCTACTAGTAGATATTCAGAAAAATAACCGACATGCAAAAGGAAATCTCCAAATAACTTCATTTAGTATATTTTTGTGCCCCGCTTTCGCGAAAGCGCGGGGATATTAAAACCGGTTCGTCCGTCCGTCTGTCCGTCAGTCACAAAAACTTTAACCTTGTGCATAACTTTTGAATGGTAAGTGATAGGGCTTTGATATTTCACATGTGTATTCCTTCTCACATGTGACAAGACCTTTCCATGGATACAAATTTTTTATACCTTGTGACCTTGACCTTGGACTTTGACCTACTTATTAAAAACTTTAACCTTGACAATAACTTTTGAATGGAAAGTGATATAGGGCTTTGATATTTCACATGTGTATTCCTTGTGACAAGACCTTTCCATGGATACCAAAATTTTTACCTTGTGACCTTGACCTTGGACTTTGACCTACTTATTAAAAACTTTAACCTTGTCCATAACTTTTGAACGGAAAGTGATAGGGCTTTGATATTCACATGTGTATTCCTTGTGACAAGACCTTTCCATGGATACCAAAATTTTTGACCTTGTGACCTTGACCTTTGAGTTCGACCTACTTTTCAAAAAAAATTTAACCTTATCCATAACTTGTTAATGGAAAATGATAGGGCTTTGATATTCAAATGTGTATTCCTTGTGAAAAGATCTTTTCATGGATAACAAAATTTTTGACCTTGTGACCTCAAACTTTGAGTTTGACTAATTACTTTTCAAAGACTTTAACCTTGACCATAACTTTTGAACAGAAAGTGATGGGGCTTTGATATCTCCCATGTGTATGGTAACAACATTCTGACCTTGTGACATCGTCCGTGTAGGTTGACCCACATTTAAAAACTTCAACCTCAACCATAAGTTTTGGATGGTAATTTAAATGATAGGACTTTAATATTTCACATGTGCATACCTTTTCATAAGCCCTGTCCCTTGGTAACAAAGCAAAATTTTGGACCTTATGACCTTTTCTTGGAGTTTAATCTTTCATATTTAGAATGTTGATAATATATGAGATATATTATAACTTAAGAATGGGGGATGTCTGTAAGCATTTCTTTAAAGACAAATACCCAAAAGCGGGGGACCACAATTCTTTAGCGTTTGTTTCTCCAGCTGTTTATAACTTTCATCTGTTTGGCAGCCGGGGAAAGTGACGTCATTGTGTTAAGAACATATCTTGGCCTAGCTTCGGAGTCATCTATTTTCCAAAAATCTATTCTTGTCAACTGATCGATGGAAACCTGCATTGAGAGGGGCCCAGAGCAGGATACTCACGAAAAAGTGTATACATTTCATGTGTTAGAATACCAAAATCATTGGAAAGTAAGAAATAAACGTACCGCATCATCGTTCAGAAAGTCGCTTTAGAAATAAATTTTGTAAAAGTTTTATGATGTATGTTGACATTGAATTCTTCAGTAATGATAAAAGGATAGAATAACAAAGTTTTGAAACATTTGATCCACATTTGACCCCAGGAGAAACTAAAATGCAAATCGTTTGGAAATACCTTAAGTAACTTGCGTAAAATGGCCGTCACAGTTTAAGGGTGCTTTTAAAATACCCTCAAATCAGCATTTATGGGGCGATTTCCAAAATTATTTTTACATGGGCTTTTGTATAAATGGTGATGCATCATTTGTTCCGAGTTTAATGGTCATTAGACTATAGAAGGCGAGTTATTGACGAAACACTCGCAAAAATCGTTCGGAATTATCTGCTCGACCAGTACATTCTGGGCAATTAATTTTTAACTTATCAAGAATGTTTATATAAGTTTTATCAATAGAAGTACTTTTTGTACTCAAATCTTTAAATATTACTTATTATTAGGCAAAACTGATTTATACTTGAGAAGTTATGTTCATGATGTTTCACTTCCTTTCTGAATTTCCTTGAATTTAGCCTTCAGAAATGGTATATGAATTTGCCTTATATGGGAAAACGTCATTTTGGGGAACATTTTCAACAAACATCCTTATATTTAAGAAATAACAACAAGCTAGCCGTGATCTATTGTTCAGTAATTGCACAAGTCGCATGAACCAATCAAATTATCACCGAGCCGCGAAGCGTCGATGTGATTTGATTGGTTCATATTCATGTGACGATGGGAATTACTGGAAAATGAATCGCGGATAGCGAGTTGTTATTTCTATTCTAAGATAGCACGTGAAAGGGCGGAGCTTAGCGCACTGGAAATTTATTGGAGATTTTACACCAGGCGAGTTCTATGGTACATCTTGGGAGAAAATTCCAAGTCATAACTATAGTTCATGTCGAGCGGGCTTCTGAAGATGATCTCTTGTTCTTCTAATTATTTTTGAAGTGTATAAAGGAAAATAAAAGTTTACTTACTGGAAATAGCAAAAATTATGCTATATTCATAGAAAAATTAAGAAAGTCACGAATTTTCATCATATCTATGCAAATTTGCAAAACCTTGGTAGAAAAAGGAGATCGACGAGTTTTTTAAATTAGTTTTCTCAAAATATAGATATTTCTCTTTCTAAGATTTATAATAAATTTTATTTTGAAGAAGTCGATTTTAGGGGCTATTTTTAACAGAAACCTTACCTTTATGGTTGTTTGGGTGTGGGGTTGAGGCCGAAGGCAATACTTATACAATAATAAAACATGTAAATTAATTTTGGTGATAAAAGTATTATAATTGATCAATAAATGAAAAAAAAAAAATAATAAATGAATATAAATTGATTAAATTTATCAAATTATATATTTTGCAATCGATGTTATCATAGCCGTTTCAACATGAATAAGAGGGGCACAGCGTTAGCGCCATGGGCAAGCCAAAAAAAAAAAAAAAAAAAAAAAAAAAACAACCCCAAACAAAACAAAACATCACCCAAATCAAGAATCAAGTAAAAGGGGACAAATTCCAATAGGGGATCCTAACCCCTCTAACCCCCTCCCTCTAGATCTGCGCTTGCTAACGTTCTATTCAAAAGCAGAAATGGTATAATCCATGCATGTACACTCTATACAGAAAATGATATTAATAAAGGAAATCAATTTGTTTTTGTTAATGTAAAATGTGTCATATAGGTACAAGAATGTCCCTCTTAAGTTCTTTACAAGAAAACGATTAGCATGAGACCCGGAGGGCAAGAGGTTGCACGGCTGTCAGTTCGTGCACAAAATGAATGGAGCTGCGAAGGGAAAGAAATATACTGTATATACTTGATAGATGTGGATAAGGATTAGACATAAGGTAAAAAAACTGTATTGGTTTAATTTCCTTTAGTTTACGCATCTTATTTTTCATATGAATTTTTTTTATTGTTTTCTAAAATTCAAAATTTGTTTATATGAAATCTTATATTTTTACCAATTCGTCTATTTTATATGTAGCTTAACTTCTTTCTTCCTTTTCCGTTTATGAAATATATAATATCTAATCTATTTTCCTTCAAGCATGTTTAGATTTTTTAAAAATATATGGGAAAGTGAGATTCTTTTTTATTTTATAAATCTACCTCCTCAAATACAAGTATAAAAGGAGATGTATTTTTGAATGCAGATGGCAATAAGATGGGGCATATACATTCCTACATATAGGATCTCAAATGAATTTTCATTTCATACATGTACGATGTATTATGAAACGAGTTGTCGGTTTTATATCCCCGAGCCTTGGCGAGGGGATATAAAACGCACAACGAGTTTCATAATACATCGTATGAAATGAAAATTCATTTGAGATTTTTTTTATCACACGATATTGCCTTATTATGGTGTATTTCTAACGTGAAATCGACGTTTCTGAGAATAAGAGGCGAACCACGCTGTGACCTACAGGTCGTCTGCTACGCCTTGAGAAGTAGTACCCCATCGTATTGATAAATATATTCTGTGCGTAAGAGAAAAAAATATTTCAAATTTGTTTAGTACATGTATTTTAATTTTGCAATAATTAATTCTTCCACAATTTTTATCATCGGTATTGAATCTGCGTCTGAATTTAACAATTGACCGATATTTGAACGGTTATTCTTGTCATAATTTATGTGATTAGGTTCCAAACTTGACCAATCGCATTCAAGCAGAGCGATATGTAACGTGTTATCATATCATATATTTATGAAATGGCTTTATAAAACTGCATAAAGGGTGAATCATGTGATAAATGTGTATATATCATTTTCTTTTTGTGCCTTCTTTCCAACAACTTCTTTCACAATATCATTGAGTCAGAGTCCAGAAAAGAAGAAGATCTACGTCGCAGAAATATATGACCATGATTTTGTCTAAACATCTGGGAAGTATGCACAGGATCTTATAAAAAATCAAAGGATGACCCAAGCCCGGTCATAGGAGTCCAGTCTTTGTTTTTGAGATATCAGTACTTTGGGCAAACTCCAGGGGATGTCCTGATCCCCGTTACCCCCTCTGCCTCCGTGCATGGGGAGAGATTGAAATAAGTTATTGACAATTTTAGAAATGACCATTTAAAAACGCTGCAGGTAAGCAGAACCAAGAGAAGGTTATACTCATTTTAAAAAAATACCAAAAGTATACGATGCAAGCGCTGATCGATGTAAGCTAGTTACAAACCGACATATTCGATTGGCACCGGTTGGCCGTTGGTGTCGTTTGTCTATGTGTTTTGTTTTATGTTTTTAAGATTAATGTCTTTATGTTGGTGTTTGATCTTCCTTGTCCCTTTGGTGTCTCTTGCTGTGCTTGTACATTCTGTGTCATCGCATTTTGGTGTTTCAGGTTTTGTTTTGTTTGTTTGTTTTGTTTTTGTTTTTGTTTTGTTTTGTTTTAGCGATGGGTGCTGCAACCAAGTCCTGTAGGAAAAGCCCCTCCTTTTTTTGTTATTTCAAGACCTATTTTGCATCAGCTAAATGTTCGAGGGGTTGGACAGGGTGAAAGGGAGGCGGGAGGAGGGAGGGAGGGGGGGAAAATGGGAGGGAGGAGGGAGGAAGGGGGGGGGTGGGAGGAGGGAGGAAGGGGCGGGAGGGGGAAGTAAGGGAAGGGTGAAAAGGAGGGAGAGGGAGGTGGCGAAGGGAGGGGGACGTAAGGGGGTGGGAGGGGGAAAGAGGTACCCCCCTGTCCACCACCCCCCCCCCCCCCCCCCCCAAGTTCAGGTCATGAACATGCCTAGTCTGCCTAGTCTAACGTCTCTAATGCAATGTTAGTAACATCAAAGATGGGAGTTTGCCTAAAATGTACTGCAGAAGAAATAACTGAAAACAATGTCCATACAATTTTTGTATGTGTAATAAAAAGGAAATAAAATTAGTTTTTGTGAGGTCAATCTTGACTGGTACGTGCGTATCAATTAGGACGACCTCTGAGTGTTTTATGATAGGTTGTGAAGGGGCTAGCCATTCAAGGTTGATAGATACATTTATCAATGCCTCTTTGTTTATGTCACTTTATCAAGGTTCTAAATAAAAATAATAAAACTAGGCAAAACAGAATGTGTAAACTCCTAGTTGAGGTCTCTAGCTTTTGAAATGCTTTGCAAAAACTTACTATCTTTAGTCATGTTAGTAGATTACCGTATAAGTATTAATTCCAGGATCTTAAATGAACTCGTTTATCCATCAGTCTATACCTTATCAATAAATTTGACACGTACTTAATCTTAATCTTAATCATCTTAATAAAGAAATATAAATAATACTTGTGTTAAATTTCTATAATTGACCTTCATATGTTCAAGGAACTATTGCACTAAAAAGAAATTGCAACCAGAAAGACAGCAGCGATGTGCTGATTATAATTTTTTTTTATCTTTATCCAAGCCAAGTGACAAGATGATTTCTCATTCAATCATTTATGTATTTTACAATATTGAATGATAGTCGGGCTAAATCCATCCATCCATTCATCCCTTCGTCCGTTCATCAATCCCATTATTATTTCAGGACTTAAATTCAAGCATGATGTAAAATTCTGCTTACTTGAATTTTTAGCCGCAAATTTTCTATCAACAGTATAGAGGACCATGTCGCTTGGACAGGAATCATTCAAAACAACAAATAGTCAACAGCAGGATAGGAATAGTCCTACCATGACGTCATATCCTGATGACGTGGGAATGTTACTACAGAGACGAGGCAGACTGAGCTCCATTAACGAGTTGGATGAAGGGGGTATATCAGGAAGGACTACCAGAATAGTGGGGGTTATGGTACTACTCCTGGGATGCTTCATTATAAGCGTGGGAGTGGCTATGCTAGTGTATTTCTTACTTCTCGAGGGTACTATAGCTTCTACTTTTACTATTTTCATTTGATCAAATTCAGCCTATGATATCGCTGTTTAGTTGTCACGTGGTGTCCTCCTTTGAGACAGAAGTAGCTATGTCACTAAATTTTCAAACGTGAAAAATTACAAACAAAACGTCATAAACTAGCTATGCAAAAAAATATGTTTAATGTCAGATTATTAGAATGTATATAAATATTCACATGAAAGTACATGGACCAGCTATATAAAACCAAACATAATCAATAAAACCTGTACGTACTGTTGGCAATATGGTGTTTTTTCTATTTCCTGTATCATTTTGAAAGAAGGGGGGTAGGGTAGCAAAATGGGCCAAAACTTTTTCCCAATGCATAACTCCCCCTACTTTTTCTTTCATAAAAACATGCTATAATGAGCCTAGATACACTATGTGAAGTTTTAAAAAAAGTTTGATGGAATTTAATTTTTTATCAGCATTTTAGTGCAAAAAATCTGTTTCTTACGTTACTTTAAAAATTGCCATATGAGGTAAGAATTTGCTAAAAATTTCATTCAGTTACATCTTATGTCATAAAAATTGTAATCAACAGTAGTAAAGTAATGTATTCCAATATATTTGAGTAATCCAATTCAACAATTCCGTAAGAATATATATATTTTAGATTTTATGAGTAATATTTCGCCAATTTTCAATTTCACCACAATATTCTGAGATAGTTGAAGATGGGTATATTTGATGGCAAATATCTGACATAAAGTCCATATCTTGGTATCCTTTCCTGTTTGTTTTATTACTTATCGGGTCAAGTACTATTGAAATATAATGGTAAGAAAAAAAGTTTGATGCTTTTGAATTCGAGATCTCAGAAGAAAGCATCCTTAAGTAATATTTGTTTTTGACCAATCCTCTTTTGTGCTCATGTACACATCGTGTAGCTCCCATTTTCAAATTCTGTTAAGTTGATTTATACCATAAATGATGAATAATATATATTCCCTCTAGATGTAACCACTGTCAAAGTATCCTTGCCAATCTACAACAGAACCTTTTCCCCAGCTATGACACAACAATCTTCACTTCAGTATAAGATCATTGCTGAACCATTGTGCAACGAGGTATATTATTTCTTGCTTTCATTGATTTTTCAATTGCTTCCTTTGAATTGAAAGAAAAACCAGTCAACATATCTTTGAAACAAGAAAAAAAACAAAAACAAAAAAACAACAACAACAGCAACGAAAAAAAAAAAAAAAAAAAAAAAAAACCCCAAAAAACCCCCCAAAAAACCAAAAAAAAAAAAAAACCAAAAAAACAAACAAACAAACAAAAACTAACAAAAACAAAAACTAAAACAAAACAACCAAGTATATAATATACTTGTCAAAATTTCTAACTTGCCATTCTACGGGTATGGATTTTCGTTAATGTGGAATTCAATTTATTTTAAAGATAATTGGATAGTTTGATCAGAAAAACATGAATTAAACGCAATGCATTTGTTACAAAAGTGATAATAAGCAAATAAAACTTAACGAATTTTCCATAAAATGGATGCGGTCGCATAACTCTTGTGAGTGGTGTGTAAAATGAGCTTCCATTAACCAAACATCTTTTTCTAGGCTTACTTTTCTCGAAAAGTGGCTTAACACAAGAAAAAATTAAAAATCGCATTCGCAGGAAATGTTTCAACACAAAAATCCTTACCCGGTATATCAATGATACCGGAAGTGTTATTGACTCGTAACGCATCACAAAATGTGTACGAAAAAAGAGTTTCAATCGCCGATATTTCAAAATCCGAAAAACGAATCGCATGATAACCGTAAGAACTTTTCTATTGTAGCCTTTTTCAGTCAAGAGACAATTTTTTTCTACAAACCGGAAGCGGATGGTTCTTTGCTAAAATGCTGTAGAATTTGAAGATGCACATCGCAGGATGATCATTTATTCATTTACACTTAAAAAACGTTCGTTGTTATTATAAATATAGGTGATGAATAATTTATCTCTACCAATCGTGATATTGAAGTAACTGGGAAAATGTAAGTTAGAAATTTTGACTAGTATACAAAACAAAAGTTCGTTAATATACGTTTCCAAATATGACTGAATGAAATGCAACATGATTGTAAAAATATGCTCTATGCATGCATACAAAACTATTTGTAAATGTGTTGCATATTATCATTGATATCATTGGAACACCTTCCTCTGATGTTGTTTTTCTCTTCATCCATGCTGGAATATACTTTCCTTTTTACCTTCAGTTAACGATGTATATAGAGAAAGAATACAAAACGGATAATTCTGTTTTCTGCTCTGTTATCAGCATAAGGTATATCTTTTCTTTTATTTATATTTTGAAGACTTGATAAAACAAAAGCATTAACATGCATGTAAATTACTCTTTGCAAAATGAAAAAAAATCCCATTCATTTAAATTTCTGTCATTTAAATACTCTCATATTTGCAAAATGAAATATCCTATCATATGAACATCCTCATTTTTTGACTGTAGAAGTTTTAATCCCATTAACGATGGAAGTGTTCAAAGAGTGACGAATTTCTTTTCAGAAATGTTCCAAGTCCTAAGACCTGTTTTTGTCCTTCATTGCAAAGGTAAGCTATAAAAGGTGTACTTATTTTCGGCTTCTGACATGTCTGATATATCCTTTTCAGCATAGAATAAATCTAACAGTGAGGAGGTTATTTACACTACAGTTGTGCGTTTTCGAGACCTTTTGGTAACCGGAAAAGTGAGTGGGTTGTATGCACGTAATCCGGATATTCACACCATTTGCTACATGAGTAGCAGATGGCCGTCCTAAGTCGGCACCGGCTACCCATTGGTCTCTTTGTTTTATGACATTGAGTAGTCTTTTGTGTTAAATGTTTCTATGTCGTATGTCTCTTTTTCATCTTTTGCTGTGCTCGTCTTCTCTGTGTTTTCGCATCGGGTGTTTTGCTGTTGGTACTGCAACCGGGTGTGGTTGGAGATCAGATAAGAGACACAAGATTAATATTGATTCCTCATCGTTATCAGATATTATGATGTGATGATCGACACATTGGTTTAAACATATTTATTCATGAAACAAACGATATTCACATTATTCATAAGCAAAGGAATACAGGATTTGGAAAAAAAGCTCAAAGCTTATATAAATCCTTCTCCAAAAATACTAAATTATCTAAATCATGGAATGGTCTTAATCTATATGATATTATACAAAAGGGAAAACTAACACAACAATATGCATACAAATGATTAAAAGAAATTATGATCGAGACATCGAGCACCTTCCCTTATCATGTTAAGGCAATCATTATCACGTTGTTCCGCATTGTGCTTGATCCATTTCTAAAGCCTTGGACCTGCATTTCTGGAAAGCAGGACTGTAGTTAATTGTAGCACGATATCAACATGCTTAAAAACCCGTTTTTTTCTTTCAATAATACGGAAGTGTTCCAACTCGAAACCTTCTTGAAGAAAACCTCGAACCAATTTATTATATACCAGACACATGTTTCGGATAGTGATGCTTCCAGCCAAAGGGATTTTCGGACACAGCCAAAATTCATTTCAGTAGCGCCCTCTGATTATATTTTTTTGAATTTAAATTTGTGCATTTACTTTGCAGAGAGTGCGCGGCTCCAAATTTCCTGTAGGATCGATTCAGTAGCACATCCAAATAAATTCTATTCTACATACGACAACGATGCTTTTGATATTCAGTTACACAATTATCTTATTCTTATTTTGTCTCTGCGTAGATTTTTATAGTGAGTGACCATCACATGTCGGCTCTAAGTAAGCATTCATCTCTTTGCATTATATGTGTTAGATCATTTTATTTTTGCAGTTTTTTGCCTTCTCCCTTCAATAGTACGATGTGCTGTGATTCCCTACGGAAATGTTTGATTGTTTTTTCTCATGTATCTAAGTGACACTGCACAAAACTGATGAGACTTTGCAATATGGCAATGCTTAATAAATAGTCCATATCATTTATATATCTTAAAAGTCTATAGTTTTTACAAACTGTTCAAGAAAGTTATTAAAGTGTTTGCAAAAACTGTGAACTTTTCCCATACATAGACGATATGGATTGATTTATTAGGCATCGCCCTATTTCAACGGCTCATCTTATTAAAAAATGAAAAAAGAAAACCCCAATCAAAGAACTCTGTTATAGGAATCACGACATCGTATGTTTCGATGCAACACTGTTGATATGGAAAATATATTTAGTAAGACTACTTTGCCTTGACTTCAGGGGAACGCATCCTTAGGATTGTCACATTCAGTTGACATAAGACAAGTTGACCAAAGACAAAAGGACAACAATATAAACAACAACACCCACACAGAATGGACAAACAAACAATCTCAGTAGACACACAGAAACATGAAAAATGAAGTACAACACACACATTTACAAATTGTGAAGAACGTATAATTATATTCATGTAAAACGTCTTCAAATTCAAGAGCATCATTTAAGATCAGATAAATTTTCAGCATGGACCAGACATGCACGTTTCGGGTACTCAACCCTCGTCAGTGATCCTCAGTCTAAACAATGTAATATGGTCAAAAAGTGTAAAAATTATAAAGTCCAAAAATGTACCGAAAGACGTAGCAGAATGGGTGGGATATGATGCTACAGGACCCACGTTTTAGAAATTTCAAGAAATTTTGTAACAGAAAATTTCAAATGCGTTGAAGAGACAGACGATCAACCGAAGTTGATCGAACTTGGCTACATGTGCCATCTTTTAAAACAACAACAATGACTAATCTTTATAATAATAAGGAAGTGTTTCAACTCATTTACCTTCTTGAAGAATTTTTCAAACCAAATTTAATGCACCAGACACGTGTTTCGGCTAGTAAATCCTCATCAGTGGTACTTATGAAATGTGAAGTGATTTCAGTGCCCAGTTTCACAAAAGTTCTTACGAAAAAATTCAGGAATTTTCGTAACTTAATTTCGTCATTTAATAAAACGTTCTAAAGATTTTCCATTTAGATTGTACGTTGTTTTCTAATATTATTTGTACATACTTCATTTAAATTCAGAAACAAAATATTGATATTTTTGTTTTAAAAGGTCAGAACTAAACGATGAAAAGTTACAAAAATTCCTGAAATTGTTCGTAAGTATTTTTATGAAACTGGCTGCTGATTTATAAGTATATGTTTCAGATACAGAAGCAGAGACATTATACAGGCAGACTTGTTTCTGTCTACCAGTAGTGGACTATCTCCAGGAGATGTAAACAGCATGGTACTGAAAAACTCCAGGACGTTGATCTGGAAGATGTTTGAATTGGTGTATTTCGGTGATTTTATGATTGATTTTAAGATCAAACCGTTAGCAGGTATCAATTTTAGATATTTATACTTCTTACTTCAAAAATGTTTGATGAAAAATATAAAGACTCGATTGCATTCTCTAGGAGTATAAAAACTTTCTTTGGTGCCCTGTACTGTGTACATTTTGACAAGGATAAAACTCTCTGACAGTGGAATCGGACCATTTTGTTTTTCTACTACACTATTTATTTATGCTGTAAAAAATAAAAGCTTCATCTTCTTTAACTATGTCGTCTTATATGGCCGTTTGATCCGACAACATGCGACTTTTGTTTTCAGATCTCTGTGTTGATTCTCCTTGTGCCAATGGAGGATCATGTCAAACAATCGACAACGAGGTAAAATGTTCATGTACGGAGGGATGGGAAGGTGATAGATGTAAAACTGGTACGTAGTACATCATCATCATCATCATCATCATCATCTAGATGTGTAATTTGAAATCAATTTGTACTATCTCGGCAAATAAACGACATGAGTATTGAATTTGTGGACATGCACGTGTAAACAAATGATATCATCTCCAACATGCGATAGCGGTTTTCTGAAAGAATATGATATAGTGAGAAAGCCTAGATGGAAAATGACAAAAGAATGAAGCAATAGTCTCTGATGAAACAAAAATAGACGAAAGACCCTTGTCAAATTTGAGTTCCTGCCTGTGCTTCGTTAATTTGAGGAATTCTGGTGCAAATTATATCATCTATACGTGTTATTGATTCTCATGTTGTTAAACAAAAGATGTCGCTGTATATGGAAAGTCAATATTTTTTTTACAATCAAAATAACTGCAATAATTTAAACGAAGGTTATTGAAATGAACAAATTATGACAGTAGCATACTGTGAAATCATTATTTTTCGTGGGGCTCAATTTTCGTGGTTTTCATGGATAGCCTCATCCACGAATTTACATCCAAGCGAATAATTGTACATAATGCAAGGGATTAACAGAACTTTTAATGACAAAACAAGCATGCATTTGTTACCGGCGATTGACTCATAAACACCTTCAACTTGGACACATACGTTAATTGCTTTTTAATTGCAATGTTTGTCCTCATAATGTTTTTTACAACTGTTTGTAACAAGCCCACCTTGCGACTATTCAAGCCCTTCAACTACCTGGGCCGAGTACCATTCGTGAAAATTTGATTTCACTACGAAATCCACGAAATGACATCCCCACTATAATACTGAAAATTACGAATCCACGAAAATTGGCCCCCACGAAAATAAATGATTTGCACAGTATTCATTGTATGAAGATATTAATCTTGAATGGAGTGTACATATTGATAGTGGTTACTAGTATGTCAAAGGTACATACACCATGTGCTTCCTTTGAATGTGTAACATTACTGCAAATTACGTTTCATTCCCTGATACGGTCGCCATAGCACTTTCTATATAGACATATCCCTAGACAGTGCATGTATTTTATATATTGTGTTCATTTTCGTGCATGAAAATCGACGGCGGGTGCGGCTTACCAAAAGGGAATGCTTTTCCTCCTGGACACCTGGTTCCACCTCTAGGGGTCCGTCGATGCTCAATTTGGTGCTCTGTTGTGAGTGCTGTTGAGATTATCGTCAGGATCTTCTTTAACTCATTCAAGGTACATTATCTAGAGAGACTTTCGGAGATTTTAAGAGAAAAGTGCATAACTTAAAGAGATCTTGAATATAATGGTCGTTGAAACATGAATTTTTCATGGAATGAAAGGCTAAGTCTGCCGTGCTGCAAATTTATCTGTTCTTAAATGATTCTATGAATTTGAAGACGAGTAACATCTTGCCTGCAGCAGAGATATTGGATAATTCATCTAATTGTCACTCTTATTTACATTAGGGAGAAAAAAGACTTAAAGAAAGGCCCCGCGTTCCAACGTTTCGGAAAATATTTAATCAACCTTGAGTCTTTATCATGAGAATGAACACGTTTTTTTAATGAAGCATTTCTTTTACTTCAGACGTAAACACATGTCTAAAGAATCCATGTTTGAATGAGGGAGAGTGCCATGAGAAGCTTGGGGAGGACAGCTGTATATGTAGATCTGGTTGGACAGGAAGATACTGTCAAGAAGGCAAGTACAGAAAGTCGCTGACATGACACATGTAGGTTCCATTTGTCACACGATACTATTCCCCATCAAAGAATAATTTAACTTGATTCATCATTTGTATCTATTTGGGGGCTAAGTACCCGAAACGTGCATGTCTGATGCTACAAATTCATCTGTTTTTAAATGATGCTATTGAATTTGAATATAAACATTTGAAACAAAATACCAAATTTAAATTGTTCAACATTGCCCAGGAAACTGATATATTTGCAAGAAACACCGCGTTAAGGTTAATTTTCTTCCTGTTTTTGAATAATTCCTTTCGCGAATATTTTTTGTTTCTTTTATTATGCATCGATGGACTGATCTATCCAGCACATTTGATTCTCCTTCACTGATACGGCTTCCTCAATACGGGACTTGTTTGTAACTATCTGACTTTAACAAAAAGTAGAATACTTGTTCGATATACAAATATATACAAATATTAACTAATTTTGACTAATGCTGGATAATTTCAGATAAAGATGAGTGCATATCGTCACCTTGTAGAAATGGTGGGGAATGTCACAACACTATAGGATCGTACCGGTGTAGCTGTCCACCAGGCTGGGTAGGAGAGGACTGCCATGAGGACGTGGATGAATGTTCCTCGTTTCCTTGTTATGGAATGTCATCTTGTTTTAATTATCCAGGGTCTTTTTCCTGTGAATGTACAGCTGAATGGACAGGAACCAAGTGCAATAATGGTAATTGTAAATGTTTATGTTCTCTGAACAGGTATTGCTAAGAAATTCTACTCAGTAGGTCAATATTCATCTTTATCTTTCAATTTCAGTAGAAATGTTTTGAGAAAGGTTTAATTTCCAGAGGCCAAGTTTCAATCTTGATTCCATAACTTAATTACAACTTTCTTTCTTTGTTTGCCATAACCAAGATAGACAATGCTGATTACTGTACCGTTTTCTAATACACATCTTTTTGATTGTAACCATTTTCTCCTGCTCAAGGACCCCCTCACGCAAACATCTGAGCCAACATGAGGCATTCGTATGAGATTTTAACTTATTTGTTAAAGGTTGTAAAAGAAAGTTAGCTAAAAAGCATCAAAATCAAGATACAACTCGTACTTTATTTTCGGCAAAAGGGGAATTTTTTTTCGAATAAAGATATGTTCCAAACTGCCTGTTTACATCAAATGATCATTACATTTTTTTCTACAAAAGCCCTGCCTATTTGTGAATCCATCACTTGCTTTAACAATGGAACTTGCTTGGAATCGATGGCAGGTGTAAAATGCTCATGTGACCCTGGTTGGCAAGGAAAAAGCTGCGAAAAGGATATCGACGAATGTCTAGTTAGACCTTGTAGTTATGGTGGCACATGTGAAAATTCACTTGGTTCCTTCTCGTGTATTTGCAACGAAGGTTGGAGCGGAGAGTTTTGTGAAAGAGGTAATTTTACACTGACACAAAAATGGAAATATCTTTTGCTAGAGAAGAGATCAAAGATAAAGAAAACCAGCTACGATTATGAGACAGACAGAGTTATAATCTCCAAAAAATCCATCCTTTGCTTCTCTGGCTTTCATTGCAATGAACAATTCCTTGTTTGTTGGCAATGAACGCCAGAGAAGCAAAGGATGGATTTTATGTATTTCTACATTGGCGTGTTTTATACTGGATAAAGGCCAAGGGGCCGAAAATGTGTATATTAGAGTGTTTGTGTTTTTATTTGTATCATCCCTTCCCTCTGGAAGAAATATTTCAATTTACTTGATCGATTCAGTCTTTTCATTGAGCATGTCAATACATTCATCCTGTGGTGACAATTACTTGATTTCCTAGAATTGTTTTTATTCTTATCTAGTTTTGCTTAGTCCGCGATGTCTGGTTCTCAGATTATTTGATTTTTGTACAATTTTGTAAATGCATAGTTTATTTGTCATTAATTTCGTATGACCTCGTGCAGATTTAGATGAATGCTTGTCATCGCCGTGTTTGAATAATGGAACATGCTACAATGATAATGGAACCTTCAAGTGTGAGTGTTCAAATGGCTGGACGGGGAGAACTTGTAATTTGGATACAAATGAATGCCAAAACTCACCATGTTTTAATGAAGGATTATGTCATAATAACCCGGGCTCGTTTTCGTGTGAGTGTAGTTCCGGTTGGACAGGGAATCTATGTAATCGAGGTATGTTCCTAAGTATTCAAGAATTTGCATTTTATAAATAAATAATATGGTTTGAAGCAGCGCACACTTTATAATGACAAAAAAGAATAATGATGAGCATGTGTTCTTTCTTTTCATTATAGTTGTCTTAAATCACTCTTTATTACAGTTTAATTATTTCATTATTATATGCATAACAAATCATCAGCAATGAATTAACACATGCATCACACATGCCGATGAAATAGCCCTTTGTGAAATAAGAATATCCAAAAATACTATCATATTATTCTGCATTTAAAACATGTCAACCAATTTGTAGATATTGACGAATGTCAATTTCAACCCTGCATGAACAATGGAACATGCTACAATTACCATGGCACGTATAGTTGTGAGTGTTCGACTGGATGGTTTGGGGAACTGTGTGAGATCGACTTTGACGAATGTGCAGCAATCGACCCGTGTTTGCACAACAGTTCTTGTCAAAACCTTCCAGGTTCCTTCAGTTGTAACTGCACGGAGGGATGGTCAGGGGATACGTGTAACACGGGTAAATTATAATATAACTTGAGTTTTTTTTCTATTCCTCCCTCTCTCAATCTTTATATATTTATGTGTGCTATTAGAGGGCTCTCCAACACAATCCTTCTCGGATAAGTCACGCCTACTGTGCAATTGATTTTCTGAAAATCAGCTATTTTATGAAAAGTACTATACCAACACTACTTGTCTGCTATGATTAGAGTTAAATATATCAGAAATGAAGAATATATCAAAAGAACGAAAACAATAGAGTTCCTAGAGCTCAAATGTTTGATTTCTTGTATGGCACTTCATGTGTCACTTGACAAAAGGATAGCAGACCAGTTCCGATAGTCTTCAGTTTTTAAAGGTAATTTTGTTTTGCATTTTGTTATTTTGAGTAGATATAAATGAATGCATATCTTCCCCATGCACGAACAATGGAACATGTCAGAACATAGTTGGTGACTATGATTGCGCATGCGTAGAAGGATGGCATGGCAAGTATTGTCATGTTGATGTTGATGAGTGTCACATGACGCCATGCTTGAATAATGGTTCCTGTGTCAATACCCCGGGGTCCTTCACATGTATTTGCAGTCAAGGATGGACGGGAAAATTGTGTGGAATAGGTATGTAAGATAAATCATTCATCATAGTTAAAAGGACAAAACCTAGACATACTTAGAATATTAGTCATACTTACAAGGCTAAACCTTCTTCAATGGTACACAATTTTTATAGGAAAATAAGTCCGAAAATCTTCTTTAAGAACAATATTCTGTGCGATTTCTTTTTCAGATTTCGTATCAACAAATTTGACATTCAAAGTCCTTAACTGGAATAACTCAATTGAAGACACTTCTTCCTCAAAGATTTTCCTGTCATATTCATCAAATTTTTGTGAAGAGGTAACTATAGTCCAAACATTTCACTATTCTCTGATTCATGTTTTACTGTTGTAAGAAAGAAGGGGATCTCCAACATGACTCGGTTGCAGCACCAACAGCAACACACCAAACACCCTAAGTGAAAACACAGAGAAGGCACACACAGCAAGAGACGAAGAACAGCAAACGAGACATCAAACATCGAACACAAAAGACCACACATAAACCAACAAGACCCATGGGCAATCGGTGCCGACTTAGGATGGCCATCAGCCATGTTAGTAACAGATGGTGTGGTTATCCTGGGTCACGTGCGCACAACTCACCCACTTTTCCTGTTACCCAAAGGTCTCGAAGAACGCACAATTGTTTTGTAAATGTAAGATCACTGTAAGAGGACCATACAAACAAGACAGCACAACGCAAGGGCCCACGAAACACAGATGAATATGTAAATATATATAAAAAATGGGGTACGGGCGCACGAAATGCAGTCCGTGCTCTGTCGGCTGTAGCGAGCTCATGCATGTTTTCACCCGAGGAGTCCGACCGACATTCAGAGAGGACAGGTGGTAGGGGCCCTGTCTTCTCTAAAGAGGTTTGGATAGGGCTTAAGTCTTAAGAATGCGCTCGTACAAGGCTGTAGATTGGTCCAGTACCATGCCAAGTGTCTAGTGACATGAGGATCATATCCACGGTATAAAAGGCGTTTGATGATTCTGACGCATTTTCGATGGTTATGCTTTTGCCTTTGATCCTTCTTATTTTGTTGATTATGTCACCATAAAATGCAGGTTGTGAAATACCCAAAGTAATATACTCTGTTGCTTGTATAGGTCCGAACTTTAAAAGAGGCTGATTGTAATTTTTGTAAAATTTCCAAAAAGTCTTTCCTAGTTTATGAAAGCGGAAACCTTGACCTAAAAGTTTCTTGGTTATATGTAAATCTCTATTATGAAAATCCAAGACGTTAGTGCACGCTCATTCATTAGGACAAGTATCATTTTTGTTCCACATCGAAAAGGGAAAGGGCGCATGTAATGTTGTAAAACTTTCGCCCAATTCCCATTTTTGAATTTGAGAAATAAAATATGTTTAAACTAAAAAGTAAAATATAGAATAAAATGCATGCACATATTGCTTTACAGATTAAAGAAATATTACAACGAAAGATTCCATCCATATTATCTTGTGAAGTAGAGACTTTCAGGTAAGATCATGGAGGGAAAGTATTCTGAGTAATGTCTTATACGACAACTTCTGTGAAAAAAATGTAGCATATTTATATCTTATATTTCATAATGCGTAGAATTTATCGCGACCCTTTTTCAATACCACCTTTATTTAGTTACTGTATCTTATTACTCACTTCGATGCATTTATGGGTAAAATCAATGAACATAAAAAGTTAAACCGAAGTTAATCGAACTTGGCTTCATGTGCCTTCTGGGACTTCTCACTAAGTAGTACACATATTAAACGTCTTCAAATTCAATAGAATCATTTTATAACTGATAAATTTGCAGCATGGACCGGACATGCACGTTTTTGGTACTTAACTCTCGCCAGTGATCCTCAATCTAAACAATTTTATATGAACAAAGAGTGTGAAAGTTATTATGTCCAAAAATAAATTGAAAGAGGCGCAGGATGGGTGGGATATGATGCTACAGGACCCACAGTTTAGAATGTCAAGAAATTCTTAAAACAGAAATTTTCGAATTCGTTGAAGAAACGATCAACCGAAGCTATATGTGCCCTCTGGGATTCCTGGTCCACCAGGAGTGACACTCACCAAGTAGTACAAATGTTAAACGTTTTCAAATTCACAAGCATCATTTAAAAGCAGATAAATTTGCAGCATGGAGCAGACATGCGCGTTTTGGGTACTTAACAATCGTCGGTAATCCTCAATCTAAACAATGTAATATGGCCGAAGAGTGTGAAAGTAGTTATTATGTCCAAAAATGTAATTAAAGTTATAGAACTATGCTAAATGGAGTTATGAAATACAAATAAATTTAAAGATTTCCGTGAAAAAGGCAAATTTTTAATAGGGATTATAGGGACTCGTAGTTTTGTTCAGAACAATCACAAATAAGTAATCTGCTCAAAGTCAGGATGTGTCTTCATGTTTGCTCTTATATCCATCATACCGCGTCCTAGCCGCGGAAACGGCCAAAGACACTTGGCTTTTTGGTTGGTTGGGATGTGTTGGCCGCGGACAGATACGTTTAACATATTAGAAATCAAAATGTAGGGTATGAGGCATGGGTAAGCAAGTTTTCGAGTGGATTATAGACTATGTCTGACTCAAATAAAGCAAAACTAAACGATAGGCAATCATATTTTACCTTGTTAAGCTTTGCTACGAGGATAAGGATGAAGGGACGCGGAATTCCACTTGCCTCCGCTTCGTCTCTTCGAATTCAAGCGTCATGTTGTAAGTTTACACCCATGAATGCGTCAGGTCAAACATGTGACATGGGACACCGCGAGGTTGTTCCCATAACAATGTCCATATATATTGATCGAGGTGTCACGTGTTTGACCTGACGCATGAGCGTAAACTTACAACATGGCGCTTGAATTCGAAGAGACGAAGCGGAGGCAAGTGAAATACCGCGTCCCTTCATCCTTATCCTCGTAATTCTTATACTTTTATTTGATGAAGTTATATAAATCTTTTGTTGTATTTCATCCACGATAGCAAACACGTACTATGTTAATTGGACAATGTTACGTTTTATTTTGACACAGAAAAGAACCAGCGAGACTAACAATAACACTAAACACCAAGGAGAGATATTCAGAAAGCGTCCTTATGGACATAATCCTGAAGGAATCCAAGACGTTTCCTTATCTCAACAAAATGGCGAATGTGATAGGCGACATGTTTGTGGAATCAGGCAGCATATATCATGGTAATATATTCCGCTTTATTTCTTTGTCCTGTTTTTATTGAGTAAAAAGGCGCAATCATATTATGAGAAATTTACATAGCTAGAATATGAAATCATATCTGTTTTAGAAAACCATTCCCTCATTTAAATAATCTTTCAATGATCTTTTGGTTTTCCGCATGGTATGATCGTCAGTTGAATCGTTTTCAAATAGACATTTTTCATCGTAACGAACTTCGCACTTCGAACTTCGTACTTCGAACATTGAAAAATCAGTGGAGTAGCTGTCATTCACGTATAAACTCATAAGCGGAGTCGTCTACATCTTGATTAGTATATTCAATGGAATTGATATATTGGACTTCCTGTTCTACTGACGCGTTTTTGGCAACGCATTTATAAAATCAAAGTGCGAAGTTCGAAGTACGAAGTGCGAAGTTCGTCACGGTGAAAAAAAAAGTCTAATAAATACACACAAAGACACAAGAATTCTAATTTTATGATAATTTTGTGTACTTGAGTGTTTGTGTGTTTCTACTGAAAACTGAACTCAATCTGTCTGCTTGATGGGTGTTTCATACGGCAACCACAATTTTGGACTTGAAATGCCCCGTATTTATCACTGAATTGCTTGACGATGTAATTAACAATCATTATTGAAATTATTTTAGAATACGTCATTTCTACTCTTTTGGGGTTACTGAAAAACCGCAGTTTAAAGTTTTGTTCTACTTTCATAGAAGAAAATATGTTCTGAGAAATCATTGCACCGTATTTAGAAGATGTCACATGAGATGAGATAACGACATTACTTTGAACAAAAGAAGTTGGTGTACTATGTGAAAATGGCGTTGTAATCCAGATTGATGGTCAAATAAAGGGTTTCTTCATATCTACATCTAAAATTGGACGTTTATCCATTTCGTTGTCATACCTTATTCATTTGATTACAGATGGATGGCTGACCAATGTCACAATGAATATTTACAAGTTCTCATATAAACCGACATTCAGCGATAATTCTTCCGATGATTTCAAACGACTAGAGAAAAGATTCTGTCGTGATGTAAGTCTTTGTTACAGGAATGTTTTATTCTATATATTGTATCTGATTCGTTTGATTTGTTTGTGATTGTTCCCACTGAATATCATGTGTATTACCCGCACAGCTCACCACGGCTTAACACAATTTTACCGATACCTTTACTTATATCTTCTAAACCTTCCAATAAAATATCGCTTATTGAAAAAATGTCGGTGTATGAATAAGTTACATTGTTATGTATTAAAATTGTAAAGGCAAAACTGTTTTTGTATTGGGTGTATTGAGGTCATCAGAAAGCATGAAGACGTCAGGGAAACAATTATATGGGTAATATGGTCCACTTGAAAATAATTTCCTCTGCGTTCACCGTCAAATAAAATCATAACAAGTGAGGACTAAGCAAGTTCTTATTGATATCAATTCTGTTTTGAGTTTATAATAAAAATGAATCAAAACGAAATTTACCCGGTTTCCGAAGTTTATTAGGAAGTAAAGAGAATAGAATTAGTGAATTAAAAGAAAAAAAAGAAGTTTATGTAAAAAATGTTAAATAAGAAAGAATTATTAAATAAGAATACTAAAGATAAAATATTCAAATTATCGTTTATCCGGATTCCGGTGCAGACAGAAAGTGGGATATATTTCCGAACATTCCCGCCTCCCCCAAAACGCTTTCAAGGTTCCAAATGTAGAAATAACGTAATCTTACGATACAAATGCCGCATGACATATCATTTTAGCTTCTAACGTTTTAACTTCCATGAACCTTGAAAAAAACCAATCAGAAAGTCAGCATTGCGTGTTTGCATGCCCAAGCTGAACAAAATGATTAAACAACAATGATTACTTGAAACATAAGTGATCCCCTTGTAATGCCATGATCATAAGGAGAATAGAAGACCTACGATATTTTTAAGTTCGGATAATATTTGCATATTTAAAACACTTGTGGGCAATTTTTGAATTTGAATTTTTGTCATCATTTAACTTTTTTATACGAAGTCATTATGCTGATCGATAGCTTCCTTTGCAAAAGTACAGATGACTCTCTTGATCATTCGAACTTCAGATTGAAATGAAATAAAAAAAAGCTATGATCATTAGAATATGTCTATGCTTTTTAAAAGCACTGTATGCTTATGGAAGCAAGAATCACTAACAGCAAACACCCAAATGCAAAAACACGCACAGAGTGTACAAGCACAACAAAAGACTCCAAAGGGACAACCATTAAGGCGACATTAAACAACTAAGATAAAAAACTGTACATGAACTAACGAGACCAATGGGCAACCGGTGCCTACTTAGTCAGACCTTCTTCGACGGTAGTAGCAAACGGTGTAGTCGGTCGGATCCCAAACTCCCATTTGTCCCGTAACCGAGCGGTTACGAAGAGAACAATAGTTAATGATTCATTTATAACGTTATCAGGTGAAAGAAAGAGACACCTTCTCTTATTTGGTTGCTGTTAAGTACGTACGATGCTACGGTTTGTATCGTCATATCAATATTGGTGCTCAATATGAATCATTTAATTGTATTTGATCAATGGTTTTATCAATAATTCGAAAATTTAAAAAGACATCGAAAATGTTGAAAGACAGTCTGAAAAACCGAAGCTGAATATATCACATTGCATAAATTATCGTCTCTATCTTCGAGTTATGATTGATAATCAATATGAAATGCAATATTTCACATTAAATATACATATACATTGTTCTTCTTTACAGATTGACAGTTTCTTTAGAGCTAGTAATCACACAACAAAATATTTTCGATGTTACATCGAACACATCGGGTAAGGTTGATCTTTTCTGTACTTATTATTCTTCTTGAGTGGATAGTCAGTAAAAATCCACTTGTTCTTAAAAGAACCCCCAGTAACATTGGATAGTTAACTAAACTAGAATAAAGTATACATGTACTTGGAAACATCGTCACAAACATTCAAGGAGAATATTGTCACATTTCTAAAATGTGATCAACAATCAAAGGTAGATACATATTCAGATTCTTGGCTTTGGAAACTGATATATAGGCAGACTAAATAATTTTATCAAAATTGCCAAATATTACATCAGCATTATTTTTTCTTGGTTTCAGGATCAAAGATCCGTATACCTTAACATTTGCCGTCGTCTTCAATAGTACCGATTTCGTCTCACGTGACGTCATTTTAGACGTCATCAGCTCCTACGCACAGCATGTAAATATTGACAACTACAACCTCATGATGATTGGCGGTCAGTTTTTGTACACGCATCCTACCTTCAATGCAGTAGCTGTAAATGTATCGGACTTTCGTCAACCTAAGACTGTTCTTGACAATGGTAGGTCACATTTGTTTTACGTATACGTCTGTCGAACGTCAACCTAAGACTGTTCTTGACAATGGCAGGTTACGCGTGTATTTTACGTATTTTGTGTAATAATACTCGGACCGCATCTTTTCAAACCTGTCCTTGGTAGTATTGATACAAAAACACTCAAATTTCTTTACATTTTGGATATTTCATACATATTCACAGAAACACACAACTATAGAGCAACCATTTGATTTATAGGGGGAGGAAGATTTTGCAAATTCCGGATTGTGATTTTAGGATTATGAAATTAACCCCTATCCGTCTTTCGACCTTTCCATTTGTCCGGTTTATCTCTCTATGTATTTGAATTATATAAACACATTTTGTCATAAACTAAGTACAAATATATATGAATCAAACTTTATTCAAAAGAACGAAATCAAATTCATAAGTCATTAGTACCATATAATCAGTGTCTGCATTGAGTATCATTGAAGTTAAGATATTCATATATAATTCCATAAGTAATAAGGAGTTATCTTCTAGCAAGAGATGCCTTTATATACTCTTTCTTGGCAACTGAGTTCAGTTTGATATTTGATATAGCCGAAAAATCACGCTAAATGATTAAAACTTTAAGAGTAATTATCAACATTGGAAATTGAAAGACCCCCATAAAATCAATATCAATCAAATTGTTGTTTCCATGGTAGTTGAGAAAATTTACTCAGTCGGATTCCTCGGGTGATATCATACATGACCTCCCTACAGCCGGCAGAGCACGGACTGTATAACTTACGCCCTCTTTTTATGTCCATTTACATTTTCATCTGTGTTGCTTGAGCCCCTGCGATTTGCGGTCTTCTTTGTGTGTGGTCATCTAACAGTGAGGAGGTTGTTTAACACCACAATTATACGTTCTTCGAGACCTCTGGGAAAAGTGGGAGGGTTGTGTGCACGTCATCCAAGATAACCATACCGTCTGCTACTTGCGTTGTTGATGGCCGTCCTAAGTCGGCACCGGTTGCCCATTGGTCTCGTTGGCTTATGTGTGGTCTTTTGTGTTTCATGTTTCTATGGTGTGAGTTGGTATTCCTTGCCCCTTTTGCATATCTTTCTGTATTGTCTGCTCTGTGTTTTTGCATTGGGTGTTTTGGGGTTTTGCTGTGGGTGCTGCAACCGTGTGTTGTTGGAAACCCCCTCCTTTCTAGTAAAGCCTCTTAAATGGTATGATACATAATTTGTTTCAATACTTAATTTAATGTGGGGCACTGAAATTATTTCATAGAATATACATGTCAACATTGAAATATTGTCAATATTGAAATATACATATTGTTCTATCAAAGAAATATTAGCAAACCATATGCGCATTTAAACAAGTTATGTCTCATCATTGATGTTCGAGTTCCAGATAGAGAAAAATCCAATAACGTGAAATTATAAAGAGAAAATGTCTAAACTTGACCTTGAATTTCTGCCAATTTTATTACACATCTGCAAAAATCAAGTGTTCAAATCAAAAAATCTTTTCAACTCAGAATAGAACGTGACAGCGAGTGAGTATGAGCTCTGGTCGACGGTGTTTCCATCATAACCTTTGCAAATATCACAACGCCTTTATAACTGATTAAAGTGTATCAAGTACATTAGTTCAAGGATTATTTATAGATCCAACTTGAAGATGGAAAATTGTTCTTTGTATGTGCGGGAATTCATTGTTTCGGACACGAACATCACGAAATTGACGCGATAGATCCACAAGATGTGAAAACTTGATATATGTTCTATGTTCCTTTATCAATAAAAGCATTACCCTGTATGTACCTGATAAGTAAATGATATGCATCAGTAGACTAAAGATTGATAAAAATATACAATCATTCCAAAATAGAATATTTGTAATATTTTACACGCAAACATTCAGGTAAATTTTCTCCTTTTTTTCAGCAGAATCCATCAACTCCGTAAACATAACAGCAACGTTAAGGAACTTTACATTTCAATCGGAAATCCTCAATACGTCCTCTTCTACATTTAGAAAATTGTCAAAAGAATTTTGCTCATTTGTAAGTATTCATTCACAATTAGAATTTAATGAATTAATGTCAACAAGATTTTTTTCGTGGCTATTCTATTCTTCAATATATTTTTTGCAGCTTACCCTCATTCTATCTACCAGGTCCTTTTTTGAAGATATATTCATGTCATGCAGAATCAATCATTTTTCGTAAGTACCTAAACCTGGTTTGTTAATTTGACAATGCTCATATTTTCAATTAAAACACGTTCTTTAAAAAATTAAAATCATTTTCAAGTCATATTTCATTGTTTAGATTGAGGATCACCAACCAGAGTTCAGTACCCGAAACGTGCATGTCTTGTCACTGCTGCAAATTTATCTGTCATTAAACATGCTATTCAATTTGAAGACGTTTAACATTTGTACCACTTGGTGATGTCACTGCTGGTGGACCAGGAGTGTCCGAGGGCACATGTAGCCAATTTTTCTTCAACGGATTCAAAAATTTCAATTATCAAAATTTCTTGAAATATCTAAAACGTGGAGTCCTGTAGTATCATATCCCATCCATCGTGCTACGTCTTTCGGTTCTTTTTTGGACATAGTAAAATTGAAACTCCTTTTGCATATTCCATTGTTTGGATTAAGGATCACTGACGAGGGTTAAGTACCAAAGACGTGCATGTTTGGTCCATGCTGCAAATTTATCTGTTCTTAAATGATGCTATTGAGTTTGAAGACGTTTAACATTTGAACATCATTTCAACAGGAAATATTACTTACTAAAATATGAAAGTTACATGATTACAGTGTATTTGTTGATCAATTCCTTTTTGATAAATGTCAGACATACGACCTGAATATGATTTTATACATTTCGTCTGCGGTTCTTATATTCTTACATTTGAACCAAAGTGACACGTGTGACCTCTAAGGGCCACTAGGTCTTCAAATATACTTCCGATATGGAAACGTATAAATTGAATACCTTTACTTCCTCTGTAAAAGTAAAAAAGTTTTATGCAATGACAAATATGGATAATGACCATATCCCTATATACAGCACAAAATCGATAATTCAGAAAAGCATAAACCTAAGACATATAAAATCAGGGTAAAACAGGAACCAAAGCAAACAAACAAAAACCTCCACCACATGAAAAGAAGCGAACTCCCGATATGGGAGTGAGACCAGGGACCCAGGAAGAGTCAGCATCTCCTGCTTACATGCAACTCCTGCTGTTTAAATTATTAAACACAAACACATTATAGATAAACGACACACTTAACAACACATTTCATAGTTATTTTGTACTTTTGGCTAATCCTGATGGCAAATACAACCATATTGTTAATCGGATTATGTGCTCAATCTTTTGTCTCTTACTTTTCAACACAAAATAATCAATAGTCGACGAATATATGGATAAATGTATACTGATGGTGTACATTACAGGCACACAAAGGATGAGAGGACAGTCAGCTTTCAGCTAAGATTCAAAGGTATTCATGACGAGACATTACGTGAAAACGTATTGGGGATACTGCTGGAGAATGCACCCCGAACTGTGATAAACGGAGAAATACTCATCAAAGTTGGACCACTTTTTATTGCCGACGAATCACTCACAAGTGGTTCCGATAAAGGTATGACTTAAAAAAACAATTGAAGTGTTCTAACTCCTTACCTTCCTGAATAAAATTTCAAACTAATAGTCCACTTTCCAGAAAATATTTATGACCGTTTTAAACCTTGATTTTATATGCGCAGACACCAGACATTACATCATTTGGCAAATTTTCTGTCGTGACGTCACATCTGAACGCATTGTCTGGAAGCATCTTGATGTGTTGCCATGCCTTTTCATTTTGGCGTCACAATGAAAATATCGCCAACTTTTGTGATGTCTGGTGTCTGTCCGCCTTATGAATCTATTGGAAAATCATCTATTTTAATTGAACCACATTTTACTTAGAAAAGACAAGTAGTCAACATATAACGTTAGTAGAAGATCCATAGCATTAAAACAAGAACGAATGAAAAACGAGGAATATTATATTTTCAGATACCACAAACGCTGCCACACGTAATATGCTGCAAACGGCAACGTCAAAACGCTACAAAAACGATGATACCCAGACAATTATTCCAGACATATCTACAAATGATCTGAATATCAAACGTTTTGATGATCAATCAACGACCTCGATTCTATCCTCATTGCCATATCTATCAACATCTCGGCAAGATTTTACATCATCGAGCTTGATAGCACTGGAAGATCAGCAAACATATGAAATGAAAACAACACCAGCAGCTAAGCAAACATCAGTTGATAAATCAATATCAGTTTTTAATTCAACATCATTTGATAAGTCAGTATCAACGGATAAACCATCATTAACGGATAAGACAACATCCACAGATAAGTCAACATCAATAAGTGTGTTAACACTAACAGACCAGTCAACATCAACAGATAAGTCAACATCAATAAGTGTGTCAACATCAACAGACCACTCAATATCAACAGATAAGTCCACATTAACAAATGAGTCAACATCAACAGATAAGTCAACATCAACAGAAAGGTCAACCTCAACAAATGAGTCAACATCAACGGATAAGTCAACATCAACAGATAAGTCAACATCAACAAATGAGTCAACATCAACAGATAAGTCAACAACAACACTCAAATCAGGATCATTATCTCAATCGACATTATCCTATCAGTCAGCGTCACTGAGAGATTATCTGGAACAATCGACTTTAATCTCTGTATCATCCAGTACTTCAGAGTCTCCAACGACTGTAGAGTCAGATCCCTGTAAACCTGATAAACATGATGTGTTTCTTCCAGTTAGTAGTGATTGTCATATGTTTTACAGGTGTATATATGGAGACTCGTACAAATTCCAGTGTGCTGGAAACACTGTATTTTATCCGAAATTGAATTTGTGTAATTTTAACGATGGAAGTGTGAAATGTTAGATTGTTATTTTCTGATAGAAAATGCAAAGTAATAGGTGTAAAGCCCTGTATTTAATGTTTAATTTTAATAGTTTTTACGTAATTATATACATGTATAAAAGTCAAATATTGGCATGAATGAAATGATAAGTTCAGGAATCCAAGAAGTCATCATGCAGGAAATTTGAAAATACTGTGTCGAAAAAAAAAATCCCAAGCCAATTGCATGCTTTTTACTCATATCAACAAATGATATATCTCAATACTGATGATCGGGATATATTAAATCAAATTAGTGAACAATTCAAGAACAGTTCAAGGTCACAATTCTGACGGAGTTTCGGTTCTAACAGACGGACTAAAGCAATGGCGGCATTAGAATACCATCTTGGATTATCTCTATTAAGGTGAGTCCATACTCGACCATTGTAAGATTTTTTATTTCCCAGCTGATTTTATGGTTGAATTCAAATATTTTACGCTAAATATACACTACTGATCGATATATATTGATTACCTGACAATTTTGTATATTAAAAGACAAATATTGACAATGTCCATATCCAATTATATAGCACAAAATCGATAATTCAGAAAATCAGAAACCGAATGCATACAAAATCAGGATAAAACAGGAACCAAAGCAAACAAACAAGAAACTCCACCATATGAAAAGAAGCGAACTCCCGAAATTGGAGTGAGACCAGGTGCCCAGGAAGAGTCCGCATCTCATGCTTGCATGTAACAACCGTCGTATTTTGTATGCCTTCGGTTTGTGATTTTCTTAATTATCGATTTTGTGCTATGTATGGGGATATTGTCATTGTCCATTTTGTCATAGTATGTCAAAAATTCCCAAATCATTTAGGTGGAACCCTTTATTTTTCGAGCCATATATGTATCATGTAAGAAAATGAGTACTTGTATGTGTTTTTTCCCTAATCGTTTTACATTATCTTGTAAAAAAAAATGCAATGCAAAATAAGGACATTTTGTTATTTTTGGCAAAAAGTTGGATTAAGTCTATTTGATTAGTCGAAAATACAATGAAATTATAAGAGGTACCCTTGTGTTTTGCGACATATCATTAAAATTTCGTTTTATGTGCTATATTTGTTCTATATTTCTTATTTTTATAATTTCGAACAAAACAAATTAATTGTTGTCCTATATTATAATTGAACTTCGAGGGTTTAATTACATATACTGGATATTTGATATTCATAAATAGTATGTGCAAGGGTACCTCTCTATAATGTCCTGTATCTTTGATGAAAACAAAATTGGCTAACTATGTCTATGTTTCTTATATCATTTGGTCCATTATGCATAGGAAAAATACATTAAATAAAGGGATCCATTTGTTTAATCTACGAGTTGGTACCCACCTTAAACATTTTCATGTTGACGAATTTGAATATCGCACTTTGCAATTTTGCACCTTTCCTATCCTTAAATGGAAAAGTGGGAGGGTTGTGCGCACGTAATACAGACTTACCACACCTTCTGCTATTTCTGTGGCATATGACCGTCCTAAGTCGGCACCAGTTGCCCATTGGTCTCGTTGGATTATGTGTAGTCCTTTGTGTTTGATGTTTCTGTGTTGTGCGTTGACTTTTTTGTCCCTTTTGCGTCTCTTCCTGTGCTTGTCTGCTCTGTGATTTTACATTGGGTGTTTTGGGGTTTTGCTATGGGTGCTGCAGCCTGGTGTTGTTGGAGATCCCCTCCTATGTTTTACGAGTGGGATAAAGAAGATATCAATTACATTCTTAATAGAGCACCAAATTGAGCATCCGAGGACCCAGGTGGAGGTGGAACCAGGTGCCCTGGAGGAGTAAGCATCCCCATTTTGGCTAGCTACACCCGACGTCGATGTTCGGGCATAAAAATGAAAACAATATCTACAAAGCATGCACTGTCTTAGGTTATGTCTATATAGAAAGTGCTATGGCGACCATGTCAGGGAAGACATTTAAAACACTTAATGTAAAATGGTACGTCATCTTTGGTATATTAAGAACGTGTCTGATCATACAAAGCTGAAGGGGATGACAAATGTTAAACGTCTTTAAATTCAATAGCATCATTTAAAACCTGATTAATTTACAGCATGGACCAGACATGCACGTTTAAGGTAATAAACCCTCGTCAGTGATCCTCAGTCTAAACAATGTAATATGGCCAAAAAGTATGAAAATTATTATGTCCAAAAATGTACCAAAAGACGTAGCAGAATGGATGGGATATAATGCCACAGGACCCACGTTTTAGAAATTTCAAGAAATCTTGTAACAGAAAATTTCAAATGCAAGAGACAGACGATTAACCGAAGTTGATCGAACTTAGAAGGTTATTGAGCTGGTCAAAGACAACAATCTGTCAAACTAATACCAATTTAATTGTATGGTCATTCAGAATTTCATTCAATTTTATTTCTCTCTTCTTTTTTTATTACATATAGCATATTACCCAATTGACAAAACCATTCATACTCCGGGCCAGAGTACGAAGGGAACTTATATCACTAATAATCAGAATTATTTCAACGAATTGCATTGATTGTGCATATACATCAAAATAACAATTAAATACTTAATGCAAACGAAAGAGGATACTTTAGAAGTTATTTCCACATCAAACAAAGGAGGGAGTATTTTCCAGGTGTATTTTCGATCTCTTATTTCCACATCAAACAAGAACAATCATAAATGAGTTAAAGAAGACCCTGGCGATAATCTCAACAGCACTATCAACAGAGCACCAAATTGAGCATCGACGAACCCCTAGCAAGCTAGAGATGGGACCAGGTGCCCGGGAGGAGTAAGCATCCCCTGTTGGCTGTCGATGTTCATAAGTCATGCTATGGAAATGCCAGGTAAAAAAACCCTTCAATTTTCCATATTTCTGTAAAATAAAGATCTTCCAATGTGTCTATATCATTTAAGGTCCTTTGCTTTCTTGGTTTCAATCTTTTTAAGCTGAAATGAAATATGGATCATCTCAAATTTCTGATTCTGAACATAGATATTTAATGACTTTCTATATTTTGATACTAGCTAGTATAGTCAAAACTGTGATAGACGGTCAGCTTTGGGAAAAACCAAACATGGCTGCTTAAGACAGGTGGCCTTTCATTCCAGGTTGGCGATATAGGAAACCATAAATGATCATACTATCCAAGGTGCAAGTAAGGTGTATTTTCGATATCTTGTTGAACAAATAAAGCGATATGTTTATGATTATGCATATCCGTGTAGTAAATGCATTGAAATTAATATTTCTACTAGTTAATAACCATTATTCAAACACACAAATTTATTTTTTCTGCTAAAAATGGCCACTGAAAACAGTTAGGAAGCAATTTTGGTCAAATGTTTGTTGACCGCCGGCCGCGTTACGAGAGTGGCCGTTGATTTAGGTACATTTATATAGCAAATCGTGTTGGAATGAGTAAAAGTGACAGGGAGTGACCGCAGAAAATGAGTGGCCGCAAGGACAGGTTTGACTGTATATTGATATTCATCAAGATACTTTCATTTGAAATAAATCCATAATTTAGAAACACATATTTTTCAATTATAAAAGTAATTTTGAAAGTTATTTTATTTGTAAAATTTAACAGGATTAAAAAGTTTAACAAGTTTTACCTACCGCATTCAAGTTATTGTATTTATTCTGAAAGGTTATAATGTCCACAGCTCAGAAAAATAACTTTTGGTCTAGAAAAACAAAGGGGGATAACTTAGGAAGCATTTTAATTGTCTATTTTCTAACATGTACAAAATGGTTAAGTTGTACAAGACTTTTTACCCTTTGATTTTAAAGACCTGGGATTCTTATATATACGCAGGGCAATCGTTTCATCGTCATCGTATAGTATCCATCTTTTCGTAGCCAATCGTTATATCTCGTCGCATAGCCATCATATACTCGCAATCTTACTATAGTCATCATATCGCATTCATCACCAATCATGACATTTCTTCATTGCCATGGTAATATCCAGTGATCGCAATCTTAACATCGTATTATCACCGCCTTATCATTTACTAGTCACCATTGCCATAGTATAATCGCAATCGTAACATCGCCATCATTACAGCGCAATCATTAAATTGTACCATCGTCAATTGAATGATTTGTATCGTATCATCACATCGTATCATCGATATCTTATAGTTGCAATAACAAAATCGTACTACTGTCGTTATCACTATTGTATCGTTGCATTATCGCCATCGTTATGTTGTTCTATCTTCATCGAAATAGCGCAATCGCAATCGTAAAATCATCATCATAATTTGTCGCAATTGTAGCATCGCCATCATTACATCGTACCATCGTCAATCGAACTATTGTTATTGCATTATCGTATTGTATTATCATGTTATCGATATTTTATCCTCGTAATCACAAAATTGTACTTCTGTCATGATCACTATTGTATCGTCGTATTATCGCCATCGTAATGTTGTTCTATAGCCAATCGCATCATCGAAATTGTTCTCTCGTCCTCGCATCTTTGCCATTATATCATCATCATCGTGACATCGCCATCCTTTTATCATATCAACGCAATTACAATATCGCCATCGTTACATCGTACCATCATCAATCAAATATAGAAATCTTACCATCGTATCATCGCCATCGTAACATCGCAGAATGGCTAGTAGACACGCGCTGTAACTACTGCATGCTTTAACTAACCCTACTGATGACGATATCATGAAATTACAAGCACGGTATACGTCAGAATGATGGTGATGATACTTTTTCACGTTAACAAAAATACAACGATATTCCGATGACCATGACGTTATGTTAATATGTCTATAACGAGATAATACAATTACTCAAACACAATGATACGATGTTCATATTACGATCGATTGCAATGAAACGATGACGAAAGTACGATTTTGATATGACAATCACTCGACGTTGTGATGGCGATGATAAGATGGCGATTGATATAATTGTCCGAGCAGAATACTGTAGGAAATGTTGTACAATTTCATTCTTTCAAATTCTTTTAGTAATTTTGTCACAAACAACAAGAAATGAAACAAAGCATCTGATAATGGCTGGCTAACATGATCTCAGGACAAAATAACCTGATGGAACGAAAGAGCAGTGCTAAAAAAGTTTGTCGTTCCAACGACAAATAACACTTGGCCACTAGATGATGACTCGAGGGAATGACTTAAAAAGTAAACTGCACGTCGCCTCTATGTCAACTTAATGATATTTTTCTGCGCTAAGGATCTAATGTAAAGTGCGACAATAAGTATTTAGAGTATTTTTGAACTTGTACAGAGAATTCATCTGAACTGAACAATAATCATCACAATGGTATTGACCTATGATTTCATTTGGTCTTATGTCGCCTTTAAATCAAGACTATTAGGGTCTGGGAGGTAAAGTTTATTAAATATATTTAAGGAGGCATTGAACACTTGGACGCCAAATTCAATTTTTCTAAAAATTTCTGAAATGATATATGGGTACCTGTAAAATGCGAAACGAAAAGAAACGAAACGAAATGGAAACAAAACGAAACGAAATGGAAACGAAACGAAATGAAATGGAAACGAAACGAAATTGAACAAAACAAAACGAAATCAAACGAAACGAAATGAAAACGAAACGAAATGAAACAAAACGAAATCAAATGAAATGAAACGAAATGGGAACAAAATGAAACGAAATACATGTAAGAAGAAACGACATTTATTTATTGGTTAGTTTTTTTAGGGGGGGAGGGTTTGGGGTGGGGTGTGTGTGGGTGGATTCGGGGGGGGGGGATGAAATATCTGTTTTGAAAGTGAGAATGAAATTAAGATCCAGAGAGGATCGGATGGTCAGGATACCCTTTTTATATAAATAATTAAAAATGAAAAGAAAATTAGAGTATTAGTGAATAATTTATTTTCAATTCTTTTCAAAGAAAAGGGGTAAATTTTAAAGGGATGAAAGGGTGAGGTTTATATATATGAGGTGAAAAATTGTACGTTCAAGCACAAATACCACAGAGAAGAAAGGAAAAAGAATATCTAGCTATATTGAATATTGAACCAGTTCGACACTTTTTACAATTATTATGCATTTTTATTTCATCATTATTTCTGGGGTAACTGAGGATTTGAAAATAAGATATTCACCAATGATCTAATTCATTTTCATATTTAATTATTTACATTGAAAGGGTACCCTGACCATCCAATTACCTATGGATCTTTCATTCTCACTTTTAAAACATATATTTCAACCCCCCCCCCCCCCCCCCAACACACACCTCTTACCCCTCCTCCATTTAAAAAATAACCAGTATATAAATGTACGTGTATTTCGTTTCATTTTGTTTCCATTTCGTTCTGTTTCATTTCGTTTCGTTTTCTTGTCGTTTCATTTCGTTTTGTTTTGTTCAATTTCGTTTCGTTTCCATTTCGTTTCGTTTCGTTTTCATTTCGTTTCTTTTCGTTTCCGTTTCGTTTCGTTTTGTTTCGTTTCTTTTCGTTTCGCATTTTACAGGTACCCATGATATATATCTTGTCTGTCCTTGACTATACAAACTTACATTTGATTCTATCCACAGGAAAATTTTCTACGAGACTTTGAAATATGCATTAGTCGACGTTTTCGTGAATTTCTTGATGACGTCATAATATTGAAAGTGTCATTCCAGTTCTCGTAAACCTATTGGAAATTAATTTTGATTTAACTTCCAAAATGACCATAAATATATTGCACTTACGTATGGGAAAGATAAAATTAATTGTGTTTTAAACATAGGCAGGATAGTTGAATAAAAGATGACACTGTCACTAAAAAATTGCAATTTCGGGCCAATTTAATGTAGTTGCTAGTTAAGTATTATGAATCCTGTGGATGAATCTTTGTCAAAAACTATCAAAATTATCAAGAATGTCCAGAGATGATTTTATGATTAAATGGGAAAAAATTGAATTTAGGATTAAAATATTACAAGGCTTTATATTTTCCAATTTTTTCTTCCAAAATCGTCCATTTTCAATTAAGTGACATCCGCTTTCCAGTAACGTAAATTTGTCAACGAATACACTGTAATGAAGCTTTCATTTTCTATTTCACACATGCTAAGTTTCAATACAATACGTTCATTAATAATGTTTTTATTGCATTTTGAATGCGAAGGTTTGTGACGCCATTTTTTCCCGATTACGTCAAAATGACGTCGTGGTTTGCTCATGGATAAAACTCCCAAAGTACTAAATTTCGAAAATAGCCATAATTTCTTCAAATGACGCCGGAAATTATTCAAACTTCATCAGGATACTCAAATGCGTATATAAATCAAAGTATGAGATGTTTTAAGGGAGTTAAGACTGTACTTTTCCTAGGAAGCGAGAAAGCAAATTGTGCCGCCGCCATCTTGGTGTTAAAACCCTCCTTAAATGAAGTAAAGTCCTCCGTACAGAAGTTTAAATATAATAGATAACAATAAACATGAAATAATCAATAAATATGAACCGTTCATTTTACGCTGGGCTTATTTTACCAGCAGTAATGGATATTACGTAGAATTCTTTTATATTCCTGCTTTTCCATGTGATAAAGACCGAGTGGCAGAAAATTCATGGAAATAGAGTGTTAAATGTTAAGTCCATCAATCTTGTTTTATGATGTTCATATAATAACTGCTCCCTGTTTTATCTGCCTTTACGTACTTCAAAGTTAATAATCTCTAACAGAGGGATATAAAAGTATGTAACACAATACTGTTTGTCGTCCTCGATAGCTCAATCGGTAAGAGTGTTCCCTTGTAAGACATGATATGCTGTTCATGAATTCGAAATCCATCGATACCCTATGGGATCCTTTCCGTTTTTATCATGGTTTTTTTTTTGAAAATATCAAGGGGTTCATATATTTTACTTACTGACAATATCTTTTATACGTGAAATGCCGCTTTTTCGTGCAAAAAATGAAGTACAAAAATTATCAATGAAGCCATTTCATATTTTTCTCAATGGTTGGGTCAATTTACAAATCGTAACTCGGATTGGCTTCAACATCTTTTCAGAGTAAATGACAAATATGGATAATGACCATATCCCTGTATACAGCACAAAATCGATAATTCAGAAAATCAGAAACGGAAGGCATACAAAATCAGAATAAAACAGGAACCAAAGCAAATAAACAAAAACCTCCACCACATGAAAAGAAGTGAACTCCCGATATGCGAGTGAGACCAGGTGCCAAGGAAGAGTAAGCATCTCCTGCTTGCATACAACACCCGCCGCTTCAATTCGGTAGAACTGTCACATCCGGTAACTTCCATTTCGGAAAACATAGAGTACAATCTTTGGTTGGATGGTTCAAATGGTCTATGACAGAATATCATCCACCATTCTGGAGAGTGGGACATCATAGTGTATGACGAGTTCCCCATATCGACCGTAGAACTTCCTCAGTGACGATGTTAGTCGGTCACAAACATATGAATTGACTGAGAAGCTTAACTGAAAGACGCCTAGCTCTCAGAACAAAATCCGTATATTTGGTACTTGCTCTGGCATAGCGTATCAACTGAGATATGAAATCATTACAAAAGTTAGTCTCATCAGAATTACGGTATCAGGACTCAGTTAAGCCCTGGTCATAACCCGCCGTGCGTGCTTTTTGGACGTGCGTGTTTGTGGAGGCTACTTGTGCTACTTTTTTCTGAAGATGCAAGGAAGGAAGTGGCAGTAAGAGGAGTGTCAACGCACGTCGCACGCATGGTTATGTGGATGGTTACATGCATCATATGTTGCGCAAAAAAGTAAGCGCGTTATATGACTTGCGTGCAACTTGCTTACAACGTACTTTCTCTGTGCGTCTTCTACGTTAATGTAAGGATGTCGAATTTACACGTACTGCTAACGCACGGAGTCCTCACTTCCTTGCGTCGAAGGTGAGTTGCACGTACTTGCAACGTACTTACGACGAGCGTGTCGCACTTCATGTTGAATTCGTAAACAGCACACAGACAGGACGCAGCGAAAGTTCTGTATGCACTAAAACTGCTACGTTATATCTGCGTGTTCCCAAATCCGCAAAGAGGCCGTACGGGACACGTACTGACAACGCACGGGCACCATACGGATACCCAAGGTTTTCCTACGTTTTTGCACGTAGACTAAACGTACGTACACGTACGGCGGGTTGTGACCACCGCTTTATAGTCATCTTCGACTAGCCCGTGAGCGTGTTTTCACTGACCTGTATAAAATGTCTCCTTTCCGAGAAATTCAGGGAAAGCCACCAGTAACCCACAATTCTTAGATTGAGTGTGATATTTATTCTCATTTTGCCTCTAAAATGTAAATAATTATTCATGTTCATACTATCAATATTGACATGTATGTACTATAGCAATAATTTCAATGCAACATCTGCACATGAATTATTTTGTCAGAAAACAACAATTATTTATAGAGTGGAACAACTGTAATATTCATGTAGACATTCCTGTTAAGCCTTCATATTGTAAGTATTTTATAGGTCATTTTGTAATATATATATAATTATTTATTGTTGATAATTTCAAAGAAAACATGATTTGAAATATTTCATTCATTGGTACTTCAAGGTACCTGTATGATATTCTTACTATCGACAATCCTGTTTTTGAAAAGTATAAAAATGTTATTTATCCACAAGAATTGACTCTAAACAAAGCAAGCGTTGCAAACACAGAAACACCATTTTTAGACCTTATTATCAAAATTGTTAATGGAGAGATTCATACAAGTGTGTATGATAAAAGAGGTGATTTTGGATTCAACATAGTAAATTTGCCCTGGCTTGACGGAGATGTTCCTAGATTACCGCCATATGGTATCTATATTCCGCAGCTTATCCGGTATGCTAGAGCATGTACTGATGTTTTGGATTTTTATAGTGGAAATTTACAAATTATCAAGAAAGTTTTAGGTAAAGGTTTTCGCTTTCCCAAACTAGTAAAGACTTTCTGGAAATTTAACAAAAATTATAATCAGCTTCTTTTGAAATTCGGAACCATTCAAGCAACAGAGTATATTACATTAGGTATGTCACAACCTGTCTTTTATGGTGATATCATTAACAAAATAAGAAGGATCAAAGGTAGACAGAATTACCATCGTAATTGTGTTTGAATCATCAAACGCCTTTTATACCGTGGATATAATCCTTCTGTCACCAGATGGACACTTGGCTTGGTACTGGACCAATCTACAGCATTGTACCAGCGCATCCTTAAGAATTGCACTCTGACTGACTGTGACGACAGAACCTGTCCAAACCTCTTTAGTGAAGACAGGGCCCCGACCACCTGTCCTCTCTGAATATAAGTCGGACTCCTCGGGTGATCACATGCATGAGCTCGCAACAGCCGGTAGAGCACGGAGTGTATTTCGTATGCCTTCTATTTTTCATATCCATTTACATATCTATCTGTGTGTTTCTTGGGCCCCTGCATCATGCTGTCTGTTTGTATGTACATCTTACACATGTGCGGATCCTGAGGGGGGTCCAGGTTTGGCCCATTTCTAATTGAAAGGGGTCTAAAATGCATAAAAATGCTTTGAAACCTTAAATTTCGGCTCTCTTCGCTCGCTATTTACAAATAAACCCTTTTTTTCTGCAAAATGCCTTAATCATTTTCAATTTTTTATACTAAATAATTTTATATAACTGTTATGGGTCTCATGAACTCGTATTTTCAACAGTCCTATTACTTCATAGGATGTAACCTTCCTCATGTTTTTCAAGGTTTTGTCATTTTAAGATGTCAGATTATTTGGGAGAATGACATATCTATTTATTCTCATGAAATATAGACGAAATGTGAATTAATCAATATTTATATAGGAATAAAATATTCAATGTTATAAATAATCATCTCGATCTAATCAAGACAAATTGATATTTCATATCTAAAAATAATTTTAGGCTCGCTTTGCTCGCCAATTCTGCGTAAAAATAAACGTGAAAGGAAAGCTAACAATATCCGCCCTAAAAAAAAAACAGTCCTTAGTGCACGCGTTGCCCCTTAGACCCCCTCTGACCAAAAATGCTGGATCCGCGCATAAGTGAGGACGTTTGGTATTTTACACTACCATTGTGGGAATCGGAAAAGTGGGAGGGTTGTGCACACGTAATCCAGGATAACCACACCGTCTGCTACTGACTTGACAGATGACCGTCCTAAATCGGCACCGATTGCCCGGTGGTCTCGTTGGTTTATGTGTAGTCATTTGTGTTTGATGTTTCTCTGTGATTTGGCTTTCCTTGTATCATTTGCGTCTCTTTCTGTGAGTGTCTGCCTTGTGTTTTATAGTGGGTGTTTTGGGGTTTTGCTGTTGGTGCAGCAACCAGGTGTTGTTGGAGATCCCCTCCTTTCTTTCAGTGCACAATATGTACATTAATTATAACAACATTGCATTTATAATTATGCATGGGTTGATATTGTTTCTTACTGTCAGTATGTTTTACACATAAAAGGTCACTATCATGCAAAATTTCACAGAAGTTGACCCTAACATCACCGATTTACTTCAATTTTCATATGATGTGCCATTGTTAACCAGTTGATATGATAGAATTGTGAAAAAAATCAAGTGGATGGGTGATAATAACTTTATAGAAAGGGAATATTTTTATACCCCCGCAAACAAAGTTGGGCGGGGGTCTTTAGGAAACACCCTGTCCGTCTGTCCGTCCGTCCGGTTAAGAAGTTCTTACAACAGATAACTCTTCAAGTATAAGTGATAGACTTTCATATTTCATACATACATTCACGATAATAAGTACTACATTTTGATACCATGACCTAGTGATATTGACCTTGAACTTTGACCTTATAGTTATATTTTGGTTAAGAAGTTCTTAAAGTTTATATTTTTTCACATATAAGTGATAGGGATTTCATATTTTATTCAGTCATTTACCATAACAAGTACTACATTTCGAAACCAGGATATTAGCTTTGACCTTATTGCAATGCATTGATTAAGATGTTCTTAAAGTGAAAATATCTCTTCAAGTATATAAGTAATAAAGCTCTAATATTTCATAAAGAAATTCATCATAACAAGTTTTACTCCAAGACATTTGACCATGTGATGTTGACCTTGACCTTTTATCTACTTTTAAACTATAAGGGACAGGGCCTTGATATTTCACACATAGATTCCACATGATGAAAGCTTTCATTTGATATCATGACTTTTGAGCTAGTGACCATGATCTTGACCTTTGACTTACTTTTAAACTATAAGGGATAGGGCTTTGATATTTCAGATATATATTCCTCATGACGAAAGCTCTCAATTGATGAATGACTTTTGACCTAGTGACCTGAACTGGACCTTTGACCTGCTTTTAAATTATAGGGGATATGGCTTTGATATTTCACATATAGATTCCTCATGATGAGAGCTTTCATTTGATACCATGAATTTCGACCTAGTGACCTGACATTGCCATTTGACCTACTTTTAAATTATAAGGGGTAGGGCTTTGATATTTTACATATAGATTCCTTATGAATGTGATATCATGACTTTTGATCTAGTGACCTTGATCTTGACCTTTGACCTACTTTTCAAATATAAGGAAAAGGGCTTTAATATTTCACATAATTCCTCATGACCAGAGCTTTTATTTGATACGATGAATTTGAAATAGTGACCTTGACCTTTGACCTACTTTTAAACTATCAGGGATAGGGCTTTGATATTTCACATATAGATTCCTTATGGCCAGAGCTTTCTTTTTATGTCATAAATTAATCTTATTCGAGAAAAATCATTCCAAGGAATTCATGTGTCGCCTGCGAAACAGCGACACTAAGGAATCACTTGTATATAGGGTGTGACATCCAATTGTGACAGACAGACAGACAGACAGACAGACAGACAGACAGACAGACAGACAGACGGACAAAGTGATCCCTAAGTGTCGCTATGCTTAGCAGGAGACAAAAAAACGTCCCGTGGGGGTATAATTTGTCCTCTTTAGGGCAGTTCTAGTTGTTATTATTGTTGACACTTTTCGATACCAAGAATATTCATCCTTTTTACTGATTACCCAGCTATGACCTTAAAGTACCTTACCAAACATAAAATTTACCATACTTTACAACGAAGATGATTAAAGCCCTATGTTAAATGACCCTATTGTACAACGGATACCTAAATCTGAGATGCACACTTAATAATACGGAAGGGTTCCAACTCTATAACTTCTTTAAGAAAATTTTAAACCAATTTTCAGGCACCAGACACGTGTATTAAATTCTCATCAGTGATGCTGCCAGTCAAAGTGCTTTTCATACGCCGCTCAAATTAATTTCACTAGCGCCCTCTGGTTTTTAATTTTAGAATTTAAATGTGTACATTTTCTTTACAGAGAGTGTGCGGCTCCAAATTTCCTGTAGGGTCGATTCAGTAGCATATCTAAATAGAATCTATGTTCAAAATAGCATTGGAGGGATGGTGCTAAGATGTTAACCTAATTTAATTCCGATAATATTTTTCGATGAATGGCAAGTTTCGGAAATAGCTAAAAAAATATATATTATGTCAAATTGATAAAGGGCCAAAACAAATTAAAGCTTCTTTCAGGCGAAAGAGCTGGAAAGAAGTAATTAATACACTTAACAAACATACAGTCACGGGGAACGATTTTAACTGCTCCACACTACATCGTGGATGGGTACATTTAAAGCTTAATCACGTTTCGTCCATGGAAGTTGTACATGCCCTAGTAATCAGAATATAAACGAATCTAATATCAATTTTTGTACCATTCACTTTAAGGATTTAGAATAATTGCCATTTTTCTATTGGATAAGTTTACATCTAAGTCTGGTTCGTTTATTCTAAACATATACATATATCATTAGGTTACTTTTTTTTTTAAATCCGTCATTGGTGCTCTTAATATGAGTCATAGGCGGAATCAGAATTGAAAAGAAAAAGATTGTTCAGGCCGTGTGAATGATTTCTCATATTTCCATCATAAAGATTTTAATGATTACACTTTGTAAAATGAATACTTACATCTGATGAATTAAAAAAGGGTAGAATACTCATTAACAGGAAGTAAGATACAATGTCCTTATGACACAACAAATATTTAATCAATATAAAAGTTTCCAGTAGTATTCTTATCCAACATTCTAATAGGACTAAGGTATATTACACATGTAATAAGGAAAGGCAGAGTAAGGATATTTTCAATCTCTTGCACACTTGTCGCTGTCCATCCCCGTCTGTTTGTCACAATGTCCGTCCTCCGTCTTTTTGTCACACTGTCCGTCCCTCGTCTTTTTGTCACACTGTCCGCCCCCCGTCTTTTTGTCACACTGTCCGCCCCCCCCCCCGTCTTTTTGTCACACTGTCCGCCCCCCCCCCCGTCTTTCTGCCACACTGTCCATCTCCCGTCTTTTTGTCACACTGTCCGTCCCCCGTCTTTTTGTCACACTGTCCGCCTCCCCCCGTCTTTTTGTCACACTGTCCGCCCCCCCGTCTTTCTGTCACACTGTCCATCTCCCGTCTTTTTGTCACACTGTCCATCCCCCGTCTTTTTGTCACACTGTCCGTCCCCCGTATTTTTGTCACACTGTCAGACCCCGTCATTTGTCACACTGTCCGTCCCTCGTCTTTTTGTCACATTGTCCGTCCCACGTCTTTTTGTTACACTGTACATTCCCCGCCTTTTGTCAGCAATGTCAATACCAGATAATATATGCTTAAACTCTGTTTGGGTCGTATCTGGATCAACTGGTTATTACTTATTAAGGATAATTAAGAAGAAAGTATCGATTTCATCATACCAAAAACACGCTCTCCACTTTATCAAATGATCCGTACTAATGTTATTTCAACATTGTATTCAAAATACTATAATTCGAAACATGAAACGAAGGGAATTTCAAGTAGCTTTGAAATACACACGTAATCATCCTCTTTTACTCAAGTTTAATAGTTGAGGCCTGTGAAAGATATCCATCAATACCATTCTCCATACCGGTATGTCAGTCAGAAAAACTGTCTGCTTCTTCACGTTATTGTTAGGGTTATGCATAAATCGAATGCGCGGAGACGTGAAAAAAATATGACCTAATTTTAGTATAAGAATCACTGAACCTGAATTTCGAAATATTTGTGATAAAATGATACCATGAAATACAAGAACAAACAAAGAAGATAAGATTCTCGCACATATATTTGATCCACTACAATCACTGATCTAATCGCGGCAGCTTCATACAGTTGTCTTTAAACATCATTCTTGCATGACGCGTTGACAATTAATTTTCTATGTCACAATTCTTTAAAGAGTTAACCTACTTCACCATCAGTTTGCACACTTTTTAATACCGGGGTCATACGACACAGTCTACTAGTGGGTGAAAGTTAAGCAAAACCCGAAAATTAGAATACCACCCCCCCCCCGAAATCCAATACCCTTCAATTTTTAAAAAAGTTTCTCGTGAGAAGCGAGAAAAAAAAATCAGGCAAATACTGGTTAACAGAGACAATAACAAAACAGAATGGAAACATGAGATACAACTTATCTAATGTCCAATCTCTAGAGTCCAGCGCAAGTACGGGAAAATTATAGCTCTTAAAACACGCTACATAAATCAGGTTGTATAACGTATTAGAATATCGCATGAATCATGTAACATATATAATGCAAGTTAAAGTATTCAAGTTAAAAAAAAACTTCTCATTCTTTTTATTTAAAAATAGCAATCCAAGGAATGCTTGTGTCGCCTGCGAAGCGGCTTGATTATTATTCTAGAAAGTGGATCAAAATTATTGGTAACAGTAGAAAAGTTTTGTCAAATGAAATTCATTTGAAATATCAGACCTCTTAATTACAAATTAAAAGATATGGTCATTCTCAAAATTTCAGAAAATAGTGTCAATCATCTAGGCCAAGGTCCCTAAGTAAACATAGAATCATCAAACGCCTTTTATACCGTGGATATGATTCTAATGTCTCCAGACGGACACTAGGCTTGGTACTTGACCAATCTACAGTCTTGTACAAGCGCATCCTTGAGACTTGCAATCTGACTGACTGTGACGACGGGACTCCATGACGGGCCCTGTCCAAACCTCTTTAGAGAAGACAGGGCCCCGACCACCTGTCCTCTTTGAATGTCAGTCGGACTCCTCGGGTGATTACATACATGAGCTCGCTACAGCCGGCAGAGCACGGACTGTATTACGCATGCCCTCTTTTTATATCCATTTACATATTCATCTGTGTCTCTGGGGCATCTGCGTTTCGCGGTCTTGTTTGTGTGATGTCATCTTACAGTGAGGAGGTTGTTTTACACCACAATTGTACGTTCTTCGAGACCTCTGGGTAATTGGAGAAGTGAGAGGGTTGTGCGCACGTAATCCAGGATAACCACACCATTTGCTACTTACGTGACAGATGGCCGTCCAATGTCGGCACCGGTTACCCATTGGTCTCGTCGGTTTATGTGTTGTCTTTTGTGTTTGATGTTTACATGTCGTGTGTCTCTTTTCCGTCTCGTGCTGTACTCGTCTTTTGTGTTTTTGCATCGGGTGTTTTGGTGTTTTACGGTTGATGCTGCAACGGGGTCTTGTTGGAGATCTCCTCCCTTCTTTTGGTAACGAAAAGGTATCATCATAAGAAATATTAAAGACCTATCACTTACCAATTAAAAGATATATACAACCTTAATTTCTTAGAAAAAAAAGGTCAAATAGTTAGGTCAAGGTCAAAAGGTAAAAAAATTATGGTATGCGTAGAAATGCATTGTTACAAGGAAAATACATTTGAAATAGCAAAGCCCTATCACCTACCAATCAAAAGATATAGCCAATTTGACTTTTCTTGAAAAGTAGGTGAAATATCTAGGTCAAGGTCACAAGGTCAAATATTATGGTCTGTGTAGAAAGGTCTTGTCACAAGGAATACACATGTGAAATATCAAAGCCCTATCACCTACCAATCAAAAGATATATACAATCTTAATATTTTTGAAAAGTAGGTCAAATATGTAGGTCAAGATCAATAGGTGAAAAATTATAGTATGTGTAGAAAGGTGTTGTTACAAGGAATACAGATGTAAAATATCAAAGCCCTATCACTTACTAATCAAAAGATATAGTGAATCTTATCTTTTTTTCAAAAGTAGGTCAAATATGTAGGTCAAGGTCACAAGGTAAAAAATTATGGTATGTGTAGAAAGGTCTTGTCACAAGGATTGCATGTATGAAATATCAAAGTCCTAACCCTTACCAATCAAAAGATATATCAATTCTTAATTATTTTTGAAAAGTAGGTCAAATATGTAGGTCAAGGTCACTAGGTCAAAAATTATGGCATGTGTAGAAAGGTCTTGTCACAAGGAATACACATGTGAAATATCAAAGCCCTATCACTTACCTATCGAAAGTTATGGGCTGTGACACCCAAAGTGTGACAGACAGACAGACGGACTGACTGACGGACGGACGGACGGACAGACGGACAACGGACAAAGTGATCCCTAAGTGTCGCTATGCTTCGCAGGCGACACAAAAAGGAATACACATGTGAAATATCAAAGCCCTATCACTTACCAATCAAAAGATATATACAATCTTAATATCTTTGAAAAGTGGGTCAAATATGTAGGTCAAGATCAATAGGTAAAAAATTATGGTATGTGTAGAAAGGTGTTGTTACAAGGAATGCAGATGTAAAATATCAAAGCCCTATCACTTACTAATCAAAAGATATAGTGAATCTTATCTTTTTTCAAAAGTAGGTCAAATATCTAGGTCAAGGTCACAAGGTATAAAATTATGGTATGTGTAGAAAGGTCTTGCCACAAGGATTGCATGTGTGAAATATCAAAGTCCTAACCTTTACCAATCAAAAGATATATCCATTCTTAATTATTTTTGAAAAGTAGGTCAAATATGTAGGTCAAGGTCACTAGGTCAAAAATTATGGCATGTGTAGAAAGGTCTTGTCACAAGGAATACACATGTGAAATATCAAAGCCCTATCACTTACCAATCAAAAGTTATGGGCTGTGACACCCAAAGTGTGACAGACAGACAGACGGACTGACTGACGGACGGACGGACGGACAGACGGACGGACGGACAAACGGACAAAGTGATCCCTAAGTGTCGCTATGCTTCGCAGGCGACACAAAAACAAGGGGGTGTAAAAAAAAAACTTGCTGTATCCGAATAGGTTCGCTAAAAAGTACTGATATAACCTTTTGTAAAGATTTTAATATCATTTGGTCTAATGAAACTTTTACATTTTTAGGTATTGAATTCACGCCAAGTTCGGAGAATATGACCGATTCTAATCTTGATAGAAAGTTGAAAAAAATACGATCACTTATGCGTAATTGGAAAAAAGGTTATTAATCCCTATTGGGAGAATAACAGTAGTAAAAAGTATTTTTTGTCCAAATTCGTGCATAATTTCCAAAGTTTACCGATTCCGCATGATGAAAAGGTAAAAGAAAAAGAAATTTTATTTGGAATGGAAAAAGAGATAAAATTGCTCGGAAAACAGTTGTACAAACTTATGAAAATGGTGGCCTAAAAATGATAAATCTTAAATGTTTTATAGAAAGTATAGCTATCACTTGGGTAAGAAGAATATTTCTCTCTGAAAATGTTTCATGGAGGCGTTCACTTTTAAGTCAGTTTCCAAATTTACCAACATCAATAGCAGATTTTAGTTCTGAGTTTATATCGGACCATATAGTTAAAAACTCTAAAAATAAATTCTGGAATAATGTATTCATTGCTTTTCAACATTTTAAAATAATGTTATCCGAAAAACGTTCCAATTCTCCGCAAGTACCTTTGCCACCATCCAAAATTTTGAGATTTTGGTAAGATTTTTAGCCCTCCATAGTTAATAATGGAAGTGCTCATTTCTTGGCCATTTTTTTTTCAGCACAAGATTTTCAAATGAAACTTCCCATATGATTCCTTCATTATATTGTGTAGATTCTTATAGAAAGAAATCATTCAATGACCACGTCATATGTTGCAAAATCTAACTGAATGTGTATTTCATCATGTAAAAAAAGTTAAAAATACAATTACAGTTATCTTTCTTAACTATATGACCAAAGACAAAAGAGCCATTTTTTTTTATTATCACAGCAGAAAATTATTTCTATATGTTAGTAACAGAGCCGAATACAGATTTTGTGTATTAAATAATGCGACAGTATATGCACATGTATATTACCATATGGGGAAGATATATTATAAGTTTCACTTTACAGGCATAAAGATTTTCTATCTTTCGTAAAATATCGCAGCAACACTCCAGCAATTATTGGGCTTTGCGGAATACAGAGTTCTTTCCCATTACAGACGGTATCTGACGTAAAACCATTATGACGTCATGAAAATGGTATGGTAACGTCGATTTTATACCGTCATTTCCCAGATTTTTAGGACTGTTTCCATAGTATTTGATGACGTTATAATCAGTCTACGTCAGATACCGTACCTTCTCAAATGGGAAGTAACTCTGGTTTTCGAAAATAGCGAATAATGATTACAATAATTGTAATAATTGTAATATGTATGTCGAAGTTTTGTGTGATATGAACATATACATATGGATATATTCATATAAATAGTGTGAAAGATAAAAGGGGTAGGACCACGAAACCCCTAAATCGACCCTCGATTTTTCTCTAGAAATAAATTTCATGAGAAATACTTGATATCCATCATGAAAATAATCGAATGTTTACCGCTTTTCATGAAAAGAAAAATATCACCAAACAAAGTGCCATTTAACTGTAATGACGTCATGAAGTGACGTCATTTTGACGTTATTGACAAAATATGGCGAAAATTGCTGCAATAGGATCACTGACGTGGGGTAAGTACCCGAAACGTGCATGTCTGGTCCATGCTGCATATTTATCTGTTCTTATCCGTTATCTCTTCTTATCTAAATTGTTCTGTCTCGGACTCCTTGGGTGATAACATGCATGAGCTCGCCAAAGCCGATAGAGCATGTAAATTCAATAGCATCATTTTGAAAACGCTTAACATGTATGAAAATACCCCCCCCCCCCCTGTCCTTTTTCATATCAGAAAAAAAAATTCATTAAAAATCAGAAAAATAAATTTTTTCTCTAAAATCAATAGAAACATATTCAATGGCTTAAATGTGACAAATGTGCAGTAAATGAGTAGACAAAACCACTCAATTAGTGAGTTATTCAAAGAAACAGTTAAAAGATGACCATTTCTGACAAAGTTGGAAAAGACATAATGTGACAAATAAGTAAATACACACTTTTATAGAGTCATTCAAAATAAAAAATAAAAAATTACAATTTCTGACTTAGATGGAAAAGAAGCCAAAACGTTAGAAAACGTCTAAATTTCACTTTTTTATATCAAAAAATCGATTTTGTGATATCACAAAATAGAATTTGTGATATCAAAAAATCGATTTTGTGATATCACATAATATAACGGCATTTGTGATATCATAAAATCGATTTTTTTATATCACAAATTCGATTTTTTTATATCAAATAATGAATTTTTTTATATATAAAAAGTCGATTTGTATTAGCCATTTCACTATTTATTCCCTACTTTTTGATATAAAAAAATAGAATTTGTGATATCACAAATTCGAATTTTTGATATCACAAATTCGAATTTTTGATATCACAAATTCCGTCATATTATGTGATATCAAAAAATCCATTTTTTTTATATCAAAAATGAATTCCATTTTGTGATATCACAAAATTGATCTAATTTGTGATATCACAAATTCAATTTTGTGGTATCACAAAATAGAATCGTAGTTGATCGAACTTGGCTACATGTGTCATCGGACTCATGGTCTACCAGCAGTGACTCTCACCAAGTGGTACAAATGTTAAACGTCTTCAAATTCATTAGCATCGTCTAAAAGTAGATACATATACAGCATGGATCAAACATGCACCCTTCGGGTACTTAAACCTCGTCAGTCATCCTAAATCTAAACAATGTAATATGGACAAAGTCAGTGAACGTTATTATGTTCAAAATATTTTCATTAAAATACCTTTACTGGTTCTGGAGGAGATGTTCCTTCCTTTTTCACATAAAGAAAAAAAAATCATTCAAAATCAGAAAAATAAAATTTTCCACCAAAGTCAATATAAAAACATTTTTCCCTATCGGAACATATGCTATTAGAAATCATTACTTTCAATAAAATATTTTTCGATCGATGGCACCACTTTTTTGGTGATCACAGAGAATTACTCTTAAGGTCTTAAATATGACAAATATGCAGTAAATGGGAGAAAAAAGCCACACATAACAGAGTTATTCAAAAGAACAGTTAAAAAGTTACCACTTCTGGCAAAGTTGTAAAAGACATCAAAAACGCGTCAAAATTTGACTTCGGAGGGGAATAAAAAACTACACTTGTTAAGACATCCTTCTTCATCATCTTCTTCATCGGTGTTTCGATATGTGCCTCGGCTAAGAAGAAAGAGTTTTACAAAGGAAGGTATACCACATGACCTATTTTTGCTCTGGTGGCGCAACTGTTGACGGACTCGAACAGGAGCAACAACATTCCTACCAAGTTTCATTAAAATACGTCAAAAATGCATCAAAAATATTACTTCGAAGGGGAACCAAAAATAACAAATCTTGTTAAAACATCATCCTACATAACCCTAATGCTATCGGTTTGTCGATATGTGCCTCGGTTCTGAAGAAAAGGTTTTACAAAGGAGGGTATCCCCATAACATACTCTTGCCTGTGGTGGGCGCCAACTGTTCACAGATCCGGACAAAAAACCCCCACTTGTATGAGACTATGAGTACTTCTTTCCTACCAAGTTTTATCAAAATCCCTTCAGTGGTTCTAGAGAAGAATTCGAATCTATGAACGGCTTACGACGGATGCCGAACGTCAGGTTATGACATTAGCTGACTTGAGCTTTCAATATGTTCTTCCTATCTTACAACCTGGTTGAAACAAATTGTCAAGTTCTATATCATCAAGTACTTCATTCCAATTAAAAATGGTAATCTTACTATAGCGATTCGTTTAGACAGGAAGTACATGTAATTATTAAAAAAAAAACCCGGATCATGAGATGTATGCTTACAGACTCGTACAGAAATTTGCATTCCAACCAAATGAAAACACGTATAACCTTCGGTAACTATGAAAATATATTCACCTACAGTTTAATCATTTTTTATTTCAAACAATTGACCATTTTCATATTAACGTTAGACTTGCATTTAAGACACTCCACCATTCTAAAAAACTAAAAACTAGATATACATCTTAATTGTGTTGAAATATGCAACTTCGTCTTAAAACAGTCAAATTGCTACAAGAGACACCTATACTTAATTCTAAATAGTCGTATTTTGAAAATAAGCTGATTCATGTGTTAATTTCGTCAATGGAATATTAGACATTACTCTTCGTAATAATGCAGCAGGGTTCCAACTATATACTTTCTTGAAGAAAATTTCAAATCAATTTTCATGCACCAGACATGTGTTTCGAATATTAAATTCCCATCAGTGATGCTTCCAACCAAAGTGATTTTCATAAGCAGTCCAAATTAATTTCACTAGCGCCTTCTTGTGTTATTTTCAGAATTTAAATTTCTACTTTACAGAGAGTGCGAGGCTCCAAAATTCCTGTAGGGTTGATTCAGTAGCATATCCAAATAAAATCTATGTTCAAAATAGCATTGGAGGGATGATGCTAAGATGTTAACCTCCTTGAATTTCGATGATATTTTTCGATAAAATGGCAAGTTTCCGAAATAGCAAAAATATAGATATGGTGTCACATTGATAAAGGGCAAAAACAAAGCTTCTTTTAATTCGACAGAGCTGGAAAGAAGTAATTAATACACTTGACAAACATCAGGTCACGGGGAATGATTTTCACTGCTCCACACTGCAACAAGAAATAAGAATCGAATCTACTTACTTTTAAAAAGATACGATTTTTTTCCGAGCTGGGGCCCATGTCCATTTAAAAAAGGTTAGACCTGTACGCTAAATTTTTAAATGCATAATCATCGAGGCGATAAAAAAGATCTATTTTGTTTTTTTTACGAGCGATAAATTAAAAGGAAACAGAGAAACAAAGGAATTTCGGCGAGTACGTTAACAATCTGGTGGTAAGTTGAATTTTCATTTCTATAATCCCTGCAAATTTGAATACTAAGATCTATCAAATTCAATTTGTATAAAAAGGAGGTTCTTAAAATACGAACAATGTCAAATTACAGGAACAACTGGTGACACGATGAAAATTGCCACCTCTCGGTACATGATTTTCTTTTTGGTACGCACAGATGGCGTTCCATTATGGTAACCTTATCGAGTTCCATCAAAGTATTTTGATTTCTTTGCGAAATATGCCAAATTTGATTTTGTTTTTATTCAAACTCGCTTTTTGAAATCGGCGATTCTTTCATACATAGCAAGCGCTTCAATTGTGAGTTGTGCTTGAATTCATAATGTCTTTGATTTTAGTATTTTGTCAATATATAACATAAATACATTTATGTTTGTACATTTCAATCTTGAGGAAAGAACCTTTTTCATACAAATTAACAATTTTGTGTATTTTTGTGAAACGTTCAAAAATCTTTCAGCTGGTCATCGAAATTATTTTTTTTCTAAACGATTCTCATATTTGTGATGAAATAGGCGCCCTGTATTACAAAATGTATCACAAAAAGTGATTGAAATTACCTTTTATTTTGGTCTTAGTTTAAACTGTATTTATTCCAGACAAGCATGGTGACAATGACAGTACAATAACACAAGAGATTGGAAAACAAGTGGTTCACCACTTATATCAATTCCTCTCTCACATCTCTCACTTCACGACGATCACGGTACAATACATATATGGCGTATGAAAAGTAAATAAATAAGGTGCGAGAAAAGTTAACAATAGTGGAAACTGGATTATAGTAAATGAAGGATCACACACGTACAAATACATAGTGTAACATAATTGATAAATGAAGATTCACACAATTAATTCAAAAAAGAGTGACTGACGATACTCATACAATAATTGAAGCCTATGTAAAACTCTTGGATTTGACTATAAATTTTTGAACATTGAGGAAAATCTTACAGTTGGTTTCGAAACTCAAATTTTCATCTCCAAAAAGTATTAGGGTTGTGTCGATATCTAAATTCATCGAATGAATATATTGCTGTCTTAGTAAGTTATATTTGTTACAATCAAGTAGGTAATGGAAATTAGATAAATTATTTTGGTCTTATACCATCTAGTAGTAAAGGTATCAATAGTAAGGATGTTATCATTTGTCGTTGTCGTCAGATTAACATGCTTAAAAAAACCGCAATATTCGATGAATTTTGATATTGCCTAAAAATTGCTTTTTTTCACGGCAATAGTTTTATTTGTAAGAAGGTTTTGCAGTGATGAAGAAATCATATAAAATTCGCAAATCTGGTGAGGTTTATTCCTAATTGCTAGATGGAACCGATTTTTGGTTTGTAATCCCTTATGTGGTGAAAGGTTTGATGCTTCGATGTCTTTATCTTATTTATTTCAAGTTTTGCATAAATCAGTCGTACTTTTTGAGGATTCTGAATACCGAATTTCGTTAGGACCGTTGGAGTAGCTAAGTTCTTTAAAAATGCTGGACATAGTAGTTTCTATCGGGCTAGGAGGGTGTCTTTGTATCTAAGCGGAGTACTTCTGTTTTCAAGCTAGGCATTTTTATTTCGAATTTGTTAAAAGAGATTTTTTCAATCTATCAATAACTATGCTTACACGTATTACTTTAAATAACAGTTTCCTCAACGCATTCGAAATTCCTATAATAAATCAAAGCATTGAAGGTACTGAGAGCGAATAGCTAAATATCAGAATATAAAAGAAGGGATATGTACCATTTATGCTGTATGTCATCAAACTTTCCTTAATAGACAGTTTATGCAAGTATATAATAATACTGAAATGAAAATCTATACTGATGTCATTAGAATTAAAATATGACCGTCCTCGAATTAACATATTCAAAACCGCCAATACTAGTGGCCAACCCAGAGGGTTGACTAAGGGGGTAGGGAAGATAAGTTTAGTGGAAGAGGGGAGATGGTTGTCGAACAATCTGAGACAATCTCTAACAAATATCTTCCATTAATATTCCTTGATCAAGATCAACTATGTACATTGTACATGGGAAACGAAAGTAAAAGTACGGTCATGAGGGAGATTAGATAGAGACAATGTGTTTCTAAGTCACAAGAATAGATGTTAAGAGACTTTGTCTAGCACTGTATGAATTCTGGCATTAGCAGTATTAGAATAAAAATCTCGCCCCCTTTCCAGTCAGCATTTGGCATTCTTCTAAATAATTTAATGAAAAAAGTCCGTTACAAGATTAATTGTTAGATAGTATCACTACTAGTGATTCATTGGCATACACATATTTAAGGGGGCTACCCCCCCAAAAAAAAAATTCAAAAGATAACATTTTTGCCAATTTTTTGTTCAGAAACTTTTCTTATGAAGTAGACGTTGCAAAGCTTCTGCAACCGTTACCCTACTTGATTATTTTCATAATGACGTGATGTTATGACAATGAAAAGTGCTCAAGTTTTGAAATATTATACCAACACACTTTGTAAAAATGGAAAATGAACGGACAAAGCTATTCTGATCATACATCCGTGTTCAGTACTGTACATTTCACGCAAATGTAAGTTCTTTCAGTAAATGCAAATTGAATGTTTTTTCAACCTACCAATTCAATTTTCGGAAAAAATGTAATCCAGTTTTAAAAAATTGCCTTATTTAACTTATACTCAAGATTTCTTACATTTGAGTCATTTTCATTTTTACAATAATCTAAATAGCATCTGAAAGATTAAGTGAAGGAGTTTGTCATCTAAAATTAAGAAATAAAAAAATGACAAGCCGGGCTATATTGTCTCATAATGCCCGAGCGTCCTCAGCCAATCACATTTATTACCGAGCCGCGTCAGCGGCGAGGTGATAAATGTGATTGGCTGAGGACGCGAGGGCATTATGCGACAATATAGCCAGGCTTGTAATTTTTTATTTCTATTCTAATGATGACCAAACTTAGACCTTTTGATGAAAATTGATTCTTGGTAAATACCAGTTCCTGCCGGTTTATCTGCTTTCAGAAAATGGGTAGGCGTGGCTTATGGCTATAGGGCCTATATTGGAGAATAGAGCCCGGCTCGCGTCTGTTGTCTTAATAGGGAAAAAGAATCAAGTCATATTAGAATATAAAATACATACCAGTGTTTTCCAGAAATTTGAAATATAGGTTGCCTGAAAGGGCGTGAATTATGCACTTAACCTGTACACGTCATCACCCTCCAATTCATGCTTTAGCACAATGTCTGGTTGTGTGAGGTGGGCATTTCATTTAAATTGATGGTGAACTCACAGTTATCTTTTCATGTAAATCCAAACATCTCTTTGTTCACAGCAAATCCTTTGTCTTCAGAAAGCTGATGTGTGAATAATCATTAATTCATAAATAATAATTCCAGCCAAAAATCCTTTTGCTTTTAAATTTGATTCACAATTTCATTCCTGTTTGAATTTCAGTATCCACATTGGTAATCTGTTTGAATCCCATGATGTAACTAGTTCACTCAAGATAAATATGCATTTAAATTTGTTGTACATGCTGCAATCTTTCAAGAGACTTAGACTTAGACCAGTAGGAAAGTAATTTTGATTGGCGATCAAAAAACTTGTGATTAAGTTAATAAGACTAATTAGAGGACAGTCATTAGCATCAGGTCAGCGTTGTGGCCTTTTGGGCCTCTTGTTTTATGCCGATCAATAAAAAGATATGGCCGCTGAGGGCTCTGATTGGCTGACGCATTTTCGAAATTTTCTCCAAAACGCTTATAATTTCACGAAACCTTAAAGGAAGCAAGTACTCAAGGGCCTCCACCAAATTGACCAATATTGTTCTTTTGTTTGCAACTCAGGTGAGTGATTTTGCCCCCTTGGGCCTCTTTTTTTAGCTCACCTGAGCGGAGCTCAAGAAAGCTATTGTCATAGGGCACCGTCCGGTGTCCGTCCGTTCGTCCGTCGTCCGTCATAAAATTCTCACATTTTCAACTTCCTCTACAGAACCACTGAAGGGATTTCGATGAAACTTGGTAGGAATGAAGTACTCATGGTCCCCTACAAGTGTTGTAGTATTTTGTCTGGATCGGTACACAGGTGACGGCACAGCAGGCAAAAGTAGGTCATTAAGGATATCCTCCTTTGTCAAACCGAAATCATCAGGATGGTCTAGATAGATGTCTTAAAAAGAGTTGTTATTTTTGGTTCCACTCCGCAGTCAAAATTTTGACACGTTTTTGACTTCGTCAGAAATTCTCATTCCTCAACTGTATATTTTAAAAACTCTATGGATTTGTGATTATGCGTACTCATTTACCGCATAGTTGTCATATTTGACTCATTCAATGATTTATATTGATTTTGGTTTAAAAAAATTATATTTTATGATATTTCATGATTTTTCTTTTATGTAAAAATGGAAAGGGGTATTTTCATGCATATTAGACATCTTCTCCACAACCACTGGAGAGATTTTAATGAAACTTGGTTGGAATGAAGTATTCATGGTCCCCGATAAGTGTTGCTGTTTGTCGTCCGGAGCCGTCATCAGTTGGCGCTACCACAGGGGAAAGTGTGTCATGGAGGGTGCCATCCTTTGACAAACTTCTTCTTCAGAACTGAAGCACATATAGACAAACCGAAAGAATCAAAATGATCTAGAGAGATGTCTAAAGAAGTGTTATTATTTTTGATTCCACTTGGAAGTCAAATTTTTGACGCATTTTTGTAACTATAATGGTAGGGCAATAGGCTGTGGGTTTCCGGAATCTATGATCTGATTTTAAGTCTGTATTTATTTATTATAAAGGCATAGATGAAGTTTCAATTCAATAGCTGCAAAGGCTGTGAAAAAAGTCTGGAAAACTGTAAAGTTGTTGACAATTTCTATGTTCAAGGGCCATAACTCTGCTAAAAATGGGTCATTTTTTGCCGAATCTCGAACTAGATATGTAATTATTTACTAGTATTATAAAGACATATACCAAGTTTCAATTTAATAAGAGCATAATCCGCGAAAAAGACCGGAAAACTGTAACTTGCTGAAAAGTTGTATGTTCAAGGGCCATTACTCTGCTAAAAATAGGTAATTTTTTCCGCAACTCAAACTGGATCTTATCAAGTCATGTGTCAAGTTTCAATCCAATATCTTGAAAGGCTTCAGAAAAAAAGGTTCGGAAAACATGACTTCGGACGGAGGGACGGACGGACGGACAAACGAACGGACGAACGGACAGCGCCATAACATATTACGTCCCGTCTGAAAATGGGCGTATAAAATGCATACTTCTAGTAGTAATAAAATATCGCCTCAATTAGTTGCACCAATTTTTGAAAAAACCTAAAGATAATTCTTTATGTCAAATAGCTATGTCATCAAATCACAACATCATTGCCATGGTGGTGGTGGTGGTGATTATAGTGTTATATGCTGACCATACAAGAGAGTCAAACAAGCCAGAAGCGGCAACTTTATTTGAGAATTTGCAAACGTAAGTATATTTCTATAAACAATGTAACAAAGTAGAAAATTTTTCTCGGCTCTCTCTCTTGATAGCCATGCATAGAGAATGTCGACGAGTTTTATTTCATATACGGCATCTTTGAAACAAATACGCTGTCTTAGCAAGACAATTTCATGTGTTTGTGATAAAGTAATCGTCTAGGATTCCACGATATATTCATATATTAAAACAAATGACACAATAGAGAATTTTCTACTTCATTAACAGCGAATAATGCGCAAATATGTCATTTCATCTATAATGTCATTAATCTTTTCAGATTAAATACTCCAAAACGAAGAAAAGAATTATAGATATCATGCACATGGTTTGATTTACTTTCATTTCTCACTCTCTTTTTATTTCAATCTTTAAGTTCAAGGTCACGGGAACCAGTCATTCCAAGTGTTCGAGTAGCGACTCAAGTCTGTGGAGATCGTCATGGTGAAATAGTGACCATGCTGAAGTCAATATTACTCCTAACAAGGGCTCGATTGATGCTCTATATCTATGTTGATGAACAAAATGAAAAAAGAATGAATGATACAGTAAAGTTTTATATATACATGTATAACAAAATATATTAATACAAATGTACAATATGCTTCGAATTCCACTGTATTCTTTTTAATAACATGCTAGGAAGATTGTACAAATAATGTAATTGGAACAGCAAGTTTTTCAAATGAAAAAAAGTTCCGTTCCGCATTGACAAAATATATTTATCCTTAGGATGAAAGGATAATTTTTTCAAAATTTGTAATGTCTATTTTTAATGAAAATATTCGTTTTGCATGATACTAAAGTAATGGTTTCGGTTTTCTTTTCGAAAACATAACTTACTTCATTTTCCCTTTAAATAATCATCATCACATTGAAAATGAAATATTTGTTTTCTTTCATAGTTATGGCACCTTAAGAAGAAATATCCAGAAAATCTTACTTTCAAAATTATGTTTGTGTCATATCCGGGAGTCGTTGCCAGAAATGAATTTGCTGAGAAAACCAAGCCGTGTTCAGTCACACGAGTTTTCTTTCCGGTTTGTATTGTTGATAAAATACTAACTGTCCACGTGACATACACTTTTGGAATGTTAAAAGCACAATGTTGTCCAGATTATCTTTAAAAGAATTCAGAAAAGAATTATCCTGATTGACATAACTGAATGACAAATATGGACAATTACACAGTACAGAATCGATAATTCAGAAAATCATAAACCGAAGGCATACAAAATCAGAATAAACAGGAACCAAAGCAAACAAACAAAAACATCCACCACATGAAAAGAAGCGAACTCCCAATATAGGAGTGAGACCAGGTGCTCAAGAAGAGTCAGCATCTCCTGCTTGCCTGGAAAACTCCGTCGATTCAATTCGGCATAAGATAGGTTTTAACTTTTCAGTCTTTTGTTCATTTTCCTCGGACAAAAGTTATTCTATATAAGGCATGTTCAATAATAAGAATAATTCGTGACGCTACAAACGTTTTCCATTAAATCTGCGAATAAGACGACAATTTCATTGCTTAAGTTTAACTTTAAGAAATTCCAATGAAAACAGCAAAGCAAGAGAATATATACATCGAATGATATCTATCTATTCCGAATATTGGAAGCAAATACTTATGAGGTGTTCAAGTTTCTGAAATCAGCCACACTGACATTTCAATACTTTGAAATGGAAGAATTGCATTCACAAATTTGGGGAAAACTACATATTTGTTAATATTGAGAACATTAGACAAAATACATTTGAAATTGTGGATACTCTGGATATTTTGCTAAATAGAATGTTTTATTTTTGTAGAGATTACTGCCTGATGTTGATTCTGTTATTTACTTGGACACGGACATGTTATTTTTCCGCCCAATTGAAGAACTCTGGTCTATGTTTGAAAAATTCAATAGTTCACAAGTGGTTGCCATACCACCCAATGACCCAAACAAAGTTAATTGGTACCAAACAAATGCGAAACATCCCTTTTATGGCTCTGGGGGTAAGTTTTACGCTCTAGTTTGTCTTTATGTCTTGCGTTCAAAACTAATGTTTTTGACCTCATGGTCGAAACGTGCATGTCTGGTCCATGCTGCAAATTGTTCTGTTCTTTAATAAATGATGCTATTGAGTTTAAAAAAGTTTGACATTTGTTTCACTTGGTGAGTGTCACTTCAGCAATTTGTAGGTGTTTCTTTCTTTTAGATCAAAGTTCAAGTGCGCCATCCGTCCGTCGTCTGACTATCGACGGCGTAATCGTGCGGCCTTCGGACACCAATTCTTTGTAAGCACCAAAAAAATTTCTCCAACTTTCATGAAATTTCATATATGGTTAGGGGAAAATACCAGAAATAGGAAATCATCAACATATTGTTGCAAAAAGACTTGTATGCCATTGAAACCAGATCAAAAGAGACCAAAATATGAAAATTATACAATTTTGAAGCCTTGCTGTGTCTCATGCAAATGGTTAATAATTTCAATCGTTATAAAATTTAAAAGTAAAGGCTCGAAGATGTTCAACCAAATACGTTATCTTTTCTGATTTTATCAATACACGTCAATACACGTTGTTACCATTGTAATTAATATTGCTTATTCTGACAAAATTTTTAAAGACGTTAAATTTCATTTTCTACTTTTCAATAGCTTTTTGATAATAATTAGCAATTTCATCTATTGGTTTAAATGAACTTAAAATAATCACTTAAATAAGCAGGTTACCAAGGATCTTAATTTCCATAGCAACCGTTTTCATGGGTTTGAAATATTGATAAATTGGACTTTCTGAGCTTGATGAATGAAATATCCACTTGATCGATACAATGTGATAACATCATAATGTCACATGCAAAGCACTCTCTCAAAAACTTGAATAAAATTGGTAGGGTAAACTCCATTATATTGATACCAAATGGCCGTATCCAAGAAAACAAACAAGCCTACTTTAAAATTTGGAGCCTTTGTCTTCTATAAGTTTCCTTAGCAACGGGTTACTTTTCTAAGAATTTAGCAACATACTTTAAATCAAAATTTATGTTAACCCCAATAGCTTATAGTCAGATAAATATGACTTAAGGAAGACACCTTTTTAAGACAATAAAGATGTTTGACAGTTGTATGACTTCTTTATATATCACGAACACTAGTGAACAAATGACGCAGAGGATTTTCAAAGGGTTAAACACCTCTAATGACTAAAACGCAGCGGAAATACGTGCGCTAGCAATCGTTGGTAACAAAATGAAGGGCAATGATAGAAGTAAATAGAAGTAAAGCCTAAGTCCAGATACCATCGATCTATGATCATAGTTAAACATATACTTATAAAAGATATAACTGCTGGCACCGTCTGTTTGCAAATCTTAACATTCAGTATCAGCATGACAAACCCATCAACGTCTGTCCAGTTGATCACGAGAAAATGTTGAAAATGTGAAATAATGACGACGGACGGCCGTAGAATGCCAGACCATATTAATGTTGCTCAAGTGAACCAAAAAGACAGCAGAAATGAGTTAAAGAAAATCCTGGCGATAATCTCATCAGCATTCACAATAGAGCACAATGGAGCACCAAATTGAGCATCGACGGACCCCTAGCAAGCAAGAGGTGGGACCAGGTGCCCGGTAGGAGTAAGCATCCCCTGTTGGCTAACCGCACCACCATTGATGTTCATGCACGAAAATGAAAGCAATATATAAAAACATGCACTGCACTGTCCAAAGTTAGGTCTGTATAGAAAGTGCTATGGTGACCATGTCAGGGAAAAATATTCAAAACACTTACTGTCAAACCCCTCGCGGGGAACTTTTACACACGGCAAAGGGCATAAATGTGACACAAATGAGTTGAAGAAGATCTTGACGATAATCTCAACAGCACTCACAATGGAGCACCAAATTGAGCATCGACGGACCCCTAGCAAGTCAGAGGTGGGACCAGGTGCCAGGGAGGAGTAAGCATCCCCTGTTGGCTAGCCACTACCGCCGTCGATGTTCATGCAACACTTATAAACGATATTTCATGAATACATAATTCCATCTAATGTTCATTGAAATATATCACCTAGTGTAGGAGATGATGATGATTTTTGTTTTCATTAATGTAGGTCTCAATACTGGTGTGATGTTAATGAATCTTACACGATTACGTGCTATAGGCTATACTTCGATGATTGAGAACCTTTACAAGGAATGGAACTCCAAAATTATGTGGGGAGAACAAGATTTACATAACATATGGCTTCATTATCACCCAGGTATAGTACCATTTTGTCCTTAAAGTCTTCCTCATTTTTATTTTTCGACCCTATCTGTCGATCAATAGGAAAATATATTTATTTCCCTTTTTTTGTTTTAATCAGTCGTAAGTATTTCATTGTCCTGTGAGTTTACAAAGATTATGGTGAATGAATGTTTCTCATGACTCATCTTTTGATCCCGAGAATTAGTCTTTGAAATTAATCTACTCAGTCAGGCATATGTTTGTGACCGACTTACATCGTCACTGAGGAAGTTCTACGGTCGATATGGGAAACTTGTCATGCACAATGATGTGTCACTCCCATATCGGGAGTTCGCTTCGTTTCATATGGTGGAGGTTTTTGTTTGTTTGCTTTGGTTCCTGTTTTATCCTGATTTTGTATGCCTTCGGTTTCTGATTTTCTGAATGATCGATTTTGTGCCGTAAACAGGGATATGGTCATTATCCATATTTGTCATACAACAGGGCACGGGATCGAAGCTATCACAGCAAAACAATGAATCATCCAGTATAATATACAATTTCTATCTCACCTCGAGGAAATTGAGTGAGATTATGCTATACACATGTGCGTCCGCTTCCCAGTCCGCGTCCGGTTTAGAAGCTTGAGGTAGCTCAGAATTTGACAAAGTACTGATACTTCAATAACCAAACTTGCACATGTGATTCATCTTGAGAGGCTGATGTGAACACATGTGTCGGATGCTGCATCTTACCTACATTTTTCGCTTGAGTGACTTCGTTAAGACGTTAGGGGTAACTCAATGTGACTTGGCTAAGAAGTGCGGTGTAGCTCCGTATCTGACAAAGTACTGATGCTAGAGTAACCAAATTTGCATAAGTGATTCATCTTGGGATGCTAAGATTAAACCATGCAACGGACGCAGCATATGACCTACTTTTCCGCTTGAGCGATTTTGCTTTTAAAAGCCAATATTGAGCAAAGTATAAGTGCTACGTTTACCAAACTTGTATATTTGATTATCTTTGATCAAACTTCCATAAAAAAATGACCTTGACCTACTTTTTCCGCTTGAGTGATTATACCTTTAAAAGACAATATTGGGCAAAGTATATATGCTACAAGTACCAATGACAAAAATGGATAATGACCATATTCCTGTATACAGCACAAAATCGATAATTCAGAAAATCAGAAACCGAAGGCATACAAAATCAGGATAAAACAGGAACCAAAGCAAACAAACAAAAACCTCCACCCCATGAAAAGAAGCGAACCCCCGATATGGGAGTGAGACCAGGTGCCCAGGAAGAGTAAGCATCTCCTGCTTGCATGCAACACCCGCCGCTCCAATTCGGTAGAACTGTCACATCCGGTTACTTCCATTTCGGAAGACATAGAGTACAATCTTTGGTTGGATGGTTCAAATGGTCTATGACAGAATATCATCCACCATTCTGGAGATTGGGACATCATAGTGTATGACGAGTTCCCCATATCGACCGTAGAACTTCCTCAGTGACGATGTTAGTCGGTCACAAATATATCTGACTGAGAAGCTTATCTGAAAGACGCCTAGCTCTCAGAACAAAATCCGTATATTTGGTACTTGCTCTGGCAAAGCGTATCAACTGAGATATGAACACGCCATAAGCAGGCGATGAAGGGATGTTGCTACTCAGAAAATGAAAATTTGTAATGCTGAAATTGAAGTCGTCACGTATGTCATAGAGTGAGGTGTTCATGTGACCATCAGTGTCGTAGGACAACATTAGGATGCTGAATTATTTGTCTCTGTAGTATCTTTGATTTCAAAATCCGAACGATGGATACTGCTGAGGTAAACTTATATACTGGATGTATCTTTTATCAAACTTTCATAAAATAACATTGACCTACTTTTTCTGCTCGAGTGGTTTTGCTTATCAAGGCTAATATTGCGCGGAGAATAAGTACTACATGTTCCAAACTTCCATATGGGATGTATCTTTAATCAAACTTTCATAAAATGACCTTGATCGTCTTTTCTGCTTAAAGGATTGTGCTTTTAAAAGCCAATATTCTACAAAGTATAAGTTCTACTAGGGCTAGGAATCGAAAACAAACAATACCAAAAGTACCGATATGCGACATATTGTATCGTATTTTCTTTTCTTTGTAAAACACCCATATTAAGCATTCTATTCACTAATAACTACCCCCGCGTCACCCGTGTTCCTGGTGGTTATGTCTAACTTATAGTTCTTGCTCATTCCTTTATATTTTACATACGACTATATTCCCTGATGGGTCTTTTTACTGTTATTTTGATGCCCATGGTCATTTGAACAAGGGTCATATAGCGATTGGTAGGTCCGTCTGTCTGTCTGTCTGTCTGTCTGTCCGTCTGTCCGTCATACCGTCCCGCTTTTAATAAAAGGGCATAAGATTTTAATTGGAGATTATAGTACGTTCAAATTTTGCATGTGCATTTAAATTGAGAAGACACATCTTTTGGTGCAAAATTTTAAGATCTTTTGACATTTACCTTTGACCTACTTATTCCAATTTCAAAGGAAAATTGGCCTTGACCTTTGATCTACTATTAAACTATAAGGGATAGGGGTTTGATATTTCACATATAGATCATTGTCACAAGAGCTTTCATTCGACACCATGAATTTTGTCCTAGTGACTTTGGCCTTGACCTACTTTAAAACTAAAAGGAAGACTGCTTTGATACTTCACATGTAGATTTCTCATGACCAGAGCTTTCATTTGATATCATGATTTTGACCCAGTGACCTCGACCTTTGATCTACTTTTGAACTATAAGGGGTTGGGCTTTAATATTTCACATATGGACTCCTCATGAGCAGAGCTTTCATTTATACCATGACTTTTGACCTAGTGATCTCGGTCTTGACCTTTGACCAACTTTTAAACTATAAGTGGAAGGAATTTGATATTTCACATATAGATTCCCCATGACTAGAGTTTTCATTGATACTATTAAATTTGACTTCGTGAAATTTGCATGTATTTTTATGAAATTTTACTTTGAAAAACCAGCACGGCGAGCGATGTTGTCTTCACAAGTCTTATTTAACTTTTCAAACTTCACTTTATCTCTTGAATTCTTATTGGTAGGGTTTAAACATTCCACATGAAGCTTACTTTTGGCAAGGCAATTGTTTTCATGATCTTTGACATTTGACCTTTACCTTGAAATGTAACTTTCTTTTCTAAACTTTAAACTTGATCATAATTTTTGAATGATTAGTGATAGGGCCTTTATATTTCATATTTGCATATTTCCATCATTTCTTGTGACCTAGCTGAGATGCGTTACATGCTTACGCCCTAGAAATGTATAAATTTAGTGAATAAGATAAAAATATTTCACACAAATTTAAACAATTGTAAGACTTTTAAAACTTTCGTGCTATGTATTGGACCAGTTCTTGGGTTAAATTATTTCCTATTTACAAAGTTTTACTTACTCAGTCATGTTAACTTCAATCATGTGTCCTCGTGACCCTTGACCTGATTATATGTTCACCTTTACCACAAAGGCAGCATATATTTCTCGTTATATTTATAGGTGCATTCTGTGTTTAACACTTGTTTCACTACATGTATGAACTTAAAGATTGTTAGAGATAATATCGAAAATGATACTTAAGGATGTTGTAAACAATAACTCCCTTCATATACATGTGTATAGATTGCTAGTTTATCGACAATACCACGTGACATGATCCAGTATGGGCTACCAAAACGTCCACATGCAAACTAAAATCATCAGTTCCTTCTATAGTAGTCCGAAAGTTTGGAAAGGTGGATATGTATGTAAGTTCATGAATGTCCGATTTTATTCCCCATTTTTGTACAATAATGATTTCGCTTCTTTTCATGTGGTAGAAGATTTTGTTTGTTTGCTTTGGTTCCTGTTTTATCTTGATTTTGCCTTCGGTTTACGACTTTCTGAACTATCGATTGGGATATGATCATTATCCATATTTGTCATCCTATATTAAAAAAATGTGATGAAAATCCCAATTGACCGATTAACGTAAATGCGTCTAATACAAAACGATGAAGATGGAAAAATCCCTTATCTAAATACAGAAACGTTCTGACTAGTATCGGAAAAAGGAGTTGTTTGACATGTTTTGTAAATCATTTGAAACCATGTTTTATTTTTCCATTTTCCATAATTTCCATGCTGATTGGCCAGGAGTCCCCGAGGGCACGTGTAGCCAAGTTCGATCAACTTCGGTTGATCGTCTGTCTCTTCCACTATTCATGGTGGCGCCACCCAAAGCATCACTGATGAGAATTTAATATTCGAAACACGTGTCTGGTGCATGTAGATTGATTTGGAATTTTCTTCAAGAAGGTAGAGAGTTGGAACCCTTCGACATTATTCAACGTATTCGAAAATTTTTGCTACCAAATTTCTTGAAATTTCTAAAACGTGGGTCCTGTAGCATCATATCTCTCCCATCCTGCTACGTCTTTCGGTACATTTTTGGACATCATAATTTTCATAGTATTACTCTTTAACCATATTACATTGTTTATGTTCCCTGATTGAATTAAGGATCACTGATGAGGGTTATGTACCTGAAACTTGCATGTCTGGCTCGTGGTGCAAATTTATCAGTTCTTAAACGATGGTATTGAATTGAAGACGTTTAAAATTACTATTGTGAATTTCCAGTGAAATTCTAGAAAAATATATACTATTTGAAATGAGCAGAAAAGTTGTACGATCTATTAGATTGAGAATCATATACTGTATGGTATCGAGTCGATACATCGAGCGTAAATGAAAATAGTGATAGAATGTATCAGTTCTTTTCCGAGTCCTTTCAAAAAATGGAAGGGGGGGGGGGGGGTCCCGAAATCCCCCAACTCCCCTAAATCCACCCTAGTTCCCGAACATTGGATAATGGATTCGTTCTACAAGTAATTCAAAATCTAAATCCCATACAAAAGATTGATATCATTCATAAATAACAATGCGGAACTCGCCATCAGTGCTGTTTATACAATATTTATACTTACAGAAAATCTTTACCTCGTTCCTTGTGAGTGGAATTACAGAGACGCACATTGTATCCATGGAAACGTATGTGAAGGTGCAGAAAAGAATGGTATTCATGTACTACATGGTGTTTGTCAAAGGCTTGTTACACCGGGTAAATCACCAGAATTATTTGCAGTCAATAATGCTTTCAAAATGGTAATCATTTGCTTGTAGATTAGATTTTTCCTTTACTTTGATAAACATACATAAAACGCTCTAAAGAGACGTACCACACTCACAAAAGAGAATTTTGTGTGGATCACTTTGTCCGTTGTCCGTCCGTCCGTCCAACATTCCGTCTGTCTGTTCGTCTGTCTGTCTGCCATACTTTGCGTGTTACAGACCATAACTTTTGATAGGTAAGTGAAAGGGCTTTGATATTTTACATGCGTATTCCTTGTGACAAGACCTTTCTACACATACTATAATTTTTGACGAATGACCTTGACCTAGATATTTGACCTATTTTTCAAAAAAGTTTGGATGAGCTATATATTTTGATTGGTAAGTGATAGAACTTTGATATTTCACATGTCTTTTCCTTGTAACAAGACCTTATTAAATATACCATATTTTTTACTAGGAGACCTTTACCTAGATATTTGATCTACTTTTCAAAAAAGTTAAGATTAGCTGTATCTTTTTATTGGTAAGTGATGGGACTTTGATATTTCACATGTTCCAAACATTCCATTTTTTCAATTTTCAATTTTTGACTAATTTACCATGACCTAGATGTTTTCTGTACTCTGTTTGAAATATTTTTTATCACACGTATATTCAATAATGTTCATCTTGTAAACTGTATTTTGTATGCCTAATATATGTTCATACTTTTTTATATGTATGTATATAGGTGGCGCAAAAATGAAAAATTAAATAGATAAAAAAAAAGACCCAGATGTTTGACCTACATTTCAAAAAAGTTGGCTATATCTTTCGATTGGTACATTTTTTTGTAAGTGATAGGATTTTGATATTTCAAAGTGTATCCATGTAACAAGACCTTTCTAAAGATACCATGATTTTTGACGAAGTGACCTTGACCTAAATACTTGACCTACTTTTCAAAAACGTTAAGATTGGATATATCTTTGGACTCTAGATTGGAATGTGATAGGGCTTTGATATTTCACATGTGTATTCCTTGTTACAAGACCTTTCTGAACATACCATATTTTTTGTCAAAGTGACCTTGACCTTTAATACTTGACCTACTTTTCAAAAAAAGTCAAGATTGGCTATATCTTCGATTGGTAAGTGATAGGACTTTGATATTCCCCAAGTATATTCCTTGTATTGATACCTTTCTAAACATACCATAATTTTTCACTAAGATACCTAGATATTTGACCTTCTTTTCAAAGAATTTAAAACTGGTTTACTCTATTTATTGTTATGTGATATGGCTAAATAATAATTGATATCTCACACATTAACCCTTTTTTTTGTTAAATATTTACATAGTGACCTTGACCTAGATGAAAGACACTCTTTTCTGAAAATTTGAGATTGACAATATATTTTAATCGGCAAGTAAGAGGTCAGATATTTCACTTGTGAATTTCATTTGATAAACCTTTCCTACTGATACCATAAATGCTGAGCCAAGAGACCTTGACCTAAATATTTGATACACTTTTTAAAAATAAGCTGCCTCGCAGGCGACACAAGCTTTCCTCAGACTGTTATTTTCTAAATGTGTCTGTCTCAGCAGATTCTTTCGTAAAAAATTAAGATCAGGTTTAGACTTCATAATTTCATATCGTTTGGATTTTCTCTTTTACGAACTAGAACATCACTTGTTAAAATGTACTATGGTGCACTGCCATTCTTTAAATAGAACATAATTATATTTCAATATTGAAAACAATTTCAATACAGTTTTCTCTTCATTTATCAATTAGAACACAAAGACTACACACACATGAAAAAAAAAATCATTACAGGGACAAGAAAGACCAAACACCAAAGAAGACACTATCACTCTAAACACAAATACTACACAAAAAAGAAACCATTACAGGGACGAGAAAGACCAAACACCAAAGAAGACAATATCACACTTAATACAAAGACTACACACAAAAGAAATCATTAGAGGGACGAGAAAGACCAAACACCAAAGAAGACACTGTCATACGTAACACAGACTTATCATACGTAACACAGACTACACACAAAAGAAACCATCGCTGGGACAAGAAAGACCAAACACCAAAAAAGACACTATCTTACATAACACAAAGACTACACAAAAAAAGAAACCATTACATGGACGAGAAAGACCAAACACCAAAGAAGACACCATCACACTTAATACAAAGACTACACACAAAAGATATCATTACAGGGACAAGAAAGAACACCAAATAAAGTGAAAAATATCCAAAGATTCACATACTTTTTAAATGTTGCTTACGCAATATTTGGCAGAAATTCATTCTAATTCCTAATCACCCGGGAAGGACCTCAACACTATATATATGCACAACCAATGTCATTTCCTGAGATGTTACCATTGAAAGGAACGTGCTGCAATTTGTGTATTAACACTCGTGACGTCACAATGCATAAGATCTAAAGAAACATGCCGCCACGGCTGTTCTAACCTGCAAAATGAACCCGCGGTGAGATGAATTTTGACGTCACTCTTTTACCTAGAAAATGCAATTTCAGAAAACAAGAATGAAATGGACAACTATAGTGCATATATATAGAATAAATGTCATAATTTGTGTTTTGTTACGGGTATACAACACACAGCAAGTGCATTTATCGCATGAAATGCGCTAACGCGCATTACATGTACGATAGATGCACTTGCTGTGTGTTGTATACCCGTAACAAAACACAAATTAAGACACTTATTCTCTATAAAATAAACAAAGAGGATTTTAAATTGATGGTATTACATGATATTTCGACCAACGCTCTACCTGTGTAGTCAGTACTGGTGGCTCCGCTGAAAGCATCACTGATGAGAATTTGATATTCGAAACACGTGTCTGTTGAGATGCGTCCCAAAATCACTGTGGCTTAAAGTACAAATGATAAGGATTTACAAATGTACGGTGCATTAAGGAAAGGAGGTGATCTCCAAAACACTCGGTTGCAGCACCAACAGCAAAATCCCAAAACATCAAACATATATGACTACACATAAACCAACAAGACCAATGGGCAATCGGTGCCGACTTAGGACGGCTATCTGCCACGTCAGTAGCAGATGGTGCGGCTATCCTGGATTACGTGCACACAACCTTCCCACTGTTCCGAATACCTAGAGGTCTCGAAGAACGTTAAAATTTGTTTGAAGTTTTATCCAAGAGGATAATGCGTTGGCTCACTTTTTTTTCATCCTTATATTTTTAGAAGAATATTCCACAGATTTGTTCCTTTGCTCAAGATTTAATGATTATGATTATCATTTTTCTTTTAATCAAGATGTTTCGTTTACGTTTTGCAGTATTTATCGAGCGAGAATGCCAAAGAAGACATTGCCGAGGCTGTGAAAAGGAACTTAGCAAATTTGAAGAAAGTTACCAACTGCGCAAAGGATTTAAGGAGGTTTTTCAAAAACCTCAAACTTCCATGATTGTTTCACCTTATTCATTTGATCATACTTGTTCATTGGTATATACTTTACCTGTTTACTGGATTTTTTGTTTTTACAAAAATTTATCATGAAAAATATAAACTATTTAAATTGGTAGTCATAAATAATGCAATGTACACATAAGTTGCAAAATGTACTTTTCTAAGGTTACTACATCTGCATTCATTCATATATTCTTTCCGTTTATCATAGCATTGTTCCATTCATAAATTCTGAAAAATCAAAATATAAAATAAATATGTTTATTGAAAATGAATAAGCTTTACATAAAACGTCGAATTTGGATTAATTATCAATAAAATGACAAAAGTGTCAACTGAAGTGTCGATTTTGAACATGTGAATCATGGATACATAGTAAATTGTGATATTTCTTCCAGAGGAAGTAAAAAGAAAAACACAAACACTCGAATACACAAATTTTCGGCCCCTTGGCCTTTATCAAGTGTAAAAAGGGCAATGTATAATATGACTAGGTAAAATCCATCTCTGCTTCTCTGGCGTTCATTGTAAATGTTTACGTTAGTCTATGATGTCGTAATATTCGCGGCACATGTATATATTTCGCGTTATTTGCGAAAACTTACAAAGTCTTTTTAATAATGAACGATTTTGCAGAAGATGGTTTTAAAGAACTAATGTTAAATGTCTTCAATTTCAATAGCATCATCTTTGAGCAGATAAATTTGCAGCATGGACCAGACATGCACGTTTCGGGCACTTAACCCTCATCAGTGATACTCAATCTAAACAATGTAATTATATGGTCAAAAAGTGTGCATTATGTCCAATATGTACCGAAAGACGTAGGAGGATGGATGGGATATGATGCTATAGGATCCACGTTTTAGAAATTTCACGAAATTTTATTATCAGAAATTTTCGAATGCGTTGAATCAACCGAAGTTGATCGAACTTGGCTACTTGCACCCTCGGGGACTCCTGGTCCACCAGCAGTGACACTTACTATGTGGAACAAATGTTAAACGTCTTCAGTTTCAAATAGCATCATATATGAGCAGATAAATTTGCAGTATGGACCAGACATGGACGTTTCGGATACTAAACCCTCGTCAGTGATGCTTAATCTAAACAATGTACTAATTATATGCTAAAAAATTCTTAAGTCAAAATTTATACATATATATATCATTGAATTTGAAATATTTTTAGTTGAAAGTAAAGTAAGAGATGAGAGCAGAGAAGAAGGGAGACAAAAATAAGCGGGTGATCCCTCATATTACGGACATGCTAAGTAAAGCCAGTCAGATGTGGTTATATAATTATAGGATTTTGTCTTAATCTATAATCAAAGAAAAAAAAAACAACAACAAAACAACAAGCACATATTGGCACCTGCCTTATCCTGTGTGTACACCTTTTATACTAAAAATGTTTTGTATTTATTTAGATGTTCGTTTCGATAAAATAGCCGCTCCCACCGTCGATGTTCACGCACGGAAATGAAAACAATATCTACAAAGCATGCACTATCCGAGGTTTTGTTTAATTCTAATTCGTTCTGTTTGTTTCACGCATTCTGATTGGTTCACAGGATTTTTACAAGCATGTATAACGACGATATACATGCCGCAAACCGACTCACTTGAATACTTAAAAATGTATTCCTACGTAAATTTGCACGTTACAAGCTTTAGTGCACTTTTTGTGTATGACGTCATGGTTCCCTTTGTTCTTCGCTCCTGTGACGTCATACTGTGACGTAAAACTACAAGGTATGAGCTTGTAAATGGCGTTCTCCACATATAAACAACAGAGCAAGTAAGTTTATTATTGATAACACTTTGATTTCGCCATTGTAATAAATACGAAGCAGTTGTATTTCATATTTTGTAGCGCAATAATTTCTGTTGGTCGTTGTTAGTCCTCCGTAGCAACGTCACCTCTAAAAGATATGTGAGACCCTCTGAGGGGTATAAAGAGTTAAAATATGTCACATGAATTAGAATAGGGATAAACGTACTGTGTTTTGTGGTTCCGACAGGTATATGTTGGATATACTGTTGGAAACATACGTTATACCGTCGGGGGCAAGCCCCGACGGTATAACTGTGTTTCCAACAGTATATCAAACATATACCTGTCGGAACCACAAAACACAGTACGTTATCCCTTAAATAGAAAGTGCTATGGTGACCATGTCATGGAAACATTTAGAGCACATCAAGAACCACTAAAAGCCATGCCATTGAAATGTCTAACTTCATTTTTTCCATTTTTCTGTGAAATCTATTAGCCCATATCACACCGTTTGGAGTGAAAACTTATTTCATATGAAAAAAAATCGTGTGCTTAATTGTTCAAATCATTTTACGCATAGCATGATTTGATATTTTCATATAAGCAATGATTTTTGCTTCAAAACAGGCGATCCAAGCATCCCTTTTGAAACATCCTAAACCTTCCTATACGCGAAATCTTAATATTTCTAAAACTCAATCTAAGCTTTTAGATGAACTGTCTCGAAAATTTCTTCATTCTCGTTGGTTTATGTGTAGTCATTTGTGTTTTATGTTTTTCTGTGATTTGACGTTCATTGTACTACTGCGTCTCTTTCTGTGCGTGTCATTTTTGTGTTTTACAGTGGGTGTTTTGGGAGGTTGTTGTTGATGCTGCAACTAGGTGTTGTTGGAGATCCCCTCCTTTCTTTTCAAGTCGCAGGAGGTCTTTGATTACCAAGGTCTTTGGGCAGTATGATAACTTAATCTACCTCTCACCTGTTGTGTGCTTTGCTTGCTTAGTTTGAATCTTTTTAAAATGAAATAAAATAATGTCTGATGTAAAATGGATCCCATAAAATCCTAATTCAGCAACACAATTACCGTATCTGTTTGAGTTATCTTTCTTATGGTGCCAAACTGAATACTATCTACGCAATGTTTCTGTGGTTACTATCATATATCCCATTTTCAATGATATGAATTATTTCAGTTGTAAAGTTTCAAGATAAGATATCTACCGCATTCAAGTGAATACATACATGAGATGCACTCTGAAGTGTTACCTTTTGTTGGGGATGGGTACATTAAAAATTCGTCCTTGAAAATTTTACATACAGGATATAAAGGAATCTAATATCAACCTTTATAATTGATACCATTCACTAATACCATTTAAAATGGTCGCCATTTTTCTATTGGTTAAGTTTACATCTTAGTCTGGTTCTTTCATTCTAAACATATACACATGTCATTAGATCTCTCATTGATGCTTTTTAAAGATCTTTTTACAAAAAAAGTCATGGGCGGATTCAGAATGAAAAAAATAAGATTATCGTTCTCTGATATTTCCATCATAAAGCTTTTGATACTTTATACATCAGGTGAATTTGAAAAAAGAGGTAAAATGCTCATTAACAGGAAGTAAGATTCAAGGTTCTAATGACACAATAAATATTGAATCAATATCAAGGTTTCCGGTAGTATTCTTATCCAACATTCTAAGAGAACCAAGGTATATTGATAAGGAAATGCAGTAATAGGATAGTGTCAATCTGTTACACAGTTGTCATTGTCTATCCTCCGTCTATTTGTCAGCTATGTCAATTCCAGAAAAAGTTGGCTCAAATATCTGGATCAACTGGTGAAAGCTTCTTAAGGAATATTCAGTAGAAAGTATCGATTTCATTATACCAAAACATGTTCTCCACTTTATCAAATATTATTCATAACATTGAATTTTCATCAAATTACATGTATTATATAGAAACGTGAAACGGCGGAAATTTTAAGGAGCTTTGAATTAAAACATAAATTAAAACATAAGTAATTATTTTATTTTACTCAAGTTTAAAAGTTGAGAGCTTTGAAAGAGATCGATACCATTCTCCACATTTCATAAAAAAAAACCCTGTTTCTTCACGTTTTTGTAAGGATTCTGCTTAAGTCGTGTACAAACGGACAAGAGGTACAATTCGCGGAGACGTGAAAAAAAGATATTTTATTTTAAGGACCTATCTCATTTTAATATAAGACTCGCTGAGTCTGATTTTCGAAATATTTGTGGTAAAATGATACCATAAAATACAAGAACATATAAAGAAGATAAAATGTTATCCCACACATTGAATATTTGATACACTTATGCCTAAAATCGCCGATCTTATCACGACATCTTCATACAGATGTCTTTGACCTTTATTCTTGCATGACGCGTTGACAATTGGTTTACTATGCGACATTTATTTAAAGTGTAAACCTGGGTCACCGTCAGATTGCACACATTTTATCGTCGGGGTCAAACGGAATAGTTTGTAATGATCAGTGAATGAAAGTCAAACAAAACCCGAAATCAGAAAGCGAGAAAAAAAAAGTCAGACAAATACTAGTAAACGGACACAATGACAAAACACTATAGAAACAAGAGGGACAGTCTTCAGAGTCCGTGAAAGAACGGGAAAAATTGTAATTGCTACATAACACGCTCTATAAATTAGTAAGGTTGAAACCTATTTCGATATCGCACGAATCATTTTACATATATAATGCAAGTTAAATTATTCAAGTAAGAAGAATCAATTGGAAGCCTCAAGATGATTAAAACTTCTCTCGCTGTATTATTTAAAAACAGGGGGGGGGGGGGTGTTGGGTGTTACACATTTCTACCGGTATCGGTACTAAGTCAAGAATATGACCAAAAATTATCGAAGTGGCGCCACTATGTACAGTATAGTTCAATAAAGGCTACGCTAATGCAGCAAGATACGCCTGTCGGGATTTATACCAAATACCAAAAAAAAAAAAAAAAAAAAAAATCGAAGTACCATACCTCCATAACGAAAAATTATGTGAATGTGAAAATCAAAAGGCGGCTTTCTCTTCACATTCTCATCACGGTGTATAAATATCATGAAAATTCATAGAAGATTCAAATCGCATTCCATATGCCTATACCGGTACTTTGCCGATGGCGTAACATGAATTTAAAGACGTTTAACATGTATACAATAAGCATACATTGTACTTTGCCGTCCCCCATTACACATAATTTCTCAATTATGCGACAAAAAATTGAAACCCCACCCTTTCTTCTTGAAGTAGTAGTATCCAAAATTTTCAAAACAATTCACCTAAAATAGATTTTAAATTTAAAGAATTTTAACTATTTAAGTATATTTTCACAATATTTAAAAAAATCTTAGTCCCCTCACTCAAATTATTCGAATGAATCTGACTTCCTCTCCACAGTCTGATGAAGGTGTGTAAATATCATGAAAAATTTTAGACGCATACTCAAGTTATTGCAGCCCATGCCCCTAAATTTGCCCTTAATTTAACATGTATACATTGTGCATATAACCATTTCCCATAATAATTTCTGATTTATGAGACAAAAGATTTAAAAACCCGTTTTATATATATATATGAAAGAACATTCTTCCTTCTAGAAGTATACAAATTTTCAAGATATTTCACCTTTAAAAAAGATTTCTAAAGAATTTTAAACTATTTTAGTATATTTTCACATCTTCAGAAATCGAAGTCTTATAACTTCGTAACTACAAATTGGATGACCCTGAAAATCAAAAGGCGGTTTCTCCTCCACCACAGTCTGATCACATTGTATAAATATCATGAAAATCCATTTATTGCGTTCCATACGCCTATACTTTGCCCTTGGCTTAACATGCATGTGCATATACCTCCCACCTTTCCATTAGGAAGGAAAAACCTTTCTACTTGAAGTATACAAATTTTATATAACAAATCACTCAAAATAGATTTTCAAAGAATTTTAAACTATTTTAGTTTGTTATACCCTTGTCAGTATCTCTATATAAAAACCCCATAGGAAAAATGCCTATAAATTCGAATATTTGACCAAGCGGTCAATATTTACATCAATATTGGCCCTAGGGCAATATTTCAAAAAATATTGACCGATAAACGGTACATCGTTTGTGACGTCAGGTCATTGATGACGCTACTAGCTCTACCTATTTTTCCGCGCTCTTTCTCTTGTAGAAGAAAATGAACGTTAACATGCCGGGTTAATCGGTTAGTTGCTGCAGTATTGATGTAAGGTATAACAAAACAATTATTGACTGAGAATTCGGGCAATATATGATTTGTTGGACCTTCAGACAAAATATAGCCCTCGGCCTCCGGCCTCGGGCAATATTTCATCTTCAGGTCCAACAAATCATATATTGCCCTCATTCCCAGTCAATAATTGTATAATATTTTCACAGTAATTTAAAAAATCAGTCCGATATCGTATGAACCTGAAAATCGAAAGGCTGATTCCTCTTCACAGTCTGATCAAAGTGTGTAGATATAATGAAAATCCGTTGTCCATAAGGGGACGGACACACAGACGGGAGAACGGACATCACCATACCATGATACGTCCCGTCACAGGCAAATTAAAAAAAACCTTTTCTGTTGATTCCAAAGCCTGCTAAACATAATAGGTCAAGAATGTCACCAGAAATCATTGTAAGCGGCACCACATTGAATAAATTCAATGAAGAAATAAGATGTTCATTTGATTTCTAAAATGCACTTCTGTTGATCCTAAAGCCTGCCAAACATAATAGTAACTTTGGAATATGCTTAAAACTAGAAACACAGTTACCTTTGAAGACTACTGCACCAGCAAAGACTAAAGAAAAAAAAAAACAACAACAAAGAACATTTTCAAAACAAAGAGTTTAATTAACTTACATATTCTGGAAAAGACTTGCATGTTTAATCCATAATTAAACACTGTCAGCCTAGTGGTTGAATAATTTAATCTAGTACTTTATGACGTCACATGTAACGCTGTTGCATTCATCAAAACCTGAAGCGCATCTCTATAGGTATCTCAGCCATCTGTATATATATAAAAGCAAACCATGACGGAAATTAGGTGTGTTTTTTTTATTTTCGATGTTTATCATATTGGAATAAAAAAAAAGCCTAGGATAAGTAAAATATTTGTTAATTGAGCATTAATCCATGTTGACTGATCAAAAGCATGAGGGGAAAATCTAAGTAGGGAATTAAACAGAAATGCTAGTATTGAGCTGAAAAAGTGGTTGCTATGACAACATTATTCAAATATAGGTCAAGGTCATCTCAAATTTCCGCTATAGTTTATTCAGAAATTTTATTTCTATAGTCTTATTTTAACATCATTTTCGTCGTTTTACTGTACTTATTTTATTTGGTGTTTTTGATTTATTCAAGTCTTCCAATAAAGGTATGTAGTATGTATGATATTTTTTCATAAATAAATAAGTAAAAAAAAAAAAAAAAAAAGAAAAATTTCCATTTTCTTTACAAATTGAGAAATGAAATATTTAAAAACTGCTAATGTTTATGAAACAAAGGGAGTTGACACATACACTCTTTAGTGCATATACAATATCACATAGTGGATTTCCCATGAATTCATTAGATGTTAATGTGACGTCATATATTTCCCTTGAAAATTCAAGAAGCCTGCTGAAATTACATGTCTTAGTTTGAGTGACCTTGAAATGAAACGATATGACCTTGAAATGTTTTCAATGTTATTTTCCAATTTATATTCCTTTTGTAAATGGTCACATGAAGTTTGATTATAAAAGACAGACGATAGCCGGGCCTACACAAAAGCCCATTAATGTTTGCATGCGCTATAACATTTGTGTCAAATTTTGCAATGGTAACCTATTTCGGCATTAATTCAGAAGACCACAAATAGATATTTAAAAAGACTATAGGCTTTCTTACTTCGAAATATTTTCTTTTACAGCAGTTTCATTGTAAAAAACTGGCAAAGGGTCGGAAAAGGGTAGAAAAAGTCTTAACAAATGCTTTAGTTTTCCTTACGTTTGATCCTAAATAACAGTAAAACAAGACTAAATCCTGTAGATTTTTTTTAAATTCAATATTATTATGTAAATATTAAAGAATGCATTTGTGAAGTTTCAATTCTCCACATATCTATAAATATATTTCATGGAAATATGAAATTGTTTGGTCCTAAAAGAGAATTGGTATTAAAATAAAGTCGAATCCTCAGTTTTGCCAATGGAATATGAGATATGAATTTGTACCACTTGGTGAGTGTCACTGCTGGTGGACCAAGTTCGATCAACTTCGGTTGATCGTTTCTTCAACGCATTCGAAAATTTCTGTTATCAAAATTACTTGAAATTTCTAAAAAGTGGGTCCTGTAGCATCATATCACATCCTACCTGCTACGTCTTTCGGTACATTTTAGACATAATAACTTTCTCAATGTTTGGTCGTATTACATTGTTTAGGATTGAGGATCACTGACGAGGATTAAGTACCCGAAACGTGCATGTCTGGTCCATGCTGCAAATTTTATCTGTACTTAAATGATGCTATTGATTTTGAAGACTTTTTACACATGTAACTCTTTCTGTTTACTTTTTAAAGGAAACTTATTTTGTCGGCCTAGGGCCTGATGTGCGTTTAAAGACAGTACAAAAAGTGTATAAACCTATACGCTAACCTTGTGAATGCATAATCATCGAGGCGATAAAAACTTTAAACATATTTTTAAAGCGATGCATGAAATAAAAGGAAACAGAGAAAGATAGAAACCTCGACGAGTACGTAAACCATTTACAGGTATGTTGATTTTTCAATTCTATAATCCATACAAACTTGAATACTAAAATCTATCAAACTTTTGTTTAAGGAGGTCCAGGACATTCAGACTTAAATAAAAATCCTATTATTTAATTTTCCTAAAAATTAAAATGTAAACAATTGAAACATACTTTTTCTACATACAAAGTTTCATCAATTTTTTACCATTAGTTTGAAGCTACGAACGTACATATATATATACCCCTTGAAAGACCCAAAATGGGGCGTAAATGTGACTTTAGAATTAGCATACTTTAGGTTATGAAACACAGTTACAAATCTTCTGTAGAGGCAGAAAATTAACAAGCTCTGTATTTTTCACTTAGATATGATGTGGACAATTGGATATGCATAGAATTATAAATGATCACTAAGACATTTAAAAGAAATTGTCGAAAGGAGATAAATTCTTTGAGTTGTTAATTTTTAACGATAAAGTCCGTTTATCTGAAACCCTATCATTTATTTTCCGTAAAACTTGATATTATCTTCTTCATATGTCATGTTAAACACCGATTACTTCCTACTGAAATTTGACCGTCAGTTTTTAAGTTAAAGTAATTTTGTTACAACCTCCCCCTTATTATTTTTTAAAAAATTACCTAATGCTTGCCTTCTTGCGAAAAACGCGCCAATGTCGCCGTTTCTATTATGACGTCATAATTGATCTAGAGCTTTCGGATGAGAAAGTGTGAAAAAATGAACTTCTAAAGTTGGGCTTCCGCTGCTACTAATGCAGATGTGATAGAGCTACGATTAGGTTATTTTATCATACCTCTGCTTGTTTTTTTCCTATATAAAAAGATGCTATTCAAAACTAGCTGTAGTTCGCCTTATGAGACTATTTCCCTGCAAAGAGTACGGAAGTTGGGAAGACAATTTCAGTAGGTTTAGAAATTGAGCGGAGCTTCAGCGCGTGACGCTATTGACGTCACAGTAACGTGACGGTATATTAACAGTTAAAAGTATGGTTTTCCTTGACAAGACCACAGGGATTTGAACCCCTCGAAAAATTGCTCACGTGACCGCCATTTTACCCCTATAAAGTTATATATATATATTTCTATAGAATAAAAGATACGATATGCTGTAAATTAACTTATGGATCCAAGACCCTGGGAAATAGGTCTAGTCTCGGGAAACCAGAAGCGTGCTAATTTCCTCAATGGTATACTTTAACTGTATATTACTTAATTGTAGTGCATTCTTCTCTCAATTGTGGGCATTCGTGTCTAATCGTGTCAGAATCCTGTCATATTCTCCTCTGTTCGCGGCACCGACGCAAATATTCAAAACTGTTTAAAACATTCGCGCCTGAATTTCTTTTCGCCTCTCATTTACGGCACATGCGCAGTGCATTCGCATGACATTCTCCTCCATTTTCATTGCGTTCTCCTCACATTCGGAGGAGAATGATGAGCCCCGAGAAGAGAAAATCTGAAACAAATGTGATGCGAATGCGCCAAAAATTTGACGCGAGTGCAAGAAACCAACGTGAATCAGCTATGATCTTGCCACGATAGTGACGTGACATAACCACGATAGTACCAATTACACACACGACAGCGACAAGAATAATCATCTCAGAGTTGATGTAAAAGTGACTGTGAGGATCAATATTTTAAAACCTTGACAATGTTTCATAAGAGAAAACAACCCGGAAAGACGTCAAAGTCAACCAAGGGTTGATGATCCTAGATATTTCAAAAGACTTTTGTTTTGTTCTTGTCATATTCTTGTCATTATCGCAGCGCTATCGAGTTTAAGTCGTTTCTCAATCTCCTGCTTCGCAGCGCTATCGGCTTAAAGTCGTGTCTCAATCTCCTGCATTCGCCTCTCATTCGCTTCAGTGTCTTTTTATCGTGGCACGAAGAAAATTCCCCTCCTCTCGGTATATGATTTTCTTTTTGGTACGCACTGATGACACTTAATTTTACCATAAGATTCCATTATGGTAACTAAATTGAGTTCCATCAAAGTATTCGTTTTTTTCTTCTGTACACATATTGATTATATATATATCATTTATTCTTCAACTTAGGGTATATTTGCATAATATTCATAGACAATACAAGGGACATGAACTTCCTTGAAAACATATAATTTTTTATATTTTTTCTTGAAGATATCTACCTTTTAATATTTTAAGATAACATCGATTTTCCAACTTCTAGAGAGTGTACATATGGCATTTTAAAATTTTGCGTTTACAAATGTACTTTTCATTAAGATTGATTAGTCTTATTGTATCTGTACTGTGACCATAATTGTCTTTCAGAAATTATATAGTATAGAGTACCTTATCAGCTAGACATAAAGCTCGATACATGAGGAAAAAGGTACATGAGATGCATGTAACTTAACAAAAATCTGTATTCGAAATTGTTAACAATAGTCCGAGAAAGTTTTATTCAGTAAAGAAAAGAAAAGAAGGAAATGTCACAAAGACTAATTTAAAGCTAAACTAAGTCTTTAAACAAGTATGAGCTCTCCAAAATTTTTGGTCTATATCAACATTTATTCAATCTCGCAATATTTTTTTCTGTTCAAATAGTTTAAAATTTTGACTCTTATAATAAAGAGTAAAGAGTAGTGAGAGTAAAGCTATGCATGAAATTCACACACACACCCTCTCTAACACCCTCCCTCACACACAAAAAACTGGATACACAATAGAAACTTATGTGTTGATCATTCTGAAAAGTTAGAAAATAGGTACATTTGCGCTAGACAACATTAATAGATTTCCTGACCCGTAGGAAAATTACATTATTGTCTGACGTTAGACACACTTAGATTTGAAATGCACTTGCTCATGAGTCAAGGTTTTGTTGATATCAATCTGTCCATCAGTCCGTCTGTCACACATCGTGTCCGGGCTATACCTCCTAAACCGCTTGCCCGATCACTTTCATATTTTAGTAAGTTCCTTATGACTTGATGGTTTCACATCACGTTGACCCAAGGTCATGTGACCAAAGTGACCTTTCACATCACCTTGGTTCAAGGTCATGTGACTATGGTCAAGGTCACTTAGTTCATCTTTAATGAAATAATACATACATTTCTGTCCGGGCTATATCTTTAAAACCCTTCACTCGATCACTTTCATATTTTAGTATGTTGTTCCTTATGACCCGAACGTTTCACTTTACCTTGATCCAAGGTCATTTGACCAAGATCAAGGTCACTTAATACATTTTAATGAAATTGTACATACATTCCTCTCCGTGCTATTATATCTCTTGAATCGTTTGCCAGATCATTTTCATATTTTATTATGTTATTGCTCATGACCCACAGATTTCACATCACCTAGACCCAAGGTTATGTGACCAAGGTCAAGGTCACTCATTTCATTTAACTGTACATGCTAATCCTGTCCGGGCTATATCTCTTGAACCGTTTACCAGATCGCTTCCGTATTTCAATATGTTGTTGCTTATGACTCAAAGGTTTCACATCATCTTAACCCAAATTCATGTGACCAAGGTCAAGGTCACTTAGTACATGAACATTTTGATGAAATTGTACATACATTCCTATCCGTGCTATATCTCTTGAATCGTTTGCCAGATCATTTTCATATTTTATTATGTTGTTGCTTATGAACCACAGTATTCACATTACCTGGACCCAAGGTCATGTGACAAAGGTGAAAGTCACTTAGTTCATTTATAAAAAAAATTCAAAATTTTATATGCCATCCTGTTTGGGCTATATTTCTTGAGCTATCTACCAGTTCTCTTTCATAATTTAGAATGTTGTTGTATATGACCTAAAGGTTTCACATCACCTTGACCTGCGGTCATGTGATCAAGGTCAAGGTCACTAGTACATTTTTTTTATGAAATTGTAATGTTATCATGTCTGGGCTATACATGTATCTCTTGCACTATCTACCAGATAACTTTCAAATTTTTGTGTATTGTTGCTTATGACCTAAAGGTTTCACATCACCTTGACCTAAATTCAAGGTCAAAATGGTCAAGGTGACTTTGTACATTTTTAATGAAATTGTTAATGCTATCATGTCTTGGCTATATTTCTTGGACTATATACTTGCTTACTTTCATATTTTAGTATGTTGTTGCTTATCATTCAAAGGTTTCACATTTCCTTGACCCAAGGTCATGTCGTCAAGGTCGCTCAGTACGTTTTTAATGAAATTGTACAAGCTATCCTATATGCACTATATCATGTTGTTGCTTATGATCTAAAGGTTTCACGTCACCTTAACCCAAGGTCATGTTACAATGTACCAAGGGCAAAGACACTTATTACATTTTTGATAAAATTGTACGTGCTATCATGTCCAACTTTTATCTGTTGAAACGTTTACCAGATCCCTTTTATATTTAGTATGATGATGCTGCTGACCCAAAGTTTTCACATCTAGTTCTTTTTAATGAAACTGTACTTGCTAATCCTGTCTGGGCTATATCCCTTGATCCGTTTTTACCATTGTTTTCATATTTTAGTATGTTGTTCCTCAGGACTAAATGTTTCTTATCACATTGTCCCAGGATCACATGACCAAGGTCACTTCTTACTTTAGTAATGAAATTGCATATGCTTATCATATCCATGTTGAAACTATATATGCTAATCATGTCCAGACTGAAATTGTATAGTTAATCATACCCAGGCTGTATCTTTTGAATTTTATATCCAATCTCTAATTCAGTTTGTTGTTGCTCATACTCCATAGGTTTCAGATCACCTATATCTAAGGTCATGTGACCAAGGTCAAGGTCACCAGGTATGAATAGAATGGATTTGTTTATGCTTATTATGTTTGGGCTATACCTCTTTAAAAACAGTACAGTCAATCACTTTCATGTATTAGTATGATGTTGCCCATGACTCAAAGGTTTCACATCAGCTTGACCCAAGGTCATGTGACCAAGGGCAAAGTAACCTAGAGGGATGGGGGGAGACATCTATTTTTTTCTGAAAAAAAAACAACAATTTTTTAAAATTCCAATTGGTTTATCTATATAATAACGGTTTTAGGATAATAATGTTAGTTCATAGTTTTTTTCATAGTTCATAGTTTATTTCATCAAAAGCAATACTGCTTATAGATACAATATTTACAAATAACATGAAATATATGTAATAGCAAGGTCAAGTACCTGAATGTTACAATAAACAGATGATTCTACAAAGCTTGAAAAAACCATTCGAATATCAATTAGCAAAATATATCTGTTGAATATGTTTACATTTAATCAAGTACGGATCTAGGGAAGGGTATTAGAGGGGTCCTGACAACCCCTCTTTTCTTATTTGTACAAAAACGTTGGGGTTTAGAATTCCGTTTTACGTATAATTTTATTCAAAACTAAATGCTAGACACCCCAACACTGACACTGACGGCTTGGGTTACACCCCCTTTAAAATAAGGCACAGTCCATTTGATATTCGGGGGGGGGGGGGACTTGGGTTTTTTTTTTCGAAAAATAAAATTGCTCTGAATTTTGGTGGAAAAATAAATTTGCTGATGGTGTGTCAGAAAAAAAATAATCTTGCTCTTACAAGTAATCTGAATTTGAAGAATTGCCATAAAATTTCGCTAAAAATTCTTAGAAAATTTCAAGCTCGCTTCGCTCGCCGCAGTTTTCAATTGATATAAATGATTTTGGCTCGCTTTGCTCGCCATAGTTTTCTATCAAAATAGTTCTTTTTATATTGCATGGTGATGGAAAGAAGGGCTTCCTTAAAGGCTTAAATATATTATCAATACAGTGCATGTATCACCATAGAGTCGAATTCTATAATAAAAACTTCGAAGGAGAACATCAGTTTTCCCCAATTAACGATTGGAAATTCGTAAATTGGTCTATAAGACCCTCCCCTCTCTCTGTTTAGAAGTGAATTATATTTTACATAAAATCAAATGGATTATTATTTTATTGTTTTGAGTAAAAATAAAAAAAAATCTATTGATAAAACACAAAACATTCTTAATATGTTGCACATCACCTGCTAGAAAAAAAAATCATGCTCCAACTTTGCAAGAAAAAAATAATCTTGCTCTGGCAAAACACCCAAGCCCCCCCCCCCCCCCCCCGCATAATATCAAATGGACCGTGCCTAATATAGACTGCTTTAATTCAAGAAGATATAAGCCAATCTGATTAAGATGCAGCACTCCAACATACTGTAGAGCATTGGGATTACGACATTATAATCTCATTGACATGTCTTAGCTCTAATCGAACACGCGGTCTTTCACATGCGTGTACACAGTGAAAAGTATCACATGTGATGGCAATTTGTTGTGGGGATTGTATTTGCTTTATTATCATGTAAGTAAAACCAATAAAAATATTTTTTTTCACTACTTCCTAAATAACTAAATTGTTTAGGAGCAGTTTGCGCTGTTGAACTGGAGCCCCCCCCCCTCCTTTTTTAACTTATGACGTTATGTGCGATTGCATATCTAATTCAAAGTACAGTCCTTGTTATGATATCATTTCTTTATGATTTGTCTTGTTATATAACGTTTTAAAATCTGATTCGATAATTGGGTATAGCTATTCAAGTTCCTAGATAATATCTCTTTCAGCCCCCTCCTCCTCCATTTAGATTTCTAAATCTATCAATTTCAATGGTTCAGTCAGGTATCTTTAACTTCTTCTTTTACTCATTTGTATAAAGTTTATATCTTCATGCACAGGGCATTCAGACTTTCAAACCTTCGGACTATCAGACCACAGAACCATTAGGCATTCTTACTATCGGACCTTTAAACTTATGGTCTAATAGAACTTCGAAATATCGGATATTCGATTTTTAGGTACTTCGGATTATGGATCCTTCTGTATATTTGAATGCAGTACTTTCGGTCTATCGGGCCTTCGGACTATCGGGCCTTCGGATTATCGGGCAGTCGATTTATCGGACCTTCGGCTCTATCACTGGTGTTAAACCGATGATAGTAACTTTAGTTACTATCATCCGAAAATGGCGGACACTTAAGGGGTATCGACAAACCGTTATTCGCCATATTGGATTTTTTGTAGTGTGTTATTCAAAATCATATATTAAATGTGATTTAAAGGTATCATTGAATTATGACCTTCAAATATGTGTTGTCTGTCAAATACATGGAGAAATCATCAGTAAACACGTAGAAAGAAGGGGGAGTTCATTTTGTGTCTGTAACCGGTGGCAAACAGCAAAATGTTTATAAATGTTACTGAGCATTTTAAAATGGCCTCCCAAGCATGGTGACCTTGAATCTGCATTTTTATTATCTATACAGAATCCAATGTTTTTTTTTCATAAAAGTGACCATGACCTTTGACCTGTTTACCCAAAATCAAAAGGTTTCTCCTGATTATAAGCATATCGCCAAATTTGACCTTTGATCTTTCCCTCAAAATCGATGGGCTTACTTCCATATTGATCCCTATATTGTCGAGTTACCATATATTCTAATGCAATGTCTCAAATAAGAGCCGAATTTCATAGGTTGTTCCCTCCTCAGGTACGGCCATAAAATTAGAACATACTCGCCGTTAACGTGAATGCAGTAACTTGCATTTGACGTTAAGTTTGTGGCCGATAAGTGCTGATTTTACGGTACAAACATCCGTTTTTTTCTGGTTCCAGTAACCTGTTGCAAAAAAGACTCAGTTTGCGACTATGCCTATAAGTTTATACTTTTGGCGAATAAACATTACATTACATTGCGACCATAAAATAAGCATTTACCGGCCGCAAACATACATTGTAACATCAGGAGCACGTTATCCCTATTAAGACTGACATGGAGGCGCGTGGTCAATAGTTTGTTTTAAAATTTTATTTACAGCCGTGAAAATGTCGAGATGTAATCGTTCTATTGTACAACTTTAACATACGTTGCCGTAAAATGATTAACGCACTGTATAGTTACCGAAATATTTATCACGTACCTTATATTCGGACAGTTTTTTCAAACAGATTTTACAGGACAACTAAATTTCCTTTTGAACAGATTAAATTTTCATATTAACCTGCAATAAAAATTGAGATACGACGAATATTTTCAGTGGCAGATTTAGGGGGATGCGGAGGGAACGTCCGCCCCCCCCCCCCCCGGCACTGACCCAAAATTTTCCAAAAACAGGTATATTTTGGCCCATTTTCAGTAAAAATCGGCAAAATTCGCCCCTTGGCCCCCCGGCAAAGGGGGCGCTGGATCCGCCACTGATTTTTTCATGAATGTAAGCGGCGATTTACCCTAAGTAGGAGGTGAGAATTCAAAGGTCGCCGGCTGAGTTAATGAGAACCCTGATTCAGACAGCGTGTTTTTTAAAAAACAATCATAGAGTACAAACATTGTCAGGCATTAATCCTTTTATGGGAAAAAAGGAAGCCATCCTGGTAGCGCCATACAATATAAAGTAGCGTTTCGAGAGAGAAATTATGAATTACTTCGTATTTTTACAAAATTTAAAACAGTGGAAGAATAAAAAGAATGGTTTTGCAATAGATAATGTTAAAAGGCAGGTAAAATTGCACCAAAATCGGTAGATTTAACATTTCTGGCATGCATTTCATAAAGCGCGAAGATCATAAAATTGGCGCGAAAAACCTATAAATGCAACTAAAAATCGAGAAAAAAAAAAAAAAAACGTTAGGGTCGGCGGCTTTGAGTAGGGTCGGTCGGGTGATGGGAAACAAAGGTATTTTTTCTTTTGGCCTAACTAGTACGTACTAAGAATCAGGCATGCAAGATGTTTCCTTTTTACGTTAATTCACTTTAAGGACTGCCACAGATTATTCTGCAGTAGAAAACGACCTTTTAAAGTCACTAACCTTGATCCACCACTGGGATATCACCATGTACACGTAGTCAATACTGCAAATGCAGATATATTATACAATTATTGACTGGGAATGAGGGCAATATATGATTTGTTGGACCTGAAGATAAAATATTGCCCGAGGCCGGAGGCCGAGGGCTATATTTTGTCTGAAGGTCCAACAAATCATATATTGCCCGAATTCCCAGTCAATAATTGTTTTGTTATACCTTACATGAATACTGCAGCAACTAACCGATTAACCCGGCATGTTTACGTTCATTTTCTTCTATAAGAGAAAGAGCGCGGACAAATAGGTAGAGCTAGTAGCGTCATCAATGACGTGACGTCACAAACGATGTACCGTTTATCGGTCAATATTTTTTGAAATATTGCCCTAGGGCCAATATTGATGTAAATATTGACCGCTTGGTCAAATATTCGAATTTATAGGCATTTTTCCTATGGGGTTTTTATATAGAGATACTGACAAGGGTATAACAACGTCATTTATCCAAGGTTGCTCAAAGTTGTTTACAGTAAACACGCCTCATATGGTCACCAATTTGGATTTATATGAAGCATGCATACTCAGATGAATATTAAGCATTGAAATTCTTCAGTTTTCATAATACCTGCGCTCCTTGACCATGTAAAACTACACAAATTAATGATGAATAATCCCACCAAACGAACTTTTCTTTCATACGGAAATTTACGTGGTTTTATATTTGTTAGGTTTTAAACGGACAATCAGTGTCTTATGTTTCCGGAAGAAGACATAGTTGATACATGTATATTGATAAATTTGTTATTTCTTTTTTATTCACTATGTAATAAGCGCTGTTTAAAGCCATTCATTTTAGAATTTCGGAAAGTATCAGGGTTTTTTTAAACTGTTCTTTGTTATCAAGGATTTATTGTAACTTTACTATGGAACGCCATCGCTGTCTTATGATGAGATATTTCAATATATTGGATGGTTTAATCAATATATGCGGTGGTAAGTACATTATATGCGGTGGTAAGTACATTATATGCGGTGACAAGTACATTATATGGAGTGCTTAGTACATTATATGCGGTGTTAAGAACATTATATGGGGTGGTACGTACATTATATGCGGTGCTAAGAACATTATATGCGGTGATGAGTACATTATATGCGGTGCTAAGAACATTATATGCGGTGGTAAGTACATTATATGCTGTGCTAAGAACATTATATGCGGTGGTAAGTACATTATAGGGAGTGTTAAGTACATTATATGGCCGAGTACTTAGTACATTATATGCGGTGTTAAAAACATCATATGGGGTGGTACGTACATTATATGGGGTGCTAAGTACATTATATGCGGTGCTAATTAAGTACATTATTTGGAGTGGTATGTTCATTACATGGGGTGGTTAGTACATTATATGCGGTGCTAAGTACATTATATGCAGTGCTTAGTACATTATATGCGGTGCTAAGAACATTATATGGGGTGGTGAGTACATTATATGCGGTGCTTAGTTCGTTATGTGGTGATTTCGTTATGATAAACATTCTGATGACCAAGATTAAACAATTTTGAGACTCGGTTTATCATTAACCCACAAGGGCACATTAACACAAATTCCCAGCTCTATCATGGGGTGGGGGGGGGGGGTTGGGGGATCGGGGGTTGGAAGAAAAGACCGGTATTTGGGTCAAAATAAGCATTTTTACACAGAAAACAATGGAAAACGGAAACGCTTTTACACAACAGCGTCCCCCCCCCCTCTCGCTTTACAATGCCACATTCACCAAAGGTGTATATCAATAAAACACATTTTCTGGACAAGTGGGGTTCTGAAGCGAGGGGGGAAACAATGTTCACAGGCAAAAACGAAAAAAGGGGGATGGATGACTATTTTAAAATTTATCTCTAGAGCGATATTAAAAGTAGGTTATAATTGCCATCTTTTTCTTTTTATATCAAAGAACAATCTATTCATAGTGTGTTCCGATTAAATATGTAACCGTTTGGAAGGAAATAAATTTGTCTATATCTACACCGTGTGTATTTCGCGCCAGAAAGCTACAGAAGTGGCCGAGAAGAAAGAACCGGTTTTTTTTTCAGTTTCTTGATTTCAGAGACTGCCGATTACATTGATATTCTTAAAACAGGGTGACATGAAAATTCTATATCATTATTTTTTTTATTCTAATTATTAGAATAAAAAAAATAATGATAAAGAATCTTCACGTCACCCTGTTTTTTTTTCTTTTTTCTCTTAGACCACGTAAATTGAATATCACAAGCTAAAATAAAAATTATAATTTATATATTAGTAACGTAGTGTTACAGAATTAATCTACTCTTTACTAATATCACATAATTTATCTGTACTGTACAAAGCTCTTCTAATAAGTAAAAGCATATACAATATACGGAAACAATGCCTATTGATATCATGGTGTCTCCCATTTTTTAAAAAAAGCAAGAACTTTGTAAAAAATTTGAAAAATAAAATTTACCCATGGCCAGGATCGAACTCGCGACCTTGGTATTTGCAGTCCTACCTCTTCACCACTAAGCCACCGCACCCTTGCAAGATAGTAATGAAATTATAGAATAGATTTCACTGATTGCCAAAGATTTAATTTTTTTAACTTTTTTGAATAAAATACAATGAAATATACCTCAATAAACAACATAGTATTTATTTTATCTTCTCAGATAAATATTTGTGTTTAAAGGCCACAAAAACGTAAAAACGAGGAGTGCCTTAACGTAGCTGCGATCCGAGTCTCAGAAATGTTTAATCTTGGTCATAAGAATGTTTATCATAACGAAATAACCACATAACGAAATTAGTACCGCATATAATGTACTCACCACCCCATATAATGTTCTTAGCACCGCATATAATGTACTTAGCACTGCATATAATGTACTTAGCTACGCATATAATGTACTAACCACCCCATGTAATGAACATAGGTAACCACCCCATATAATGTATCTAACACCGCATATACATGTAATGTACTTAGCACCGCATATAATGTAATAACCACTCCATATAATGTACTTACCACCGCATATAATGTTCTTAGCACCTCATATAATGTACTTAGCACCGCATATAATGTATTTACCACTCCATATAATGCACTTACCACCGCATATAATGTTCTTAGCACCTCATATAATGTACGTACCACCCCATATAATGTACTAACCACCGCATATATTGTACTTACCACCGCATATAATGTACTTACCACGGCATATAATGTACGTACCACCCCATATAATGTACTAACCACCGCATATATTGTACTTACCACCGCATATAATGTACTTACCACGGCATATAATGTACTTACCACCGCATATAATGTACTTACCACCGCATATAATGTACTTACCACGGCCTATAATGTACTTACCACCGCATATAATGTACTTACCACCGCATATAATGTACTTACCACGGCATATAATGTACTTACCACCGCATATAATGTACTTACCACCGCATATAATGTACTTACCACCGCATATATTGTACTTACCACCGCATATAATGTACTTACCACGGCATATAATGTACTTACCACCGCATATAATGTACTTACCACCGCATATATTGATTAAACCATACCATATATTGAAATATCTCATCATAAGACAGCGATGGCGTTCCATACTTTACACACCCAACTGTGGCCGGCAAAATAGACAATCAGATGAGGCCACAGTCTGACAGAAGTATAGAAATAGTATTTATACACCGAAACTCATTTACGGAGTGAACCCTTTATAACTCCACTCCAAAAAAGACCTGAAATAAATATAGTTCTTTCATTTTAAAATGATAGTCAATATTCATTTTTTAAAATAACCGACTTTGCTACATCTATATCGTTTGAGACATATTAAATGTTTTTTTGGTTTTTTTTTTGTTTTTTTTTGTTTTTTTTTGTTTTGTTTTTGTTTTTGTTTTTGTTTTTTGTTTTGTTTTCTTTTACAGTAAGCTGACAGATGAGTAAGGCGAAATGAGAGAGAGAGATCATTTCCCTCTTGGTTAGCACTGAATCGTTTGTCATTTTAAAGACATGGTACATGTATATTTCTAGCTATCTAAGAAGAGTATATTTTCTTACAAAGGGATTTAAATTATATAGAATTTGTTTTGTGCAATGTTTGTTGGGGAAAAAATTGATTAATTACATTCCCTAGATAGGCAAAATACAATCCTGTATTCGCCGATATACGCAAGTAAATCATCTTAAACTCATATACACTGTAGGACTGAAATAAGATACTAGTATATGTATTAATTAAACTTGAAAATTTTCGGTTCGCCGCGCTTCCAGTTTTACATGTAAATTTTCAAAAATTGACAGGAAATTGAACACAATTTTGAATTTAAAAATATTGAGCATTCAATTTCCCTTTAAAAAAAGTCTGGATCCGCCTATGTTTGATTTCTCGATACCTGTATAGCAGTGATAAATAGAATACACGTATAATTGAAACTTCAGTCCCCTTCCCCCCTCCCCCCCCCCCCCCCGAATTTTATTTAGAAGTCATCAAAATCGTTGATTACTCCAATACAATGGATTCAATTGGGATTTTGAATTTAATCTTTTTACATGTAACATGTACTAGTATATCACGAAGTCAGAATAAGAGGAGGGCATGAGATATTCTGGCAATCATCTAAATCTCTGTAATCACGCGTTACTTTGAAAGAAAATTCTGCTAAAATTACAGATTTCTCATGAATAATTATTTTGTCTACTTTCGTTATCTGTTTAAAATCCCTCAAAATGATTAGTTATCATCTATTTGTGTTCTTCTCTTACACAATGTATGACTGTAAAACAAATAATACTCAGGTATAATTCACTACATATAACTGAAATTCCTCTGAAAGGGATTTTTAATATTTTTCAGCCCTGCTAAAGATCAAACGAAAATTGTGCATACATCGTTGGTTTTAAAAGCTGACAAAAATGCTCCCCTTTGCACCTCTGGTCAAAATTCAATGATAATCTTTTCAACAGAATCCCAATTATGATACCTATATAGAATTTTAGTCAGTAAGTACTCTAAAAATAGGAATGTAAACGCTATAACGAGGACCAGATTTTAATTAAAATTCATCATTAGGGACTCAGAATACACCAAAATCAAGTGGCAATGAAATTTTAAACATTTGTTTAATGGTTTGATACCTTGTAAATGATTTTGTGCCAATGCCCTGTTTCATTTTGGCAAATCTAACCACTTCGCAGCACCGACTTGGGTACATGTGTACCCGTGTACTCTCTGTTTACAAACGAGTTTCCATACGTTGACATGGAAGATGGACGCTCGAACAGCATATCGAAGTTTGAAAGGTGACACAAACCCCTTAAGGCAACGATCGGCATACTATTTTTGGTTTTGGTGACTTCGGTGATATATAAAGTTTACATTCAGATCGTTCCCATTCATTCCCAGCCAGGATTTTAAAAGAAAATAAGCAATAAAATGCAGGTAAACAGATCGTTGGCGAAAAACTGCCCTTGACAACACCCGATTTATTTCAAAATGCCACAAAATTTACCTGATTAAGTGTTATGACTTCTATCACAAAAGGCGATTTTCAACATTGCTGCTCATCGAGTTACTATCATTTTCATTTCCAGTTACTATCATCATGCGTTGTCAGGCATTTTTGCGTTACTATCATCATCGATGATTTTTTGATCTGGCATTTTCTCGAATATAACGTTGAAACAATAAACTCTTATGGTATAATTGGAAGGTTATATCGATTCTCTTCAAATTGGCCGCTTCAACTTTTTGTTATACATCGCATAAAAGACAATATTTGGAAAAAATCGGTTCTGCCTATTTTTGCGTCCGCCATCTTGGGATGATAGTAACTAAAGTTACTATCATCGGTTTAACACCAGTGCTCTATAGGCCCTCGAACTTTCGGACATTCGGAATACTGGGCGGACACCGCTATGTCGAGCATATTACTGTATTATCCGTTTTATAGTAAATGAAATATGTAGTGACTCTAAACTAGAGGTCTGACATATAGAACGTATATATAAGTATCAGTATCGTATCAGAAAACGTATCGTGCCTATTCCACTAATCAAAACGGAGAAAAATTCCGGAATCATTAACGAATACATACAAACATAAACAAGGTTCGGGGTGGATCTAGTTTGTTAAATCATCCACAGAATAGGAAGTTTATCTTATAGAAAGCCTAGAAAGGGGAGGGGGTGTTGAAAAAAAGACGAACACACACAAAGTAACCCCCCCTTCCCAAGGAATTAACATGCATGTACATATCGCACATAACATTTGTATACACTTTAGAGTCATGACTTGAACGGGGATGGGGTCAGGGGTCCATTGAACCTCAGCAAAATCAATTAATTTAAAAGAAAGTATGTGCGATTAGCAGGGCGGTCAAAGCTTGAGCTGATATAAGAGTGTTCGAGTAGGACGTTAATTTGAAGGGGATGTCACACCTTGGAAATAGATAAAATGTACATGTATCTAAATATTCTCAAAAATCATATATAAATATCTAAGTACTTAATAGTAATATTAATCTTATTCATAAATATATGATATGATAACACGTTACATATCACTCTGCTTTCAAGAATGCGATTGGTCAAGTTTGGAAGCTAATCACGTAAACTTTGACAAGTGTCTCAGTGACCTTTCAAATATCGGTCGATCGTTAAATTCAGATGCGGGTTCAATATTCATGATTAAAATTGAAGTATTATCAATTATACTAAACAAATTTGAAACATATTCTCTCTTACGCACAGAATATATCTATACGATGGGGTACTATTTCTCAAGCCGTAGCAGACGTAGGTCACAGCGTGGTTCGCTTCTTATTCTCAGAAACGTTGATTTCATGTTATCACATGATATTGCCTAAATATGTGTATGATATCACAAATTCAATTTTGTGATATCACAAAATGAAATTTTTGATATCACAAAATGAAATTTTTGAGTTATCACAAAATATGACGGAATTTGTGATATCAAATAATCGAATTTATGATATCACAAATTCTATTTCTTGATATCAAAAAATAGGGAATAAATAGTAAAACGGCTAATACAAATTGATTTTATGATATCAAAAATTCCATTATTATCATTTATTATTATTATTATTATTTTTTGGTATCACAAATTCCGTTATATTTTGTGATATCACAAAATCGATTTTTTTATATCATAAATAAATTCTATTTTGTGATATCATAAAAAATCGATTTTTTGATATCACAAGTTCGAATTTGTGATATCACAAATTCGATTATTTGATATCACAAATTCGATTATTTGATATCATAAATTCGATTTTTTGATATAAAAAAAAATAAATTTGTGATATCAAAAAATAGTTCGCAACAACAAGCTTCTTACCCCTTTATGTTAAGATATTGCTCGAAACGCTGGCAAAGTTAGCTAAAATCTACCCACCCTTCGCCAGCTTTGACTGGACTATGCACAAAAATCCCAGTTAGTCTGATAGATTTTTTTTTCAAAATTAGGCATGAATGCATGTTAGAATGGCTAATTCAGAAAAATGACAGACAGATACTTATTTGATAAATTCTCCCTGAGAAGGAATTCCATCATTTAGATTTTAAAGCATCTCAGAATATTCTTCCACATTCTTGACATTTGTCATAATTAATACGAAAAAGTTTTGCTGACATTCACTTTCCATTCGACCACATTGTCGTGTAATAACGGTCAAGGGGACGAAACTAACCTCGCGTGGTGGGAGTTTCGACAGAATTACTTAGCACTATATTTGATTTAAATTTGATATTTGATATTGAATAAGAAGATGTTTAACACATGTTAAGATTTTTTTTACTTATACGTATTAATTTTTATACCCCCCGCAATCAAAGTTGGGGGGGGGGGTATATAGGAAACACTCTGTCTGTATGTCCGTCTTTACGTCCGTCCGGTTAAGAAGTTCTTAAAGCAGATAATTCTTAAAGTATAAGTGATAGGGCTTTGATATTTCATACATACATTCAACATAACAAGCACTACATTTTGATACCAAGACATATGACCTAGTGACCTTGACCTTGAACTTTGACCTTATAGTAATATTTTGGTTAAGAAGTTCTTAAAGCATATATTTTTTCACATATAAGTGATAGGGCTTAAATATTTCATACATACATTCATTTTAACAAGTACTACATTTTGATACCAAGACATTTAATCTTGTGACATTGACTTTGAACTTTGACCTTGTAGTAGTATTTTGGTTAAGAAGTTCTTAAAGCGAATATCTCTTCAAGTATAAGTAATAGGGCTTTCATATTTTATTCAGTCATTCACCATAATAGGTGCTACATTTCGATACCAGGATATTTGACCTAGCGACCTTGACTTTGAACTTTGACCTTATTGTAATATTTTGGTTAAAGGTACAAATAGTCTAAAAGGGATTAAACTGCCAATAATGAAGTTTTACCGTAAGTAGCTTTTAAGTACTATCATTTGAACATCTATATATTACTTACATAAAATATTTCTCACATTTTTGTTTTATAGACGTTTTTACTCTCTGGTACACAAGATTTCGGTAAAATTCGGAAATTGTTATTTGCATATACAGTATCATAATATAGTATGCATTTTAGTATGCATTTTATTTTCAGGGTTTCGTTCTCTGAAATTGATCCTGAGCGAAAATTCACATTTACTTATAAGTTATCTTTTAGTAGAGTCCATTCGATCAAAGCCTTTGATTTTTCGACACTTTACACTACAATTCCACATTCTAAATTGAAAGAAAGACTCGCAAAAATTATAAGTAATGCGTTTACAAGTAAGAACGGTAATCGCAAATACAAATTTATTGTTGTTAACTATGACAAAACCTACTTTGTAAAAGAAAAGTCAGATTCTGAAAAGAAGTACACTGAAACAGACATTATTCAGATGTTAAACTTTCTGATCGACAACATTTTTGTGGTGTTTTGAGGAAAGGTCTTCCAGCAAATTGTCGGAATTCCAATGGGGACCAATTGTGCCCCACTCCTTGCCGACATTTTCCTTTACTCGTACGAAGCTGAATTCATTCAATCGTTGGTCTCTGAAGGGAAAAGATACTTAGCTTCCGACTTCAACTTCACTTACAGATACATACATTGTAGACGATGTGTTGTCCATCAATAATTCAAAATTCGCGGATTACCTGAGCAGTATCTATCCTTCGGAGCTTGAAGTCAAAGAAACTACAGAGACAAATAATTCAGCATCCTATTTGGACATAATGTTGTCCTACGACACTGATGGTCACATGAACACCTCACTCTATGACAAACGTGACGACTTCAATTTCAGCATTACGAACTTTCCTTTTCTGAGTAATAACATCCCTTCATCGCCTGCTTATGGCGTGTTCATATCTCAGTTGATACGCTATGCCAGAGCAAGTACCAAATATACGGATTTTGTTCTGAGAGCTAGGCGTCTTTCAGATAAGCTTCTCAGTCAGGGATATGTTTGTGACCGACAAACATCGTCACTGAGGAAGTTCTACGGTCGATGTAGGGAACTCGTCATACACTATGATGTCCCACTATCCAGAATGGTGGATGATATTCTGTCATAGACCATTTGAACCATCCAACCAAAGATTGTACTCTATATCTTCCAAAATGGAAGTAACCGGATGTGACAGTTCTACCGAATTGAAGCGACGGGTGTTGCATGCAAGCAGGAGATGCTTACTCTTCCTGGGCACCTGGTCTCACTCTCATGTCGGGAGTTCGCTTCTTTTCATATGGTGGAGGTTTTTGTTTTTGTTTGCTTTGGTTCCTGTTTTATCCTGATTTTGTATGCCTTCGGTTTCTGATTTTCTGAATTATCGATTTTGTACTGTAGACAGGGATATGGTCATTATCCATATTTGTCATTTGAGATGGTCCCTCCGAAAAACCAAGCGGTGAAATTGATTCATTTTCACCAAACTCTTGTATATAAGTAAATAACATTATAATATGAACTTAATCAAAATCTCTATTTCTGTTTTTGATTTATCTTATTGTCCAGGGCCTCGTTAAATACTATTTACGAAATTCAAGTAACAACGAATATTATATGCGATTTTGTTTAAAATATTTCTTTATTTCTTAATGTAATGCTTATTGGAAATATGTTTTAGGTATAAAAATGAGCAGCAAAAGCGTAGAGCGTATTTGTAGGTCAAAAATTGTAAAAATACAGGTCTGCATCTCAACACCCCCACCCCCCGAAAATATAGGGGTTGCAGTTTTCAATATTTCAGAATGTTCTTTATGATTTTTTTTATTCAACTAAAGTCATTTCTGTATGTTCATATATTCATATATGTTGAACATGTTGAAGTAACTATTCCAGAACAACCATTGATTTTTCTTTAAATATTAAAATCACATGACAGAATGCTACTCAGTGAAATCTTAATTTAAAAACGCTTCATTGGTCACATGTAATCGCCGTGAGGAAAAAGCTTTTTCGTTTACTTCTTAACGATAATAACAATAATAAATGTATTGACATATAAATAATGAAAATAAATAAATGGATAAAAATAAATAAATAAATAAATAAATAAATAAATAAATAAATAAATAAATAAATAAATAAATAAATAAATAAATGAATAAATAAATAAATAAATAAATAAATAAATAAATAAATGAATAAATAAATAAATATAATTAATGCACGGTCTACGTTTTAGACGGAAATGAACACCTTTCCAGACAGTGCAATAATGTTTTAAATTGTGTAGCAAATATTAGGTAAATGATTGAAGTAATTATTGAATGATTGACGGAGTCGTGGACTGACTACCATGAGTAGTTTTCTTTAGCTGGTAATGGAGAATTATCCAATGTTTGATGGCCTAACAATATTGCCGTGCAACAAATGGGTTATTCAACTGCTCCTCGGGCTGCGCCCTCGGAGACAGTAGAATAACCCTTACAAGTATAAGGTCAAAGGTCAGTTTTGAAATTGACATATAGCAAATGTATGAGATATAAGTTCAGCAGAAAATTCATGCCATATTTTTCACTTTGTATGAATAAGGCAAAGACACATAAGGAATCTGTAAATTTCCAAAACCCTATATTACTCTACCACCTTAGAATACAGCTTATTATACTTAAGGTGGCTCCCTACTCGAACCGTTATAGGTTTTTCCTTATATGCAGCAGTCTGTGTATAACGTTTTACAATTGCTGGTGAGGGACGAGCCAGCGCATTGAAAAACACAGACAGAAGATCTTGAATGCCAAAAGAAGCAAAAGATGGTGCAATCTATCAATGTCCACACCAATCATATAGTATAATTTCTTAGTTGAAAATGTGATGAAATTATAAGAGGGTACCCTTATGTTTGTAGCCATATCTTGATCATTTATAAAATTGTATACGTGTATGTGATTTTTTCACCATCTGTATACATTATCGTATAAAATGATCCAATTTGAAGAAATTCCATCTGTTGTTTTTTGCACAAAAATGTGATATACTATATATTATTTGTCGAAAATATGATAACATTGTAAGGGGGTACCTCTATGTTTGGAGCTTTACCATTATCATTTCAAAAACTATGTACCTGAATGTGATTTTTTCTTCAACTACATACATAATTTTATGAAATATTACAAAATGAAAAAAATGCATCTGTTTTTTATGCAAAAAGCTGAATTTAGTACATATTCTTGGTCAATAATGTTATGAAATTATAAGGGGGTACCCTAATGTTTGGAGATATATCATACTTTGATTTATGTTACAATATCATTTTATGTGTTGTATTTCTTCTATATGACTTGTTATCATAAAATAAAACAGAACAAATAAACATATTCGTATCATCACTGAATTTGGAGGGTTCAAAAGCATATGATGGATATTTGATATTTCTCAATTTTTACAGCCCATTGCAAAGAAGGAGCACCAAGTTAGCGTTTGAGTGAACGCTTTTCAGAACAGCGCTGTCAAAGTATTCTAACGGTAATCATACCTGGTAATGACAAGGACTGGGCATCCAAGCAATCGCGCGTGACATTTAACGGAGAGATTTGTTGAATAGCACAATATGCGAAATAGTGCTAAATCTTTGCTTTATAATCAGTTTTTTGTAAATATTGATATTGTAAATATTGATGGATGCTCACTCCTCCCTGACACCTGGTTCTGCCTCCATTCGGGAGTTCGCGATTGCCTTGTTAATGGAGACTTACACAAATATATTTACATATGCCCATTCATTTGTATAGAATTTACACTGTGATTATAGGAGTATAACCACAGTGGCGTGATTTGAACTATGACGTCATAGTAAGTTGGCTTGATTTGAACTTCGACGGTACGTAGTAACAAAGGCTTAGCAACTTAGCAACATAGTTGTAAACGTATTTTAACGTCATTAAGGATGGTGACTCATATAATAAGGAGTATTAAACTTTTTATAAGAATGGGCCAAATATGAAGAACACTTTTCATACTTTAATTTTACATATCAAAATATCAAGGTCGGTGTTGAAAATTTCGAGATATAGCTAAAAATAGATTATGGGAATTTCTGTTGCTATTTTAAGACAAAAATCATCGATTTCCAGAAAAGCACTAATAATTGAGGAAAGAATGTTATTGGGTGATTTTTGAAATTTTTAATGAAAAGAAGACACTCTTTTTCAATAAAAAACAGATATATAAAAGAAAATCACTATTTGCTAGGGAAGTAGCATCCTTATCAATTTAATGTAAAAAAATGAAAAAATTCGTAAAATTATGATTTTTTACCTCAAAAATTCACTTCAAAGGAGTATTAAACTTTTTTTCTAGTCATGACAGGAGGAATATATAAATCTTGATCTTTCAATTGATATATAAAAATACATAGGTCGGTGTTAATATAAGAGAAAGATAAAGCGTTGAAAGTAGTTTTCATGTCCATGATGACGTCATAGCTAGATTATATGTATACAAACTATAGCGTCGAAACCTTTCAATAAATGACGTATATATCATATAATTTTATTCATCTTTATTCAAACAAATTTGAATTCCTGTAGTAAAGTTTGTTTAAAAACTGGCTCAACACGAAAATTAATCTCGAATACTCGAAGAACCATTGGGTAACGTCGTGTTAGTCAGAGTCCATTTTGAAAATTGCTGGGAAATGAAGCAATACGTCGCATTATTCCCTAAAATCTACCTGTTTTACTGACATATTTCCGATCGAAATGTAAGAGAGGTGATGTCTTATTTCCCTAAAATATGTGGAATACAGACTCCTATTAAGATTTTCGCAAAGTTTATATAAAAAAAAAACATGAATTTTCGCTTAGTTTCTACGAAGACGAAGACGTCGTACAAAGTGAAAGACACAGTGAAAGACTAATAAAAGACTTTTACTCAAGGACTTATATAAGATTCCTGTCAAAACATCGAGAAATGGATTTCAGCGGTGGATAAAGAAGGGAGGGTCACAGTACATCTATAAAGAATATTGTTCGCAGGAAATCTGATAAGGAAACAAAGAAAAAGAAAAGAACCATATAAAGTGGAACTTTCCTCTTGCATGTAACGTTAAATGACGTGATTTCTTGTTTCTTTTTACTGGTTTTCTCATAACCTAAGGGAACAACCATTTGATTTTATAAGAGGGGGGGGGGGGGGGGGGGGGGGTAAGAATACGTACTTTGCAAAGAACAAAAAAAAAAAAATCCGGACGGATATTTTAGGGGTAAAAATCCGGCACAAAAGGTTATCATGAAAATAGCTCCCCCCTCCCCCTTCCTGTCTTCCGACAAATCTGTACATATATAAGATCACAAATCTCCATCTCTGTGACGTTTGTTTTCTTTTAAATATTTTTTATAGAACCATTTCTCCGTTCACCGATATGTAGAATATTGTTGTATTTATTTCTCTTTTGTTTATAGAACAAATCCGACGCCGGTTATTGTTTGAAACGTTTCAAACAATAACCGGCGTCGGATTTGTTCTATAAACAAAAGAGAAATAAATACAACAATATTCTACATATCGGTGAACGGAGAAATGGTTCTATAAAAAATATTTAAAAGAAAACAAACGTCACAGAGATGGAGATTTGTGATCTTATATATGTACAGATTTGTCGGAAGACAGGAAGGGGGGAGGGGGGAGCTATTTTCATGATAACCTTTTGTGCCGGATTTTTACCCCTAAAATATCCGTCCGGATTTTTTTTTTGTTCTTTGCAAAGTACGTATTCTTACCCCCCCCCCCTCTTATAAAATCAAATGGTTGTTCCCTTAGGTTATGAGAAAACCTGTTAATTGATTGATTGACTGATGATACGATATAGACGGACTGAAAAGACGCTCTCTCTCCATGCCCATGGATTCATTTAAAAGAGCGTAACGCGTCGAAAAGCAAGTTTAGAGCTTCAACATAAAAAGTGTATTCCAAATCAATAGGTTTGGATGAAAGGGGGATGGGGGCTAGGCCCCAACTAAATCCGCCATTGAATTTGCTATGATGTATGAAATCAGCATATAAACGACAGCACTGATTCGCCCCTCACTGGGCAGTACCTGTAAATCTTCATGAGTTCATGCATTAAAAACCTACGGTTTATTTTTAACACATCATAACTGGGCACTTTGTATGTGATAACCTAATAGGGAAATTACTTCATATAATGTTGGCACAACTTACGCTCAGGGACGTAAATGACTAATTTATAGTTACGAATCTGTTACACCCAATCCCATCCAGTTCTCTGGAAGAAAATACGGTAGGGGTGATATTGAGAGATTGCAAGGATTCCAGGAATCGTCAAACGCGTATATGAATAATTTTTTTTAATCGAGCAAGGATCCATCTTAATTTTTGCGTTATTCCCTAGAGAGAGCGGCATTGAGACAAAATTGCAAATGAGACCATATCATTCATAAAATGTCAATTGATTTTGGGGGTAGGATGAAGACTTTAATTTCATTAGAAAAAAAAACCGGCTAGATTTTTTCTCGGAAAAAAATGAAAAAAAAAAAAAAAACGCCGTACAGCCCGAAACACAGGGATTTATCACAATTCCCGATTTTCTACGGATAACCCATGGTAAACAGAGGAACCGGGAAGCGTGATATATCCCTGTGGCCCGAAAAACGGACAAAAAAAATCCGGATCATGTAGATTCTGTGGATTTAAGAAAAATTTGAGTTGGTTTATGTATATACATGCATTTTTAAAATAAAAAGAAAGTATTAAAGCCTTAACCCCATTGATTTAAAAATCTCCTGGATCCCTCACATATATAATCAGATTTTTATAACGTTACCAGTCCAAAACATGATCTCCGAATTTATTAACGTTTACACTATGAACGATTAGAATCATGCGACGTTTCCCGTTTCTCGGATTGGCGTTTACACATTATTACTTCGAATGGGTCCGTTGCAACAAAATAAAACGTAACAAAAAGAATACAATTTTAAATCTCAATTTGTATGAGCATAATTATGGTATTACCGTTTCAAGTTTTTTTTTCTTTCCTTTTTTATTTCTAAAGAAACGAAATATGTATCAGTTTATTAAGTTCGTAACTAGCCAAACGACAACATTGAATAATCTAGTATGTCTAAATCTATTATAGTGGATACAAGTTTTAGTCATTTGCACGTTTGTAGTTTATGGTGTCTTTAATATTTAGTTACATTATTAATTGCTATACTATTATTATATATATGTCTAGACGGAAAATAGCTCTCAAGAGCTAATGTTTTGTATTGTTGACATGTCCGACTCTCAATAAATGTTGTTTGATTTATTTGATTTGATTTTAACAAAAGTAGGGTTGATACTACAATTCACCCGCTCAAATGAGTTAAAGAAGATTTCGAATTCGATTATAAAAACTTAATTCGATAACATTTCGCTGCAAACTACTGAAGTCTACAAGATTGCAGAAATATTTTCATAATCATAGATAATCAGAGATACAAAACATGAAATATCTGATTCATTATATATCTGCAAGAAATATCCTGCTTGAAAGTTAAACTGAAAATGTCCTATTTGAATTTGTTTCCCGGCAACGATCGGCTGAATTTCCCGATTTTCAAAATAAGTCCCGCGGGTCCCAATATATTTTACAATTCTATAATTTAAACTACACTGTAAATAAATTCGATTCATCAGTGATGATATAGGTTACTTGATATGGCCTATGTACAGTATTAAACAGAGCATTCTAACGTTTTTTCATATGCGACATCGCCTGCGTCAAAGCGTCATACGTATGACGCGATGACGTTCGAATCGTCTAATACGTTGCGCAGTGCTATGTGCGCACACGTGATGAGTCACCATCGTTAAAGCGTGAAAAACTTGAATGTAAATATATATAATAACTGTCTTATGGAATGTGATTATACTGTGATAACCTACAATGGATCCAGGAATTATGTTTCTCATAATTCCTGGATCCATTGTAGGTTATCACAGTATAATCACATTCCAAAAGACAGTTATTCTATAAATATCATATTCCTAAAAAGAAAAAGGCGCTCGATGCCAAATACCCTCAATGACATCCGCCCCTTACATTTCTCTTACAACAAAAAGGCGGATATCGAGCGCCTGTGTGTTAGAATAAATTCTGACATGTCCATCTAGTCGAGACATAGGACAGACTTGTTTGTTTATGCTTTTGATATTCCTTTACCCAAAAAGAAAGAAGTTTGATAAGACATTATATGTGGAAATTTATTTAATCATATTGGATATAAATTGAATCTTTCCATTTCCGATGAAAACAAAAAACAAAAATATCCATTAATTAATAAAAAGAACTCCCCCCCCCCCCAAAAAAAAGAGAGAGACAAATCAACGACAGACAGTTATGTTAGTTCTGGTATCAAACTACTAATCAAATTCAATCTCAAATTGAAACTCCGTCCATTTATCTTGTGGACTACATTGTACCCTATTTGATGAAAACAAAACTTTAAGTCAAATTTTAGAATCCTCTTAAAAGTGTTAAGTTCAGATCAGAAATGATAAAAGTTATATGTCATTCCAGGGGTTACTTGACATTGTATCGAAATTTGGCTCAAGTGGTATAGTTGTATTAGGCTGACGGGAATCATCAGGAAATGTATCGCTTTCGCCTGCAGTTGTGAGCTGCTGAACAGACGGGCTGTTCGTCCCAAGTCCAGCTAAAGGCTCGTATGGAGCGCTGTTTGGACAGCCTAAAGCTGCGGTGGCTGCTCCGCGCGCGATAGTTGATGGTTGAGCCACGGGAGGATAGGTCCAAATGTACTGATATGGGGATAGTCCAGACATAGGAAATGAGGTCATCGGTATATTGGGAATTTGAGGAAACTGTACATTATGAACAGGGTTTGCCTCTAATAATTGGCGAACAGGATTCGATACTTTCTGCTTGGGAACGTGTCGTTCTTCGAAAATTTTGATTATTTCCTGCCATTTATTTGATTCATTCTCAATGTTAGTGGGGATAATACCCTTATAATGCTTTCTAAGGATAGCTGTGTCGGCCAGAATTAGACGGGACCTCTCCTTATATCCATCAAAAAGATATTTTCCTTGATTGGAATTGATCAAAAATGGTTTTATCTTTGCCTCAAAACTTTGATTTACAATTTCTTCCATTTTGATTTTAGCGTCTAATTCAGCTTTGAGCTTTTTCATCAGACCTTCAGCTTTATCCCTAGCAGAAGTCAGCTCCTTAAGTTCGAGCTTTGCGTTCTCGCGAGAAGCGAGATTTCCACAAATTCGTACATCATCACACTGTGTAGCTTTGCAATTACGCTTATTGTGCGATTTTGAAATGCGCAAATGACAGTTTCCGCAAAGAGGAATGGTTTTATCATCTGCAACCCTTACACTGTACTGATCTTGCAGAGATTGCACTTTAGCACATAGCTCCTCATATTCAAACTTCTGATTCTTATATTCGTCATCTTTGATCTTTATGTCTAATTGTATCGGACTTAAATAAGCTTGTGCATTATTAAAGTTAAGGCCTTTCCTCGCAGGCGTGGTTAAATTGTGTGATACACGTATGTCGGAAGACTTGTTGCTGACCATTGGCGAGCCTTCAAAGACTTTTACACTGATCCGCGGATTAGGCCCGAACTTAGAGTCATAAACTGCTGCACCCAAAAATTTTGAAAAAGTTTTCTCGCCAGCATCGACCCAATCACCCTGATCATCGCGAAATGTAATCTTCATCATTTCTGCATGCATGTTCTGAAGGGCAGGAACTTCGTTCCGAAGTTTACTGCAAAATCCCCAAAATCCAAAATTCTGAAGTTCCATCATTTCAAATTCCACATACATGCAACGTTCTCTGCCATGCGACTGAAAATGAACCTTAACGTCCAGCCTAGTAGCATCTATTATGTTCGCCATAACGTAAATTTTAAGCTTTATTCCTTAAAAGTTAAACGATCTGCAGGAATAGATCATGTACGCCCAGCAAATGAAGTTCTCAAATTCAGGTGCGGATGTAAGTTCGTGGGAAGAAGATTTTTATCAATGTAAATATACATGGGCCCCTGTTCATATTTCCCCTTTATTTGCCACTGAAAGATAATCCCTTAATAGACGCGGCAATAAAATTTTACACAAAACGAAACAACACCACAGCGGAATTTAAATATCGATACATCGGTCAAACTTCCTGTCATGTAATTATTATGGTCAATTTATCACAGCATGAGGTCATGTAGATCTTTATCATACATGTATGGTACATGTACATCTATATATATATTGATAGCTTACACTGTTACTTTTGAGGTACACATGTCCGCTCAACAAGAAATGGAAATGTCAAAATCAGAAAAAGGAAGATTATACAAATTTGGAACAAGCCTTAGTGCTGATTTTCGATTAAATATTATTTCAAAATTAAAAGACTATGGTGCAAATGATGATACAGGGAGTATACCGCGGGGAATTAAAGCTAAGGTATCAAAAGAATTATTGATTGATAAAAATCGTGTAACAAGAGCATGGTTGTCTTGGATAAATGACAAAAACGTTGAATCAAAACCTAAAGGACCAACCAAAGGGTCTACAATGTCGCTGGATCAAAATGATTTACATTACATTGAATTCTTAAAAAGGGAAAGACCATCTATTTCTTTGAGAGAAATACATAATAAACTTTTGGAAAATTGCAATAAAATTATTCATGAATCAACGATATCTCGTGCTTTAAAACAAAATCTACCAGCAGGTGAATTTACACGAAAACGATTGTGCAAACCAGCTAGAGAACGTTTCACAAGTGATAATCTGAAATATACCGAGGCTCTCATGTACTATTTATCACAGAAAGATGTTCATCGTATCAAATATTTCGACGAAGCTGGATTTAATTCTCGCGACTGTAGTCCTATATATGGACATGCACTACGGGGTGAAAGAGCCGTAGAAGTTAGTTCAAAGGCCAAATCTACCAATTTAACACTTAACCTCATGATCGGGGTAAACGGTGTGGTTCATTGTAATATTGTTGATGGTGCTACTGATACTATCCAGTATTTAAACTTTTTTGACCAAGCTATAGACTCCTATACGGATGAGGGATATCACGCCTTGGTTCCCGGGGATATAGTTGTCGTTGATAATGCGCCAGTTCATCGTTACAGTGGCGGAAATGCGCTCTCTGTGTTTTTAGATCAATTTGGGATCGAATATGTATTTACACCTACTTACTCGCCAGATCTTAATCCCGTGGAAAATGTTTTCAGCAAAATTAGACAAATCATGCAACGAAATGAATTTAAACAATTGATTGAAACTAATCTAGAATATGCAATTTTCAAAAGCGTGTCACAAATTTCTCCAGTTGATTGTAAAAATTACTACACGAATCTCGGATATCTGAGTATGTAATTGTGAAAAATTTTGTGATTTGAATATTGCTAATGCCACTTCTTGTTTTTATTCTGTTTTGCGTCCTTTTGAAATTGAGAAAGCTACCAGCAAGGTAGAAAAACAAACAAGCATATAAAACAAGGTTCCAATTTCATATATCCGACAGAAACTTATTCATTTGATTTGTATTAACATATTTTAGTTCACAAAAGAATGATAGATATAATGCAATGTCTTGAATTATAACAGTGCTTTTTAGCTCGACTGCACTTTAGTGCAAAAGAGCTATTGCAATACCCCCGGCGTCGGCGTCGGCGTCGGCGTCCGCGTCGGCGTCGTCCGAACTAGATGATAAGGTAAATGTTAAGATTACACATTTACCTTTCCTATATTCATATTCTGTTGGTTTTTTTTGTTGCAAATGTTTAATTATACATCATTTAATATATCCAGATGAGGATATAGCCCCTGGGGTTGGGATTTTTAAAATTATTTCAAATGATAAGGCAAATGTTGAGATGATAAGGTAAATGTTAAGATAGCAATAAAGTCTTTAAAAGCCAATATTGAGCAAAGTATAAGTGCTACATGTACCAAACTTACATATTTGATGTATCTTTGATCAAACTTTCAAAAAATGACCTTGACCTACTTTTTTCCGCTTGAATGATTTTGCCTTTAAAAGCCAATATTGAGCAAAGTATAAGTGCTACATGTACCAAACTTGCATATTGGATGTATCTTTGATCAAACTTTCATAAAATGACCTTGACCTACTTTTTTCCGCTTGAATGATTTTACCTTTAAAAGCCAATATTGAGCAAAGTATAAGTGCTACATGTACCAAACTTGCATATTGGATGTATCTTTGATCAAACTTTCATAAAATGACCTTGACCTACTTTTTTCCGCTTGAATGATTTTACCTTTAAAAGCCAATATTGAGCAAAGTATAAGTGCTACATGTACAAAACTTGCATATTGGATGTATCTTTGATCAAACTTTCATAAAATGACCTTGACCTACTTTTTCCGCTTGAATGATTTTACCTTTAAAAGCCAATATTGAGAAAAGTATAAGTGCTACATTCACCAGACTTGCATATTGGATGCATCTTGGGTTAGACTATTGAAATATGACCTTGACCTACTTTTTCCGCTTCAGTGATTTTGCTTTAAATTGGCAATATTGAGCTAACTATAAGTGGTACATGCACCAGACTTGCATATTGGATGCATCTTGGGTTTGACTATTGAAATCTGACCTTGACCTACTTTTTCTGCTTCAGTGATTTTGCTTTAAATTGCCAATATTGAGCAAACTATAAGTGGTACATGCACCAGACTTGCATATTGGATGCATCTTGGGTTAGACTATTGAAATCTGACCTTGACCTACTTATACTCATATGAGCAAAGCGTAAGTGACCTTTTGTCATAGTGTATCCTCTGTCATTGGTTCACCATAAACTAATTTTAATTTATAACTTTAAATTTTTTATGTGACTTGATATATGTTGTTGCCTGAGAAAGGGAGTTTAAATAAATTGGCTGTCATGAGAGATATTATGCTATGCAGTCGAGCATTAGGTGACTCTGGCAACTATTTTTGGTTACTACAAATCTAACAATTTATCTTCGATTTTTGTAGAAAACACATTTAATTTTCACAGATTTCATTATTTTAATTTTGTTTTGTTTTATGACTGGGCTTAAAGCCTACCAGGCAGTACCAGCACGAGGACGCAAAACAGAAAATAACAAAGAAATGGCATATGCATTTATATTTGTTCGGTCACCTGTTACATCCTTTCTAATGCACATATATTTGCTATTCTGAAGCAATTCAATCATTTCATTAAATTGTATATAACACTGAAAGAGCAAGAAAAAAATAAATATCAAGCACTTTCTGTTCGTTGCTTTAGCGGTTGATATTCAGGTGACACAATATAAACCCGTTATACTCAGATTAGAGAACGGACAGGTGAGATCATTTTCCGCTTGAACCGGCAAGATGATTGTTGATTGAATCGCTCATATGGTGCTCGTTCTCTGCAAATGGCTGTAAGTGTTAGGGTACCTTTCTTTAATGTACTGTATCTTTAATGAAAACAAAATTACCTATCTATGTCTGTGTTCATTATGTCATTTTGACTATTATGTATAGAAAATAACCTCAAAATACAAAATTCATCTGTTAAATTCACGAGTAGGGACCCACCTTAAACTACATAATGTACCTGTTGATATCCCATGTAAAGATGTTTCCATCAAAGCCAGAGGTGACCAGCAACCCATTCTGCCCGTCATACTCTATGTTTTTACAGTAACCCAGTTATGATGTCCTTATAAGTTTCGCAGTTTATTCTTCAGGAAGCGGACATCCCATAATGCAACAGTTGTATCATCAGGGCAAGTCGCAAATAATCTTGAATCAAGGAACCTACATAAAAAATATTGATCATGCCTGACATATGTAACAAACAACATAAAGACTCTCAACAATGCATTATACATGTAAATCATCCCTAATGAATCTTTTATTATTAAAAAATGATATTATCGCTGAGCGATATAAGTCCCCTACCGGCGGCATATATTTATGTCCTGCAACTCTGCCTAATAATTACTCTTCAATTAAACATGAGTTTTAATTAAACTTACTGTCCGTGCAGCTCAGTTCTGAGGTTTTATCTGCTTTATCAATTCGAAAAAGAGGTCAAGCGTGACGAAATTTGAACTTGCTCTGTAACTATCCAAGACTAAGTTGAGTATCAATTTTTACCTGAATATCTCTATTTGTTGCAGAAAAAAGTCTGGAAAACTGACAAAAACTAAATTGTGCAAGTCATCAAGGGGCATAACTCCTCGAAAAATAGGTCAAGCGTGACGAAAGTCAAACTTGCTCTGTAACTAACCAAGACTAAGCTGAATATCAAATTTTACCTGAATATCTCTATTTGTTGCAGAAAAAAGTCTGGAAAACTGACAAAAACTGAATTGTACAAGCCATCAAGGGGCATAAATCCTCCAAAAATAGGTCAAGTGTGACAAAAGTCGAACTTGCCCTGTAACTATCCAAGACTAAGCTGAGTATCAAATTTCACCTGAATATCTCTCTTTGTTGCAGGAAAAAGTCCGGAAAACTGACAAAAACTGAATTTTCCACGTCTCCAAGGGCATAACTCCTCGAAAAATAGGTCAAGCGGGACGAAAATTGAACTTCCTCTGTAACTATCCGAGAGTAAGCTGTGTATCAAATTTCACCTAAATATCTATATTTCTTGCAGGAAAAAGTCAGAAAAATTGACAAAAAATGAATTTTCCAAGTCATAAAGGGGCATAACTCCTCAAAAATAGGTCAAGCGTGACAAAAGTCGAACTTGCCCTGTAACTATCCAAGACTAAGTTGAGTATCAAATTTCACCTGAATATCTCTCTTTGTTGCAGGAAAAAGTCCGGAAAACTGACAAAAACTGAATTTTCCACGTCTCCTAGGGCATAACTCCTCGAAAAATAGGTCAAGCATGACGAAAGTCGAACTTTCTCTGTAACTATCCAAGACCAAGCTCTGTATCAAATTTCACCCGAATATCTCTATTTGTTGCAGAAAAAAGTCTGGAAAACTGACAAAAACTGAATTTTCCAAGTCATCAAGGGGCATAACTCCTCGAAAAATAGGTCAAGCGTGAAGAAAGTCGAACATGCTCTGTAACTATCCAAGACCAAGCTGAGTATCAAATTTCATCTGAATATCTCCATCCATTGCAGAAAAAAGTCCAGAAAACTGAAATTCGGACAGACAGACAGAAGGAGGGACAGACAGACAGACGGACGGACGGACAGACAGACTGAGAGGGAAGTAAGAGTCCCCTTCGGCGTTGCCGATAGGGGACTAATAAATAAATAAATAAGTAAATCTTTGTCTATTTAGATACCATGCAGACAATCAGTAAATTCCGAAAGAAGTCCCAAGGTACTTCATGTTTTCTGTAATACATGTAACCCTTCCGCATTCACAACGTTTTCATGATAACAGGCTAGCACTAGAAATCAATTGAAACGAGCAATACATCGAAGCGAAATACACATCAATAAATGAAACGAACAATACTTTGTCGTGAAATGAACATCGTATATAGAAATGAAATGAACAATGATAACCCTCGGTTTTTTTCAGTCTTTGTATTTATGTTTAGTGAAATATGACAGATCTTTAAAGGAGCTCTTAAGATGAGGGTCGTATTTAGCCCTAAATCTCGTACCGTGTTTCTTCCGCATGACAATTCACATGTTAAAAAAATCATAATTGAAATATAATGTATTTGAAGACTTTTTACATATTCTACATTTGGGTGTAGTACTCTTAAGATTCTAAAATTAAGGTCGAAAGAAGTAGGGGTACTCGGATAGGAAAACTGACGAAATCGACGAAAAAAACGTATAAATATAATAATATTTTACATAAAATGGATAAATATTTACTAAAAGACATCAAATATGGCTACATTGTATATCAAAAATAGATTTCGAACGTCATATCTACCTTAATTGGCAAATAATGAAATCTGGAACTCAAAATACGGTCTCACTTTGTATTCAATGGCTACAATGTAAGCCTTTTTGCGCGAAATACACACTGACGAAGAAATAAACATCGCTCTCGCTTATTTAGTTCCAAATTCTTGTATATTTCATTCGATCATATTTTATGGTCTAAAAGATCGACCTTTACAAAAATGCACCCCTTCCTTTTTTGGTTTTTCGTCTCTAGGGTAGTGTTCCCCCCGGAGACACAGAACCCCATTTTTCCAGAAAAGTTGTATCATGGATATGCACCTCCGGTAAAAGTGGCATTATGTATATACGGGAGGAACAATGTTCAAAAAACTTTTCTGTTTTCTATTGATTTCTATAGGACAAATACAAGTTCTAACCCAAATATTAGCAAAATTATCCAAAAACAGATAAAAATTCTTCAGATTCTGATGGGATGCCATTATAAGTATACATTTTACAATGATTTTTGTTTTAAATTTACATTTTCAAAATCCATTTTTAGGTCTGATTTTACGTCTTATCTTAACAGCTCCTTTTCTATTTGAGAAGAATCGTAGAATCGTAACGTACGTCTGTATAGGTAAGCACAGCCCAAAGGTTGTGTTTTTCTATTGTACACGATTCACGAAAAGTCACATCAGTTTCGTATCTCACTGCATGAATGAGCAATGTAGTACACTGATTTAAAAAAAAATGACTTCAAGGTTACAAAGGCAAACCATTTTGCATAAGAAAAAGGCCTCTTTAAACGGAATGCACATGGATAATTCCGATAAATGGATCTAGTTAAACATTTGTCAACTTCAAAACGTCGCGTCATTTAGTTGCACCAATTTTTGAAAAATCTAATTATTATTTTTTTATGACAGATAGCTATGCCATCAAATCATAAGAGAGTGACCATTGCCGTGGTTGTGGTGGTGATGGTGGTTATAGTTTTATACGCTGACCATACAAGAGAATCAAACGCACAAGAAGCGGCCAGTTTATTTGAAAAACTGCAAAGGTAAGTATATTTCTATAAACAAAGTAACAAAGAAGATATATTTTCTCCGTTGTCTCTCTTGATAGTCATACATAGAGAACGTCGACCAGTTTTATGTCATACACGGTATCTTTGAAATAGTAAAGGTCTTCAAAATCAATAGCGTCAATTAAGAACAGATAAATTGGCAGCATGGACCAGACATGAACGTTTCGGGTACTTATCCAATGAACCAACATGAACGTTTCGGGTACTTAACCCTCCTCAGTGATCATCTATCTAAAAATGTAATATGGCCAAAGAGTGTGAAAATTTTCTTGTCCAAAAATGTACCAAAAAACGTAGTAGGATTGGTGGGATATGATGCTACAGGACCCACATTTTAGAAATTTCAAGGAATTTCGATAACAGACATTTTCGAATGCGTTGAAGAGACAAACGATCAACCGAAGTCGATCGAACTTGGCTACTTGTGCCCTCAGGGACTCCTGGTCCACCAGCAGTGACACCCACCGAGTGATACAAATGTTAAACGTCTTCAAATTTAATTGCATCATTGAAGAACAAATAAATAGGAAGGAAAGACCAGACATGCACGTTTCGGGTACTTGATCCTCGTCAGTGATTCTCAATTTAAAAAATGTAATATGACAAAAGAGTGAAAATTATTATGTCCGAAAATGTACCGAAAAACGTAGTAGGATGGGTGGGATATGATGCTACAGGATCCACGTTTTAGAAATTTCAAGGAATTTTGATAACAGAAATTTTCGAATGCATTGCGCTGTTTTACCAAATTTAAACAATTTCATAAGTTTGTAATGGATCGTTTAGGATTCCTCTATGACATGGTATCTGCATATATCAAAACAAATGAGAAATCGAAATTTTCAACTTTATAGAACGAATAATGCGCAAACACCATTATTTCATACATTAATTAATCTTTTCCGATGAAAATTCACCAAAACGAAAACTAATTATGATTTAATTTATTTTCATTCCTTTTTTGAGACTATTTCGATCTTCAAGTTCAAGGTCACGGGAACCAGTCATTCCAAGTGTTCGAGTAGCGACTCAAGTCTGTGGAAATCGTTATGGTGAAATAGTGACCATGCTAAAGTCAATATTACTCCTGACAAGGGCTCAATTGATGCTATATATCTATGTTGATGAACAAAATGAAAAGAGAATGAATGATACGGTAATGTTTCATATATTTGATAATACTAGTACATGTACCATATTTTCTTAAATTCTACCATGTCCTTAGTAATTATTGATCAAACATGCTAAGAAAATTATACAAATCATGCAATGAGAACCACTTGTTATTAAAGAAAAATAGATAGTTCTATTCCATGTTGACGATTAATATGTGACAATATTTATCGTTAAAATTTCTAGGCTTTATTTTTAACATCTTCTCGAGACAGGTGTACGTAATTTTACATACACTTGTCTCGAGAAAGATGTAGTTGATAAAAAACTTTATTTTACATAAAGATTATTTCAGTTTCCTTTATGAAAACATAATTTACGTATATCGATATAATTTCATACTCCCCTGTTAATAAACTCCGTCACATTGAAAATGAAATATTTGTTTTCTTTCACAGTTATGGTACCTTAAGAAAAAATATCCAGATAATTTTACTTTCAAAATGATGTTTGTGTCATATCCGGGAGTCGTTGCCAGAAATGAATTTGCTGAGAAAACTAAGCCATGTTCTATCACACGAGTTTTCTTTCCGGTTTGTACTGTTGATTAACTACTGAACGTCCGTGTGGCGAATAGTACATTGGGAACCTCAAGGTGGAGTTAAATCCAAATTCATATCATGGTTTAAAGTTGTTTAATAACTACAAAGTTATATATCATATTGTATATCAAAATGTATTTTACAATATCAGTCGGGGGAACTTCCTTATATGGAAGTCAATCATGACTGCTCACATGATAAGTTCAGAGTGTGCGCTCTCTCATATTCAACCAATCGCTTCAATGAACTTTGCATTATGGGTAAAATCGTGTATTTATTTTGGCTTTAGTACTGTCTTCAAAATTGCTCGGCTATCGCAGAAATCGCAATCAAATTCCTTGACATCTTTATCACTTATACTTCTAAGGTATATCTATCGATTCCATGTTGCATTTTTTAAAATTCAAACTCTGAATGCGGATATTAAGATGAGAAAATGGCACTTTTGTAATAACGACTTGCATTTGTCCTACACTTTTACACATAATCCTTGTGAAATCGATCCATACAAAGAATTTTCTGTACTAGACATGTATAAATTTACGTTTGTGAATATAAAAACATGGAATATTGAAGAATAATGTGTTTATAATGTAAACACTGCAAATTGTTTTTAACGAAACGCCAGGAATTGAGGAAGAATTCATCAGGTACCCCCTGGTATTTGTCTTAGTTTATTCAATCTCTCATTGACAATTTTCAACATAGAGATAATTCAATGAATATAAAGTAGTAAACATATACAGCAAGTGTGAACAAAGGATTCATGTAAATTTGTTTTGGAAATCATGAGAACTTAACATGGAGGATACAATATACTGTAAATATTTTTAATAAAATTACACAATTTATTAAGAGTAGACAATTTTTGGGTGGAAAATAAATTATAAAACTTCAAAGTAGTTGGTCTAGTAGTATTTTCTTCTGGTAAATAATGTTTTCTTTGAGCATTTAAAGCCGCACATTCCATTATAAAATGATATTCATCACCAAGATCTATGTTACAAAGTGGATTTATTCTCTCATTTCTTTCAATTGTTAAACGTTTTCAAATTCAATAGCATCATCTAAGACCAGATAGATTAACAGCATGGACCAGACATGCACGTTTCGGGTACTAAACCCTCGTCAGTGATCCTTAATCTAAACAATGTAATATGGCCAGAAAAGTGTGAAAATTATTATGTCCAAAAATGTGCCAAAAGACGTAGCAGAATGGGTGGGATATGATGCTACATGATGTTCGTCCATCTACCTATTTCGATGGGCAATCAGTGATTGCTTGTTCTGAATCTACATAAGATAGTTTTGTTTTTTGTTGATAAATCTGAACCAAGATGATATGGATATGAAAACTCAAAATGTGTAAATAAATTATAAGAAATTCCTTTACCAGAAAGTGCATAATTTTTCCTAATGTATGTTTCATTTTCTCAAGACATGGGTTTACACCTCTATTCGGTGTATGTACTTTGTACTTATTTGAAAAAGAAATCTGAAAATGCCACAGAAAAGCATCATAAATAATCGAATTTATTGAACAATAGATAAGAAGTTGAAATCCACCCTTAAGGAAATATAGAATTTTTTTCCAAATTGGGGGGGGGGTTCCAGCCTGTCAGGAGGGTCACCCTTTGAGTCTGAAAAAATATTTACATAACAACAGGAAAAATAAAAAAAAAATTGGTATTCCAGAAGGGGATGTATGTCCCCCTTGGATCTGCGCTTGCAAGAGCATACTATATGTGTACATTACCTTAGTTGAAATCTCATTCTCACAATTGATAACTTATCAAAACTATTGTATATGTAGGTGGCGCCACAAACATTTTTTCATTTGAACAGAGTTGGGAAATTTATTAGAATTATTTCTTTCAAAGAATTCTGGCATTATAAATTTATCGGTACCGATATAAGGTTGGGATGGAATTATTACAGTTTTATTGAAAATGGAAGAGTAGCCCGTGGTGGTTCTTTCTATTCTAGTTTATAGTTCTCTGAGATCCTCATCCAGGGACAGTCTCATGCTCTCTCTCTCCCTCTTTCTCTCTCGCTCGCTCTCTCTCTCTATCTCCTTTTTGATTTTGAATTTGTGAAAGAGAGGAACTGAGCTAATGTAGAACGTATAATACGAATAATATATCAATTTTCATTTAATCTCACACTGAACCATTTAAGAGTGCATGATCTTATCATCGGTCTTAGACATAAAATTCTTAAAAATACAACATGGAATCGATAGATATACCTCTAAAGTATAAATGACATAATTGAGTAGCTATTTCTGCGATAGCGAAACAATTTTGAAGAAAATATACGCACGATCTTACTACCATAGTAATCCCATAATGCAAGGTTCATTGAAGCGATTGGTTGAATATGAGAGAGCGCTCACTCTGAACTGATTATGTGACGCAGTCGTTCCGCTATGCTTGACTTCCATAAAAGGAAGTTTCCTCGACCTGAATATGAAGAACACACTTGCACAAAGAATTAAAAAAATGGGGTCAAATCTCATGAAGTTTGCCTAGAAATCTAGAGATCAAACCGATTTTATTTTAGTCAAACAATTTGGCATGAATGATTATTCATACAACAATGAAGGGCATGCGAATGCTGCATCCTTATAAAAATGCATAGCTGAGTCACATTGGGCTTATCTACAAAAATACACTTATATTTTCTGTGAAAGTGAAAGTAGACTTCTTACAGGTGTAGATATGGTCATTATCTATATTTGTCATTGTCACAGGTGTAAATACGTGTATACAAGTAACACCGTTATTATTCATTTAATAAAAAAATAAACATGGGCATGCCCTTCTTCATTGTATGTTTAATTGTCTGATTTGTTTGGCTACAAAAGAATCCATAAAATTTACATATTTCTATGCAAAATTCATGAGAGTTACCTAATTTTTGAGATTTGTATTCAAAATCTGAACTTCTCCATAATATATGCGTGTTCCTCAGATTCCAACAAACATTTTGACATACAACATAATAACTTGGTAGTAATCAAACGGGGAAATGGTTATAAATAGTTATTTGAATTTGGGTTTAGTGCAACTATTTTGTCCAGATTTTTTTGGAAAGATTTCATAGAAGAGACATCTTGAATGACATATCGGAAGATAAGCTATATATTTTCAGTCTTATCATGCACGTCGTTGGAAGCATTCATTTTACTGGGACAAATTACATGTTCAATGTTAAAGATTATTCATGACCCTGAACAGAACACGGTTTCCATTCAGTCTTTCAAAAAGATGACGATGCCACTACACAGCCTAAGCAAGAAAATATACACATCGAATGGTATCTATATATTCTGAATATAAGAGGCACATTCATGTGTGGTTTTCCAGCTTATTCGCTATTTTGGGAAACCAGAGTTACTAACCATTTGAGACGGTATCTGACGTAGATTGATTATGACGTCATCAAATTCTATGGAAACAATCCTAAAAGTCTGGGAAATGACGGTATAAAATCGACGTTACCATACTATTTCCATGACGTCACAATAGTATTACGTCAGATACCGTTTGTAAGGGGGGGGGGACTCTGTATTCCGCAAAGACTCAATAAGCCACACTGACATCTCTGTAGTTTTAACTGGAAGAATTGCATTGATAGATAAATTTGAGGAAAACTACAAATCTTTTAATATTGAGAACACGAGGCATTACATTTCAAATCGTAAAAACTCTAGATATTTTGCTAATAGAAAGTTTTTATTTTTGTAGAGATTATTGCCTGATGTTGATTCTGTTATTTACTTGGACACGGACATGTTATTTTTCCGCCCAATTGAAGAACTATGGTCTATGTTTGAAAAATTCAATAGTTCACAAGTGGTTGCGATACCACCCGATAACCCAAACAAAGTTAATTGGTACAACACAAAAGCGAAACATCCCTCTTATGGCTCTGCGGGTAAGTTTTACGCTCTTATTTGTCTTTATTTTGTATGTTATAAAAATGTTTTTGGCCTCATGGTCTTTTGTTAGCATTTTTTCTATTCATGATATCTATTTGAGCGTATTGAATTTAATGTACTGTTAATATAAGAATGACTACATACAAAAATATATATAATAAAAAAACAATTTATGCAGGAATGCCATTGGTTTCGATAAGGTTGAGAAATTAAAGATAGTTATATGATTAAATAGACGATTCATGATGTGATGAAGTTTACACTATAAAGGATTTTAAAGTCCCTCATTTACAGCAATTCAAAGGTGTTTCTTTTAGCTCACCTGATCAAAGTTCAAGTTCGTCATCCGTTCGTCGTCCGACCATCGACGGCGTCATCGTACGGCTGTCCGGCATAAACATTTAACATTTTCACTTCTTCTATTTAATAACTTGAGTGGTTTTAATGAAACTTGGTATTTATAAAGTAGTCAGTGATCCATAAATTGTGCTGCATAAATTTATTTCGGTAGCGCTATCTACAATGAAGAACACATGAACTCTATGGAAACGGTACATATACACGTTCATACAGTTAATACATATTTCAGTGATTTGAGGGATTTTTATTTTTGGTTGACCCGTCTATTTTTTTCTCTTTTATATCGTCTCATTCCCCGTATACATGTTGGGAATCTCCTTCTGCTCGCAAATTCAGTATCAGTATGCCCCGCCCACTGTTTAAAATTCTTGCGCGCACGTTATGTGATTGGGACCAACCTGTGTTCATCGTGAAATGAACGTTTCTTTTCATATGGTGCAGGTTTTTGTTTGTTTGTTTTGTTCATATTTTATCCTGATTTTGTATGCCTTCGGTTTATGATTTTAAGAATTATCGATTTTGTGCTGTATATAGGGATATGGTCATTATCAATATTTTTCATATACTATTCTAATATGACTTGAAATTTTCTCCCTATATGTACCATAGAACTTTCCTGGTGTAAAATCTCCAACAAACTTCCAGTGCGCTAAGCTCCGCCCATTCGCGTGCTTTATTAGAATAGAAGTAACAACTAGCTAGCCGTGATTCATTGTCCAGTAATTCAACTCGTCACATGAACCAATCAAATTATCACCTCGCCGCTACGCGGCTCGGTGATAATTTGATTGGTTCATGCGACTCGTGGAATTACTGGACAATAAAGCACGGCTAGCTAGTTGTTATTTCTTAAGTTTTCACTATTTTAATTTCTTGCATCTCTGATAATACATTCTTCTCTAAATTATTACGATAAGACATATATTTCAATATGATAGTACATGGATGGAGTAATGAGATTTTTTTTTCAAAAATGAGACTTATTGTTAAATCTTTAATAATGTAAAAGAAACCCCTTAAAATAACAACGCATCGCTTTTGATCATTTACATGCTTTCGATGTTTCATTATAAATATTTTGTTCCGCACATGAAATATTTTAAAGTGTGCTACCCCTTTGAGAGACATTTGCCGTGACGTCAGTTACATGGTTACTGATTTGTGTTTAAACAAGAGGTTAAAGCTGGCATATATCGTTTATCTTATGATCTTGTACACTAACGGAACGGAAAACTCCCATTGAAAGATTGTATATTTCATCATACTCCATTCAGTGGTCGCAAAGAAGATGCTTAAATGTTTAACCCCTCCTCCCTTTATCAATTGCCGGCAGAAACCGGCGATTTATATTGATAGTTCTATACTTCTACCTATGGTCTCGCAGAATATCTTTTCCTTTATCATGTAACACATGGAAATAAGAGGTTATCCTGATGAACAATTCTGAGATGGCCCCGGCTTTTCCTACTTTCCTATACAGAGAAAGGGGTGGGGGGGGGGGGGGCATATCGGGATTCTTAATTAACAGAAACGAGCATCACCGGGTCTCGATTTCGCGCCCATTTTTAAGTTAAAATGTTGCCATCTAATGCCATACATTTTTTAATGTAAAGTAGCTTTGAATGTGAATGTTTTGGAGAGCAATCAATGATTAAGGGACGGGACATGCTAAATTCATGAAACCGTAGCCGTATTTAAAAAGATAATAAAAAATAAGCATTTCTTACAAAGTCTAATTAGACATCCAAAAACCTCAAATGTTTTACTTCAAAATCTAACCAGAAATAATGATTCTTAGCACATCCTTCTAGATAATATTGATATTTCTAAAAGCTCAACCGTTATAGAGAACCTTAAGTATGACAAATCCATCAAATTCTGTCCAGTTGTTCACGAGAAAACGTTGAAAATATAAAACGCCAGACGCAAGAATCGGCGCAATTAATAGTGGTAAGATGCACTAAAAGACAACATGAACGCTTATAAGCGGTGAATTATGAATACTTTTAAAATTCCATCTAAAGTTCATCTAAATATATCATCTAGTGTAGGAGATGAATTCTGCATGAAAATGAACCTGTTGATTTCTGATTTCTTTAATGTAGGTCTCAATACTGGTGTGATGTTAATGAATCTTACACGATTACGAGCTATAGGCTATACATCGATAATTGTGAACCTTTACAAGATATGGCACTCCAAAATTATGTGGGGAGAACAAGATATACACAACATATGGCTTTATTACCACCCAGGTATAGTATCAATTTTGTGAAACACATTCTTAAAGTACCAACATTCTTATTTTTCGACCCTATCGGTCGCTCAATAGGTTAATTGCTTTTATTTCCTTTTCTTGATTTAAGTATTCGTAAGTTTTTCCTTTCCCTGCGAATTGCAAAGATTATGCTGATTTTTAGCCCGACTGCACTTAAATGCAAAAGAGCTATTGCAATACTCCCGGCGTCAGCGTCGGTGTCGTCCAAACTAGATGATAACGTAAATGTTAAGATCACACAATTACCTATCCTATATTCATATTCTGTTGGGTTTTTGTTGTTAATGTTAATTATACTTTGTTTAATATTACAAGATGGGGATGTAGCCCCTGGGGTGGGGATTTTTTAAATTATTTCAAATAATAAGGCAAATGTTGAAATGATAATGTAAATGTTAAGATAGCAATATTGCCTTTAATGGCCAATATTAAGCAACTTATAAGTGCTTCATGTTCTAAACTTCCATGGTGGATGTATCTTTGATCAAACTTTCATAAAATGACCTTGACCTACTTTTTCCGCTTGAGTGATTGTGCCTTTAAATGTCAATATATGCACAACCACTGTAATTGCCTGAGATAAAGCTTTCAGGACAATTGTTATTGATTTCCGTATAAATAACAGTGTGACGTCATAACGTCCGACATAGTGGATGAATTTGAATTTAATATCAACAAGTTTAAAATCCTTTCCTATGCAATATAGAAAGTATTAATAACATTATATAAAAAGACGAATCAAATACTAAAATCATCCCCACTAAGTCCTTACCTCTTTCAGCAACTGTGTCTTGACGATTACAGAATACGACATCAACAACAAGCGACAGAGGCAGGCGCAGCTACAATAGCTCTCTGTCGATTGATGTCACATCCTATACTCAACGGAATATTTCGAATGAAGATTTCTTGTCACATTCAGTGTTTTTGTGATAATTTCAAAATAGACCACACATGAACAGTACACAGTATAAGAAAAAGCCATAAACTAACGCTGTCAACATTTCATGATTTCACCGCGCTACAACTGACTCAAAAGGATAACCAGTGGCGTAGCTAGACCCAAAAAGATGTGTATGCTTGATTTTACAGTGCGAGCGCCAAAGGCGCGAGCGCACTAAGGGGGGCATGCCCCCCCCCCACCCCGGAAAAATTTTGAAGATAAGAACACAGCAGAGTCCATTTCCCTGCTTTTAATCCACGAAATTAAATATCAGATTATCCTTTAACTTCTACCTTATATAATAAAAATAGCGACCTTTTGATAATAATTATGATTTTTTTTTCGGTACAAAACCCTGATGATGTTTGATTTGAATGGAATCCCCAGACAAGTTTTAAAATTAACATTAATAACTACATGAATGGAAAATTTTAATCCAGAAACATAAAACATCAGTAACAATATCAGCTGAGTACACAGCGCCATCTTGGCCGCGAAAAAGACCCGAATCTTAACAACTACTAGGCTATTGTTGGTCAAAATAGCTGAAGTTATTGCGTCACTTAAACAATAAACGGCCCTCTTTGGCATTGGCAAACTTATCAACAACGCTTTGCACGTAAGTTAGTGATAATTTATTGTATTTCAAAGAAAAAAAATTTTTTTTTTGAGCATACAAGCATATATGGTAGCTACGCCACTGATAACAGAAATGAGAATACATTCCGCAAACAAAATTAGTTCCAAACAGTCAACATCTAGAGAGTAATAAATAACTTGTTTGGTCATATTTGGTCATTATTCCATTGTTAAATTTCTAATTTGTAATACTTCATATATCACAATGCATTAATTTATGACATTTCAGTCATACTGAATAAGCGTGACGTTGCCATGGGGACACTCCCGCTGTTCCTTTCTAAAATAAATTCCCCTCCACATTGGTGGACAGATTTGCTTTAAAAATAGAATTGGGAGCTTTCGTTGTTCTATTTTTGGCTTTGAAAGCGCATATACAAAGAATAAGTGTCTAATTTTGTGTGTATATGCAGAAATAAATTACAATGACTGATGCATTTATTTGATAATAGCGCTAACGCGCATTATATCAAAATAAATGCATCAGCCAACAGACAAAATAAGACACCTATTATATAAATATTGAGCAAAGAATAAGTGCTACATGTTTCAAACTTGCATGGTGGATGTATCTTTGATCAAACTTTCATAAAATGACCTTGACCTACTTTTTCCGCTTGAGTGATTTTGCCTTTAAGGGTCAATATTAAGCAAATTATAAGTGCTGCATGTTCTAAACTTACATATTGAATGATTCTTTGATTTAACTTTCATAGAATAACCTTGACTTACTTTTTCCGTTCGAGTGATTTTGCCTTTAAAAGACAATATTGAGCAAAGTATAAGTGCTACATGTTCCAAACTTACATGGTGCATGATTAAACTTTCATAAAATAACCTTGACCTACTTTTTCCACTTGAGTGATTTTGCCTTTAGAAGACAATATTGAGCAAAGTACAGGTGCTACATTAGTATACAATTTTGTATAATTATATAAATTGGAGAAAAAAGTGAGCTTAAGAATTAGGCTGTCAATAAAGACATTATGCTATGCAGTCGAGCATTAGGTGACTCTGGCAACTATTTTTAAAAAGTATCTAATGACCGATCTTTGGATCGCGAAAATGAATCTTTGAAATACAGTAGGACACAGAATCGAAGCAACCACAGCATTTCATTGAAACACCAGATTAGTATAACATACAATTTTTATACTTATAAAAGCACAGAAAAAGATAAAAACAACCACGTTCACTATTCAGAATCTATCTAGGCACCAGGTGCCAGTTTTACGAAAGTACTTACGAACAATTGAAGGAATTTTTGTAACTCTTGATCGCTTAGTACTTCTTATATACTAAAAATACTAAAAAACTGTTTTGTTTCTGAAGTTGTATTCAGTATTATATGTAGAAATGCTATCAGAAAGGACAACATAATCTAAAGTGAAATTCTTTAAACATTTTCGTAAGTACCTTTGTAAAAGGCACCTGGTCCCACCAAACGCGGGGTCTTCTATGGTTTATTTGATTGAAAATATTACCTACATGTATATAAGATATAGCCTTTCGAGCTTTCAGTACATTGCAGGTTTTGGCCAGATATGTGCATATGTCCGGCTAGTGTAAGGGACGGAGTGTTCCTTCTGCTGGATTTCAACACGTTTTAGTGTTGTTATGGTCACTTGTACCTTTTTGTGATGTCTATACAATTTTTATACTTATAGAAAAACTTTACTTCATCCCTTGTGAGTGGAATTACAGAGACGCACATTGTTTGGATGGAAACGCTTGTAAAGGCGCAGAAAAGAATGGTATTCATATACTTCATGGTAATGGTCAAAGGCTTGTAACACATAAAAAATCACCAGAATTATTGGCAGTCAATAATGCTTTCGAAACGGTAATTATTTAGTTTGTAGATTATAATTTTTCTTTATCTTGATGTACTGTGGGAATGAACATACATAAACGCTCTGAAAAGACGTAACACAATCACAAAAGAGAAAGATTTTTCTATAACGTGTCTGACTCAGCAGATTCTTTGGCAAAATTATAAGGTCAGGTTAAGATTTTAGCTCTGCATAGTTTCATATCGTTTCGTTTTTCTCTTTTACGAACTCGAACATCACTGATGAGACCTAACTTGTTAAAATGAGCAAATGATGCACTAATTTTTTGTTTTACCCTTATCAGTATCTCTATGTAAAATCTCCATAGGAAAAATGCCTATAAAGGAGCTGTTAAGATAAGGGCCGGATTTAGCCCTGAAAGCACTCGATTATTTCTCGTGCGTTGTCCTTCCACTTTAGATAAAAATTAGTCAGGATAAAAATATATAGTATTATAAGATTCCTAGTAGGTATTTTATGTAAATAAATTTGGTGAAAGATGTTATGATAACGAGTTGAAGATGTAGGGGAACAGACGACAGAAAACGTCGAATATCGAACAAAAATGCACAAAAATGCATTATTTTACATATTTTTATGATTATTATACTTCTGTCACATTTTCAAGTCTAAATTGGATAAGAGAAATCATTTTTGAGGTTATTATATCAATATAATCGGCAAACTCTGCAATCCGGAAACTGAAAAACGGTTTTATTTCGTTCTTCTCGGCCATTTATGTAGGTTTCTGGCGCGAAATACATACGGTGTAGAAATAGACAACTTTCTCGTTTATTTCATTCTAAACGGTTAAATATTTGATCAGAACACACTCTGACTATATTGTTCCATGATATAAAATGAAAAAAATTCAATGATAACCTATTTTATCGCTCTAGAGACACATTCAAAAATAGTCATTCATCCCCCTTTTTTCGTTTTTCGCCTGTGGGACATTGTTCCCCCCTCGCTTCAGAACCCCACCTGGTCAGAAAATGTGTTTTATTGATATACACCTTTGGTGAAAGTGGCATTGTAAAGCGAGGGGGGGGGGGACGATGTTATATAAAACTTTTCAGTTTTCCATTGATTTCTGTGTAAAAACAACACGCTTATTTTAACCCAAATATCGGTCTTATTTTGAATAAATTATCCCATCTTATAGCAGATTCATATGTGGACAAAAAAAAAATCTTAAATTTTGCATTTTTTAATTTCGACTTTTCAGGGCAGATTTTACGCCTTTTCTTAACAGCTCCTTTGAATATCTGACGAAGCAGTCAATAGTTACATCAATATTGGCCTGAAGGCAATAGTTCAAAAACTATTGACTGATAAACGGTACATTGTTTGTGACGTCACGTCATTGATGACGTTTTAAAATTTATCCGCGCCTTTTCTCTTATAAACAAAAAGAATGTAAACGTGCCGAGCCGAACGGTTTGTTGCTGCAATAATGAAGTAAGGTATAACAAAACAATTATTGACTGGGAATTCGGGCAATATATGATTTGTTGGACCATGAGACAAAATAAAGCCTTCGGCCTCGGGCAATATCTCCAGGTCTAACAAATTATATGTTGCCCTCATTATTTTAATTCAGATTTCTATTCATTTATCAATTAGCATGAAGTGAGAATGTCAGCAGTTTCTATGAAATGATACCCTCCGAATTTGAAGACCAATAATTGGGAAATGAATGCCCGACTTTAGGACTCATTTGGTACACCCCTGATCTGATTGGTAATGCTTTTTTAAAGTGGTCAACAAGGAATACATACCCATCAACACCAAAAGTAGCACAACATAAATATTTTTACATTCAGAATTAAATTTGACACTCTAATTTGAATGTTTTCTATCAAACAGTTCAAACCCATTTGATTTTTGTAAATACATAGTTTGGAGTACGACCATGAGATCGATAGTATTATATGAAACAAAGGTCAATATTGAATTTGGATTGCCACCTTTTCGTGTATCTTCTTTAACTCATTTGTGTCACACTTATGCCCTTTGCCGTGTGGAGCTCGTAAAAAAGTCCCCCGCGAGGGGTTTGACAGTAAGTGTTTTGAATATATTTTCCTGACATTGTTGCCATAGCACTTTCTATATAGACAACGTCAGACAGTGCATGAGTTTCATATATTGTTTTTATTTTCGTGCTTAAACATCGACGGCGGGTGCGGCTAGCCAACAGGGGATGCTTACTCCTCCCGGGCACCTGGTCCCACCTCTGGCTTGCTAGGGGTCCGTCGATGCTTTATTTTGTGCTCTATTGTGAGTGCTATTGAGATTATCGTCAGGATCATCTTTAACTCAAAACTTTGAAGATATGTCAGTGTCAGATATTGAAAAAAATCCATTAAAGCATAAATTGAAATATTTTTTCCAGAGGGAGGGGATGATGCAAATCAAAACACAAACACTGGAATGTAAAAATGTTCTTCCCCTTAGCCTTTACTAAGTGTAAAAAACGACACTATATATCAAGACTAAGTGAAATCCATCTTTGCTCCCTTTGCGTTCATTTCAAAAATTGATTTGCAATGAACACCAAGGAAGCATAGATGGATTTTACAGTGTCGAATAATTGTGTATTCGAGTTTTTGTGTTTTTATTTGCATGATGACATATACTTTAAAAGCTTCCACATTGAAAACAGGGAAAAGAAGGGCCGGGATCTCCAATAGGATTATTGTAGCACCTACTGCAAAGCACCAAAATGCGAAACACAGAGAGTGAACAAGAAACCATTAAAGGGACAAGATCGATCAAAACCAAAGAACACACTATCACACTTGATACACAAACTACACACAAAAGATACCAATAAAGGGACAAGAAAGACTAAATACAAAGAAGACACCATCATACTTAATACAAAGACTACACAATTAAAAATAAAACCTGTGTTTGTGAAACACGAATGCCTTATATTTTTAGAAGAATATTCTATAGATTTGTACAAGGACTAATTGATATGTTGTGAGTCACGTTTGCAAGAATTTGTATTTTATTAGACAGTTTGCAATATTTTTCTACATAATTCCCTTCATTATCTATACACTTTTGCCACCAGTGTTTAAGGGCCTCAATATCACTTTTAAAGAACTCCTTATCTTGACTGATCAGAAAGCCATCCACTGCAACTATGACGTCATCATGGGACTGAAAGTGGGTGCCAGAAACAGGTGCTTTCAATTTTGAGAATGGATGAAAGTTTGATGAAGCAAGATAAAGTGAATAAGGCGGATGCTCAATCAAATTAAAGCGGCAATCGTGAATGGCAGCCACGGCAGTGACATAATTGTGAACAGGAGCATTGTCCTGGTGGAACAACATATAGGCCTTTCAACTAAATTTTAAAATCCAATAATTTTCCTTTGAAAGTGCTTCACGACTTGTGAATCTGTGTCTAAATAGCAGTAAGGAACTTTGAATTGGGAAAGACACGCTAATTATCGATAAATAATTAATTTTTTCTACCGAATTTTAAATTAAATCTGCTTAAAGAGGGAGGTAATTCAAACTATAAAATTTAACAAACATTTGATTCCCGGGACTCATCTTGAGTAACCGAGTTTTACGGGTTCTTTAAAATATGAAACGCACAAGAAACGAAATGAAAAGAAACGGAACGATTTTTTTTTGGTCGGCAAAGAGTTTTAAAAATAAACGTAATAGTAAACGACGCAGACATAATAGAAAAAGCCCTGTAAATTTCAATTTTAGGTTCTTGTTATCATTGAACTTATTAAATCAAAATTCACGAAAATTTAAAATCAAACGGTTTAAACACAAGTTGTTCAAAAAAGCAAACAAAACAAATTACAAAAATAAAAAAAATGAAATTTTCACGATTTTCAGATTTCTAAAATGAGTTGTACAGAAAAAATCTGAGTGACTAGATGAATACATTTCATTTAATTTCAGAGATCCCTTTTCTTTTTGCATGGAATGTTTGCTATAGACATGTAAAAGAAATGTCCATATCTTCATGATTCTTCACTTTGGAAACAACATCTTTTATCTTTAATACAGCTACATGCAGGGATAACTAGAAAAAAAAGGGGGGGGGGGGTCCTATCCCATATTTCATTGAACAATTACTGGTCGACATCATGCAGTGAACTTATGACGGTTTTCTTTTTTGTTAGTTTAAAGCTGAGCAAAATTTGTCAAAAACATCGATTACGTACGTAGTTTATTTTATTGATGTAAGAACCTTAAGAAACGTTTTTACTTTCTTCTCCAGAGGGAGGGGATGGGGCGGTCAGCCTATCTAACACATGGTTTTGAAAAAAAAACCTGAAGAAAAAAATTGAATTCGTATACATGTACGTATATTCAAATAGAGTAACAGAACATTCTGGATCAGATAAGAACTGTAAATGACTCAAAATGAAATTTGATCAAAAATAGGTACTGAAAAACAAGGTTTTTTCACATTCATGGTGGTGTCCAAAAGTGGGAACCGATTATCACAAATAATCGATTATCACTCGATACTTGATTCCGATTATCGATTATGGCTCTCAATAATCGATTACATAGTGACGTGATTTAAAGAACGAATCTTTATGAAAAGGTTTCAAGTTGAATTGTCTCAAATAATGTAAAATTACAGGCGTCCCGCCCCTAGCATATTCTTGATTAAACAAACCACTAAACGGCTATGTACAGGGTAGTCTTCTTTTTGAAGGTTGTTCTGATGTAAAAGGAGTTACCAAATCTGAACTGCAAAAAAAGGTATAGCCCATCAAGTCTTTTCAGTTGAGTTTAAAAAGAAGTAAACTTTTCTGTCTTTTTTTTTTTTTTTTGGAAAGGAGATATCGAGGCAGTGAAACCCTGTGCCTACAAAAATAAACATATGAATAAGCAAAACCTGACTCTTTTATCATAAAAAGTGTATTTCGTCATTAAGCAGTCAAATGTATTAATTTTAACACATATGAAGTGCTGAAGTCATCATTGTCTTGACTGAGAGTAAATGGAACAAATCTGCGTAAATCGCATTGGATGGCGAAACCATAGACTATGAAAGCTCTGCCGATTCATCGTCACTTATGATTTTGTATATAAGCTGGAAAAACATAACTAACTTTTTTGTAAATTCAAAGGGGGGGGGGGGGGGGGGGTCGGACTGATCCCTCTCCCTAACCAATCCCCCTAGCTCTTGATCCACGCTTTCAAGTGCCGAGCGGACTTTAGGTGACATATTTTGAGTATAAGTTTATACAATTAAAACTCATAAAAATATATAACGATGTATAAATTCATCAATTATTGAGAAAAAGAAAATGTAGAGCACAGCCCTGTACTCACGCTTTTAGAAATAGATCAGTGGCGGATCCAGGATTTCAGAAAGGGGAAAGGGACGTACATGTTTCTCATTTCTCCCTCTGGAGTCCTTTATATGTGACCTTCAAATGAATTATATTTATGCTAAATTAAGTGATGTAGGCGAGCGAATAAGAGCGAGCAGTATTTTTGCTGCGTCTGGGATAAAAATGTCAGAATTTTTTTTTTATCTACCCTCTATAACTCTTTAGGGAGAAAGGGTACATCGGTAAGTCGCATTGTTATGAAATGATCATATACATATAAGTGGTTAAAAACTGGCGAGCGAAAGCGAAAGTCAGTGAATGTTTTTTTTTTTTTTTATCGTTACATAAAGATGGTCAATATTTATCAATTACGATCTCCATTGCATAATATTCATATATTCAAAATCAAAATTCAAAAACCCCCTCTACCCCCTATTGATATGACAGAGATCAATCCAATCAAAACATTAAAAAAAAAAGAAAGCAGAATGCAGAAATGTATTGTAAAATCTGAATCGGAAATCCACAGTTATATCGTAAACGAATGATGAAATGGTAAAATTTGTAATTTTGTTTTTCGTTTCATTTCGTTACTTTTCACTTCGTTTCATAGTTTAAAGGGTCTCGAATTTTACAGATATTATTGAAGAGTTTTCTCCCTTCCAATATATTACCACATGAACATTTGTAACTCGGTCTAAAAATCTGATGTGCAATTTTGTGCTATCTTTCTCTGTCCTTTTATTGTCTTTAGTACATGAAACAAATTAAAATATTATACTCAATCCTACCAACTTTGTCCAACAACCCAAAAGAGGTAAATAAATAAGAAAATTCATGATTTGAAGTGATTTTTGCGCTACATTTTTATGATGAAGCGCGAAAGGTTCCGATTCTGACACTTTGGGTACGAGTTGTCGTTACTCTCAGTCGACACCTAGCGTTTGTTGAAAGGCCTACAACATACCTGGTGGACCAAGAGTCCCCGAGGGCACATGTAGCCAAGTTCGATCAACTTCGGTTGATCGTCTGTCTCTTCAACGCACTTGAAATTTTCTGTTACAAAATTTCTTGAAATTTCTAAAACGTGGGTCCTGAAGCATCCATATCTCACCCATTCTGCTACATCTTTTGGTACATTTTTTGGACATAATAATTTTCATACTTTTTGGCCATTTTACATTGTTTAGACTGAGGATCACTGACGAGGGTTTAGTACCCGAAATGTGCATGTATAATCCATGCTGTGAATTTATCAGGTCTTAAATTATGCTATTGAATTTGAAGACGTTTAACACTTTAACTAGTGACCTTTCTGTGGCGCTTAGGTTTAATATTTTCCCGTAACTGTGTCGGAAGTGAAGCATAGTATGTGCCATTGATTGTATGTCCTTTTTGGAGATAATCTATCAGCAGGATACCTTCTGTATCCCAGAAAACCCAGGATCACAACATATCAATCAGCCCTCGTTCATTTGCTCAAGATTTTATGAGCAGGATTGACATGTTAAAAACTATCATTCTTCTCTCAGTCAAGATGTTTAATTTCGTATTCGCTTTGCAGTATTTATCGAGCGAGAATGCCAAAGAAGACATTGCTGAGGCTGTGAAAAGGAATTTAGGAGATCTGAAGAAAGTTACCAACTGCACAAATGATTTTAGGAGGTTTTTCAAAAATCTCAAACTTCCATGATGTTTCATATTATTTATTTGATCATACTTGTTTGAGAAATCATTGGTATATATTAAACATTTTTTATTTACAGTATTATTAATAGTCATAAATAATTTAATGTACACATGAATTGTAAACTTTTTTCTAAGGTTACTGCGAAATATTCATTCATAAATCCTTTCCGTTTATCATACCATTGTTGACTTCATAATATGAAATATATCGATGTATTAAGATGTTTACTAAAAATTGAATAAGCTTACAGAAAACGTCGAATTTGGGTTTACTATTAATAAAGTGGCAAAAGTGTCAACTAAAGAGTCGATTTTGAGCATGTGAATTATGAATATCTACTTTTACACATGTATTAAAATAAAACAAATAACAATGTTTAGAGCATTTTCTTTCGTAAGCAACATTAACATACTGCTTATATTACATGAGTTTTACAGTTCATATGAGACGATACAATCATGTCTTCAGGGTCTTATCTTGTTCTTTTCAATAGACAACCTTAAAAACAACGAGGAAAATTATCTTTCAAAATACAACCATACGTTTTGGCTGTAGCGAACCTTACCTTCACAAAATCATCCATGTGCTATACAGAAACGACATTATGTTGGACGATTACAATTTAATAATGAGAACGGGACAGACGATTACTAAATATATAATTGTATTGCACGAGGTGTTCCTAAAACGATATTAAAGATAATTGATAACGAGGTGTTCTGATAGGGACGTCAAGGCACTGATTTTGAAATCGGAAGTAAATATTTGTTTGAAAATATTACGCGAACAAAAAAAGAAAAAAAAAAAAAAAAAAAAAGAACTAAAAAAAAAAAAAAAAAACTATTACAGAAGTACCCATCAGTTATTCAGTCTCATAGTCGAAAAGGCAAGGCAAAATCATTAGATTTTCACAGGAACGGTTGCCAACCTCTGAATGAACAAAATTCCGAAGTGAGAATCATGAAAATCTTCCTCGTGAAAATTATTAAGATTATTATCATAGAGATTATCATGCGTGAAATTCGAAGTTTTTGACAAAAAAAAAACCCCCAAACAAACAAAACAAAACAAAAACAAAAACAAGAAAACAACAAAAACAAAATAAAATCAGCAGCAACGACAACAAAATGAGGACAAAATAAATTTATGAATATCCGAAATGCACTAGATCAAAAGAACACGAACTGTTAAAGAAAAAGAAAAGGTTCTTACTATCGAAAGGGACACTCTTTGGCAATATAACATTGTTAAGATTGAGGATCACTGACGAGGATTAAGTACCCGACGTGCATGTCTGGTCCACACTACAAATTTATCTGTTCTTAAATGATGCTATCGAATTTGAAGACGTTAAACGTAAGCACATCTGAAGATTAGAATTCGTTGCAGTGAATTATTGAAATTACGAGAAAGAGTGTGGAGGGGAGGGTTTTCGTTAGATATTCTAGTTTCTCCACTGCAGAGAGAATGATATGTTGAAATGCGCCGTTTGTGTTTGTATTTGAAGAAACTAAGCCGTGTATTAACGTTTCGGATGATATCAGATAAGACTGAAGGAGTTATCTTCCTTGGTCAGTTTAATATATGAAGGAAGATACTAATATAGACATTATGCTTATTCGTCGAGATAACATGCACGTATCCTTTCAGGGATAAGTGTGATTAATGAAAACAACTTAAGTCATTTGAAAAAAAAATACGAGATGCGAACCCACGACCTCGAGAGGTAGAAGCCACCACGTTCACCATTGGTCCACGATTCCCCTGACAACTGAGATGAATATGAAAAATATAAATCTTGACCAACGGAAACTCCACAACAAAATTTGATAAAAAACATCGAATTTCTACATAGAGTTGGGTCCAGTTGAATTCAGTTGATAATGTTACATGATTTTCGTGCTGTTTGCGTTCTTATCTTATTACAAAAATACGGAAGTGTTCCAATTCTATACCTTCTTGAAGAATATTTCAAACCAATTTTTATGCAGTACTTTTCACAAGCCGCCAAAATTCAAGTATGCTCAAGAGATGCAAGTATGCTTAAGTGGTGCAATAGAAGGTGTAAAATAAATCAAAGGGAAGTTAAGCCTGCCATTATTGACCTTAGGGAAGAGACAACATCACCGGAAGTAGTAGATAACGATGTTGTATGACACTTAGCTAAACACAAATATACAGGAAGATATTATGCGTGAATATCATTCCTGAGTATAGTCAACAATGAATAGATATTTCATGAATGTTTATCCACTACTGTATATTTTCTCAAAATAAGGTTTCTTATAAATAATCAGAATTGAATGTATTTGTTATTGACGAACTATGAGTTATTGATCAGATACTTGAAATCCAATATCACGAACTGATTTTCGTACAAGGGGAGAAGCAAGAGATTATTGTAAGACATGTAAAGTAATGGGTCTACCGATCGTCAGAAAAAAGATTATACAATCCAAGATTAACTCATCGTGGAACTAAATACCTATGATCATTCATTATTTCGGTATCGATACGGTACACGCACAATGTAGTGAAATTGACTTAAATTGAACAACAAGTTTATGAGGAAGTCTCTGAAGAAAAGCTGATTATTTACAAAGATTTTAAAAGTTATGCTTGTGTGTGTGTCTGACGCTTTATAAAGCTTCATGACAATCATATAATTATAAAATAAGATATCATTCATATATTTATAATTATCATGTCAGACCAATAGATGTCACGCACCTGTTGGAGCAAATATGAACTTTGTTTAACGGTATTAATATTCGGAACGCCGCCGAGAATCCGTAGTTTCAATACAATAGAAAAGAAAACGATGAAAGACAATACTTTTTTGTATGTATGATATTCTTTCATTATACATAATCTAAGATCAGTATCATTACACATGTATCCTTAGAAATGAAATTTCTAGCAAATTTTCGATTGCCCATTAGTCACGTTGGTTTATGTGCGTTCTTTTGTGCTTAATTTTTCTGTGGTGTTAGTTGGTGTTACGTGTTCCTTGTGTGTCTCCTTCTGCTCTGTGTTTTTGCATTGGGTGTTTTGGGGTTTTGCAGTAGGTGCTGCAACCGAGTGTTGCTGGAGATCCCCTCTTTTCTTAACTATCAACAAACCAGCATTCCTCAATTGTTATGCATTTTCAATTTTTTTTTCAAATGGAAGTTTTGTTAGGGAGGGAAAGGGAAAAAATAATGAGGAAGCCAAGCAACTCATTGCATGGAGGGAGGGATCTCCAACGACACTCGCTTGCAGCACTCATGGCGAACTCCCCATGCAAAAACAAAAAGATGACCACCAAATACTACAGAAACACAAAATTCAAAAGACTACACATAGACCAACGACACCAATGGGTAATCGGTGCAGACTGAGGACGGTCATCTGCCACATTAGTAGGAAATGGTGCGGTTATCTGAATAACGTACGCATAACATTACAACTTTTCCCTTACCCAGACGGTCTGAGGATGGACAATAAGAGTGTAAAATAACCTCCTCATTATGAGATAACTATGCAAACAATATAATAGGAAAACGCAGGGGCACAAGCAACCAACAGATGGATATATAACGTACCGAGAAATACAGTTCATGTTCTGTTCATTTTATTTTATTTCATTTTAGTGAAAAAAAATATACGCATGATGAAAACCTTCCAATTGTTCTGTTGCTAGCTGTCAATGAACTCATCATCTATGGCTTAATTCGAAAGAAAGAAACATTTCCACTTTTTTGAACCAACTCTCTATCTAGATTTACGTTAAATAGAAATAAAGAAACATTCTTTAGTTTAGATTTTGTTCCTGTTATACTTCCTACACAAAGTAGGTGTATTAATGTTTGTTTGTATATTTTTACACACCATCTTTGTGTAGGAAGTATGGCAGGAATGAACGAAATCATTATCCGGACAATAATTTTGCTTCCCTTGTATGTATCAACAAAATTTTTCAGCAAATCAGAATCTTCGTTTCTTGAAAATGACAATGGAAATTAGATTAAAAAAAATTGTGATATCATAAAATTGATTTACAAAATATGATGGATTTGTAAAACCAAACAGTCTAATTTTTGGTATCAAAGTATCTAATTTGTGATATCACAAATTCTGTTTTTGCCATGGTAACCAAGGTTTTGTATAAAAACCCCTTTAAACGAGGCATTTTTATGCATCCCGTTGCCATGGAAACGAATGTTGAATGTATTTGTAATTTTCTAAACATATTATTTAAATCCTATTAAGTTATTATTATACAATTAATTACCTTGTTTGAGGAAGATATAGCAGTATAGCAACCCGAAGGATATGGTATTCACTAAGGCCGCAGGCCGAGGTGAATAACATATGCTGATGGTTGCTATACTGCTATATCTACTGAACACAATGTAATTAATTGTTTTATTGTATGATCATGAATACAACGATCAACTTGATAGAATCCATTGCTGTAAGGAATTGATAGGTATTCTCTGATGGTGCGAAATATATGACTATACCGCTACTACTATAACGTCATAACTACATCGCTAATTTTAGAAAGATGCTGGGGAAAATATGAGAGTTGTTCTAAATTTAGATCTCTGGAGGTGGTTATAGCGATATATTCAGAAGACCCAGACATGTTATCAGCCAATCAGTGATGGCACATTTTCCAGTCATACAATAAAATTCATTATTCAATACTCCTCGGGTGATCACATGCATGAGCTCGCTATAGCCGACAGAGCAAGGACTGACTTTGTATGCTATCTGTTTTTATATCCATTTACATATGATTTTTGTGTTTCTTGGCTCCCTACGTCATGCTGTCTGTTTGCATGTTCATCTTACAGTGAGGAGGTTATTTCTCACCACAATTATGCCTTCTTCGAGACCCATGGATAATCGGAAAAGTTGGATAGTTTTGCGCACGTAATTCGGATAACGACACCATCTGCTACTTGCGCTGCAGATAGCCGTCCTAAGTTGGCATCGGTTGCCCGTTAGTCATGTTGATTTATGTGTGTTCTTTTGTGCTGAATTTTTCTGTGGTGTAAGTTGGTGTTACATATTACTTTTGTGTCTCTTTCTGCTCTGTGTTTCTGCATTGGGTGTTTTGGGGTTTTGCTGTGGGTGCTGCAACCGAGTGTTGCTGGAGATCCCCTCTTTTCTTAACTATCAACAAACCAGCATTCCTTAATTGTTATGCATTTTCAATTTTTTTTTCAAATGAAAGTTTTGTTAGGGAAGGATAGGGAAAAGATAATGAGGAAGTCAAGCGACTCATTGCATGGAGGGAGGGATCTCCAACGACACTCGCTTGCAGCACTCATGGCGAACTCCCCTTGCAAAAACAAAAAGATGACCACCAAATACTACAGAAACACAAAATTCAAAAGACTACACATAGACCAACGACACCAATGGGTAATCGGTGCAGACTGAGGACGGTCATCTGCCACATTAGTAGCAAATGGTGCGGTTATCTGGACAACGTACGCATAACGTTACCACTTTTCCCTTACCCATACGGTCTGAGGAAGGACAATAAGAGTGTAAAATAACCTCCTCATTATGAGATAACTATGCAAACAATATAATAGCAAAACGCAGGGGCACAAGCAACCAACAGATGGATATATAACGTACCAAGACAGTTCATGTGCTGTTCATTCTATTTTTATTCATTTTAGTGAAACAATTATACGCATGATGAAAATCTTCCAGTTGTTCTGTTGCTTGCTGTAAATGAACTCAGCATCTATGGCTCAGTTCCAAAGAAAGAAACATTTCCATTTTTGAACCAACTCTCTATCTAGATTTACGTTAAATAGAAATAATGATACGTTCTTTAGCTTAGATTTTGTTCCTGTTATACTTCCTACCCAAAGTAGGTGTATAAATGTTTGTTTGTATATTTTAACACAGCTTCTTTGTGTAGGAAGTATGGCAGGAATGAAAGAAATCATCATCCGGATAATAATTTTGTTTCCCATGTATGTATCAACAAAATTTCTTAGCAAATCAGAAACTTTAGTTCTTGAAAATGACAAAGGAAATTAAATGATGTTCAATTCAACAAAAATTGTGATATCATAAAATTGATTTACAATATATGATGGATTTGTGAAACCAGATTGTCTTATTTTTTATATCAAAATATCACATTTGTGATATCACAAATCCTACTTTTGCCATGGTAACCAAGGTTTTGTATAAAAACCCCTTTAAACGAGGGATTTTCATGCATCCCGTGGCCATGGAAACGAATGTTGAATGTATATATAATTTTCTGAACATATTACATTTTTGTATTTAAATCCTTTAAGTTATTATAATTGATCATTCAATGCTCCTTCTTACGGTATGTCATGTTAATTTGCTTCAATTTCAAGAAAAAATGCTTTTTCAAAATTTGCCATTTTCGGCCAATTTAGGCCTGATTTACCTATATTTCACTTACTTTTGACATGAGTGATAATGCAGTTGCACAAGATTTGAATTATAGTTGCTTATTTATTAAATAGAACTATACTAGGACTTCATGGGAATCGAAGGAAATTTATGTAGAAATAAGATTTTTCTGTTAATATGCCTTTGAAAAAGGTTTCTATGGCAATATTTGGAACGAAGGTGTAAATACATGTCATATGTAAAAGCTTATTTCTAAAGGTCTGTGCCTGCTATCGTTACAAAACTTGGTATGTTGGTCTTTTAAAGATAATTTGATGCTTTCATGACCTTGAGAAAATGTCATGGTCAATTGCTCAATTTTCAAGGTCATTTAAAAATATTTAATATTTTCAGGCCAAATTTTGCGATTTTTTGATAAAAGGATACATGATTAATAGTAAATGGTATGGAACTTTGGTAAAACAGTCAATAAGAGTTGAAAGTATGCTAAATGCATTATTTGTTGGGATGAGTATCAAAATGATCAAAGTCCATTAAAAACCAAAATAAATGTCTCATAGTGTACGAGAAAAATCTATAAAATATCAATTTTATGCTCTTATTGAAATAATGTCATACATAAAAGTGAAATACAATTTAACAAAATTGTGATGAATTCTACTTCTTTTGGTAGGTTGTTCAACTGTAAATATCTCATGAGACAAGTTAGAGAAAGCAATTCAAAACAATTGGAAATCCTGATTTTTGTGTAAATTTGAGTCTAAACTTATTAATGACTCTGAGCTTTGGACAGATTACCTTGAAATGATTTGAAGGTCAAGTGATAATGATAAATGTTATTTGTATTCAGGTATGCTATTTCATAATCATAGGACTCACAAATGGGGAGAAAACAATGTTTTTAAATATGCGGTATACGGAAATATTGATTCCAAGGTGCTATAGCAACAGATTTTGATTAGAATTCATGACAAAATGTTGAGTTTCACCATCATTTTAATTTTTGGTTGTTTCCAGCAATCGACATTGATTTTGTCAAGGTAACATCAAATACTAATTTCATGTGCCAAATTATGGTTTTCAACCTTCAAAATAGTCAAAGACAGGTCAAAAATGACCCTTAGAATAGACCCTATATTTGCTAAATGTTCACATATTTTGACTAAATATCAATAACTAGCTTATCGCTCCCTCCCCGATATTTGGTTTTCTTTTTAGAGTTGAACTTACAAAGAATAGTTTTTGTATTCATAAAGTAAGTTTTAACTATGGTTTCCATAGCAACACAATCTTATTTCTCATATGTATGAGGGTGTCAAACAGATGGAACCGTGGTTCAAACATAACAATATGGTTTGCTTTAATTGTTTTTACATTGAATTTAGCCTAGGTCTCGTCAAATTCAAACGATGAATCAACTATTTTTGTCAAACTTTTAACGCAAACGAAACTAGCTGGTTACATTAGTCACATATGCCCTCACTACCGAGGTATGATTAATTGTTGCTTATAAAATGGGTATCCTAATTTAACCTACACCGATTGCAAACACGTGTATTAAAGCACTTATTTGCATAAAGGCTAGTGCTGTTTTTAAAAACAAAACAACATGGCGGACGGATAACATGTGGTACGAAAATGAATCGACAATCGGTGTTATCACAATATGAAAAAAGAAATGTATTGGCTTTGTATTGGAAAGTTATAGAAACCTAGCTTAGAGGACGACCGCGAAATTAAAACTCTGACAAGTCTGAGCGAAAATTAGCTAAAGGAGTATACAGTGTACATGCACATGTATATTTCTCGTTTATTTTTATCTATGAGAAGTATATATATAAGTTTGACGTGTATATATATCCACACTAATTTTGATATGTGTATATATAATATATATATTTACAGTCTAAATCAAATACTAAACAACGAACAAAAAATCATAACTAAATCAATCATTCAGGATTTGGTAAACAAACGCACATGTGCATAGCAGACTACACCTGTCTCCTATTCAAGCCGTCATACACTATAACACGTTGTAAGTCATTGGAAAGTGTTCGATTATCCACGTTCAAAATGGCTATTTGAACGGAACATGATATCTATACATGATATCAACCTTGTATTTGCAATAAATAAAATATTAGTGAGTTAGTTTTTTTTTAGAATTTCAAAAAGACTGTATACGTGGTTTACTACATGTTTCGTAGTAATCGATGTGAAGTTGATTCAAGCGATTGGCTGATCGTGGTAGCGTGTTCACTTTGACCTTAGTAAACGTTACAAATTTCTACGTGCTGTATATGCAAATAACAATTTCCGAAGTTTACCGAAATCGTGTGTACTAGAGAGTAAAAACGTCTATAAAACAAAAATGTGAGAGATATTTTTTGCAAGTAATATATAGATGTTCAAATGGTAGTACTTAAAAGGTATTTACGATAAAACTTTATTATTGACAGCTTAATCCCTGTTAGACTATTTGTACCTTTAAGTATGATAATTACAGAAAGTTTCATAAAAACCCATGACATGCCTTGGTCAGCTATTTTAGGTTTTTACAGAGAATCCTATTTCATTATTTTAGTATAAAAATTCTACGTCCAATAACTCTGTAACGACAAATCGGTTGAATCCGATAAACAAAAGGCGGCTTCCTTTTCACAGTCTGATCACAATGTCGAAATATCACGAAAATTCAAGTCATTGCGTTCCTTGTGCCTATACTTTACCCTTAGCTTAACATGTATGTACATACAACAAACCCCCTCCCACTATTTCTCGATTATACAACCAAAAAATAAAAATAAAATAAAATAAAAACCGTTACATATGAAAAAGAACATCCTTTCAATATGAGGTATACAAATTTTAAAAACAATTCGCCCAAAAATAGATTTTTAAATATTTTATGACTATTTTAGTATATTTTCACAGTATTTAAAAATTATTTCACTAACGCAGCATGCTAATTTCACATAAGAGCACGACAGTGAAAGTAAACGAGACTACGAGACTTTCCGGTCCTAAATTGTCATTCTCTGTGTAACTGATGATTATATCAACTTAAAGTTTAATGAAAATATATCGTATGCTCATTATATAAAAAAAGCAACTCTCTTTTATGGAAATTCTTGAATGTATGATTATTTTCGGGTTACCGGTTGTTTAGAATGAGAATTAGCACATGATTTAATGCTTTCATCCTTCTCTTATACGATGAAAAAAACATCACAAAAATCAGGTCGAAACAACACAATTTAAAACCATCAAGTTGCAGTAAACGAAAGCTAAAGTGTACTACAATGAGACAATACAAAGAAAACTGATCAGAGTAGGAGGGGCAACTAACAGAATAGCTCTATAAATATAATGACTTAGTGCAGGCAATGACTTGTAGAGTTCTTTCCTATGTATGGAAAGTATTTGTTTGGTCGTTACCCTAAAATTGCATAACATCTAGACAACTTAACTTCTGATATCGCTTGCATCGCATCTTTAGTTTAAATGAACTTGGATATAATAAACCGTGAGCACAATAGAAATTATTCTATCCCATACAAGAAGGCTTTATTGGAAAAGAAACATTTTACGGAAAGGTAAGATTTCGATACAGTCCACGTTTATTGACATTTTTTTCAAAATAACTGAATATATCTTTCGGAAATTCTTTCAAAAATTGTTGTCAAACAAAGACAAAATTTATCTAAATGAAGCAAAATGGCCAAATAAAGGGGGGGATATAAAAACATTTATAGATAAATGGAATGACAGATATGGACAGGGACCATATCCGAATACACAGTACAAAATCAATAATTCGGAAAATCATAAACCGGAGGCATGCAAAATCTGGATAAAACAGGAATCAAAGCAAACAAACAAAAACCTCCACCACATGAAAATAAGCGAACTCCCAATATGGAAGTGAGACCAGGTTCTAAGGAAGAGTCAACATATCCTGTTTGCATGTAACATCCGTCGCTTCGATTCGGCAGAAATATCACATCCAGTTACTTTCATTTTGGAAGATACCGGTTTATTAAAATTATAAACATGACGAAAATTCTCTCTCTCTCTCTCTCTCTCTCTCTCTCTCTCTCTCTCTCTCTCTCCATGCAAGATATTTCCTAGCGGCGTTACAAACTAACATGCTGCGTCATGCAGCAACCGTGTACTTGTCACAGTGTCGCACCGCCCCCGACTTTAGAACTGAATTCCAATTGACATGCAATTTGCATGGGGTCAAACGCTAATAACATGCCGCGATTGCATGCATCAACTGTGTACTTGTCACAGCGTCGCACCGCCCCCGACTATAGAACTGAATTCCAATTGACATGCAATTTGCATGGGGTCAAACGTTACATAACCGGTGTCTGTGTATATACTTGAAATTAAACCACTCCGCTGGCTTTAGAGAATAAATGGCTTATGCTCTATGGAATTTATGAATGAAAACATTTTGCATATATATAGATAGATAAATAAGTAGATAAATAAGTAGATAAATAAGTAGATAAATAATAATAAAAATAAATAAATAAATTCATTAATAAATAAACAAATTAATTAATCAATTAATCACAATTGTATTTGTATAACAAACGAATGTGTTGTAAATAAAAAGATATATATATATATAAATAAATAAATAAATAGATAAAAATAGTCCACCGTGCCGTTATGGTATGTATGTAAAGTCGCCGTACGGAGCTAGTGTAGGATCCAGATCCCAGTTATTTTTCAAGTACTTTCTTACCAAAAATGGGAGCAAAATTCTCAAATCGCACCAGCTCAAACACATTGACACTACTTTTAAATGATTAGAAATTTTATTTGAATCACATAGAAAAAATGCCGTAAAGATTAAAAATACGCAACTTTTTAAATATTTTTTCAAAGTCATGCACCTGGTTCCGGGCCGGAATTATTCGAATATTACTGATCTGAGGACCCATTTTCACACGTATTCTTCCACACATATGCATGTCTCACACACTTTAAAATATTTTCAGAATTTTATTTCATCTATCTAGTAAACATTGATGAGGAGACAATTCAAGATAAACATGATGTGCATTTTCCACGAATTGTTGAAAAAAATGAAGAAATAATAGGAACTATTTGACAGGACAATGACCTAGATATGTAAATAATTGGGATCTGTATCCTGTACCGAATTTGCATAGTTCCTGAGATATCGAAGGCCGTCCGCATGTCGATTATGGGCCGGATCCGTCAACTTCCCTAAAGTCAAAGTAAAAATAAATGAATAATATTGCTTCTTTAATTTTGACTAGTAGTTTACAAAATGGAAACCTAATGGAAACCACTCAACCAAGTTTCCAAAATGGAAACCCGGTGGAAACTACGTGGAAACCTGAGCCAGGTTTCCATGCCTTGGAAACCACTTGGAAACTGTCAACCTCAGGTTTCCATGCAGTTTCCACGTGGTTTCCAAAACATGGAAACTCGGCTTTTCGTGCTGTGCATGTGTATTCTTTGGTTGGATGGTTCAAATAGTCTAAGAAAGAGTATCATCCACCATTCTGGACAATCGGACATCATAGTGTATGACGAGTTCCCCGTATCGACCGTAGATCTTCCTCGGTGACGATGTTAGTCGATCAAGAACGTATCCATGACTGAGAAGCTTATCTGAAAGTCGCCATTTATAAAAACGTCGAAGTTTTGTCCATTTAGCGTGAAAAGTGTTACAAAGGAAAGAAATTGGGATAAAAAGATTAGAGAAATCAATATCAAAATGAAGTTCTTCTGTTCATTTGAAGACAATCTACGGATAGTTTTCATAGGTCTTTAAAGACTAATTAATTTAGAAACACAAGTGAAGTATTTGGCACCTGTATGTATATGAAATTTACATATAAACTTAAATATTGGAGTTAAGAAAAAAACCCATATATCATCTAAATAACAAAAACATACGTAAATAAATACATAAATGATTAAATAAATAGATAAATAAATAGATAATAAAGAAAAAAAGAAGAAAACCGCAAAACAAATGCAACAGACTTACTTCAAATATTTTTGTAAATTAACTGTTATAGATTAGGTGAGTAAATCTTAAAATTTCTTAATGTAAAATCTATGCTTATCTGGCATTCGTTTTAAATATGTCATGTTTTAAGGTATTCAAACCCTAATGCATTTTTAATGATAAATACCAGAAATAAGAATTTTCAGTCTCTTCAAAAAGAATGCTATACATACTATTCCAACCAAATTAAGGATTACACTTCTCTTACCATGGTCTACTCTGTCACCCCGAAGATTCCCGATTATAAAGGCATCGGTATTTATCGGGAAATTATGAAAATGTGCATAAATTTTAACCAGAAAAAACTCTAATAGGGTGCGGGGTCCTTAAATTAGAATATATGCACAGCCTCTGTTATTGCCTGAGATAAAGCTTTCAGGACGATTGTTATTGATTTCCGTATAAATGATAGTTTGACGTCATAACGTCATAAGAAATGGGAATACATTCCGCAAACAAAATTAGTTCCAGTCAACATCTGGAGAGTAATAAATAACTTGTTTGGTCATATTTGGTCATTATTCCGTTGTTAAATTTCTAATTTGTAATTCATGATATATCAAAATACATTAATTTATGACATTTTAGTCACACTGAATAATCGTGACGTTGCCATGGGGACACTCCCGCTGTTCCTTTCTAAAATTAACTCCCCTCCAAATTGGTGGACGGATTCGCTTTAAAAATAGAATTGGGAGCTTTCTTTGTTCCATTTCTTTGCTTTGAAAGCGCATATATATAGGATAAGTGTCTAATTTTGTGTGTTTATGCAGAAATAAATTACAATGGCTGATGCATTTATTTGATAAAATGCGCTAACGCGCATTATATCAAAATAAATGCATCAGCCATTGTAATTTATTTCTGTATAAACACACAAAATTAGACACTTATTGTATAAATATATACTATTTCGATTTCCTTTTCTTCACTGATGCAACAGTTTATGCGCTTGCTTTGGAGACACAACAAAGGATTTAATCTTACCATTATAGAAAACATGAAGATTTATTCTAGAATAATCGAAAGAATTATTATAATAACATATCTCGCTCGCATTTGTCGCCGAATGACTCCTAGTTATTACTTTAAATTCAGATAGATACGGAGGTTATGCGTCAGATCCTCTCCTAGGAATTAGTCAAAAAAGTTTTTTCTCCAATTTTTGAAATTTCTGTTTCTTTTTATCTTACGTTCCTAACGATATTAGCTGGATTTACCTTTCGAAATCTGTTTATGTCCATGCAGATATGAAATACTACGAATTATTGTCGTTATATAATTTTCACTTAGTGTCGAAAATATAGACAATTTAAATATTTGTGTTTTCAATTACTATTTCATTTGTACTTATTTCTTACGCCAAAAAGGAGATTGTATCAACATCTCAAGCAATAGATTTATCAATCATCTATTCCTTGTAGTAAATGTCATGATAGGTTTTACTTGTCATTTTTGTCTATATTTTTTTGTGAAAAAAGTAGTGAAATGCACCCCTGCGCATTAAATTGAACGGCATTTAGACAAAAATCTTTAGTATAACTTATCTTTCAGAATTTGAACTCCACGTGACTTTTTCAGTTCCCCGCGAGGGGTTTGACAGTAAGTGTTTTGAATATTTTACCTGACATGGTCGCCCTAGCACTTTCTATATAGACATAACCTCAGACAGTGCATGCATTTAACATATTGTGATCATTTTCGTGCATGAACATCGACGGTGGGTGCGGCTGGTCAACAGGGGACGCTTACTCTTCCGGGCACCTGGTCCCACCTTCAGCTTGCTAGGGGTCCGTCGATGCTCAATTTGGTGCCCTATTGTGAGTGCTGTTGAGATTTTCGTCAGGATCTTCGTTAACTCATTTTTCAGTAATAATGGGGTATAACTCGTGATTAACAACATTCAATGAAATATGTCGCCACAATAACTTGGAAAGATTAAAACTTGCAGGTGTCTCAAGAGTCCATAGATGGCAGTCATCCTATCTTATAAAAGAACCCTTTCAAATTCATTGTCAAACGGGAATCAAAAAAGTAATATTTAGATTGAATCTTTTAATAGATACTAAAATTTTCTCAAAGAACCAATTCAAAATTCGATATCAATATGAATATTTACTACAAATACCAATCATCTAATTATTAAGAGCCAATCTCTGTTACAACCCAAATTCTGGTACCACGTCATTTCTCGGATTTTCATGATTTTCTGATTGCAAACAAAAAAAGGTTTCCGGTTACTTCCGTTTTCATGGCAACGAGATAAGCATTTCTGTGCTACTTTACAGACAGTGGAGTATCCTTCTTTTTAGGTTATGTGTTAACATGGATACCATCGTAGCAGAAATTTCATTTTCATTCCTTTTGCACTTCCTTACTTTCTTTCTTACAAAATGCACTCAGTTTTGTGATAGATCTCACAAGAAGCTTACTGTGCAAAGCCAAAATCAGTAGAATTCAAGTAAAGAAAAAGGGTAAAATTAAGAGATATTTTTGCATGATTTTTGCCATTTTTCAGTTTCAAGTACGATTAAATACTGTATCATTGAGACCTCTGCTTGGTTTTTATGAAAAAAAAGTTCATTGAAAATATAATAAAAGAAAATTGAGGTTTGGCAAATTCTACTTTACATCTAAATTTTGTCGTAAAAAACCGTTGCTATGGCAACTTTAAGGGTTGAAGCTTGAATAAAATACCGTCTAAAATGGGTTTTCCTCCTAATAAGTGTTTCTTATGATAGTGAAAATGTATATAGAAATAGATAAGATTTTTTTTTATCTTAACCTTGAAAATAATTCCCAAGGTCATTGACATGCAGTTCAAGGTCATTTCTTATATCTGGCTTACAAATTCAATAAAATATGTGATTTTTTAAGTTTTGTCAAACATTTTTAGCATTTTTCACATTGATTTTTTTTCAGCTTCTCATATATATTTTGAAAGATGATGGATACAAAAAAATTGAAGAATTCATTTACTTTTCATATTTAAGTTTACTTCTTTTGGTAGGACGAAAAGAGTTGATTGCACCAAGAAAAAACTGTCTCTCCATTGTTTTGTTGGATATTACCGTTTAGTGTAGTGTCACATGGTTCTTTTTATTACTCATCCTTTTTTTTCTACGAAAAATCAAAATTTTGGTAAAATCTGCTGAATCGAAATTCAGTGCCCCCTTTTTTATATCCATTTACATATTCATCTGTGTTTCTGGGGCCTCTACGTTTCGCGGTCTTGTTTGTGTGAGGTCATCTTACAGTGAGGAGGTTGTTTTACACCACAATTGTACGTTCTTCGAGACCACTGGGTAATGGAGAAGTGAGAGGGTTGTGCGCACGTAATCCAGGATAACCACACCATTTGCTACTTGCGTGATAAATGGCCGTCCAAAGTCGGCACCGGTTGCCCATTGGTCTCGTCGGTTTATGTGTAGTCTTTTGTGTTTGATGTTAACATGTCGTCTGTCTCTTTTCCGTCTCGTGCTGTACTCGTCTTTTGTGTTTTTGCATCGGGTCGTTTGGTGTTTTGCTGTTGATGCTGCAACGAGGTCTTGTTGGAGATCTCCTCCCTTCTTTGAAAAAACAACGTATGACCTTGAACAATTATCAAGGTCACTTCTATATCGATTTGTTTGTGGTAGATGTATGAACGAAATTTTGTTTCAGTAGCATACATGGACAGTTTGAAATATACTAATAACGTACCCATTGTAACATATTTGTTGTGCTAAAAGTTGCCATGGTTACCATATTTAATGCAGTTTCCATTAAAAAAGAAATATTTGCCCAGCAAACGTTTTACATTTTCTAATAGTTCATGAAGAATACTTTTCGGATAGCAGTATTGAAACTCCAATGATTGGTGCATTTATGAAATTTTAAACAATAAAAATACACGAAAAACAAGCAAAATAGGGTCTTTCAAGGCCGATAATGGGATATTTTAAAAACATATTTTGGCCTTCTCTTTGACGCCTTGTAACAGATACATAGAGATGAACCGTGAAAATCATTTTACATTTTCATAACAAAGACGATAGAAAGAAAAAAATCTGGATTATTGCAAATGAAATATTACCCGTCTCCATGGCAAAAGAGATTACAAAAACGCTTTAGATATGGTTATCAATGCAACGACACTCTTTTTCAACAAACAAAAATTAATTTTCATTTAAGCACTTCATATTGAATCTCTTAAATCCGTGACATGACGTGGCAACATGTCATTGAATTGTTTTGGTCCTTACAGAGAATTTGAATTTCGTCAAAAGTGGAAATGCTTCGTTCTTCTTATTTTGTGGACTTGTTTTTTGTATCTAATCTATAGCTATCTAAAGATGCAAAAAATAGCTCAAGCCACAGTAAATCAACATGCAACTCATTACCATAACATTGTGTTACGCAATTCTGTCTGTGTTCTGAATAGGCTTTAACTGTCATATACTCGTACATACAGTATCATAATTGGAATTTTGTATAAATGGTTTTGTGTTAGGTATAATGATGCTCAATTGAAAGAATATGCTCTGATAAAAAAAAAATCAGCACACACAACAGAAAATGACATCTAAAGATTTTATCTGCTTTTTCTGTTTTTTTTTCATAAGATTTGAAAAATAATCTTTGTGAAGGCGAGACAGAAGTACCGAGGCATTAAAATATGAGTGTAAATGTTTATTCAGTGTTATTATTAATTGTTTTTCGAACAAACAATATTGTGCTATCACATATCGCAATAGGTTTAACTTACCAATTCTTATCACCCGTAAACTTCATCAAAGCTTTTACGAAAAAATAATTCACTGGAATCTACTGTTAGAATAACCATTTGTACCAAATTGCGTAAAACTTAACTTACTTTTATAACGCAAGTTCTTGACAAAAATGTAAATTTATTCAAATGAAACTTGAAGAGTATGTGATTTTTAAAAAAAGTTAATCCAAGTTAACTCTTATTCAAAGTTCATGAATTGAAAATGTAAACAAGAATAAACAGTTTTTCACCAAAATGTTTCATTATCAAATGCCTTGCAACGTTGCTGCTGAAGTTTTACGTAGATATGAGAAACGTAAAAACGGTTTCGAATCCAATTTCTCCATGTTAAAAAAACCATGAAATTAGAGAAAAATCTGGAGGAAATTAGATATAAATCTTCACACCGTCAATTGGTTATGATTGAGAACCTAATCCCCTACAAACATGGTAACAAAAAAAGAAATTAGGAATCTTCTGATTCGTTCCATACCAGACCCAATCAACTTTATCAACTGAATATGGGAGGTATCCGATCGAAACTATTTCAAAATTACCTCGCCGTTCGAGATGTCATGTGCGTTCAAATTAAGAAAGTCTTAATAGTCTTTTGTGTTAATTATTGCTATGTCGAATGTCTCCTTTTCGTCTCTTCGGTGCTCGTCTTCTCTGTGTTTGCTATTGGTGCTGCAGCCGGGTCTGGTTGGAAATCCCCTCCCTTCTTTTAACAAGAGGGTACAGAATGTACCATGTTACTAATAAATCATTTCGTCAACTTTCACACGTTTTGGCTTGAAATTATTTCTACCACTAGGTTGATATAAACCTTCCTTTTCTGAGAGTCAACATCTCCTCATCGCCTGCTTATGGCGTGTTCATATCTCAGTTGATACGCGATGCCAGAGCAAGTACCATATATACAGATTTTGTCTGAGAGCTAGGCGTCTTCAAGATAAGTTTCTCAGTCAGGGATATGTTTGTGACCGACTAACATTGTCACTGAGGAAGTTCTACGGTCGATATTGGGAACTCGTCATACACTCTAATGTCCCACTCTCCAGAATGGCGGATGATATTCTGTCATAGACCATTTGAACCATCCAACCATAGATTGTACTCTATGTCTTCCGAAATGGAAGTTACCGGATGTGACAGTTCTACCGAATTGAAGCGGCGGATCTATCATGCAAGCAGGAGATGCTTACTCTTCCTGGGCACCTGGTCTCACTCCCATATCGAGAGGTCGCTTCTTTTCATGTGGTGGAGGTTTTTGTTTGTTTGCTTTGGTTCCTGTTTTATCCTGATTTTGTATGCCTTCGATTTCTGATTTTCTGAATTATCGATTTTGTGCTGTATACAGGGATATGGTCATGATCCATATTTGTCATTCCAATCATGTAGATCTAGTGTTTTTCTCTAGAAAGCTGATCTTCGGTAAGAGAGATGACGTACATTTATTCATCTTGCTTCCTCATGTACTACATGTATATTAAAAGTTGTATAGATTTTCGAGAGAAGACATAACCAAATATGTCTATATTTATATTCGTCAAAGGATTGAATTCTAATCTCATTGAAAGATGTATGTCTATGTTCAAATTTATTTTAATAGATTGAATATACTATTTCATATATTCATTAGATCTACCGTAGTACTTAATCATCAATGTTGTCAGATCACTTTATTGTTGTAATTATTCATAACTCATTAACTGAGACATAGATACAGCATATCAATAGTATAGTATTTCTTAGATTTTTTCATAAAAGACTTTTAACTTTATTTGCTATTTATCTCCCCAACGTGAGGGGGGGGGGGGCATATTGCTTTTGCCTTCGCGTCCGTTCGTCTGTCCATCTATCCGTCTGTCACACATCGTGTCCGGGCTATTTCTCCTGAACCGTTTGCCCTATCAATTTTATATTTTTATGTTGTTGCTTATGACCCGAAGGATTCACATCACCTGACCAATAGCCATGTGACCAATGTCAAGGTCACGTAGTACATTTTAATGAAATTGTACATACATTCCTGTCCGGGCTATATATCTTGAACCGTTAACCGGATCCCTTCCATATTTCAGTATGCTGTTGCTTCTGACCCAAATGTTTCACATTACCTTGCCTCAATTACCTTTACTAAAAGTCATCTTACCAAGGTGAAGGTGAATAAATGAAACATTTAATGAACCAAGGTCATGTGAGCAAGGTCAGGGTCACTTAGTACATTTTAATGAAATTTTATATGCTATCCTGGTTAGGCTATATCTCTTGAACTAACCACCAGATCACTTTCATATTTTAATGTGTTGTTGCTTTTGACCCAAATGTTACACATTACCTTGACTCAAGGTTATATTACCTAGGTCATGTTCACTTAGTACATTTTAAATGAATTTGTACAAGCTATCCTCTGTCTACAGTATATCTCTTGAACTGTTTACTGGATCACTTTCATATTTTAGTATGGTTTTGCTTAGGTTTCACATCACCTGTGACCAAGATCAAATCGTATACTTGATCGTTTTATACTATAGTATGTTGTTGTTCATGATCAAAATGTTTCTTATCACCTTGACCCAAGGTCATGTATCCAAAGTCAAGATAACTTTGTTCTTTGTAATCAAACTATACATGATAATCCTGTCTGGACTACGTCTATCAATCCGTTTTTACAATCGTTTTCATATTTATGCATGTTGTTTCTCAGGAATAAATATTTCTCATCACATAGTCCCAAATTCATTTCTTACTTTAGTAATGAAATTGTATATGCTTATTATGTCCAGGCTGAAATTGTATAAGCTAATTATGTCCAGGCTGAAATTGTAAATGCTTATCATGTCCTGGCTATATCTTTTGAATTCTGTATCCAATCACTACTGTCCTATCCACTTTAGGCATGTCATTTCTGAATGAAGGAATTTCAACGATTTTATGATAACCATATGAAAATATAGTATTCATGTCACTTAATCATTTTATGAAGGAAAGTTAATAGGTCCTTGATGAAAATCAAGATTTATGCTTATTTGAAAACTGGGTAAAAAATGCCGAAAATTTGTTGCTAAAAATAGCACATTTGTAAATAAATTACAAAAAGTGTTGAAATGCACTCATTTGATTTTTATTTCACTTTTCTTTGTTATTTTACAGTAAAACAGGTTAGAAACTTTGTATAAAAGTAGAAATTGATAAAGTGCTACCTTAGGTACCAACTTCACCGATAATTAAAAATTTTCTAGATATTACACAAAAATAACGAAAATCATCCAAATAAAGGTCAAAATTTCAGAGATACCGAATTTCAACGATTTTTCCAAACACACAGTAAGACGTGCTCCTAGGGAAGACTTTTCAAAATATTGAAGAAAAAGTATATGTCCGTTTTCAAATTAGAGAGAGCAGACGCTGACAAATAGTGTCATTTTGTGGTTTTCTTGAAAAAGTGTCAGAGCTGAAAATTTGCCTTATTTTGGGTGGAATTTAAACAATTTATAATTCTTCGGTATTCATCAGCCATACCTCATGAAAAAGCTTTAATCAATAATATTCCATACATAAAGCAAAATTCATGGGTTATTACTAACATAGAAGAAATCCGAACAGTTAAAATAAGTACCTCCACGTCAATTTTTACAGAAATTACCACGAAGCATTTCTTACGCATATTTCATTCATTTTAGATCAAATTTTCAAACTTGGCCGCTTTAATGCGTCTAATGAATTAAAGTCTTAAAAAGAGTAAGAAATTATACATTGGTCATAATAAATTGTAATATTTATAAAAGTCAAGCTCAATGAGAGCTAAAACAGGAGATGCGCAAGAATTGGCCAAAATTGTGACCAATGACGCACCTTAATCTAGAGCACCCTGTTTTGGCGATTTATTCTCTCGTCTGTCTAACTTTCCTATTAAGCATTGTTTCCGTGAATTGACCTCCTTTAGTCGTAGCTGAAAATTAACTTCTTACCATATCAATATGAAAAATAAGATGTCTATGGGAAATTTCCATGTTAATTTCTAGCTGCCACATTATTGTTCTTCGTGTCAACAATAGTAAACAATGACGTCGAAACATCCAACGTCACTTATTTGCAGTGATTTTACTATAGAGAATCCCAGTAGACTTTTTCCATCCTATTTCTCACTTAATTGACCTTTAGCCAAAAGAATGGTATTTTCTGTTATGACTAAAGAAGTACTATAAAATTGATATCTTTTTAGATGATGTTAATATTATATTTTTAGAGAAAAGCGGGAAAACAGGGTGCTCTGGATAAGTCAACAGAACATTAATTCTGTTTGTTGTTGCCTTATCCATATGTTTCAGATCATCTATATCCAAGGTCATGTGACCAAGGTCAAGGTCATCCAGTATGCTTATAATGAAAGATTTCACATCATATTGGCCCAAGGTTATGTGACAAAGGTCAAAGAAACTTAGAGGGATAAGGAAGGAACTTTTTTTCTGAAAAAGGAAACATTTTTTTATTAACTGTAATCGTTGGTTCTGCAATATAAAACAAAGTTCGTCTTTCCTCTTTGTTTTGTTTTACATACAAAAGTGTCAAATTATCTTATTTTTGCATCGATTTATACCAACTTCCCTAACTTTTATACTCCCTCAATATTTTTATTAGCAAAATATCGTTTGTTTATTCCTTATTAATAACAAAATATTTCAGTTCGAGCTGGCTAATAGTACTGACAAAATTTCGTTTCAATAAATACAAAGTAGTGCTTACATTGGACTATCCCCGTAATTTTTCCAGATGAATTTGACAAAGAGAACAAGAACGATCGGGCTTTCAATTTTCATCCTGTGTCTGGTTTGTATATCCTTTGAGATATACTTCAAAAACCAAAGACGGAGCGTTAAGATACCGATGGAAGGAATGTCACGGTGAGTTATATTGTAAAAATTAAACAAAAATTGTAGAAAGCTATCGCACCTTATATTTTGAGGACCAATTTTTATTCCCGAATTTCAAACTAATTGATGGTTGAAAGGGTGCTTATATAAAAAAAACGCAGTACACCAACTCCGCGTAACAAAGAAATATATATCTATATTATTCGGTTTCAATGTTTTCATTAAATGAATAATATGCAGATAATAAAACAAAAATCATTTCATAAATCATATATTTTAAGCTGGAAACATTTACAAGTCATTCCTATAGCAACACAGATTTGTAACGATCGCTTTGGTGAACTAATGACCATGATCAAGTCGATGTTACTACATACTAGGGCTCATTTGACATTCTATATATTTGTTGATGAGGACAACTGGAATAAGATACATGACACGGTAAGAACAATATGTAGCAAATAATGCTCAACTATCTATAATATCGCCGAGTTAATTTCATGAAGTTATGTACTTGATTGGTTCTTGAAGAGAAATATTTGACTCGAAATTGGATAATGAGCATTTCGTTCTTATTGCCGTTAGATGGAATGCAGACTTTCCAGAAAGCGTTTCTTTACAGGGTTGCGCGATAGCTGTGTTGCATTTGAATGTAAAAAATATCAGAAAATACTCGAGTTTAATACGATACGAGTTTTCGTCCTTTCGGAAGCGTACAACGCATGTTTCCATTCTAAATATTGCACTTTTTGCTATTAAAACCTCAAATCAAAGAAAACAAAAGCACTGACAACATTAAAAAGGAAAATTTGCAGTTGATTTTTCAACCTGGTTGTGCAATGCTTGTATTATACAAGCCTCAATATTTGTTTAGATTCAGCATTTCGCACTTTCAAAACATTTTTACTGTTAAAAGGAAGGGAGGAGATCTCCAACAAGACCCCGTTGCAGCATCAACAGTAAAACACCAAAACACCCGATGCAAAAACACAAAAGACGAGTACAGCACGAGACGGAAAAGAGACACACGACATGTAAACATCAAACACAAAAGACTACACATAAACCGACGAGACCAATGGGTAACCGGTGCCGACTTTGGACGGCCATCTGTCACGCAAGTAGCAAATGGTGTGGTTATCCTGGATTACGTGCGCACAACCCTCTCACTTCTCCAATTACCCAGAGGTCTCGAAGAACGTACAATTGTGGTGTAAAACAACCTCCTCACTGTAAGATGACATCACACAAACAAGACCGCAAAACGCAGAGGCCCCAGAGACACAGATGAATATGTAAATGGATATAAAAAGAGGGCATGCGTAATACAGTCCGTGCTCTGCCGGCTGTAGCGAGCTCATGTATGTAATCACCCGAGGAGTCCGACTGACATTCAGAGAGGACAGGTGGTCGGGGCCCTGTCTTCTCTAAAGAGGTTTGGACAGGGCCCGTAAATGAGTCCCGTCGTCACAGTCAGTCAGAGTGCAAGTCTCAAGGATGCGCTTGTACAAGACTGTAGATTGGTCAAGTACCAAGCCTAGTGTCCGTCTGGTGACATAAGGATAATATCCACGGTATAAAAGGCGTTTGATGATTCTGACGCATTTTCGATGGTTATGCTGCCTACCTTTGATCCCTTTTATTTTGTTTATCATATCACCATAAAAGACAGGTTGTGTAATACCCATAGTAATGTACTCTGTTGCATGTATTGATCCGAATTTTAAAAGAAGTTGACTGTAATTTTTGTAAAATTTCCAGAAAGTCTTAACTAGTTTATGAAAGCGGAAACCTTGACCTAAAAGTTTTTTGGTAATTTGTAAATTTCTACTGTGAAAATCCAAAATATCAGTACATGCTCTAGCGTACCAGATGAGCTGTGATATGTAAATGCCATTTGACGGTAATCTTGGAACATCACCGTCAAGCCAAGGGAAATTTACTATGTTGAATCCAAAATCATCCCTTTTGTCATATACACTTGTATGAATCTTTCCGTTTACAATTTTGGTATTTAGGTCCAAAAAGGGTGTTTCTGTATTTGAAAGGTTTGCCTTGTTAAGGGTTAATTCTTGTGGATAAATTTCATTCTTATATAATTCAAAAGCAGGATTGTCAATGGTTAGAATATCATCCAGATACCTAGGAGTATTATTGAAACATTTCAGCTCATCAAATTTTCTTTGCTTTTGAAGATTTTGGATAAATTCTTTTTCATAAGTGTATAAAAATAAATCTGCAACAAGAGGCACACAGTTAGTACCCATAGGAATTCCTACAACCTACTTGTATAGATCCTCACCAAATCTAACATAAATATTGTCCAAGAGGAAGACAAGGCATTACACAGGTCACTTCATGTCCATGATTTGTATGATTTGTAGTCTGTCGAGGAAAAGAAACCCTTCGATTCAGATGTACAAATGTAAGTTTTTCGCTCTCGATCAAATCACCATTTAATGAGATTAGATAATCGATCATTAATTTTGTCATGAGGAAGTGTTGTGTACATATTAGAGAAGTCGTATGAAGAAATCGTATTGGCTTGGAAATTTCCAGATTTCATTTTTTCAATCACATCCCCTGAATATCTAGTTATGTGTTCTTTAATAGCAGTAAGTGCTGACGTCAGATTTCTAGACAAAATTGTAGTGGAGCAGTTACTAGAATTAGCAATAAATCGAAATTTGTAAGGAGACTTGTGCAGTTTCGGTATGCAATATAGTGTTGGGAGATCCATTTTAGAAATAGAGATATTGAATGAAGACAGTTCACTGTTATGCTTGCCTAAAATGTTAGATGCACTTTCATTGCTTTTGATATATGTATTAGTAGACGAAAGTTCCGAATTCAAAGTTGATATGTAGTAACGTTTTCAAATGATAATGGTGTTGTTGGCTGCTTTATCAGCTGGTGCAAAGACATATTTTTCATGTAATTTACTTAGTTTGGATTTGAAATATCTTTCTGATTTGGAACGTGGATTTTGAAAAAGATGAGGGTTTTTATGGAAGTTATCTATTCGAATATCCGTTATATCTAAAATGAGGTTTTTCCAGTCATTCAGAGCATGCGGTTCGACTCCTTCTGATTTACACCATCTTTTCGTATAATTATCTAAGGCTTCCGTAAGCACTTCACGGCATTTGACAAAATCTATCTTGGATGGGATTCTATACTTAGGTCCTTTTTTACGAAGACCACGGAGCTGTCTGTCTTGGATAATTGAAAAGTCACCTGTAACAACATGGCCAGCTGGTTTGTAGAGATATTTAGAAGTTGCACATTCTCAAGAAGCAGGACACGATTCAAGTATGTCAGGATCCGTTGTAACTTTATTATAGTTAAAAACAAAGTTTCGAATAGGTTTCTTGTACTTATAACAAATAAGAGGTGGCTCTTAATTCTCAAAATATTGAGGAATGGTACTTTGTACGCGATGATCCAGAAAAATATTAGAGATGTTTAGAAGATCAAAACCTTTGTTAATAAACGGGATTTTTATGAATCGTCTTTTCGGTGAGGTGTTCTTCACAATAGGATAAAGTTTACACTGTGCGAATGAGACAATGATATTTAGTCCGAATCAGTCAGTGTTTCTTAAGAATGCAACCTCTGCTTCATCCAAGATAGATTTCAAGTGCATAACTGGTATTGACGACAGAGCATGTAACAGCTCATGTCTTCCGCCATTGCGTGCTATAGTAAGTAAATCGTTGAGAGAGCGGTATATTCTGGATCGTTATCTTTTTTGTCTGTTTCGTCTTTTCCCGTGTGACCTGTATTTCCTTTTAGTGTTTAATTTGTTGAGTAATTCGTTGAGTGTGGGAAAGTCTGCAGTTTCTTACTTACTAGGCTGCTGCGGCGTATTAAGAGGAAACGAAGCACTCCCATCATCAACACATCAGTTACGTATCGGGAACTGAAACTTGTATTGAATCGAACAACTGAATCTTGTATTAGATAACTTCATTTTTAACCCTTTTCCCTACTTGATTAGACATGAACATTTTTGCAGTTTGAAATTTTCGAGCTTTTCAGACCTATATATATTCTCCTTCAACTTGAGACTAGACTGAGAACTCGAAAGTTTTCCTTTGAGGATATCTCAAAGGAAGACATCATCGATATCATCCTGTGACATCATCGTTATCACTGCCAAAGTACATTCTTTAAATAAGACAATTACTGATTATTAAAGACATTCTTATTCATTCACTTTGTTTCTCGCATTTTGATTGTTCCACAGCATTACCGTCAGTATGTATAAGGACGATATACATGACACAAACCTATCTACTTGACATACTTTAAAATGTATTCCTAAATGTAGGTGCAAGTTACAAGCTTTCGCGCAATTTGAAAATATTACGCCATCAGCTCTGTCATCTTTAGATGAAATGAAGTCAACATGTGACGTATAGCTATATATAGTTATGGGCTTGTAAACATTGTTCTACGTGTATAAACAATATAACAAGTAACTTCTTCTAAAAACGTCCACGCTTTTTATTGTTTAAACTTTGATTTCTCGTCATTGTAATAAACACGTAGTAGTTTATGCATTTTTGGAGCACAGTAATTTCCGTTGGTCGTTGTTATCCCTCCTTGGCATCGTCATTTCTAGAGTGACAGGTGAGACTCTCTCAGAGGTATACAAAGCTAAAATATGTCACATAAATAAGAATAGGGATAAACGTACTGTGTATTGTGGTTCCGACAGGGATATGTTGGATTTAAGAATTAGATGTTTATTTTTGCCATTTTATTGGATGATGAATTGTCAGTTGTATCACAAATGTGTTAAACCGCGTAGCATAGTGAAGCGGCTTTACGTAAAATTTGTGACACGACAATTGATATTTCATCATCCAATAAAATGCTAAAAATAAACATTCAATACTTATTATTACCAAATATATGAACTTATTCCGAATTTTAACAAATTCTAAGGAAAATAAACGTTAGAGTACGTGGCGCATGAGAATATTACACTGGTACGGAATAGTTCTCTGACAACAAAATAATGAAGGTGAATAAAAAAAGTAAACCAGCATGTATTCTGGAAAACAGTTCTCCCCTTCAGAATTTCAGCACGTTTTACCTATTTTTACTTACTACTGTACTGTTATGACGTAATTCGTGATGCGTAGTTTATCGAAGGCAGCAGACATGACAACTGAAAGTACAGGAAGCAATTTGTGTTGGGATTTATACGGACTCTCGGAAAACATTTCTTGTATTGAATATCTTATGTGTAAAGGAAAACCACGTTACTGAGATCTGCAAGTATCAAAATATCAGCTGTAAATTATTTCTTTGGAATTAGAACGAAATCGGCTTGGTAAGTCACGATCGCACTGTAGCTTTTGCTTGATTTTTCAAATTATTCATCCTATATCCATGTGCAACAGATTAATTTTTCGTGAAAATAAATAAAGGACAATGTTTTTTCATGCATTTCTAATATTTCTATCATAATTTCCCTAGAAATACAAGAAACCGGTAAACGAAATGCCGTTCTTGTTTACTTGTTGCAGTTTTCAAATCATGCGGATAGCAACTGATGTAATCATTGCAAACATTCACAGTACCGTGCAGTAGTGTTTTAAGTTGACACATGGAACTGTTTCAAGTTTGAATGGATTATTTGAGACTATTTGTATAGTTTATTTCATTCGTTATACAATTTTTGATTTCTTTTGCGTTAGTGTGAAAGTAGTTTCGGTCAATTTGGACATTTAATCTTAACGGAAGTCACAATAAATGTGATCAACCAATCAAAATGCTCAGAATCAGATAAACAAACACGTGATGTAATTATATGCTGTTGGAAACAAAGATATAGCATAAGGGCTTGTCGAAACCACAAAATACAATACGGTTATCCCCTAACTGTAAGCTGTTATCCTAATCGAAGTCTCGGGAGAAGAACAATCAAATACCACAGTGAAAGAAGAATTGGGACTTCACAACCCTCATGTGCAAAAAGTTGCTTGTCCATGACTAGGTATGCATCATAGAGGACTTAATAATTTTGTCACTTGGGCTGAGAATAATATAATATAGCTACACATCGTAGATGGGATTTTCCTATGAAAGAAAGCCATGAATGAAATAAACGTTATTATGACGTCAAAATAAACAGCAAAACATACATACTAGTGTCGACGTGACATTAAGATATCGATTTAAAGAACCATTTTCTATGTTTCCTTGCTTTGTAAATGAAAATGCCTCTTTCGCTTCATTCGAATATAGCAAAATCATTGAGATTGTATTAGCTTGATATATTTTTTTTATAATTTCTTCTTTTTCATTTAACTCTTATTTTGGCTCCAAAGTATGAGAGAAAAAACTCATTCAAGGTTTGCCATAACGGAAACATCTGTTCCACCCCCAGGGTCTAAAAAACGGACAAAACTCTCGGCAAGGGTTTGGAGACTCCTCGATTGAACCGATGTATCTGTCATAGCAAACCATGAAAGAGTCTTATAATCTTAAAATTAACATCACCAAGAGGGAAGGATGTGGAATTCTCAGCCTCAGTGTATACAATTTTATAACTCCATGATGAGGTATTCCTAGTCATGGGGAAGCAAAATTTTGTACACGAGGGTTGAGAATTTGCTATCCCTCCCAGATGAGTAAATTGCTTTCTACCATGCCGTCGGCTTGTAAAGGTCTGTTATACTCAGTCGTTTGATGTCTTACTTCCATGACGTCGCTTTCGTAGAGAAATAAATGCCATCAGAGGGTGAGCGCGATGACGTCAAAGGGTGTGATCGATTTTAAATTTGATAGTTCTCAGTCTCGATTGAGAAAATTCGCTATCCTTCCCTCAAGTTGTTTGAAATTATAGTGATGTTTGGGTCTATCGTTCTATGCAAAGGCTGCATATAGGCACACAGGTGAGAGTTGTGGCCTTTTGTTTATTGTTTTGTCTGGTTGTATTTTGTTAAAGATGATTTCTTTGAAGTCAATTTTAAATGAAAATAAGAACGCATGTCTTGCTTGAAAAGAGCCTTCATGGGACGGATTATGTATACCATTTAAATTCTATATATGAAATAAACATATTTTAATCCTGTCTATTTTGTCTAAAACTGTTCATGTGATAAAGATGCTCTTAACATGGTAATTATCTCAGGCCTGTTAAACTACGTTATTATAAGGGTACCGTATCTACTCGCAAGACGCCATTTTCTTCGCCTCGCCAGATAGTTTAGTTATAATGTGATGCTAGAGAACTGAGTATTTCATATTCACTGCTTGCACGGAATCTTAAACACCCCATATTAATCCGCAAAGCAAACTTTCTTCTCTAAAATTCGTCCGTTTTCTTAATCATACGACATTCATCTCAACTACAGTAAACCACATTTTTACCGCGGATATTTCCCCCACGCGAAATCAACCCCCCCATCCCCCGCAAAAATACCCACGTTTACAGTACATCTTAGGGAAACGAACACAATTTTGCATAGTGGACTGTGATATCGATTTTGACACAAATTGCAGTAAAATTGGGCATATACTGAAAACTGACAACAATTTATACCACCTTATCTTCCAGTATCTCAATAGATACCAAAGTGGATAAAAAAGGTTTGCCAATCAGACATCTTAACCGTGATAGAATCTCATTTTTTCATTTTAAAGATAACGAATGTACTTTTACTTTATAGCTAATGAACACACCCAGCCGTGTACTTCTATTGTCCTTCAGAAGAACTTTTAATAGTTGAGGGTCTACAACCTGGACATTAATTCTAATTTATGTACTTGACACTCTCGATCAACAAATCAATGATAAATATATTATGATAACCTCTAAAGATATAAAATATGCAGGATTACCTCTCATTCTCTCTCTCTCTCTCTCTCTCTCTCTCTCTCTCTCTCTCTCTCTCTCTCTCAGTTTTGACTTATTTGGATGTTATTACAGATATTGAACTGACTTTCGGTGGGTGAATATATCTTACTGTCACACTTCATATAAATTTCTAGGAATCCCATTGGTTGTTTAGCCGTAAATATGAGGCTATGTTACCCGTCTGTAGCCATAAATTGACGTTTGGAATGTTCTTCTCGCTTCAAACTCTTTGGTTTTATTTTTCTGCAAAAATGAATTTTATTCGTGCTTTATTTATTTTGAGTAACCAGTTTATGGGTACGATCTTTTTGATGGTGAAATAATTTTTTAAATTAATGATTCCAAACATAAAAAAGTTAGATATTTTACTTTGGACTCCATTTTGAAAAGACAGTTCATACGTGATTTGCCGTATGACAAAAATGCTATCACGGTTCCAGACAGATAATATTGTCTTATATATCTTGTCTGGAATATATATTTCCCTCGCCTTCGGACAATATAAGATTCGTTGGAACTTCAGACAAAATAGAGCCCTCGGTCTTCGGCCTCGGGGTTTTTCAGTTCCAATAAATAAAAAAAAAATCATTTGCATTGCCCTAGTATTGTACAGCTACATTATATTATTTTAAAAAAGGGACCTTAAACATGAGGACTTTCATGGATTTGTCAGGGTTTTTTCACGTTTCGATCCCTGTCATACATGTAACATACGCATACTTCACTGATAATTAAATGGGTATTCATCTTTACGTCAAGAGCGTAATTTCTTAATTGATGGGTCATAGGCAGAGTTTGAGAACTAAGATTCATGCTAGTAGGGGACTCATTATCATGTCTTGTTGAGCAAATCAATAACTACACATTCTCTCTTTCTGTACGATTTAGGACTTCATCAGTCTTTCTCGATTTATTATTGAATGTCTAAAATTAAGTTTATCCAGACCAAAAACAATTAAAATGTTCACAAAGTATAATCATCGAAATTTCTTAATCTTTGCTCTTTTACATACCCTTTTCCTCTCCTCTCCTCTCCTCTTAAAGAATCATTGATAAGAGATACACTTCACACGGTAACAGAGGTTGTTATGTCAAACATTCTGAAAGAATAAATCGAAGAGGATTTTCTTGCTTCAAATGAGTTAAAGAAGATCCTGACGATAATCTCAACAGCACTCACAATAGAACACCAAACTGAGCATCGACGGACCCCTAGCAAGCTAGAGGTGGGATCAAGTGCACGGGAGGAGAAAGCATTCCCTGTTGGCTAGCCGCACCCGCCGTCTATTTTCATGCACGAAAATGAAAACAATATATAAAGTACATGCACTGCACTGTCTGAGGTTATGTCTATATAGAAAGTGCTATGGCGACCATGTCAGGGAAAATATAATTTCCATTTCTATACAGTTCATAACCGTATCATTTAATCAATTTGAAGACGTTTAACATTTATACCACTTGGTGAGTGTCACTGCTGGTGGACCAGGGGTCCCCGAGGGCACATGTAGCCAAGTTCGATCAATTTCGGTTGATCGTTTCTTCAACGCATTCTAAAATTTCTGATATCAAAATTTCTTGAAATTTCTAAAACCGTTTAAACGTGGGTCCTGTAGCATCATATCCCACCCATCCTGCTACGTCTTTCGGTGCGTATTTGGACATAGTCATTTTCACACTTTTTTGGCATATTACATTGTTTAGATTTGAGGATCACAGACGAGGGTTAAGAACCCGAAACGTGCATGTCTGATCCATGCTGCCAATTCATCTGTTCTTTAATGATGCTATTCAAGTTGAAGATGTTTAACATTTATACCACTTGGTTAGTGTCAATGCTGGTGGACCAGGAGTCCCCGAGTGCACATGTAGCCAAGTTCGAATAATTTCGGTTGATCGTTTCTTCAACGCATTCTAAAATTTCTGATATCAAAATTTCTTGAAATTTCTAAAAGGTGGGTCCTGTAGCATCATATCCCACCCATCCTGCTACGTCTTTCGGTTCGTATTTGGACATAGTCATTTCACACTTTTTGGCATATTACATTGTTTAGATTTGAGGATCACTGACGAGGGTTAAGTACCCGAAACGTGCATGTCTGATCCATGATGCAAATTTATCTGTTCTTAAATGATGCTATTCAATTTGGAGACGTTTAACATGTATGTGAAACAGAAGTGTACAATGTCTGATATACATCATTTCCAGACTTTATATAAGATGCATATTCTTCTTCTTTTTATGACAAGAATATACCCTCTATGAATCTTTAATATATACTTCAGAAATGAATAATACAGTGGGGTTAAACCTTCCCTAAAGGAGGTTTAAGATACCAGTAGTAAATATAACTATCATTTTCAGCAGAAAACAAAAAGATATTCCGTAAACAAGCATAATACAGGTAACAGATTTTTAGTAAGGAGGAAAGAACCTTCAAAATTGTTCTAAAACCTAACACACGATGTAAATCACCTAGTATATAAACAAATGTTGGCAAGATTTCAATAAGTTTGATTATCGAACAACTGTATTTGAAAAAAAAATACATATTCTGAGTTAGCCTCGGATATTACATGTATACATTGAAAAAACTTAGCCACCCAATGTAACACTCAAGTTAGGAACAAAAAATTATAACTTTATTTCTGATTATATTGACACTTGATATTTTACAGACGAATGTAAAATTTGTTATATACATCCACAAAATTTATTTCCATTCAAATTTAAGGCTTATTAATGAATTAAAATGCAGTCAAAGTTACGTTTAAGCTTCATGCAAGACTTCATTCAACAGTAGTTTGAATAGCATTTAACTTACACCATGGGGCGATTATTATGCCCTTAATTTGTTCGAGTCAATGGGATTTTTTATTTATATATATATTTTTATTATCGTTCAAATTTGCACATAATAAGAATTTTATTTATGTTTAAATAGAGAATAGAAGGCTTAATTTGTGTTTTGTTACGGATTATCCAACAAACAGCAAGTACATGAATGCGCTTGCTATGTATTGCATACCCGTAACAAAACACAAATCTTGACATTTATCCTCTATAATGCACCACAGTTGTGTACATTTTATTTCTCTGAAAGTGTTCTTAATAGATTGATAATTGATATGTTGATCGAGAGTGTCGAGAGTGTCGAATTCACATATTACAACAAATGTCCAGGTTGTAGACCTTCAGTTATTTATTGTTCCTGTGAAGGGCAATAGACGTACGCGGCTGGGTGTTCATTAGCTATAAAGTAAAAGTGCATTCGTTATCCCTAATGAAAATATGAGATTCTACCACGGTTAAAATGCCTGATAAGTAAACTTTTTATGGACTTTAGTATCTATTGACATACAGCATGACTATGTAGTGTATATTGTTGTCAGTTTTCAGTGTATGACCAATATTACTGCAATTTGTCTCAAAAAACCGGTCCACTGTGAAATAGTGTGTTCGTTACTCTTACATATGGTTGACATGAATGTTGCATGATTGAGAAAACGGACGAAAATTAGAGAATAAGGTTTGCTTGGCGGAATAGTATGGGGTGTTTAAGATCCAGTGCAAGCAATACATATGAAATACTCAGTTCTCTAGTATTACTTTATAACTAACTTAGCTGGCGGGGCTAAGAAAATGGCTTCTTGTGAGTGGAAACGACACCCTAATGATGACGTAGTTTAATAGGCTTGTACTTGTTGGGGCTGGTTTTTCAAAGGGATGATTTTTGCATGAGGTGATCTATCTTACAACAAGCAGCTTACGCACCGTCAGTTTTAAATGACTAAGGAAATATCTGCTTACTATTCACAGTTTTCGTTTTAAATTCCATATTGAAGCTACTGTCGTTAAGAAAGATGTACCCAGAAAATTTATCTGCCACCTTATTGCCAGTGTCCTATCCCAGGGTGAAAGGACGAAATTATTTTGCAGAAAAGACAAAGCCTTGTTCCATCATTAGAGTATTTTTCCCGGTTTGTATGCAACATTATTTATGACAAAGTTATAATATAAAAAGGACTAGGTGCGCTAACCCCTCGTATCGGCTCTATAATTTCGACGAAAAATGCTTTTTTAAAAAATGAATTATCAATAATAACTTTTTTGCAATTTTGAAAGTTTGAGAAAATACCGCGTCATAATTTTGAGCAATCGTAACATCAGGCGCGTAATGTATGACGTCATGTTCTTACGCCATTTACCATGAATGACGCAAAACAAAGGAAATCATCGTATTTTACACACAAATCTTCAACATTCAGGCCTCGCCCATGATATTTTTCATGCATATTAAAATGCCGATCAGAAATCATTCCATTAATACAAAAATATTCATTGGCAAGGCCTCGGGGTGCTACTTGATTTCATAATTTTGTATCGAAATTTCGCTCATTCATTGATGTTTTCTATGGTTTCAACGTTTTTAGACGTTTTGAGCGGCGTATTATTCAGTATAGAAGTAAGGAGGGGATCTCCAACAACACTCGGTAGCAGCACTTTGAAATCAAACAAGACTTTCCTGATTTGGATTCACCATATATTTTACATTTTATAAACTGGAATATTATGGATATACGAACAACTTTGAAAATAGGGCCGCCGAAATGGCAGGTTACCGCACCTACTCCTTTAGCTTTTGGAAAAAGATAAAGATCAATCGAATTATACAAATGACTAACAACACGGTGGTTTGGGATCGATTTAAAATTAACTTCTCTTTTCCATTTTTCTCCTTATTTTTTTTTTTCAGATTCTATTCTTTTTGGTCTCAAAGGACACAAAAGATGCGTATCAAATTTCATCAGTCATTCTTCCACTTAATTTAGCATAACCATGAGTTTATCAGACTCATTATTAAGTATTACGTAACATTATTCATCATAAAGTGCACATTAAGTTGCATATGCAATATGTGCCTTTCAGTGCAGTCATTATGAAATATTACACGAAAGCATGTCAGACCAAAAATTGCATATGAATCAAATCAATTCATATCGACATTATACGGACAACATGATTCGAGAACAAAACATACAGAAATTATAAAAGCTTTATGATTGCGGTCGTGAAGATTTCATTTTTGTGTTAAACGTCTTCAAATTCAATAGCATCATTTATGAGTAGATAAAATTGCAGCATGGACCAGACACGCACGCCTCGGGTACTTAACCCTCATCAGTGATCCTCAATTTAAAAAAAATGTAATGGCAAAAGAGTGTGAAAATTATTATGTCCAAAAATGTACCGAAAAATGTAGCAGGATGGATGGGATATGATGCTACAGGACCCACGTTTTAGAAATTTCAAGATTTTTTGATAATAGAAGGGAGGAGATCTCCAACAAGACCCCGTTGCAGCATTAACAGCAAAACACCAAAAGACCCGATGCAAAAACAGAAAAGACGAGTACAGCACGAGACGGAAAAGAGACACACGACATGTAAACATCAAACACAAAAGACTACACATAAACCGACGAGACCAATGGGCAACCGATGCCGACTTTGGACGGCCATTTGTCACGCCAGTACCAAATGGTGTGGTTATCCTGGATTACGTGCGCACAACCCTCTCACTTCTCCAATTACCCAGAGGTCTCGAAGAACCTATTATAAATTTTCGATAATAGAAATTTTCGAATGCGTTAAAGAGACAGACGATCAACCGAAGTTAATCGAACTTGGCTACATGTGCCCTCGTGGACTCCTACGTGTCTTATGCAAACTGGTTCTCCAATACAAGTAGACAATTTTTTTCTCATTTCATACCAGGTGCAGATGTTGTGGCAAACAATTTTAGATTAAATTGATAACAGTATGAATAAATATCCTCAAACTGTCTGCACTTAATACAATTATCTCTAAGAACCAAAAGAAATTCAATAGCACGTGGAAACTGATTGTAGAAGGTGAATATGACGTATTGAGACAAAAAATAAGTTCTGTCTTGAAAATGAAGCTATCTTTGCCACGGAAAACATTGCTTAGATTTTAAGTATCTGAAGAAATCTGTAAACTAGCCTTTAAACAAAGCTCGTTTCCATGGTAACAGGTATTGAAGTCAACTAAGGGACATGAGCGGGGTCATAGTTTAGACTAAAATGCCACATATCTTCAAATTAATAGCATGATTTAAGAACATATCAATTTGCAGCATTGACCATACATGTACATGCATGCTTCAGGTTTTTCACCCTCGTTAATATGGCCATAGATTGTGAAATGTATGTTCAAAAGTACCGAAAGACGAAGCAGGATGTGCGGGATATGATGCAGTTCCATTTTCAGAAATTTGGAGAAAATTTTTGAACAGAAATTTTCGAATGAGTTTGACCGAAGTTTATCAGACTTTGTTACATATAAGTGTTTTGAATGTCTTTCCCTGACATGGTCGCCGTGCACTTTCTATATAGACACAACCTTAGACAGTGCATAATGTTAGATATTGTTTTTATATTCGTGCGTGGAAGTCGACGGCGGGTAAAATATATCATGATAGCAGAACAAAAGTGCAAACATTTTAACAAATAATGTCAAAATTGAGATACGAAAGCTGCCAAATTAAAGGATCAGGATGCTTTGTTTCTCGAATTATGAATCAAATGAAATTTTAAATTAGAAAAAAATCTTATACGACCGTCATAATACGGGACGTATTATGGTAAGACGCTATCTGTCTGTTAAATTTATCAAAAATTTAATTTTAGTCACAATGTGAAACTTTGAATACTTTTAGATGAAAGCATGTTCGTTTACAGATACACCCAGACAAAAGTTAAGCAACAGCGAAATTTTTTTTATGCAAAATGATGGTTTGATAAAAAATGTTTGAAAATTATGTATAATGATATGGATTTGACCTTTTACGAAGACAATATTACTTTATTCAACATAATTGTATTATGCAACTTATTTTAAATCGGGATCGAAATGGGGACGGGTATGACTTTAAACAATTCAATATAGACAATAAGTTTATGGAATTGATTTATCTTGTAGAATTCGCTGTTCAGTATGGTCGCAATGAATTAAATTGTTAATCTTATGAAATTCAAAACTGAATATGTATTAAAATGCAGAGATAATGTGAATTATATCTTAAGAATTTGGAGTAAATTTCTTTGAAAGTAATATTGTGTCAAAAAGCGCGTTCATGAAACCGGAAGTAAAATCAAGCGCCTACGTACCAGTAGAACTAAATTTTATTATCAAACAAACATTAAGACCATTAATAAGACATTTTGGGGTTGTATTTTTTAACTATCGTTTTTATCAAAGAAATGAAGTTTGACAACGATATCTTTATGGATGCTTTTTCTGTATTTTCTTAAAGAAAACACCTTTGTGACCACTATTTTCTTTGAATTTTTTATTCAACCCTAGTTTGACTAATATCAATCTTCATGTAGGACAACCACCTGCCAAAATGTCACTTCCGGTATGAATCAGTCGAATCGTAAAGTTTCTCTTTTTATGTCAAAATTAAAAACCGGATGTGCATCTTGTTCGACCAAATTGCGGTATAATTTGGCTGAAAGTCATCATGAACATCGGTGATCAAGGAATATAGAGCAATTATAAGCAACACATGTCTTTAACGGGAATAATCGGCAATTTATTAACAAGAGCGATTGGGATAAACCTCAACCGGAAGTCGACTGAAAAAAATGTAATACTATTTTTTTGAAAGAAAACCGCTAAGATTTGTGAATCTTGAGCCTAATCTGGTTTACCTCTTGTTCAAGTATCTATTCCCATAAATTTTCAATACTTCTCTTCAAACTTTATTCAACATTATTTTCCTTAAAAAATACCTCCTTTTCATTTGAGGCTCTGTCCAAGCCAAATGTTTCAATTTCAATATCATTTTAGTGTTTTACATGTATATTAACAAAAGGTGTAAAGTCATCTACAAAAGAATTGGTATTTGATATATTTTATGAAAAGTTCTTGGTGAAAGGTCTAGGCCTTTCAGAGAAAATATGTTTCATGTATAAACTTCATTTATAATTCAAAAGGTCCAACGGGCGTATTTTGCAGCGTAATTGGCGTTGGTATTTATCTGAAAAATTTGGCTTATGTTGCTCAAAATTGTAGTAAAGTGCCGTTTCAGATATCGAAATAGATCACCTGGCCTGCAACGGGTTCTAGTCGTCTTGAAGCTACACTTATAATGAAAGATATCAAATGCATGGTAATGGAACTTATGTATATATCCGCTTTAGGGAACAAAATCCATTCAAACTGTCGTGACTCAATTGATGAATTAATAAATAAATAAATAAGTGAATAAATAGATAAATAAACAAACATAAAGTCACGTTTATAGGTTAAGTAACATTAAATTCATTTCTTTATTCTTCCAAACATTTCGGCCAATGGCCTTCATCAGTGTAATGTTTATAGAATTGAGTGTTCGTACATTTGTACTTGTGACGTCATTGAAGAATAAAAGAATGAATTTAAATCAATAAATAAATGAATAAACAAATAAATATAATAAAATAAATAGAAAGATAGATAGATAAATAAATAAATAAATAAATAAATAAATAAATAAATAGATAAATAAATAGATAAATAAATAAATAAATAGATAAATAAATAAATAAATAAATAAATAAATAAATAAACCCTTATCAATAGCATCAAAAGGGAGAAGACGATAGAATCATATTATCCATACCTGATGCGATTTCCACTTTGCACTTAAGGTGGCTCAATAATCCAAGAATTCTTTGTCAGAGGAGAAAAAAATATTCTGTTTATTCAATATTGATATCTGATAATTTATATTTGTGCTTAAGATTACATATCATCGACTATTTGACTGACCAGTGGTCCTCTGAATATACATATGTAAACCAACGCCGAGATATGTCGCAAAACAATGAATTTTGATAGATAAAAACATGATATATGGATAATAATTCCAGATTGAAACCATTCTTGTGATTATTTTCACCATAATATCATCAAATATGTGTATTTCTTTATAGATAATGCTTTCAAAGAGTTAAAAAGCGAAAACTGTTCCAGAAAAGTACATTTTGGGTACCCCTCACCCTAAAATGAGAATCTAAAAAAAAGTACTCAGTACCCTTATTTGACATCAAAGTGATAAGAAGTCTTTGTCAGAAGTTATTTTCTTTTACATATTTCTCAACGACAAACTCTTTTCTTCGAAAAGAAATATAAAAAAGTACATGTTATCGTTCATTCTGATTTAAAATATTTGGTTGTCATAGTAACGGTTTTGTAACAATTTGCAACAAGTCAAATTAAAATGCTCTGTTCCCTTAGTTGACGTTATAACGATGAAAATATTTGTTAAAAACTGTTATAATTGACATATTTTTCAAGATAAGACTCTAATCTTTTCACAAAAGTACAAGACATTCCGTTTTACCTCGTTTCCATATTGTAAAAGTCTACTTGGTTTATGCCGGACGGACGACAGACGACGGACGGACGGCGCGCTATGACAATAGCTCAGGTGAGCAAAAAATCAGACACTTCGAGTCGAGATTATTCTTTCCCAACATTCAGTGGAAGTTTCATATTCTGATACAAGGAAGAATACTTACACAATTATCATTTATCATCGAAATCAAATAAGAATAAACAAGTTTACATATGATTTGTCGAAAAAAATAAACAAGAAAAGGAAAGTAACATGTGTACTTCTAAATATCCTTGGCAAAGCGTTATTCGATTTTTTCTTTTATAAACTCACCTTTCATGTTTTGTTAGTGTCAGTTAAATGAGTTTTGTCAAATAAAGTTAAAAAAAAAAGTCAAAGCTTAAAAAAATGTTTTGTTCAAAATTTCATATCTTATTCCATTTAGAGAAACGGAAATATATATAAAAGAAATAGAACTAAAGTAAACGGAAGCGTTTTTTAACATTTTGACGTTCAAGGTCAATAAGTGGACGTCAATCCCCTCCCTCGTTCTCGATAATGCGTGCAGTTATCTGTGAAATGGATATATCTTTGAACAAAGCAGGCTTAAAACTAAAATTCATTCGCTTCAATCTTTCAAATAGGGAAACTTTATTCGATAGCATCTTGTTGCAAAGTACGAAAGTTGACAAAATTGAAGAAAAAATCTTTAAACCAAAGATTATTAGAGAAACCAAACTTGAAATATCTTATCTATGATACCGCTAAAATCTCAAAGAAATATCTTGTTTTATCGTGAACTTAAGTTTACCTTCTTGAATTTGTTCAAAGGCAACAGGCGGTTGAATTTCCGCCGATGACGTTCTAAAAACGATACGATTACGGCGTTAGCCAGGGTGTCTCTTTTACGAGATATTTTTGTATATATAAATTAAACGATACATTTGACTAAATATTTATTACACTCAGATTGTAGATGATAATTTTCTGTTTCCATCGACACCACACATGTCGAAATCCGTCAAGAAACAAGCGAATTACGGAGGAGTTTGAAGGCCGAAAACTAAAAAAGGCCACATATAAAGTACTGCACTCGATATCTGATGAAGTCAAACGATTATTGAGCCTCCTTAATTAAAAAGAATACAGAATACAACACTATCATAACAAATTGTCTATACCACTAAAGGAACGAAATAGCCGATTCTCCGTCGAAACGAAGAGGAAAGAGATAAATGATGTTTTATGAAGATATAGCTTATGTAAATTTGATAATTGTTTCTAATAAACGTGTATCAGTCCCTGCATTTTTAGAAACAAATATTAGAAAATCTACAATTCAAACCCGGAGTCGGACACTAATCCATAAACTTCACATTTCCTCTGATATTTACTCCTGCTCCTAACCAATGACTTTGAAGATGTCATGGACTAAGAAAGACAATTTTGCGAGAAGTTCAGAGGCCTTTTCAACGTACATTCCAGACTCCATATTCGTTTTCTTAAATTTATGATTTACGATTTGTTTATATATTTATCTGTATCTTTGGAAATATATCATAAGAAGGAGCACCTCCGAAATCATGAAGTAAATCTTAATAAACATTCTTTTAACAAGCGCTAGAACATTCGAGACACAGGAAAGAAACGACAACGTAGGTACTTTCTATGTAGTATTTAAAGAGCACTGCAGAACTTTTGATCATGAGCATCGCCAGGAAGCAATCTTTATTTTGAGGCATTCGCTTATTTTGATGAGAGAAAAAATAAATACCACGAAGTTGGCCGAAGACGTACGACTTCGGCAATTTTCGGGAGCATATATTTCTATGGCGAGATGAATGGAACATTAAAATAAATATCAAATATCTAAAAATACGTAAGTACGTAATGTATAGCTTTTCAACGATATTAATATTTTACCCCTAATCTAATCCAAACTCGGATCTAGAAGGGATTCCTGTGTCATGACCCCTCTCATTTAATTTGGCAAAAAATGCTGATTTATCCGGAATTCATGTACATACTAAGGGTCATTTTTAAACCACAAGAGCTAGAACTCCTATCTTGGAAAACCCACCCCCTCTTAAAAAATTCTAAATCAAGTCATGCTAGTACATTATTTGCCAAGTTATTTTGCATATGATATCCTATGCCGTTCATTGTTCATATTACTAATTTCATTTATCTTCTAAGATCACACCAACAGCCAATCTTAACCCCAAATAAATCAAGTGGTAATTGTACGAGAACATGTCCAAATATTAATCGGAAAATAAAAAGCACTGACAACAGCATACCAATATTGACCAATATTGACCTTGTGTGAGTAACAATTTGGGATGACAATCATTCGGATCAGTCTAAAAAATTTTTTCTTCTCCTTTAAAAGCTGATACAATTAATGTGCGTTGAGTTCATAAGGAAGGGCAAGCTGTTAAACTGATAACAATTGGTGAGATTATCCGGAATGCATGCACGAAGCCCTTTTATTTATCTGTGTTAACATATATCTACAATGTACCAGTGGTAAACGTCTTCAGATTCAATAGCATCATTAGCTTTAGATGCAAAAGCGATGTATTATATCATCGCTTTAGTGCAAACGGTAATGTTCACGGGAAGGTGAGCGTAGACGTGTATGTGCGCAAAAATATTTGTTATATGAAAAAAAAATTGCTATATGAAAACTCATTTCATTAAAAAGACGATTCTCTTATGCACCTATTATAACCTAGGCAAGGATAATTTTACTAAAGGTCTTAAAAATGTACATCCAATCACATCTGTTTAAGTCCAGGTTCTAAACAGAAATGTTTGTTTAGGAATGGGACTAAATCGAATATGCATGAATGTACAAGTGTTTAGACCTTAAAAGGTACAATTATTCATGCCTAGGGTATGCTAAGTGCATAAGAGAATAGTCTTGAAACAAATGAGATGTATTAAATTTTTTATATAGCAAATATTTTTGTGCACATGCACTTCTGCGCTAACCTTCCCGTGAACATTACCGTTTGCACTAAAGCGATGATATAATACATCGCTTTTGCATCTAAAGCTATAGCATCATTTAAAAACAAGTAAAGTATCATGGACTTGCAGCAGTTTTGTGCATGCAATCCGGATAATCTCACCAATTATTATCAATTTAACAACTTGCCCTTCATCGGCTCCTTGTGGACATTATATTTACATTTCTATGGTGTGAGTAGGTGTTCCTTTTCCCTTTGCGTCTCTTTCTGTGGGTATCTGCTCTGTGTTTTTGCATTCAAATTGGTGTTTTGTAATTTTCCTGTGGGTACTGCAACCAAATGTTGTTGGAGATCCCCTCCTTTCTGTCAAGCAAAGACGTATATTTGTCTCTGCACAGCGAGTGAGGTTTTAAACTTCGAGCTGTATCTTGTGAAATTTTGTTAAACTTTGCTCAGTAGATTTTTTTTCGTTAAACTTCCATTTCCTCTTATGTTTGATTTTTTTCCCACAGAGTCTCCTTCCGGATATCGATTCTGTTATCTATCTTGATACTGATATGATATTCTTCCGTCCTATCGAAGAGTTATGGTCGAGGCTGTCTGAATTCAACAAAGTCCAAGTGCTTGCGATAGCACCGGATAGTCCCCGCATAGACAATTGGTACACACATAAGGCAAAACATCCATACTACGGAAACTATGGTACATGTATACTCGTCTTTTGATTCTAATAAACATATCAAGGTATAAAAAAAGGATGACTCTGATTGGAAAACTTCATTTCTATCGGGATTTTTTTTTTATAAAATTCTTATAAAACATTCATAACGAATAGCTTTTTATCTTCATGCCATTGTGCTATTTTCTTTTGAAGGTCTGAACACTGGAGTGATGCTTATGAATTTGACTCGACTGAGAGAATTACACTACACCGACATTATACTTGATTTATTCGAAAAGTGGCAAACCAAAATCATGTGGGGAGAACAAGATCTTCATAATATTTGGTTTCATTATCATCCAGGTAAAATGAATCTGCGCAGTTAAAAGCTCTACATAGATATGTTACACATTTGATTATATTTTCTTATACATATAACGTATGGAGGAAATATAATAACTACAAATTGAGGCATATGGAGCATTTGCAATTACATATGAACAACTGTTGCGAACAACAGCCCTAACCCTACTACGATATAAACATGAAATCAAAACTCATCAAAACTCAGGGATGTAAGGAACACACAGGCGAAGATGCAAATGCATATCAAACGTACAAGGACTCACAAAATACAGTCTGCGCCCCGATAGCCGGAGCAAAGCCCATTCATTCACTCAAGGAGCCCGACGTAGCCAAACGTCAGGTGGTCGGGGACCTGTCGTTTCCAGGAGGTTTGGCCAAAGCCCGCCGTTACAGTCAGCTAGAGTGCAATTCTTGAACAAGGCTGTATCGAATTGTCAAGAACTATACAGGGTACCCGTCTGGTGACACAAGGTTATACGAGCGGTATTAAAAGACTGACGTAAAATCGACAAAATGTCTGCCTTCCTTTAATCCATCTTGTTTTCTTTATTATGTCATTATGTTGTCGAATTCTCAGAACAAGATACTCTAGTGCATATATAGATCCGAATTTCAAAAGAGGATGGGATGATTTTTTGTCAGAAAGTCTTAAAAAGCTTATGGAAACGGAAACATTTGCCATAAGGTTTCTTTGCAATTTGTAAATTTCTACTGTGAAACATCAACACATTAGCACATGATCTAGTGTAAATGTATCCCTTTAATTGATATAAGTTTGAAGATAATCTTGGAACATCACAGGGAAAATTTTTCTGTCATGTTGAATTCAAACTCATTTTCTGTTGTCATACGCACAGGTTTAAATGTCTCCGGGGTTTTTATTTTGATATCGAGGTCCATAATTAGTGTCTCTGTGTATGAAACGTTTGCATTTTTTTATGCTAATTCTTGTAAATAAATGTTCTCGTTTGTATGCTTCGCTATTGTGGATCTCCTTATCATGGTAGTTTTGGATTATAAGCTTGGGTTTGACTTTCATTTACTAATTCTTTCTTTTTTACTTTAAAATCAAACGATCAATCTTTATTGTTCAATTTTCCTCCAGAAAAACTTTATGACCTGCCTTGTGAGTGGAACTATAGAGACTCGCACTGTGAAATAGGAAATCACTGTGACGGTGCAGAAAAAGAGGGACCTTATGTATTACATGGAAATGGACAACAGCTTGTTCAGATTGACGTTGAACCAGGATTTTATGCAGTCAATAAAGCTTTTTTAGAGGTATTTTATTTCATTTTACTTTATTTTGTCACGGGCTTGTTGGAACCAATCGGAAAGTGTTAATCACGTCACTTGCACGCCGTCTAAATTTCTATCGACCGTCAGGAATTCCGCCATTTCAGTGTTAATAAATTCGCACGTATAAGGAGTCGGGAAACGCCAATTGTCTGCAACCTCGGAAATTTGGTTCTCGACAAAATAAAATGGTTATTAGGTTTGTTATTTACCGTCCATAGAAATCGGGTTGATCAAAGATAGAAGGCTAGAGTTCATTGAATTTGAAGACGTTTAACATTTGTACCACTTGGTGAGTGTCACTGCTGGTGGACCATGAGTCCCCAAGGGCACATGTAGCCAAGTTCAATCAATTACGGTTTACCTTTTTTTCAATGCATTCGGAAATATCCGTTATCAAAATTTCTTGTAATTTCGAAAACGTGGATCCTGTAGCATCATATCCCACCCATTCTGCTACGTCTTTCGGTACATCTTTGGACCTAATAACTTTAACACTCTTTGGTCATATTAAATTGTTGAGATTGAGGATCACTGACGAGTGTAAAGTACTCAAAACGTGCATGTTTTGTCCATGTTTCATACTCATCTGTTCTAAAATGATGCTATGCAATATGAAGACGTTTAACATTCGCCTCGCCTTCTATGGGCTCTCTCTGTAGACGGACAGTTACAAACGTTATAACTAAAAATATGAGACATAAATTCATCTCATATTCATTTTCTAACTCTCGCTAAAGCTGGAGTTTATCTAAAGATGGAGTTTATGCCGGTGTTTTAAAGAAGTTTTTCCCCATGGTTGCTTTTCCCCCCGGAAAAACTGCTATATAGAAGATTTTCCCCCATGGCGAAAAAACTGCTTCGTAGTAGTCATTCCCCAATAGCAGATTTTTCCCCCAACCGTTACTAGTTTTGATTCTATTTTTATTATTTTTGCGTTCAATAGAGATTTTCAATTTCTAAATGCTCACTTAGTTTATCTTATGTTATCTGTCTGTGTATCTGTCTGTTTGACTATCTGTTCTTATCTGTCTTTATGTCTGTCCTTTCCTTTCTTTCTTTTTATCAATAAAAAATCTTTTCATGTGTGATTGTACGGGTGTTCATTAACCTGTATGTATCCCTGTGTCTTTAAGTCCGTCTGTCTGTCTGTCTGTCTGTCTGTCTGTCTGAGAGTGCATCTGTGCTTTATGTGTGTTTGTATGTATTTGTCTGTCTTGCATTTTGGTGTGTATGTACATGTATGTTTGTCAATCTGTCTGTCTGGGTGTATCTGTCTATCTGTCTTTGTTTATTAGTGTATGTCTATCTGGCTGTGGATGAGGTTCTCTGTATATCTTTCTTTGTGTTTGTTTGCCTTTCTGTCTGGATATCGTTATCTGTGTGTCTGTCTGTGCGAATATCTGTAAGTTTTTCTACATGTATCTTTCTGCATGTATTTATCTTTTTGTGTGTCTGTATATTTGAAAGGGTGTATGTTTGATTCAGTCTGTATTTTGTTTTTTTATATGTCGTTTAACATTCCTGTCAATGGAAATTGTTCTGAAATGCTGTGTAAAATGGATGTGACTTTAAAAATATGGTCATGTGTATTTATCTTTTTTATGTCAATGTGTCCATAAATGTCTGTCTGTCTATTTTTCTGTTTGTCTTTTTCGGTCTCTGTGTTTGTCTATCTTTGTGTTTCTCTGTCTGTCTGCCACTGTGTGTCGATAAGACTATTTATCTATATGTGCTTGCCTGTTTGTCTTTGAGTCTGTCTGTCTTTATTTCCCTTTCTTCATATGTCTAAGTGTACCTTTATTTATGTGCCTATCTTTGCCTCTAAATGTGACTGTCTGTGTCTTTACTAGTGTCTGTCTGTGTATATGTCTGCGTATGTCTATCTGTCTGATTTCAATATATACGTTTGCCTTTCTGTCAGTCCGACTGTCTGCCTTTAAATAATTCTTAATCAAAATTTACTCAAGGTCAAATTAGTGGGTCAGTACAATTAAACCTCTAAGTTAAGGCCATTCCTCTAGGTCAAGGTCAGTAAACTTGAAATTAATCACGTTTTATGTCAATGTTATATTTCATAAAGGTACAATAAAGTGTAATGCAATAGGTCAATGTCAAATCTCAAGGTCAAGGGTAATATCTGAAATCAGGTCTACCTGCTTTGAAATCGCCAATATCGCCAAGTTCAAGGTAAATTGTACCTCTGGTCCAAAATCGGGGAAAATAATGCATTGATACCCCATATTTTCTTTTCATATTATTGAACATTGGGTTACGCTAATATAGGTTTTAAAGTATATTTTTGGTCGAAAAATGTTAATATAATCTTAAAAATATGGATCTTTGGATTTTTCCTTGGGATGTAAAGTTTATTTGAAAAGGTTCAAGGATGATAAGCACAAAAAAAAAAAAATAGCATAGGAAGAATAAAAGCTCTCACGACCAGAGGTACAAGCTACCTTAAACGGAATATTTGATATATTATATGTACATTATATATATATATTGTATCATCAATGTCAAATGTCTATGTCGAGGTAAATCCAAGCAATATTCCATTTGAAATTACATTTTTCAAGGACAATGTCAAAGTCAATATAACTTACATGTATTTCAAGTCTTCTTTCTAGTTAGGCTGTGTTTGGATTTGGAGGATTATTGTCGTGCTTTTTTATAACATGAATTAAAACAAATTCAGGAATTCATTTGAGAGGGTAAAATGGCTATATAGCAGTATTTCCCCGGGGGGAAACTCGACTATAACATGGGGGAGAGTCTACTATATAGCTGAATTTCCACGGGGGAAAATTACTATATAGTAGATTTTCCGGGGGCACTATAGATCCATTTTTCCGGGGGGGATAGATGGCTAGGGGGAAAGACTACTATATAAATTCGGCAATAGTACTATTGCAGATACTAAGTGTTTCTTCATTTTTGAATCGTATGAATTAACGTGGAATTCATCCTTCTTTGCGCCGGGTGCACATTGGTCTCCTGCATTTTATGTATTTTCATTAATGTTTGATGTGTCTGTGCGACAGTTTCGATTGTCTTGTTTGATGCTCTACTGAATATTGCCGTGCCTTTTTTGTTGTATGTAGTTTTGTCTTATGTCATTTACGTATCACTTTCATGTGGGTTTGTCTCGCTGTTGAGTGCAGGCTGGTCATGCTGGAGATCATCCCCTTTTCTCAAACTAATCCTGAAGAGGGTTGCTATTGACTTTGAAGACGTTAAACATTTTATTTTTGTCTTCATATAATACCATTGTATATCTTTCTCCTTTTCGTTTTTTAATTCAACGATAAACTTAATTATTGTGAACTTATGTACAGAGGGATTATTTGGTACACACAGGAATAATGTTCTGACGTTGTTGTAACGGACAACTAGAAATCATACAGACATTTATTTGTCCATAGTAAATTCAAAATTCTGCAAAACGATGAAATCTTGCACTAAAATCTAATTTGATTTTTAAATAGGTATTTTTAAACTTAGAAACCAGGTGTGTGTCAAGTAAAAGATTTATGGCTTTTGATTAAGTAAATTTATTGTGTCATGAACTTATGGATTTTTTTTGCAGTATTCCTCTGGACAAAATGCCAAAGCAAATGTCTATAGAGCAATGAAACAGAATCTGATGGGAGTGACCAAGGACAATACTAAATGTACAGCTGAACTATTGAGGCTTTTTAATCATAAATTTCAAGGACGTTGAAAATTAAGTTTTAATGTCTACGTTACTCTTTAAGGACGACCACACATAGGTTTTCTGCTGTTCCTAGAGATTAGCTTATATACATCTGTGGTCAACTGTGTACTTCAATTTTGATTTAAAAAATCATTGTAATATTTATTGGTTGATCGAAGTATCCAGACAAAAAATGAGGGAAAACTGCATCATGCGCATAACACAATGCAGCTTTTCCTCAATATTTGCTAAATACAATAGAAAGGGTCTTTGATCCTTACAACTATATTTGTTGCAAAGAAAGAGCTCTCTCTCTCTCTTTTTATATCAACATTTTCCAGTGTGTAAGCTTAAATATCTAATCCAACAAATTTATACTTTTGATAAATTAAGATGGATGTTCAAACGTAATTAATATGTTTTAACTATTAGTTATCATTATCAAATTAGCAGACAGTTAGCAGAAGAAGCCTATTATTCTCATGAAAAATCCAAGTTCTGTTGCTTTGTTGATAAGAATTGTCAAATACAACGTAGAACACGTAAATAATTCTAAAATTCTCATCAGTTGAAATGGAGTTCAAAGTTAATGGAGAAGTCTGAATAAGACAATATACTCCATATCATGTTCTCTAGATTTTAAAATTTAAGGAGGTCCAGGACAGCCAGACTTAAATTTGATCCTATCATTTAATTTTCCTAAATATCTAAAAAAAAATGGTCATAATTGAAACATACTTTTTCTACTTGCAAAGTTTCATTAATCTTTACCGTGAGTTTTGAAGGTACGGACGTACACAAATACCCATTGAAAGCCCCAAAATGGGCCGTAAATGTGACGTTAAAATTAACACACTTTAGGTGATGACATACAGTTACAAATCTTCTGTAGAGGCAAAATATTAACAAGTTCTGTATTTTTCATTTAGATATGATGTGGGCAATCGGACACGTATAGAATTATAAATGATTACTGAGACTTTTAAAAGAAATTGTCTCAAGAAGATAAAGTTATGTCTATTTTCAAAACGTCTTTGAGTTGCTAATTTTTGATATTAAAGTCCATTTATCTGAAACTCTATCATTTATTTTCCTCAAAAACTTGATATTATCTTCTTCATGTGTCAAGTGAAACACCGATAAATTCCTATTTAAATTTGACCGTCAGTTTTTAAGTTATAGTGATTTTGTTAGCCCCTCCCCCTTATTTCTACATTACTTAATCCTGACGTTCTTGCGAAAAACGCGCCAATGTCGCCGTTTCTATTGTGACGTCATAATTGATCTAGAGCTTTCCGATGTGGTTCTTTCGAATACTGTTCTGGACCCCCTTAATTTGTCCAAAATGAGCTATTCAATTTTTTTAGGTCGACAAAGAAGTATCAGATGGATGATCAAAACATAATTAAAATGTAATAAATAAGTGTATAGATTTGATGGCAATTCAACATAGAATGTGAAGTATTTGTTAGGTTCGTGTTTTGAATTCCGCTCTTCCTATATTCAATATTTGGATAAATTTTCGTTCGTCCTAGAGCATCACTGATGATACATTGTTTAGAAAAATGCGCATATGGTGCACTGAATTATAACGATAGAACATTTATTACACTATGGTAATTGTACTTGCAGTTGGTGTTTTCTGTCATTTGTAATTTGTGTTTGCTTCAGTGTAAATATTTAACATGTATTTAGAAGCTGTAAATATTGCTATAGATAGGATATTGTTAGAAATTCCTTGCTTCTTATTTCGTAAAACTTACATTTGTCGCCTTTGTGGCGATTCTTTCTATGCTAACAGCCCCGACCAGTCGAAAGTTTAACGCTAATTGATAGTTAAATGCGAAAGTTTCGTTAACTATTCGTCAGCTTTTTTTTTCAAAGCTACTGAGATGACGAAAGTTTGAAAGCCCTAAAATGTTTTCGAAAAATAGCTGACGAAAATATCGTTAACTCATCTTTGTTAACGAAAATTATTATAGCTATGAGCTCTTAAATTTTCGTCATGTCGGAGCGTTCAAAATATTTGAAAGGAATCGCTGACGAAATTTTGAAAGGAATCGCTGACGAAAATTTTGAAAGCAATCGCTGACGAAAATTTTGAAAGCTATCGCTGACGAAAATCTTTAAAGTTATCGCTGACGAGAATTTTGAAAGCTATGATTATAAAATAAGACATTCGTCGTATATATTTCTATATATACATGTATATAATTTCCATGTCAGAGCAATAGATGTCACACACCTGTTGGAGCAAATCTGAACTTGGTTCAACGGTATTGATGTTCGGCACGCCGAGAATCCATAGATTTAATAAAATAGAAATGAAAACGTTGGAGACAATAAGTATGCATGGTATTTATTCATAATACATTTATCTATATTCTAAGATCACTATCATTATCTTTAGAAATGTAAGCTTGCCTTAGGAGAAAATTCACTGAAGATGCGAAAAAGTATTTTTTTTATTCCTAAATCCCGACTTGATTCGTAAAAAGAGACTTGTAGCAAGCCGTTGATATTTCGAGGTGCCATTAGTCACGTCATGAGAAAGGTAAGAACATGTACCAAACTAAACTATCAACAAACCAACATGCCTTAATTGTTAAGCGTCTTCATTCTTTTTTCAAAATGTAAATAATGTCGAATGGGTTCCAACTCTATACCTTCTTGAAGAAAATTCCAAAACAATTTCCATGCACCAGACACAAGTTTTATTCAGTAAGGAAAGTAGGAAAGGAAATAATGAGGTAGCCAGCCAACTCCTTGCAAGGAAGGCGGGGATCACCAACAGCACTCGATTGTCTTATCCACTGCAGAAAAACCCATACGAAACGCAGAGTAGACATGCATAGCAAGAGACGCAAAAAAGGTGCCGACTAAGGAAGGCTATCTGCCACAAGCAAATGGTGTGGTTATCAGAATTACGCGTGCATAATCCTCACCTTGAAGGTCCCGAAGAATGGACTCTTCTATACTACTAAAGGAACGAATTAGCTGATTCTCCATCGAAACGAAGAGGACAAAGATAAATGATGTGATATGAAGATAAAGCAAATGATATGACATTTTGACTTTGATAATGGTTTAGAAAGAATTATTTCTAATTAACGAGTAATCATTAATCACACTGTGGCGTATCACGTGATACACAAATGATATAATTCACGGGAATCCCCTTTGATACTGTCTAAATCTACTTTATATTAATTTATTATAGGCCCGTCATATGGTCATTATTATCAATCATATGGTGGTAATTTATTCTTGTCAAGAATAGACGTATATTTGGAGAACACTTAAACAGAAAATTTTGTATCTGTCCGTGCACCATATCATAACATGTGGTGAGCATTGAAAAATTTCTGTTTAAGTGTTCTCCGAATACACGTCTATTCTTGACATGAATAGATAACTATCATATCATTGATGATGATGGTCATATGAAAGGCCTAAAGTAAAATCATATAATCTAAAAGAAGATTTAAACAGTATTTACTTGGTTTAATCAAAGGGGATTCCCGTGAAACATATCATTTGCGTATTACGTGATATACTCCACAGTGAATCATGTCTCATCGTTTTCCTAAAACAAGGTCGGATAACTTCATATTTTCCTCTGATTTATACTCCCTCTCTAAGCCCAGACTTCATAAATTTAGTGACACGATTTTTGCAAGACGTTTCTCATATTAGCAGGAGGCTTATTTCGCCACTTATTTTCGAAATTTTCGTTTTCTCAAATATACTACGTACAATCTTACAATTTTATTTTCCATAGAACATTCGAGAAAGTACTAAATGCTAGGCCTTTTTCGATTGAAGTCTATGGATCACCCACCTCTGCTCAATTGCACATTTCACAATAGTATCCAGAAGTTTTGTACAGGAAGGTTTATGATACATAGAAAGGATAACTAGAAATAAAACTGACCGCAGAGTCGGAAAGATCTAGTCAATTGAAAATTTGAGACTATTTTTTCGAATTTAAGTCTAAAATATGATTTTTTAATCGTACAAATCGTACAAAATGTATTGTTTCTTCTCCAACCATCTCCAAAAGGAGACAGTAACTGCAAAAGCAGGGAAGGCTTTAACTTCAAGCAGTAGTAAGGCCATTCTAGGGCATTTTTTCTCGCTGCATTTTCTCTCAGTTAGCTATTTCTTGGTCAACTTTTCGCCTCAGATCGATTTCTGTTTTAACATATTTAGTTTGATTGAAAGACAACATTGACACAGAGGAATTCATTGGTTTTTTAACACTGGCGTACTGAGATGCCGTTCATTTGGTAACGTTCATTCGCTTACCGGTGACAATGAAAATCAAATATTAACGTTCATGTGGTAAATATATTAATATCAGTGCCAAACAATATGTGATAACGTCTATAAATCTGGAAAGAATCCTATGTATTTCATACTACTAGGTTCATACAGAACGTCCAAAAATATCAGTGTATCTATGACAAATTCCTGCGATTGCACGGGTTCTTTTCTGGTATAGTGTAAAATAACACCCTCACTCTAAATTCGCCATACAAATCAGACAGCAAATTGCAGGGGTCAAAGTAACACAATGATTGAAATGTAAAATCAGAGGGCGTATGAAATGCAGTCCGTGCTCTGCAAGTTTCATTTTAGAGAAAGAAAATGCTACACACATGATGAAATCTCTCTTTTTACCACTGTTCATGTGTCACTGGTGGTGGACAAACTGTCCCCGAGGGCACTTGTCGGGCAGTCTTTTGCTTAAATGGATAGTACTCAGGAGACGTTCAAAGTGGCCGGGGCGTCGCCCACTATAAAAAGGCCGCAACCTGCTGCGTCTACGGACACATACGCAACAGGTAATTTAGGTGTCCCTAGAATTAATTTTCATGACATTAGAGATGAAACATTTGTAGTAAGTAGAAACCATGAGTTTTGGTATAAATATGCAGATGGGTATATTCAAATATCAATATTAATATTTGTTTTATCGTTTATTATATTAGTGAACTCTTTTCACATAATGCTGTATATTTATACAATGCTGTTTCATATATTTATTTTTTGCGTTTTCATTATTTTTGTATGATTAAAGAAAGGGGGTGAATGAGTCATTCCCGTGAATTTTTATCTTCTTCATTCTTCTTCTTCTTCTTCAGGTCAGTAGGGTTGTCGGGTGAGCGACGTAGGCCAAGTTTGGCCCCCTGTTTTTCCTTGCATAAAATTCCTAAGATATTCCTAACCACATTATAGAATTCAATCAAAGCTTCAGAGTCCAAATTGGTCATAGTGGAAATTAAAATAAACTAAGTTGTCATAACGTGATAAAAAAGTCGTCATTACGTGATAAAAAAAGTCGTAATTACGACATAGCTAAGTCGTAATTACGAGAAAATTAAGTCGTAGTTACGAGATAATTAAGTCGTTATTACGAGATAACAAAGTCGTAATTACGAGATAACTAAGTCGTAATTACGAGATGACTAAGTCGTAAACACGAGATAACTAAGTCGTAATTACGAGATAAGTAAGTCGTAATTACGAGATAACTAAGTCTTAGTTACTAGATAGGTAAGTTGTAATAACGACGTACTAAGTCGTAATTACTACTTAAATATTTCACTTTGGTTGGCGCTGTTCGGTTGCCGTAAAATTCATATTTATTAGTTTATCCTGTATTATACCACTTTTTCATTTTGTGCCATTCAAATTTTGAATTGAATTATATATCGCTTTGAAAGATGTAGAAGTTAACTTATCAAAACTCATTTTCTACTTCTTTTGATATAGAATGGTTACTGTGGTTAGATTTAGAATTTGATAAATGTGTGTACAGCCTTTCTTCATTTTCATGATTTGTTGAACAGATATAACAATAGGATTAAGTGTTTTTCACGAGATTCTTTTTATTCTGTTTATTTAGAAATAATTCTATCGATCTTATGATACCTTCAAAGAAAAGTTTGAATTTGGGATTTTTCACATAATTCATAATGAGTGTAAAAATGTTTCTTTCTTTTAATAAATCATTTAGACAGACCACATTTTCTGGTACGAATCATTCATGGCAAATAAAATGAGATATAAATACAGCATAGCAATACTATTGTATCGCTAAAATCAAAGAACGTATACTTCTTTTGCTATTTTAGCTGAAATTGTAAGTTCAAAATTTGTTTTTCCTCTTTCTTTTGTTTACAAAAAAATTATCTTATTTTGCATCAACTTAGATTTTTCTTACACTTCCAGACAGTGCATGCATTTTATATATTCTTTCCATTTTCGTGCGTGAACATCGACGGTGGGTGCGGCTAGCCAACAGGGGATGCTTACTCCTCCCGGGCACCTGGTCCCACCTCTAGCTTGCTAGGGGTCCATCGATGCTCAAATTGGTGCTCTATTGTGAGTGCTGTTGAGATTATCGTCATGATCTTCTTTAAATCATTAGACAAACGTTTTTAACTTTTATACTCCCTCAATTTTTTTGTATAGGCAAAGCATTGTTTGTTTATCCCGTGTATTCGTTATACTTTCCAGATGAATTTGACAAAGAGAACAAGATCAATCGGGTTTTCACTTTTTATCCTGTGTCTGGTTTTTATATCCTTTGAGATATACTTCAAAAACCAAAGTGTAAGGATACCGATGGAAGGAATATTACGGTGAGTTTTATTCTTAAAATGAGAAGAAAAATCTTTATTTAAATCGTAGACAGCTATGACATCTTATATTTTGAGGAAAAATCTGTTTTCCTTCAATTTGGATCTAGAATGGATTAAATTGTTCTTAATGACTAAAAACTAATTGGAGGCTGAAAAAGGATGCTTATGCCTGTGCCTTTCCCGCTTAGTTGCATTATATTTTTATATATTTGACTATGAAAATTGCCTTAAGGTTTTTCAATTGACATGGATTACAGAGACAGAGACTGTAATTTTTACCAGTTCTGATTAGAATGTGATATGTTATTGAAGACAAGGTTAAATTGGTTCAAAATGGCATCTCTTTTATAATGTTAAACGTCTTCGAATTCAGTAGCATCATTTAAGAACAGATAAATTTTCAGCATGGATCAGATATGCAAGTTTTGGGTACTTAACCCTCGTCAGTGATCCTTAATCTAAACAATGTAGTATTGCCAAAAGAATGAATATTATCATGTCCAAATTTCCGAAAAGACGTAGCAGGATGGTTGGGATATGATGATACAGGACCCACGTTTTAGAAATTTCAAGAAAGGAATATGTATGGTTTCTATAGTAAAGTGGCCCCCTAAAATCGACTTCTCCAAAATTAAATTTTGTTGTCATTTTTAGAAAATTTAATATCTGTGTTTTGAGAAATCTAGTTACAAAAACTACTCCACGATTTGTAAGACATTGTAAATTTTGCATAAATATCATGAAAATCGGTGATTTTGTCAATTTTCCACGAAAAATAGCATAATTCTTTATTTTTTCATTGAGATAACATCGAGCGGGATCGTGAACAATTTTTTCCTTTTGCATGCACTTAGAAACGTATAAAAGTAACAACATAGCAAAATATAAAAGTTGTTCAGAAGCCCGCTCGATACTAACTAATAGGAAGTTTGTCGAAAATGAGCGCCAAAATGACGTTTTTCCAGGAATTTGGCAAAATATGCCATTTTTGAAGGCCAAATTCTATGAAAGTGTGAAAGGAAATTAAAGAATATAGATCATTTCATATGTAGCCTACATTATACAATAATTACAAACCTTCAAATGTGATTCTTTTGTTATTCATCTTTTTATTTCATAAAGACCGCGGACGATTCTAAATATACGAGGTTTTATGAACGTTCAGTGAAGTGTGGAGGTCAATAAAAAACAATGAGGGGCGGAGAAAAGAAAATTATTTCAGTCGCGGGTGTGAATTGTTTTGATTATAATGAGTATTCGGCCATAGTATTTGTGTTTCAAGTCCGCTAAAGACATCATTTTATAAGAAATGTTAACAGAAGAAGAATAGATCATTCTATCCCGAAAATCCAAAATGCCATTTCAAAATCAATCTAGATCCCTATAGCGATTCTTGAAGACCAATTATTCTAAATGCTTTTCAAATACACTTATATTTAGGAACTTGATGAACAAAATAAAGAAATATTATCTTTACTTGATTAGTAAATCTTTTCTTATCTCTATTTGCAATAATGTAATCACATGTCTAAAATCTGTAATGGAAATAGAACTCATTGTTACATTATTATTTTCTTCTTTGACCGAATGCATGGTACCTTTCAGAAAAATATCGGGATGTATAACAAATTATTTTACTTCTATGTCCTGATAATCGTTACCGTTGCATATTTCCACCCGATAATTTGCATGGTCGATTTCATTTTGAAAAGCAGGGGCGTACTAAATATTTAGATTTTTATTTTTCGGAAAATTGAAGAAAATCTGCGGTTTGTAAGTCGGATAAAGACCTCGTTGAGGTCTGTATGAAGGTTAGATGCCCTCGGAGAGAACAGGGTGGTGTTTAAAGACCTCGGCCTTCGGCCTCGGTCTTTAAACACCACCCTGTTCTCTCCGAGGGCATCTAACCTTCATAGAGACCTCAACTCGGTCTTCATCCTATACATATTGGTACAAATTCATTACTTCGTGAAAACTTGAGATTTTGCCCTGAAAGGGGGCCAATTTACTATATAAACCATACATAGTCCTTTGGTAAAATAATTTTCTGAAGTACTCAACAAGAACTGCTTTATCGAGAAAATTTTCATAATTTAATTCCGTTCTTATTACGAATAAGTGTTGTCGCCTGCTTTATCAAGCTCTGTATTATACATATACTTGTCAAGAAAGACAGTTTTAAGCTTGCCTATTTTATGTATACAAAGTGGACCTCTCATTAACAATTGATTTTATTCTATATTGTCTTAACTATCAGATCATAAACTATTTTTAGATACGAACAGTTCATTGTAATAAAGGTAGTCATTTTACACGGAGCCTTATATATGAAAAGGGAAACAAAGAAGATACGGTTTTTACATTTTACATACTAATAATGCACTGACGTGCACGCTGTAGAGAATACTCATACAGTATACAATAGATAGATGGATGGATGGATGGGTTGGTGAGTGGGTGGATGGATGGATGGATGGAAGGATGGGTGGATGTGTGGATGGATGGATGGATGGATGGACGTGGATGGATGGATGGATGGATGGATCGTTGGATGGATAGATGGATGGATGGATGGATGGATGGATGGATGGATGTGGATGGATGGATGGATCGATCGATCGATAGATCGATCGATCGATCGACAGACAGACAAATGATGGATGGACGGACGGATCGATCGATCGATAGATAGATGGTATACGGGATTTCCGTTATACTGAGTAACTTCCCGTTCAGGACGGTATATAACGTTAAGCTCTCGTGACATCAAATTCTATGGAAACCAATGTTAGATTCAGGGAAAGTACGATACAAAGACGATGTTTCAATAGAAATTTCATTACATCATAATGCTTTTACTTCGGATAACGTCCCAAAATCGAACACAGGCATACCACCTGGTGAGTGTCACTGCTGGTGGACCAGAAGTCCCCGAGGACAGATGCAGCCAAGTTCTATCAACTTTGGTTAATCGTCTCTGCATTTCATTCGAAAATTTCTGTTATCAAAATTTCTTGAAATTTTTAAACAGTTGGTTCTGTAGCATCACATCCCATCCATTCTGCGACGTTTTTCGCTACATATTTGATTATAATAATATTCAGACTCTTTGGCCGTATTACATTGTTTAGAATGCCAAAGGATCACTGACGAGGGTTAAGTACCCGAAACGTGCATGTCAAGTCCATACTGCAAATTTATCTGTTCTTAAATGTTGCAATTGGATTTGAAGAATATTTTAAACATAGACCAACGAAAAGACGGGATATAAGAATGAAGATTGCGCAAGTACCCGGATAACGACAAAGATTATTTCATGATTATGTCTTTGAAGCAGGAAACATTTACAAGTCATTCCCATAGCAACACAAATATGTAACGATCGCTTTGGTGAACTAGTGACCATACTCAAGTCGATCTTACTACATACCAGGGCGCATTTGACATTCTATATCTTTGTTGATGAGGAAAACTGGAGTAGGATATATGACACAGTAAGTTTTTGAGAAATTAATATGATTTGTGCATACATTGTATAGGATAGGTTTCAAATTTTGTTTACATATTTTAAATTACGCCTCCAACACTTGTTTAGAATTTTGTCATTCGTTGAGGTTTGATATATTTGCTGTTCCTTTCCTATTGTAAGCCCCCTGGAGCAAGGAACTGAAGCCCTCCCCTCGTTCACACATAATTATTTTATCAGATGGTGAAATACTGAAGATATTACCCTTCTTCCTCTCGTGCTATTATACAAAACATGGAAAACAATGTTGTAGTTGGAGCTTTTCGGTCCAAAAGCCTCTTGTTTCAGATATCTTTTCCTTCAACTGGAGACTGAGATATCTACAATTCTTCTGTGATTAAATCTCATCCTAAGTCGTCATGGATATAATCATGTGACGTTATGACTATCGATACCAAAGGGACGTTCTTGAAAAAAGACAACAGCTGATTGTCAAAGACACCGTGCGCTGCTTTTCATAATCGACGTATCGGGCGAAGAATATTAGAATCTATCTCCAGATGTGATCAAGGACAAGGAAATCCAAACCAAGCGAAAGTCCAGGATATGTACTACGACGAGGCTTGCCGAGTCGCTGACAAAAGCAAATCCAGGACACGAGGGTTGGTTTCCGCGTCCCTGATTACATCTGGGAATTAATTATTTGTCTCCTTTCTCCCACAGTGCAAAAGCGCTAAAATGAGATTATATGTATCCGTTTTTTCATATTTTGATGTATGTCATGTATGACGTCACAGTTGAGTTGACGTTCCAGTCAAAGGGCAAGTGAAAATGTTATCTTACCCCAATTGGGGTAAGGCTAATAGAATTTTTCATCCGTTTGTACAGGGACAGGGAGATCCCAGCCAAGTATAAAAGATTTACAGTCCAAGACGATTCTTTTTTTCACAACCGTATATTTTTACATAATTTATAAGTACAAATGACATTTTTTACGTTAAATATTGCTAGATATGTGACGTCAAACACTACTAAACCTACGTAAACGTCTATTACTTCGCAATAGGGGTGTTCGAGACAAACATCCGGGGATGCGAGACAGAGTAGTCTCAGAACGAGTAAATCTGTAGATATCTCTGTCCAGAGTGAGAGAAAAGGATATCTTTTCCCAGCGTTTCAATGGATATCCTAGTCCACAGTGGAAGAACAACCAAGACTTCTCTACTCTAATGTAGAAAATGTAGGTAATTCAAGCATAATCGATGACTTGAATAGTTTGAAGACTCCGGTTGAGAATAATAAATAATCTGATACCACCGCGAGGGAAGGACGGCAAATTTTCAACCCCAGTGTACACAATTCTTTAAGTCGATGACGCGGCTTGCCATGTCATGGACCTTCAATTTTTTGTACTCGATCGAGGGTTGAGAATTTGTCATTCCTCCCTCAAGGTGGTGTTTGATTTTTTTCTCCAAAGTTGTCGACTTGTTAAGGTCTGTTATGATAAGCGGTTTGATGTCTTGCGTCCATGACTGAGAGCGATTTATGTTCACCCCAGGAAAATTTGAGTTCCAAGTCTCAAGTGAGAGAACTTGTCATCCCTTCCTAAAGTTGTGTCAGATTATATTAATGTGTTGGTTCATGGAACCATCGTTCTTTGCAAAGGCTGCACATGGGCACATAGGTGAGGATTGTGGTCTCTTGTTTCTTGTTTAGGGCCTATATTTTGTTTTACTGTCCGCGCAGTTCACTTCAGAAATCGGAAAATTGAAGTTTCGTCTACTTTGTCCGCAGTTTTGTCGATTGAATTGTATATAGGAGGATAGGTCTCGAACTCTCGTAACAAACAGTGTAAGTTACATTTCCGTACGACTAATATTATGCTCACGGTGAAAGGAAATGAGTTTAGATTGGGAGTTTTCTATGTTAGTTTTGTTGTTGCGTCGCTGACATTTTCCATAGTCTCAATGGTAAACATCGGCGACGTCACGCTAAAATCGACATCGAACCCCCCCCCCCCCCCATCTTAAACCATTTTCTTGACTGTGAGTGTAATATTAGGCGTATGGAAATATAAATTGCACCTTTACTCTCTGTAATGTAAATGTACAAATCTAAATTCAAAAAACTAAGAGTCCCCTTCGGCGTTGCCGGTAGGGGACTAAAAATTAAAGAGGGCGCTACTGAAATTATTTTTGGTGGCTCCGCTGGAGGCATCACTGTTGAGAATTTAATACCATATTCGAAACACGTGTCTGGTTCATTGATTTTGAATTTTCTTCAAGAAGGTATAGACTTGGAACCCTTCGACATCTTAATCGGAAAATATGCCGGAAAATTAGACAAAACTTCTGTTTTTCGATTTCTGAAGTGAGCTTTGCGGACAGAATTTCAATAAAAATAAGAAAGAATATCTTGTTCGAAAAGAGTCTGACAAAATGTCTCCATAGAACTGATTACTAATATCTATAGCATCGGTAGTCTATATAAGGAATATAAATAAGTCAGTTCATTTTGTCTAAAACTGTTCAGGCAATAAAGCCTACGGATAGAATACGCCCTTGATAAAGGAAAGATCTATGGTGGGCTGGTTTATCCAAGTTAAGATCTTTGCATAAAATTATCTATCTTAGTTTTACACACCGCCAGTTTTAAATGACTAAAGAAATATCTGCCTAACAGTTTTCATTCTAAATTCTACATTTAAGATACTGTCGTTAAGAAAGATGTACCCAGAAAATTTATCTGCGACCTTGTTGCCAGTGTCCTATCCCGGGGTGAAAGGACGAAATCATTTTGCAGAAAAGACAAAGCCTTGTTCAATCATTAGAGTATTTTTGCCGGTTTGTATGCAACATTATTTCGACTACCAATGGTTAAATGTAACTTGGAAACAAATGTAACGTTAATATACTTTATTCAAGTTTCAGTTTGGAGCATTTAAAGAATAATTGATTGAATGTTCGACGTTTTGCTCAATATAAAGAAAAATAAGAAGGAAACAATATGAAGTTATCTCCACTGCGAGTAATACAAACTCAAGAAAAATAAAAAAAGAAAATCTTACAGACAATACAAGCATGATTTAAAAATAGCAAATTCGTAAAAGATAATCATACAAATACAACAAACATGAGATAGCAAGATATTTAAGAGATTATCAGCAAGATCACCTAGCATAGAGCACAGCTACGGTGCATACCCAATCTTGGTAAACCAAAAAGAACTTCATCAAACCGCACCCCCTAAAAACCTGGAAGATTGAATACCCATATCAAATGGACTAATGATCTTGAAAAGAAGACAAAACCAAATTAATGTCAATACAAATTTTGAGGGAGAAAAATGTGCAACTGGCGCCGATGTTAGACAGGTATCCACTATATAAGTATAAATAGTGTAGGAAAGGGAATGGTCTCCAGCATGACCACCCTGCATTCACCCAGCGAAAAAAAAAACCACAAGAAAGTGACACATAAATGACATTACACAAACTCCAAATCACAAAAAGTCAACAATATTCACTAGAACATCATACAAAACAAGCTTAACAGACGTACAGAAACATTAAACAGATGATGACAACACATTAAAGGAAGGAGACCAATGTGCACCCGGTGCCGACTTTGGACGGCCATCTAGGTAGGTATCCGAATTACATGAACGTAACCCTCCTAGTTAGAAACTTATAGGTTTTCTGAGATGTACAAATGTACTGCTAAAATCTCAATGTGAGGTGACGTCAGAAACATAAAAACACAAAAAAGACATTCACAAACACAATAATTATTTGAAATAACAAACAATAAGCACATAAAGAGCAGATTAAAATAAATCATGTAAATGACAAATATGGACAATGACGTACCATATCCCTGTGTACAGCACAAAATCGATTATTCAGAAAATCAGAAATCGAACACATACAAAATCAGGGTAAAACAGGAACCAAAGCAAACAATCAAAAACATATGGTTCAAATGGTCTATGACAGAATATCATCCACCATTCTAGAGAGTAGGAACACAGTAATTATTTCATCCAGAAAGTACGTATCAAATAAGATTATTATACAAATATGTAGCAAACACATGAGGAAGCATGTACAATAAATATAGTAATACAAATGCAGCAAGAGCATGAAATTACCAGAATATTAAAGATAATCATTCAAAGACAACAAGCACACATAAAGATAATCATGCAAATATAAGAGGCAAGTGTAGACAGTATATAAAACATGATCATATATATGTATAGCAAGCACATGTGAAAAGGCAACTACATAAGTATTGTTAATAACACATAATGCAGCAAGTATATAAGAGATAATCACACACTCAGGCACAACGGACACATTAAATAGCATAATAATTATAAGGTAACTCTGAGTCAAAGACTTTTCTACCAAGAGGCCTTCCATACCACACAACAACTATATTACAATATAACAAAACAAAGTGAGACATAGTTCGAACATAAAATCAAACATGTTTAAACACAACATTCAAATACGTACTTGCATTGTTATCGCTTTGAAACTATGTGCTTATGGAGGTCATACTTAAATGTTCCGAGGGAAGAGGTCAGTTTATGTTCAAAGTAGATTATTCCATATAATTGCTCCAGATTAATGAAAATATCTTTGAAAAGTTCGTTATTGCGTTTTGGAATAGGCATTTGTTGTTTTGACGAGGACCGCCCATTCTGCTACGTCTTACGATACATTTTTGGACTTAATAATTTGCACACTTTTTGGCCATATTACAATGTTTAGAATGAGTATCACTGACAAGGGTTAAGTACCCTAAACGTGCATGTATGGTCCATGCTGCAACTTTATCTGGTTTTAAATGATGCGTTCGAATTTGAAGACGTTTAGCATTTGTAGAGAAGAATACCCTTAGATAAATCGATCCTTTCGAAAACAGTATGCAGAATAGTACGCATTTTTGCAATTTGTGGATTTAGCCATATGCATTTTGGATGCATTTCCCTATGTTGTTAAACAATAGCCGATGCATGGGAGAATATAAGCATTTTAGTAAAGTATTCTGTATGAAAGAGGACGATTACGCTTTATTCTTCTTTATGAAGCAGTTTGTGATGTAATAAGATCGGCATACATGGTCAACATGTTTATTGAATAGTAAGGAAGGATCTATTTGACCTCCCAGTAACTTCACAGTCAATGTGGAGTGTATCAAATTTTCCATTGATATCAATGGGTAATGCATTTGGTTGTAGTTTTGAAAGTTTTTGAGAAGTAGCAATCACCATGCTTTTACTTTTGCTTTCACTAATTATCATACCATTTTCCCGACATATATTGTTTACATTATCAACATCCGACAGACGAATTTTGCAGCGTTGGTGTTATTATTTTTCTGTGAAATTTTGTTGATGCTGTACAAAAAGTGATGTGAAGTTTCGTTTAAGATATCGAAAATCTTCACCAACAGATTCTAAAGATGTCAAGTGCATGATAAAGTAATATATGATTTATGCTTTCCGTTTTCGGTACCCTAACATGTGCCGTGACTAAATTGATAAATAAATGAATGAATAAATAAATAAATAAATAAATAAATGAATAAACATAATAAAATACATACATACATACATACATACATACATACATACATACATACATACATACATACATACATACATACATACATACAGTTTTCAAAATATTGTGGTTTCTGGTCATTTGAAGGTAAACCGTTACAGATAATCAATTCGTTTCTTGGATATAACTTTTACATCAAGAAAAAGAGGTCACGTTTGAATATATTTGAATGTCCCTCAATAACGTGCAGAGTTATGACACTTGAAACTTACAAAAATTCAAAAAGTTTGTGGTTTCCGGACATTTAAAGTAAAATTGTTACAGAATATCAATTAATTTTGTGGATATAGCTTTTAAACCATGAAATACAGGTCAAGCTCAAATATGGGTCATGTCCCTCAATTATGTGCAGAGTTATGCCCCTTGAACTTAGAAAAATTAAAAGTATTGTGGTTTCCGGACATTTGAAGGAAAACCGTTACAAATAATCAATTCGTTTCTGTGATATAGCATTTAAACCAAGAAATACAGGTCAAATTCGAATATGGGTCATGTCCCTCAATTACGTGCAGAGTATAAGCCTCTTGAAACTCTTGAAAAAAAATCAAAATAATGTGGTTTCTGGACATTTGAAGGAAAACCGTTACATATAATCAATTCATTTCTTAGATATATCTTTTATATTACGAAATACAGGTCAAGATCGAATATGGGTCATGTCCCTCAATCACATGCAAAGTTATGCCCCTTGAAACTTAGAAAAAATCCAAAAAAATGTCTCCGGACTGTTAAGATAAACCGTTACAGATAATCAATTAATTCCTTGGATATAGCTTTTACACCGAGAAATACAGGTCAAGATCGAATATGGGTCATGTCGCTTGATAATATGCAGAGGTTTCCCCCTTGAAGCTAAGGGTAAAAAAATTGGGATTTAAAAACATCCAAAAGAAAACCCTCACATAGAATAAAATGATTTCTGAAATTTAGATTTTATACTCATAAATTTAAGTCAAGAACCAACATAGGATATGTTGCTCAATTTGGTATGGTGTTATGTCCCTTAAATCAATATTTTGTGGTTTCCTGACATTTAAACATGTTAAAGGAAAACTACCTCAGAAAATCAATTCATTGTTATAGATTTTACAGCATGTGAAGCTGGACAATTTCAAATATTGGTTATGTTCTCAATTATCTGTAGACTTATGCCCTTTACAACTACCATATGTATACGCATGGTTTCAGTAGGTAATATGCAACATACGCCCGGCGGGGTATTATTGATCCTTAGATTAGCAATAAATTTCACTTAAAACTTATTTATATACGAAAAATATGGATGAACACATATACTTACACAAGAGTTCGAATCACCCTCGTAGAACTAAAGATGCCAGCCCTCACGGGCTCGGACTTCGGCTATGGCGAATATGCCCCTCCGAAACAGATAACAGAAAACGTAAAAACGTGTTAAACCAGCAATTAACATGGAGAGGATACAAAAACTGGAAGGACAACTTACTTAAACCGACAAATTCGATAGAAAGAATCTCCTCAAGTACAAATCAAAAAAGAAAAGTGAAAGAATTCCATTGGTTTTAACATATAGCGACGGCCTTCCAAATATTCACTCAATAGTACAAGAGGGATTCCCAACATCATTACATGTAACAAATATACAAAACTAACAAAATGATCATAAATGATTATAAACCTAATACCAAATACCACGTATAGAAATGAGAAAACAACAATAGATGAGACCAATGTGCACCAGGAGGCGACTTTGAATGGCAAGCTGTTAAATTGATAGCCACTGGTGAGATTATCCGGATTGCATGCACAAAACCCATTTATTTATTTGTGTAAACATATAACTACCAAGCCGTATATTTGGTTCTGCACAGTACCTTGTGGTATTTTTGAAACTTTATTCATTAGATGTTTTTATCGTTTCCATTTCCTCTTATATTGTATTTTTGTCCACAGCGTCTCCTTCCGGGTATCGATTCCGTTATCTTTCTAGATACTGATATGTTATTCGTCCATCCTATTGAAGAACTATGGTCGATACTTACCGATTTCAACAAAATCCAAGTGCTTGCCATGGCACCGGATAGTCCCCGCAAGGACAATTGGTACACACATAAGGCAAAGCATCCATACTACGGAAACTATGGTATACCCACTTATCTTTTGATTCTAGAAAAAAATAGTTATAAAAATGGATGACTCTGATTAGACAGCGTCTTCATTTCTGTCAGCTTTTCTATAAGATATTCATGACGAATATAGCTTTTTTTCTTTATGTCCTTGTGATATTTTCTTTTGAAGGTCTGAACACTGGTGTTATGCTTATGAACCTGACTCGACTGAGAAAATTGCACTACACTGATATCATACTTGATTTATTTGAAAAGTGGAAAACCAAAATAATGTGGGGAGAACAAGATCTTCAAAATATTTGGTTTCATTATCATCCAGGTAAATTGAGTTGGTGCAGTTAAAAGTTCTACATGAATATATTGTACTTGTGATTATGTTTTCTTATAGTATGTGGATGAAATGTAAGGAGTATGGAGCATGTGTAATTAAACATGCAGCTTCGTCCTTATCTGACATACTGGACGTTTGTTTATAAATAGGGAATAAGTGTCATAATTTGTGTTATGTTTCTGGTATGCAACACACAGCACGTGCATTTAATGTACATGCACTGCACGTTAGAACAATGCGATAAATGCACTTTCTGTGCATTGCATAGCCGTAACAAAACACAAATTATTGCATTTATTCTATACATGCACCACAATTTCAATTCCTGTTTTCTGAAATCGAGGTAAAGAAATATGTTAGAATTTAGGTCACCATGGATCAGTTTGGAGGATAGAATAACCGTTGTAGGTTTCTGTAGAGGGCATGCATTGTGACGCCACGAACGTGTTCATTCCAAAATGCAACAGTTTCTTTCAATAGGTTTATGTCTGAGAATATGCAATGGTTGTGCATATATAAATGTATTAGTAATGCGTCTTGGGAGAAAACCTCTCTATTCAGATAAGAGTGAGGATTTTGAGTACAGAATGCAGTTAAAAGTGAACACTTTTTGCATATTGGTTCTCATAAGTTTATATGTTTAAATATTCGTGTTTAAGTTATTTAAGCGCTTTATCTTATGTCGTATTACTATCAAGAAATAGCGGATACCTTTGCGATTTGTCTCATCACATAGAGGTGCATGATTATGTTCACACGGAATGTGTTCCTTTTAATTAAGAATCCATGCAGTCAGAAAATATTTAGTGAACTATTTTTTTCATTCCTTGACAAACCTACAACAACATTTAATTGTTTATTTGAAGCTATTATTTGACACTTTAACATGTCATGCTTGTGCGGTGCCGCATTATTGTGAGTGACATCATGTATGGTAATTGCGGTCAGTTGAGACTGTTTATATCGACGATGCTGTCCTTTTTCTGTGCTGAGCTTGAGGGTGCGATATTGTCGTCTCCGTCTGTATGTCCTCTTTTTCTCCTTTCATGAGAGTATAAAGAAAGCAGTAGATATCAAGCAGGTTCAGTTGCAGCACCCACAACAAATTATCGAAATTACCCTTCGTGTAAACAATGAAGATACAAGCACAACACGATACGCGAAGGGGACAAGGAAGACCAAACACTATCAAAACTACGAGGGCTGATTGATATGTTGTAAGCCTCGGTTTTATGGGATGCAGGAGGTATTCTGCTGATAGAATACCTCCAAAAAAGGACATCCATTGGCACATACTATGCTTCAATTCACACAGTTACGGGAAAATATCAAACGTACAGCACGATTCAGTTTTTCCTCAATTTTTGGTATTGATTCCTCGATCAACAAAAAAAAAAAAATGACAATGATTCCTTAAATCATGGTTGTTTAGGATTATAAGCTTGGGTTTTGTGTTTGATTTTCATTTACGGATTCTTTCTTTCTTTATTACTTTAAAATCAAACGATAAATCTTTATTGTTCAATTTTCTTTTAGAAAAAGTTTATGACCTTCCTTGTGAGTGGAACTATAGAGACTCCCACTGTGAAATAGGAAATCATTGTAAGGGTGCAGAAAAAGAGGGACCTTACGTGTTACATGGAAATGGACAACAACTTGTTCAAACTGACGTTGAACCAGGATTCCATGCTGTCAATAAAGCTTTTGTAGAGGTACTTCCTCATTATTAATAAAAACACCTAATTACTGTTGCAGTGTGGAACAGTTTAACTCGTACCCCGTGCCATTGGATGTTTTTGAGTGTATTAATTACTTCTTTGCATCTCTGTCGCCTGAAAAAAAAGCTTTGGTTTGGTACAGTATCACATACATATTATTTGGCTATTTCATCCAAAAATATCATCGAAGTTAAAGGAGGTCAAAATCTTGCACTAACCCTTCAATGTTATTTTTTGAACGTAGATTGTATTTGGATATGCTTATGAATCGACCCTACAAGAAAAATTGAGCCGCGTACTCTCTGTAAAATTGATACACAGATTTAAATTCTAATAATAAGATCAAAGGGCGCTACTGAAATGAATTTTGAAGGCTTCTGAAAAGCACGTTGGCTGGAAGCATCACTGATGAGGATTGAATAGCCGAAACACGGGTCTGGTTCATAATAAATTGGTTTAAAATTTTCTTCAAGAAGATATAGAATTTGAACCCTTCCTCATTATTCATTTCTTCATTTACCTTCTGAGATATAGGATCCTTGTTTTATTCATTTTCTATCTGTCCCTAAAGCAGGAATTTATGCCGTCAATCATGTCATTGTAGATGTTTAGTTTTTCTTCATTATTAAATCTTTTGAATTGATTTGATTGAAATTCATCCTCAAACTAATCTAAAAGTAGGGATTTATTCGTCGAGATTTTTTCTTCATATTTTACAATGTATATCTGACTACTTTTAGTTTCTAAATGTAACATCGGATATCGAATTATTGTGAACTCTCGGTTTCTAAAAATCCTACAAAACGAATTCCATCACCAGGAAGCTGGTACCTTACTAAGTCAGAAGCTACAAACCCACATGTCTTATCCCCTGTAAACACCTATTAAAGCAGATATATATAGGATCTGAAATGAATTTTCATTATGAAACGAGATGTGTGTTTTATATCCCTAACCCTTGGCTAAAAATGTGTATTTCTATCTTGAAATCGACGTTTCTCAGAAAAAGTGACGAACCACGCTCTAGAAGTCGTCTGCTATGCCATGAGAAGTAGATTCTCATCGTATTGATATTTCTTTGCATAAGGGAAAAATGTTTCAATTTTGTTTAGTATTCTAACGCAATAATTAATTTAACAATAACAATTTTAATCATTGATATTGAATCCGTGTTTGAAGTTAACAATTGGATATTTGAAAGGTCACACTCGTCATTTAGTTTATTCTATTAGGTTCGAAACCAATTGCATTCAAGCAGTTCGATATGTAACGTGTTATCATAACATCTATTTATGAAATGGCTTTATATAACTAAATAAAGAGTGTTTCATGCGATAAGAAGTAAAATTAGCAATAATTGTTGAGAGGTCTTTCTACTTCCACCGAGTTCTTTTTATTCCCCTATAATTAGTTGGGTCATACCGGAATCAACGTTTTCCAAAGTTGTTGAAATGGAAAACTAGAAATCATGCTATCATTTTTTTCTTGTAGAAAATTTAAAAATGATGAAAATCTAGCATTGAAATCTCCTTTGATTTTTTTTTCAAAGATGTACTTAAACTTAGAAACCAGGTGTGTGTCAGGTAAAAGATTTGTAGCTTTTGATTAAGTACATTTACGGTATCATAAACTTGATATGGATTTTTTTCTTGCAGTACTCCTCTGGACAAAATGCCAAAGATAATGTATACAGAGCAATGAAACAGAATCTGATGGGAGTAACCAAGGACAATACTAAATGTACAGCTGAACTATTGAGGCTTTTTAAATATAAATTTCAAGGAATTTGAAAATTAAGTTTTAATGTCTACTATACATTTAAATGACGACCATATATACCTGGAGATAAGCTTATATGCATCTGAGGTCAACTGTGTATTTCAATTTTGATTTAAGGAATCATTGTAATATTTTTTGGTTGATCGAAGTATCAAGACAAAAAATGAGGGAAACTGCATCGTGCGCGTACATGTAGCACAATGCAGCTTTCCCTCAATATTCGCTAAATACAACAGAAAGGGTCTTTGATCCTAACAACTATGTTTTTGCAAAGGAAAAGCTCTTTCTTTGTTTTCTTCATATCAACATTTTCCAGTGTGTAGGCTTAAATATCCGACAAATCTATACTTTTGATAGCTTAACATGGATGTCCAACAAAGGAGGGGATCTCCAACAACAGCAGGTTGCAGCACCAACAGCAACCCCCCCCCCCCCAAAAAAAACACAATGCAAAAATACAGAGCAGACAAGCACAGAACGAGACGCAAAAGGGACAAGGAACGTCAACGCACAACACAATAACAACAAAGACACAAAGGACTACACATAAACCAACGAGACCAATGGACAACCGGTGCCGACTTTGGACGGCCATTTGCCACGAAAATAGCAGACGGTGTGGTTATCCTGGATAACGTGCGCACAACCTTCCCACTTTTCCGATTACCCAGAGGTCTCGAAGAACGTACATTTGTGGTGTAAAACAACCTCCTCACTGTCAGATGACAAACACAAACAAGACCGCAAAACGCAGGGGCCCAAGCAACACAGATTAATATGTAAATGAATATCAAAAGAGGGTCTACGTAATACAATCCGTGCTCTGCCGCCGCGAGCTCATGTACATGTATGCTGTAAGAGTTCATGTACCAAATGTAATTGATTTGGCTTTACCATTGGTTATCATTATAAAAGTAGCAGACAGTTAGCAGAAGAAGCCGATTATACTCATGAAATATCCCAGCTCTGTTGCTTTGTTGATAATAATTTTCAAATGCAGAACACGTTATTCATTTGAATACTTCAAGATTCCCATCAGTTTAACAGGAGTCCAAAATTAATGGAGAAGTCTGAATAAGATATTACACTCCAAGAGTCCACATCATGTTTTATAGATTTTAAGGTTTTGATTTCTCCAAAATTGAGCAATTCAATTTTTGGGGGTCGACGAAGAAGTATAAAATGGATGATCAAAACATGATTGAAATGTAATAAAGAAGTGTATAGGCTTGATAGTAACTGAACATAAAATGTGCAATATTTGTGACGTCGTGTTTTAAATTCCGCTCTTCAGATAATCAATATTTGGATATATTCACTTTCGTCCTCGAGCATCACTGATGATACATTGCGCATATGGTATACTAAATTATAACGATAGAAAATATATTTCACTATGATAATTGTACATGTAGTCGGTGTTTTTCAGTCAATTGTAATTTTGTGTTTGCTTCAGTATAGATATTTTACATTTATTTAGAAGCTGTGAATATTACTATGGATAGGGTATTGTTAGAAATTTCTGTTAAAAAACTTGTATTTGTCGACTTTGTGGCGATTATTTCTACGCTTTCAGTTTACGTTTTACAGAATCACATGTTGTAAAAGCGCTATAAGGAGTGGTTAAGATAATTTAAAATGTTTTGTAATAATGTGATAACAATTTATCATAAAAACAGCAATGCCCTCGTAATAATCCCCTAATTGAAAAAAATACATTTGGAATCAACTTTAATTTTGTGTATACACTTATCGAGTTTTCTTGATTTGTTCTTAACTTTTCCCAAAGAGAATGAAACTTGCATGTTTTTTTTCAAATAATTATAGAAATTTAGATAATCTTTAAAGCATACTGTTAGCGGCTTTTATCATGTTTTATTACTGTGTGTTTTCAGTGTATTGCTGCATTCGTATCCTGTTTGAGATTACCCTCTCTCTTTCAGTTGAAGTTTTGAAAAGTGATATGTGGAATATTTCTATGGCATTGAAGCAGAAAATAATCGATTCAGATGAAAATATCAAAGAGATTCTTCTTCCATTAACAAAATTAAACATCAAAATACGAATTGCATCTTGATATCACAAATATTGAATCACAACAGCGCATTTTGTAAAGAGCGTATTCTTTGTTTAATTCTAGTACCAGATAAAATAAATTAATCACATACGTGTTCTGTTATTTGAAACGCATTGACAATATTAATAAAAATCATTATGACGTCAATACATCACACTGGAAATTCATAAAGGAACTATAAGTAATGTAAATATTGTAAAAAATGGATGGCATAGCAAGGTTTCCAACAGAAGCTCCACAACAAAATTTGATAAAAAACATCGAATTTCTACACAGAATTGGATCCAGTTAAATTAAGTTGAACATGTTGCATGATTTTCGTGCAGTTCGCGTTCATATCTTACAGAATTGCGTATATTACAATAAATCGGAAATGTTCCAACTCTATACCTTCTTGAAGAAAATTTTAAACCAATTTTATGCAGTGCTTTATACATGCCGCCAAAATTCAAGTACGCTTAAGTGAATCAATAGAAGATAAATCAAAGTGAAGCTAAGGCTGCCATTATTAACCTGAGGGAAGAGACAACATGACCGGAAATATTACATAACATGACACTTAGCTGAAAAGAAATACACAGGAAGATATTATCCATGATTATTATACCTCTACTGATTGTTTCCTATATAAAAAGAGACTCATTAAATTAAACTAAATACCTGAAAATCGCCTGATAAGACTATTTCCCTGCAAAGGGGTTCGTTAGTTGAGAAGACTTTTTCCCTAGGGAGTTAGTCTCAAAATGGGGCGGAGCTTCTTTGGGGTGTGTCAGTATCATCCAATGATCGTATGACGCTATTGGTACGCGAGCAGAGTAATCCGCCTCCTATCCGCTTAGCACATGAATTAATCCGCAATAAAATAAAACAATCAAAAATTAAACATGTATGAGTATGATAAATGATGTTTCTGTTTATCTTATCATCAAAAATTAATATTTTCCTTTTCTCAGTCATTCAGTCGAGAAGGCAAGGCAAAATCATTAGAATTTCCATTGGAACGATGTGAAGCTAAGAGATATGTTTGTTTCAGTATAATGTTTGTTTCGGTACAACTAAGAGATATGTTTGTTTGTTTCGGTATAATAAAACAGTTAAAGTATACCATTGAGGGAGTTAGCACGATTCTGGTTCCCCTCGACCCGACCTATTTCCCGAGGCGAAGCCGAGGAACCAGAATCGTGCTAACTCCCTCAATGATATACTTTAACTGTATAATATCATTCATGAGAACAGTCAAAATTGAAGAAATATTCTATCAATGTTTATCCACTACTGTATATTTTCTCAAAACAAGGTTTCTTATAAATAATCAGAATTGAATGTTTTGACGAACCATGAGTAATCAATTTGATACTTGAAAATCCAAAACAATATTACGGAGTGATTTTCGTACAAGGCGAGAAGGAAGAGATTATTGTAAGACATGTAAGGCACTGGGTTTACAGATAGTCAGCAACAAGAGTACAAAATAGTATACAATCCAAGATCAAGTCATCGTGGAACTAAATACCTATGATCATTCATTATTGCGGTATCGATACGGTACTCACACAAGGCAGGTCCTTCTAGTTCGTTAAGAGAAAGTTAACCAGATAATCTATAAATAATCTGAATAACTGAATAAAGTCTATGTGTTTGAAACATTGTTTCATTGTAAGATGAATGCTAGTAATAGGACGCTCAATATGCGTTGAGAACATTACAACATGCTGCGTTTTCGGGTCAAATCCATGCATTGGTCAGCTAATTGATGGTCGTTCCTCATGAGTGAGCCCTGGAGGATTAAAGAGTGAAAGGGCTATATAACTGAATAAAGATATATACGTAACTACACGCCTCCAAGTCATAGGGAACAACAAATTTAAAAGGAGGCCTTTGAAGAAAACTTGAGTACATTTACGAAGATTTTAACAGTTGTGCTGGTGTCACAGGTGTCTGACGCTTTATAAATCTTCATGACAATCAAATAGTTATAGCATAAGATATTATTCATATATATATAATTACCATGTCAGAGCAATAAATGTCACACACCTGTTGGAGCAAATCCGAACTTGGTTCAACGGTATTGATATTCGGCACGCCGAGAATCCATAGATTTAATACAATAGAAATGAAAACGATAAAAAAAAAACAACAAAAGAGACTTTGACAGTATGATAGTCTTTCATTATATATAATCTAAGATTATTATTATCACACATGTAACCTAAGAAATTTTGCATGTCTTATGGGGAAATTCACCTAAAAATTTGAGTCAAGGTGTGTTGTATAGAATATTCATCATTCAAACTCCAAACTAGTTTCCGTAAAAAGAGAGATTCTATTTTAGCAAGCCATGGGTATTTCGAGGTGCCATGAGTCACACCGTGAGAAAGGCGAGAACATTTTACTTTACAAAAGTATAAAAATTCTATTTATCCTAAAGAATTGACTCTAAACAAGGTAAATGTTACAAATACAGAAACGCCATTTTGGACCTAAATATCAAAATTGTCAATTGAGATGTTCCTACAAGTGTTTATGATAAAAGAGATGATTTTGAATTCGACATAGTAAATTTTCCCTGTTCCTAGATTAACGTTACGTTTAATAAAGATAAATTCTTTAGTTTAGACTTTGTTCATGTTATACTTCCTACCCAAATTAGGTGTATAAATGTTAGTTTTTTTTCACACAATTTCTTTGTGTAGGAAGTATGAGAGGAATAAACGAAATCATCATCCGGATAAAAATTAACCTCGGTCTGCTACGTCCTTCGGTATACATTGTATTTAGGACATAATTTTCAAAGTTTTTGGCCAGATTACATTGTTTAGATTGAGGATCACTGACGAGGGTTAAATACCCGAAACGTGCATGTTTAGCCAATGCTGTTAATTTATCTGTTCTAAATGATGCTAATGAATTTGGAGACGTTTAACATTTGTACCACTTGGTGAGTGTCACTGCTGGTGGACCAGGAGTCCCCGTTGATACATGTAATCAAGTTCGATCAATTTCGGTTGGTCGTTTCTTCAAAGGCATTTGAAAATTTCTGTTTACATAATTTTCTTAAATTTCTAAAACATGGGTCCTGTAGCATCATATCCCAGCCATCTTGCTACGTCTTTCGGTATATTTAGGACATAATTTTCACAGATTTTGGCCATATTACATTGTTTAGATTGAGGATCACTGACGACGGTTAAATACCCGAAACGTGCATGTCTGTACCATGCTGTAAATTAATCTGTTCTAAAATGATGCTTATGAATTTGAAGACGTTAAACATTTGTTTTCCTTTGTAATTTTTTTATTTATTCAATTTTAGCCCAGAGCATTATTAGTGATAAATATGTACATGGTGCATCTTTGCTTTGCTGGCCCTTTGTTCATGTGACATTACATCTATTTGAAATTCAAAGAGGTTAACATCTTAGCACCATCCCTCCAATGCTATTTTGAACATAGATTTTATTTTATATGCTACAATCATGCAACCCACTTGTTTGACAAAAAAGTGGAAAGGATATTAGATGTAGGATGCAGGATACAGGTTAGAAAGTGTATAGAATCTTATTCTATCTCATTCTATGATATCTACCTTAAGCCTATCCACCTCAATTCTAACCATTTCTATCCATCCCATTTTATGAAACTACTGAATCGACCCTACAGGAGCCGCACTCTTTCTGTAAAGTAAATGCAGAAGTTTAAATTCTAAAAGTAACACAAGGGCTCTAGTGAAATGAATTCGGGTGGCGTATGAAAAGCACTTTGGCTCGAAGCATCACTGATGAGAATTAAATATTCGAAACACGTGTCTGGTGCATGAAAATTGGTTTGAAATTTTCTTCAAGAAGGTATAGAGTTTGAACATTTTCGCATTATTAATATAAACACTTATTCGTTGTTGCAGTGTGGAGCAATTTAAATCGTTCCCCGTGACCTGATGTTTGTCAAGTGTATTTATTACTTCTTTCTGGCTTTGTCGCCTGAAAGAAGCTTTCTTTTGGCCCATTATCCATGACATCATATCTATATTTTTTTGCTATCTCGGAAACTTGCCATTTCATCGAAAAATATTGAAATTCAAGGAGGTTAACATCTTTGCACCATCCCCCAATACTATTTTAAACATACAAACTTGTTTGACCAAAAAAGAGGATAGGATAGATGTAGGGTGCAGTATACAGGATAGAAAGTGGATAGAATCTTATTCTATCCCATCCTATCCTAAGTTATCCACCTCAATCCTATCCACCTCAATTCTAACAATTTCTATCCCATCCTATCTTACCTCCTATCCTATCCTACATCATATCCACCTCGTTTTTCAATCCAATCTTTCTTTTCTAATTCTTAACTTATTAGCAGACAAAGATACTTATTTGATTTAATTAGATTCATTGAAAATTTTCACTTGACTTCAATGGGTAATATAAATTTTAATTGAATTAAAAACAAACTTTGAGGTTTTATTGTGATATTTTTGTTTCGTTCACTGCAAGTGCAATTATGGTATTTAATTCAATTTCAAGGAGGGTTTGAACACCAAGATGGCGGCGGCATTATTTGTTTTCTCGCTTCCTAGGAAAAGAACATTCTTAACTACCGTAAAACATTTGATACTCTGATTGATATACGCATTTGAGTATCCTGATGAAGTTTGAATAATTTCCGGCGTCATTTGAAGAAATTATGGCGATTTTCGAAATTTAGGACTTTGGGAGTTTTATCTATGAGCAAACAACGACGTCATTTCGACGTTATCGGAAAAAATGGTGTCACAAACCTTCACATTCAAAATGCAATAAAAACATTATTACTAAACGTATTGCATTGACACTTAGCATGTATAAAATAGAAAATTTTCATCACAGTGTATTCGTTTACAAATTTACGTTACAGGAAAGCGGATGTCACTTCATTGAAAATGGACGATTTTGGAAGAAAACATTGGAAAATATAAAGCCTTGTAATATTTTAATCCTAAATTCAATTTTTCCCATTTAATCATGAAATCATCTCTGGACATGTTTGATAATTTTGATAGTTTTTGACAAAGATTCATCCACAAGATTCCTAATGATTAACTAGCAATTACAGTAAATTGGCTCGAAATTGCATTTTTTTAGCGACAGTGTCATCTTTTATTCAAGTATCCTGCCTGCGTTTAAAACGCAATTCATTTTATCTTTTCCATATGTAAGTGCAATATATTTATCGATGTCTTGGATGTAAAATTAGAATAATTTCCAATAGCTTTACGAGAACTGGAATGACACTTTCAATATTATGACGTCATCAAGAAATTCACGAAAACGTCGTTGAATGCATATTTCAAAGTTTCATAGAAAATTTTCCTGTGGATAGAATCAAATGTAAGTTTGTATAGTCAAGGACAGACAAGAAATATTTAATTTCAGAATTTTTTAGAAAAATTGAATTTGGCGTCCAAGTGTTCAATACCTCCTTAATAGAATCCAAAAACAGCAATAATAACAGATAATTCACTACTTATGCATGAATCTGTATAAAGTCATTGAGTTTTAATCATAATCTCGCTAAAGGTGATGAGAATTAGATGAAGGTGGATAGGATAGGATGTAGGAAAGGATAGGATAGGATGTAGGAAAGGATAGGATAGGATGTAGAATAGGATAAGATGTAGGATAGGATGGGATAGAATTGAATTGGAATGAGGTGGATAGGATAGGATAGGATTGGATAGGATGGAATAGGATAGGTAAGAGCGGATAGGAGTTGGATGTAGGATGGTGGATAGGATATGATAGGATAGGATAGAATTGTCATATAAGTGGGTTGCAGTACTGTACTGAATCAACCCTACAGGAATTTTGGAGCTGTACACTATATATAAAGTAAATGCAGTAACTCCAGTTCTAAAACTAACGCAATAGGGCGCTAGTAAATGAATTTTGGTGGCGTATGAAAAGCACTTTGGCTGGAAACATGACTGATGAGAATTAAATATTCGAAACACGTGTCTGGTGCATGAAAATTGGTTTGAAATTTTCTTCAAGAAGGTATAGCGTTCTAACCATTCCGCATTATAACTTCTTACAATAAAACATATATTTCAATTCTGTGCATGGCTTTACAGTGACAAACTGTAAAATGTTGTTAAAGATAGACACTTCCTTAACCCTGAAGTAGAGGTATGTAATACATGTAACCATAGCCGTAAGTAAAATGTAAGTAAAAAGTTAGTGGAGAAACATTTATGACGCACCGATTTACTGTATGTATTCCCTATTTCTTATATCAAAAATAGATTGGGTGATATCACAAATTTCAATTCAATTTCAAATCAACAAAAGTTGTGATATCATTATATGGATTCACAAAATACGATATTATTTGTGAAACCAAACAGTCAAAACAGTAAATCGGCGGCTCATAAACATTGCATCATTATTTATGCTCAAGGCTGAACGAGAGGAGGTCGTAATGGTGAATATGACACGTAGCCAAGTTCGATCAACTTCGGTTGATCGTTTCTTCAATACATGCAAAAACTTTTGTGATCAAAATTACTTGAAATTTCTAAATTTCACAAATCTCTAAAATCTGGGTTCTGTAGCATCATACCCTACTCATCCTGCTACGTCTGGTACATTTGGGACATAATATTTTTCTCATTATTTTGTCATTTTACATTGTTTAGTTTGAGGATCACTGACGAAGGTTAAGTACCCGAAACGTGCATGTCTGGTCCATGATGTAAATTTATCTGTTCTCAAAATGATGCTATTGAATTTGAAGACGTTTAACACGTGAAGAGCGGAATTCTAACCATGAGCTAAAATGTATGCGAAAGAGCCAACTAGGGACAAAGGTTCTGTATTTTGTCAAAATTGTAGATTTCTTTTCATCCTCTGTGTAACTGATGACGGTATCAACTTTACAAAAACTATATCGTATGCTCATTATGTTAAGAAAGCAACTCTTTTATGAAAGTTCTTGAATGTATCATTATTTTCGGGTTTCCGTTTGTTTAGAAGGAGAATTGGCACATAATTTAACTCTTATACAATGAAAAAAAATCACAAAAATCAGATCGAAACAACACAATCTAAAACTATAAAGTTGCAGTAAACGAAAGCTAAAGAGTACTACAATGAGACAATACAAAGAAAACTGATCAGAATAACAGAAACATAGTAGGAGAGACAAATGAAACAATAGCTCTATAAAGATAACGACTTAGTGCAGGCAATGACTTGTAGAGTGCTTTCTTTCGTAATAAAAAGTATTTGTTTAGCCGTTAACAACACTCTGATTACATCACATCTAGGCAATTTAACTCCTGATATCGGTAGTTTATATAAACTCGGATATGATAAATCATGAGCAGAAATAGAAATAATTCTATTCCATGCAAGAAGGCTTTATTAGAAAAGAAACATTTTACGAAAAGGTAAGATTTAGATAAAGTCCATGTTTTCAGATATTTTTTCTAAATGATTTGATATATGTTTTTCGAAAATTCTTGGAAGTTCAATATGAAGTGATAAGATGAAAATTATCTTTCATATGTAGAAAAAGAGTGTTGTTGCCATGGTAACCATCTCAAAAGTTTGAGGCACTTTTTTAGACATAGCATGTTCGTAACCTTTGTTGCAATAGAAACGGGTACATTTATCAGTTGCAATAACCAAGATTTTTTTCTTGCAATCCTTTCTGTTATGAATATCTGAAATTATTTTCACACTTCATCGCCATGCCTCTTGTAAAGGGGTTACAGAGAGTGCCTTGATCAATAAGATTTTGAAACCTCCAATTTTTGGCTTGTAGAGACCCTATTTTGTTTGATTATCGTGTATTTTTATGGCGTAAAATTTCATAAAAGCAGAACGTTTAGGAGGTTTTCTTTTATGTGTCCAATATATATTGATCTTGAACTACAAGGAAATGTAAAATTTAAGTAAAACGTTGGCTTGGATAATGCATCTTTTTCACTGGAAATTGTATTTAATATGGTAACGATGACAACAGTCAGGACAACGGTTATGCTTTAATCTGTATGTCATGAGTATATTTTAAACTGTCCTTTTATGATAAAATTAACCCGCAATTGCATATAAAAATTTAAGGATATATAAGGATACAGAATCTTTTCAAAATTACTTTTGATGTTTAGTTTCATATCAAGCATAGTATATGCCGGATTTTTTTGCCAAATGATCAAAGAATTTTTCAAATTATTATTTGATTTTATTTGATTTTGTATTCTACTGCATCTAAAATATTCAATCTGTAACGATTTTGTATTTATAAAGTTTAAGTGCAACAAAAGATATAAGACTATTGAATATTTTTTCATGTTCTCTCCAAAGTAAAAACCAGTTAAGATTTTTCCATCTTATGTTTATTTGCGAAGTTAGTTCTAAAGTAATCGACAGATTTTCAATATTTTTACACGAAAACATTAAATGTTGAATATCCTCTGTTTCATTACAATGCATATATTTTTCAGTACTTTCTTTCTTCCACTTAAACATTTGTTTTCTACAACGTAACATATTTTGTATTAATTTATTGTTAAATTCTGCAAAATTTTTATCTAACGCTAATTTGATCTCAGGATGATAGATATTTCTCCAATAATTATAACTTTCCAAGTCTTTGGCCATATAACATTGTTTAGATTGAGGATCACTGACGAGAGTTAAGTAACCGAAACATGCATGTCTGGTCCGTGCTGCAAGTTAAACTGTTCTTAAATTATGCTATTGAATTTGAAGACGCGTAACATTTGTACCTTTTGGTGCGTGTCACTGCTGGTGAACCAGGAGTCCCCGAGGGCACATGTAGCCATGTTCGATCAACTTCGGTCGATCGTTTCTTCAACGCATTTGAAAATTTCTGTTATCAAAAGTTCTTGAAATGTCTAACGAATGGGTCCTGTGGCATCAGATCCTACAGATCCTGCTAAATCTTTTGGTACATATTTGGAAATAAGAACTTTCTAACTCTTTGGCAATATTGCATATTTTAGATTGATGATCACCGACGAGGACTAAGTACCCTAAATTTGCATGTGTGGTCCACGCTGTAAATTCAACTGTTCTTAAATGTTTTTATTGTATTTGAAGACTTTTAACAGCTGACATCCGAATTTTGTTCATAATATTTATGGTATCTTGAGGATTCAAATTCATAATAATCATCTTATGATATTTCATAAAAGAATTTACATTTTTTGGTCTTCAACATTAGAGTATTTATTATGAAAATAGAAAAGCCTTTTATTTTTAATGTTGTTATATTACCCACTTCAGATGGTTTTATTATCTTATAAAATTTCTGAAGGAATTTGAAATTATTGCATGTTAAACTCTTTAAATTCAATAGCATCGTTTAAAACCTGATAAATTTACAGCATGGATCAGACATGCACATTTCGGGTACTAAACCCTCGTCAGTGATCCTAAGTCTAAACAATGTAATATGGCCAAAAAGTATGAACTGAGGCAATTTGTCTTCCTATTTTGTTCATGTCCTTTAGTCCGTCCCTAAAAAAATGTCCTTTACGTATCTTATCCCCCTTTTTATCCAAGATTTAAAGTGAATTGTTCTCCTTTGGTTTTGAAATATTTAATCTTCCAAACAGGCTCATGGAGAATATCTTTTGAGTTCATTTTATCAATAGATATAAAATCTTTAAACAGATTAAAACTTATCAAAACTTCTTCGAAAAATATGGGTATTTTTTTTAGTTTCATATCAGTAGTATTCATTTTTAATAACATATTCATAATCAACATCGTAGGACTTTAACACCAATTCTCTGTAAGCAACAAAATGTTTTGGCCACGCATGTTCTCCATAAATGTCAGGAATAGAATATCATCAACATATTGTTGCCAAGTGACTTGGTTGCCATGGTAACCAGGTCATAAGATACCAAAGTATGAAAATTGAACAAGGTTAAAGCCTTACTGTGTCTTATACAAATGGTTCATAATTTCAATTATTATAAAATTAAAAAAAAAAGAGGCTATGAGATATTCAACCAAATTCATTATTTTTTTCAGATTTTACCAATACACATGGTTACCATGAAAATAAATATGGCTCATTCTAACAAAATTCTTCAAGACATTAAGTTTTATTTTCTGTTTTTAAATTGCTTTGATATAATAATTAGCCATTTTATTTATTATTTTGAAAGAACTTACAATAAACACTAAAATTAGTAGGATACTAAAGATCTCAATTTGCATAGCAGCTGTTTCCATGAGTTTGAAATACTAATAAATTGGACTTTCTGAGCTTGATAAATGATAATTATCACTTGATAGATAAAATACAGTTTTGTATCACATGTAATGCACACTTTTTAAAGGTAAAATAAAATTGGTGGGGTAAACGTTACCATGGCAACAATTTGATAAAATGTTGAATTTGAAGAATGAAGTGTTCTGATTCCATCAGAATTGACATTATTGATAGAATTAATTTCGATAAAAACAAGACATATTTTGGAATGGTTACTATGGAAACAAGACCGATTTACACAAAATTTCTTCTTGTTTTGGACTTTTTGAAGCTTTTGAAATCAAATTTCTGATGAGGTCACAAAGAAAAAAATCTGTTTTAAGCATAAGCATTAGAATACAATATTTATTCAGACTTTTGAAAAGATTCAATCCCTCTAAGATGAAGGCTGAAATTTACAGGATATCGAGATGATTGTCTTATTTGTCGATTGTTAAACTGTTGTTTATGGTTATTTCGACAATAGATTTGACATCGTATTCAGAATTTACAACAAAATACAGTATACTTAGTTTAAACATGTTTTTTGTCACAATGCATTATATATAAAGTAAGTACAAGTATGTGGGATTAGAAAAGAAGTTTAAGGTTACATTAAGGTAGAAGCTTACATTAAACTGCAGTATACTTCTATATGTGTCTTTTGAAAACATCACGTCCTCTTGATTAGGGAATTACTTGGAGGATAGGTGTCTAGATAGTCAGCTAACTGATGGGTAAAACACGTTTCCGAGAAATAAGTCAGACATTTTACTCATATCTTAATTACATTAATATACTTCAATCTACATATTCATGTCTAGTGTAAACATCTAAGTACCCTGAATTAGAAACTAAAATTGAAAATGTACAAATGACACATCTTTGACAGATCTTGTGCTTTAAAAAATTAATTCTTTCATCATCACTTTGTACTAATTGATGGTTGAATAATCGACAAGAGAAAGGAAGGGATCTCCAACAACACTCGGTTGCAACATCCACAGTAAAACACCCTATGCAAAAAAGAGAAGACAATCGCAGAAAGAGATGCAAAATAGACAAGGAACACCAACGCACAACAAAGAAACATCAACACACAAAAGACTTCAAAAAAACCAACGAGACTAATGGGCAACCGGTGCCGACATATGACGCTCACCTACTTCGCCAGTGGCAAATAGTGTAGTTATTTGTAAAACGTGCGCGTGCACAACCCTTCCACTGTTCTGTTACCAAGAAGTTTCGTAAAACGCATAAAAGTGGTGTAAAATGACCATCTCACTTTAAGATGACTATACAAATTGACAGCATAGCGAAGGGGCCCAATATAATGTGAACATTAGCAAAATAATCACTTCCGGTTGCAATCAATGTCACTCTGAATTTTGCAATATTTTGAACTTTTCTTTTACATTTTTCTAGAGGAGTACGAATCTAAAAAACAGAATAAAATGACTTGTTTCTTCTCATTAAGCAATCAAAAAATCGTAAGAGAAATCGACCATGAATTTCATTTCGACTTCACAGAGGAAGAATGTTTTGTTTTGCACATCCGCCATATTACTATATTTTATCTGTTTTGTAGTATGGAAGAGGTATCTTGATGTGTTTTGGGGGTTTAAAACGTTTCTTCCTTCAACAATATTAATTTTCTTCAAATTCGTCACGCTCTTGCTACGTAAACCCGCCATTAGACAAAGTAGATAAAAACTTAAAGTGAAAATATCTCTTATACGTTTAATAATCAATAACATTCACGAAATGAAAATAATAAAAAAAAGTGTTGTGTTAGATCTTGAAATCTCGTAACTAACGGTGTATGCTGTATTCCGTACGACCAATACTAAGCTCACAGTGAAAGAAAATAAATTTAAATGGGGAGCTCAGCATGACGTCGTTGACATTCTCCAAAGACTGAATGTTAAACATCGGTGAAGTCATGCTAAAATTAAAATAGAAAACTCCCCATCCAAATACATTTTCTGGTCAATCCCCCTATAACGTAATTTAATTCTAATCTGGTCATAATGCTGACAAAGTAGAAAAAAACTTCAATTTTGTTTTCGATTTCTGAAGTAAGCTGCGCGGATAGTAATCAAAGCTAAGGCTCACATTATAACATTTCAAAACCAATTTTCTTTATTACGACCGCTTTGTGGACTAAACATCCAGAATCCAGAATGGTGGATGATATTCTGTCATAGACCATTTGAACCATCCAACCAAAGATTGTACTCTATATCTTCCAAAATAGAAGTAACCGGATGTGACAGTTCTACCGAATTGAAGCGACGGGTGTTGCATGCAAGCAGGAGATGCTTACTCTTCCTGGGCACCTGGTCTCACTCTCATATCGGGAGTTCGCTTCTTTTCATATGGTGGAGGTTTTTGTTTTTGTTTGCTTTGGTTCCTGTTTTATCCTGATTTTGTATGCCTTCGGTTTCTGATTTTCTGAATAATCGATTTTGTACTGTAGACAGGGATATGGTCATTATCCATATTTGTCATTGCATCGAACTGTGCATCTGCAGAATTATTTGGATCCGCTTAACATATTTGGTGTATGATAAACGAAATTAAGTCCAAAATATTGAAACTATGTGTATAAATTATTTCGTAATCTTGGTTGTCTTTTGATGTTGGACAAACCTTTGTACTAGGAAAACAGATTATTTTCAATAGGGTCCGTTGTGGGAGTTATCTCCTTTTGGTAGAAAATTTTAATCGGAAAATAGTTCGACAAATGATACAAAACTTCACGTTTCCGATTTGAATTGCGCGGACAGTGATTCTACACCAAAAAAAGCAGTCATATTAAATGTGTGTATTCCCATCGAATCATGGACGTGAACAAATTGAGTACTTACCCATTATGTCTTGTTAAGAAGTACAACTCCACTTAAGAATCAGGCCAAGATAATAAATGAAAATTTTGCTAAGCTTTGTATTTCTATACAGAAATATATGTGTTGTTAAAATAAACAGAGGTTGAACATATATAGTATGAAGTATAGAGACAAACGATTGATTTTCTTGAATGCATGTATGTATTTTATGCATTGTATTCTTAGATTAATAAAAAAATTAATTGTTCTCAATTAATTACGATCTTAAAGAGGAAATGGCAAACAAGCAAATATAATTATCCACAGATTTTGAGTATTTATCAGAAATGATGGCATATATGTTATAGATATGTTTAAAAATTAAATTCCAAAGCTACTGTCAAATGCCAAATTTAGATTATCCTGATTTCGGTACATTTTTGGACATAATAATTGTCACACACTTTGGTCATATTACATAGTCTATATTGACGATCACTGACGAAACTTAAGTACCCGAAACTTGAATGTTTGGTTCATGCTGCAAATTTACCTGTTCTTAAATGATGCTATTGAATTTGAAGACGTTTAACATTTACAGTACCGACTGTCATTGTACAGCACTGTTCATCATTAAAATATGAAATTGTCCATATTGAAATATATGTTCTATAGTACCAATTTTGTTGTACGAGACACGTGTTTCGGATTCTTTAATCCTAGTCAGTAGTACTTCATGTCAAACGGTTTAAATAAAGCCAAAGTCAATTTTCCTGGCGTCATCCACAATACAGAGCTTTAATTTCCTTTTGCCAAAATAAGCGGCTCCAAAGTTTGTGTAGGGTTTATTCAGATGCGTATTTAAGTGAAAAACATGGCCAAAAATCGTTGGTGGGTAGGCGTATACGTAAGGAGCTTTATTTTAAACATGACAAAAAATATGCAGAAAACCAGCTAAGGAAAGAGCTATGCAATGAGGGAGATACCCCTTACTTTTAGAAATTTAGGTCTAATTTGATGACAGAATATTTAGAATATATTTCAATGCAGTGCGTAAACACTAAAACTAGGTGAGAGATATCCTCGGTGACTTACAGTCCTCCAGTAGCGATACCAGCCAAGTGGTTGAAATTGGCAGTATTGAAATATATGTTCTGTAGTACCAATTTTGTTGTACTAGACACATGTTTCGGATACTTTAATCCTCGTCAGTAGAAATTCCAGTCCAAATGTTGTGTAAGCGTATTAAGTGAAAAACATGGCCAAAAATCGTTGGAGGGTAGGCGCAAGGAGCTTAATTCTAAGCATGACCCAATTAATTATGCAGAAACCCAGCTAAGTACAGAGCTATGCAATGAGGGAGACACCCCTTAGTTTTAGAAATTTAGGTCTAATTTGATGACAGGAAATTTAGAATATATTTCAATGCAGTGCGTAAACACTAAAACTAGGTGAGCGATATCCTCGGGACTTACAGTCCACCAGCAGCGATACCAGCCTAGTGGTTGAAATTGACAATATTGAAATATATATTTTATAGTGCCTATTTTGTTGTACAATGTACACATGTGTTTCAGATATTTTAATTCTCGTCAGTAGTACTTCATGTCAAACAGAGATACACAAGAAGATGAAATGATATGATACATGTAAAGCTTCCGTTACAAAGAACCCCAGCTGATGTATCTTTTTACCTTACCCTTATTTTTGATTGCCATCAATTTTATAAAACCTTCATTTGATTATTCTTTTTTTTAATAGCCATGTCTCCAAAACCTAAGGTGGCTATCATAGTCATGGTTGGGTTGGCAGTTATATGTGTTTATGTTGATCGTACAAGGAGATTTCAGAAGCCATTAGCAGCGGGTTTAATCAAGCAACTGAAGATGCAAGTATACAATATCATATTTCTTTATTTGTTTCTCTGCTGTCCTTTTTTTTAATATTCTTACTCACAGAAGATCAATAATTTTTAATTTATAAGGAATATTTGGAAAAAAAACATTGTGTCATTAAAGATTCCTGATCCAGTGGTAGTGTTAATGAGCCACAATGATATCAGCCTCTACTTTCCCTATAATCTTATTATGAGATTAGATGGGACACATCATTGATAGTTGTTGGAATCGAGCTCCTATGAGTTGTATGCTTTTTGAATGGAATTATCCTTTAATATCCCTTTTCGACATAATTAATTCTATAAAATATGAAATGTATGACGAATTAAAAATGTTGTAATTCATTAAGTGCTCAAGCACAACAAATAATAATGTTCTTTCTGGCGTCATATATTACGATTTCAATAAACAAAAAGGATCTGACATGAGCCATATAATAAAAAAAAAAAAAAATGGTGTAAACAAATGTTGGAAATTCTTTCGTTTAATATATTGCAGGCCTTCCTCAAGGTCAATAACAACGGCTAATTCAACTGTTCAAGTAGCGACTCAAGTCTGCAGAGATCGTTATGGTGAAATAGTGACCATGCTAAAGTCAATGTTACTCATAACAAAGGCCCGCTTGATGCTATATGTTTTTGTTGATAAAGAGAATTATAAGAGGATGAATGATACGGTAAATGTTAAACATCTTCAAATTTATTTGCATAATCTAAAAGCAGATACATCAACAGCACGGACCAGACATGTACGTTTTGGTTCTATAAACCTATTTTTACAAAACAACCCACCTAGTCCCACAACTTGAAATTCAACTTTATATCTTATAAGGTAGAATTTCAATTCTTTATTTCATTTTGGCTGTGTCTAAAAATCACATTGGATGGAAGGATCACCGATGAGAATTTTTAAATCCGAAACACGTGCCTGATGCATAATAAATTGGTTTGAAATTTTCTTTGGAAGGTATAGAGTTGGAACACTTCCGTATACTTATATTCATATAAAAATGGAAGTAAGAAATTTAAAACGGTTAAAAGACTTTTAAGCGAAATTCTTTAGCTTTTTAGCTCACCTAAGGGAAGCTCAGGTGAGGTACTATCACAGCATGCCATTTAATGTCCGTCGACCGTCTGTCGTCCCTCCGTCCGTCGTAAACTTCTCCAGAATAGGTAGGTATGAAGTAATAATGGTCCCCTACAAATGTTGTTGTTTTTTCGTCCGGATCCACCACAGGAAAAGGTAGGTACCCTCAAACTTCCTCTTCAGAACCGAAGCACGTTTCGACAAACCTAAAGGATCAGAAGGAAATAAGGAGATGTCTTAAAAAGTATTCCCCGCAAGGGGTTTGACATTAAGTGTTTTAAATATTCTATCTTACATGGTCGCCATAGCACTTCTATATAGACAACCTCAGACAGTGCATGTTTTGTGAATATTTCTTTCATTTCATGCGTGAACATAGACGGTGGATGCGGCTAGTCAAACAGGGGATGCTTACTACTCCTGGGCACCTGCCTTGCTTGGGTCCGTCGATGCTCAGTTGGTGCACTATTGTGAGTGCTGTTGAGATTGTCGTCAGGATCTTCGTTATCTCATTTGTTATTTTTGGGTCCATTTCAAAGTCAAATTTTTGACGCGTTTTGACGTCTTTTCCGACTTAGCCAGAATTCGCATTTTTGCACTTCATTTCTTAGATAACTGAATAAATGTATTATTTTACACATTCATTTTCTTCCTATTTGAAATATTTAAGTTACTACATGCTTTGATGTGTATTTTATGCTAAAATCGTAATAAAAAAAAAAAAAGATTTTTGTTCTGATGTAAAAAAGAAGGAGGGGTGATTTTCAAATGTTTTCAATTTCTTTTCCATAACGACATTTCAGATTTTGTTGAATCTTGGTAGATATGAGGTACTTATGGTCCCCTACATGTGTTTTTTTTTTCGTCCGGATGCATCAACAGTTGGTGCCTCAACAAGCAAAAGTAGGGGAGGGGGTTACATTCCATTGACAAACTTCTTGATAAGAGCCTATCGACAAACTGAAAGCATCATGATGATCTACAAAGATGTCTAAAGAAGTGTTGTTATTTTTGGTTCCACTCAGAATTCAAGGGTTTTTTTTAACTTCTTGTTTGATATGCTTAGTTCAGGTGAGCGATCATGGTCCTCCCAGGTATCTTGTTCTTGAAAAAACTGGAGGTGATATCAAACAACATTCTCAGCATCACCCTTAGCAAAAACGCAGGGCAGTGCATGAGATGCAAAAGAGACAAGGAACATAAAAACACAAAAAAATTGATTTAGCATGATAATTGTTGTTGGTTGACCTTGCGAATCGTAAGTTATATATAGATAGTTGTTAAATCTTATTCCCTTTTACATCGTTATAAACAAAAATTTGTTTTCTTTCACAGTTATTGGACCTTAAGAAAAAATATCCTGACAATCTTACTTTCAAAATCCTGTTTGTGGCATATCCGGGAATAGGCCAAACTGATTTTGCTGAAAGATTCCATCCGTGTCAAATCACTCGAATCTTCTTTCCGGTTTGTACAAAATATCTGCTGACTGTCCACTGACTGTCCGCGTGACATGCTGTGCTTTGAGAATCTCAAAACTTTAGTTATGTCTAAATCATCTTTGAAATTTATCAAAATAGTTTATTCTTAATTAGCTATACATGTTGATCGGACAAAGCTTACCTTAACCAACGAAAACTTGTGTTTATAATGTGGTTAACATTTACGAAATTAATGTTTGAGGATAACTACAAAGAAATTGATTGATTTTGAGATTGTGTAAAATCATTCTAACATGTGAATGTATTATACAACTCGTTACATGGAATGTTTTTATCTTGTTAGAGATTACTGCCTGATGTTGATTCTGTTGTTTACGTTGACACGGACATATTATTTTTCCGCCCGGTTGAAGAACTTTGGTCGATGTTACATAATTTCAACAGATCACAAGTGATTGGAATACCTCCTGAAGACCCACACCGTACGGGATGGTACACCCATGTGGCTAAACATCCCTCTTATCCCCAAACAGGTAAGTTTACACTCTAAATTGCCATCATAATACTAGATATAAAAATATGTTATATATATAACAAACAATAAATCACCATTTTTGGACGTATATATCAAAATTGTAAACGGAGAAATTCATGACAGTGTGTATGACAAAAAAGATAATTTAGGATTCAACACATTTATTTTCCCAAGCTTAAGGTCCCTTCACATATATGCGAATCTTTTAAGCAAAATCTTGCAAATAAGTAAAATCTTTCAAAGTTTGCGAAATTGTGAACGAAAATGTCCATTTTAATTTGAAATGTAACGAACAGCGATCGCAGAGGATCCAGTAATTGCGAATCGCATAAGAATTATATTAACCTTAATAAGGTCACACAGTACGATCTTGTAAGGGAGCAACCATTTGATTTGAGGGGGAGGACAGGAAGACTTCTGCTGGCCGGAAATTCTTTCGGCCATTTCAAGATCCGGATTTTTTTTTCGCCGGCCCTTGGGGCCGGTTTATATATTTTCAATTTTCCAATGTTTGAAATAACTCTAAAGTTTAAATTATAGAGCGTTATTTTTCAGCGTTATTTAATATCAAACACGGAGTTAGAAAAGGTGCCAAGAAAGAGTATATTAATTCATCTCTTGCCAGCAGATCACTTCAATCTGATTTCTTGAATGGCATATGAAACCTATAATCTTTTCACTGAAATCATACTCAACGCAGACAGACTATATGGTGTTAATGACTTTTGAATTTCATTTCATTTCAAATAAAATAAAGTTTGTTCATTCTTATACTTAGTTTATGATGCACCAAAAAGTGTTTACCGAACATGTGGAAAGGTCGGAAGAGAAGAAGGGATGGGGGTGGGGGGGGGGGGGTGGAGGGGGGCACAATTTCATGATCCGGGAAATAAATGCCGGCACTTCGGGCCGGAATTTATTTTCCTAAAATCTCGATATGGATTTTTTTACACAGTCTTCCTCCCCCGATAAAAATTAAATGGTTGCTCCATAGTTGGTCTTATTCTTTCCATTCAATTGTGTCATTGTTGAAACATGGTCAATTAAATAAAAGGATAAGAGACACTAAATTTGAATCGAAACTATTAAAAAGATCATCAAGCGCCCTCTGCATACCGCGCTAAGATAAGTCATCGAAAGAAAATTGTATTTGGAACTGAACCCATTTACAATTTTTACCAGCATAATTGCATACTAACGAACCGTGGCGATGGGATTCTTGGAGGGATTATGTTCAACTTCCATCAGTCTTATCCTTTTTCCTAACACGGGATTCTAGGACGGATTCTGTCAACATATCCTTTGTCCTCACAGAGGGTTGGTAGGATTATTAAGCTTTCGCCAACTCAAGCAAGGTCTGTTTGTTGCGCGTTCACTTACTTAGCGGGCCTTCACCAGATTTTTTTTATTTCTATGTATTCATACTGCAATACAATTACCGCGGATTCTTTTTTCTCTATGTAGTACATATATATAATCCGCAAATATAAAGGAAATTGTTGTAGCTTATTGTAGGGAAAAAAGAGGGGGCTGGAATTTTGATTGAACTATATGATTACATGGAAATAAAAAAAATTGTGTGTACAAAAATAGAAATAAACCGAAGCAGCACACAATAACAATGGTATCGATGTAAATAGCAGATTACCCTCAAAAGTCGGCTATAGAATGTACAGAAATCTAAAAGCGCTACTGGCGTACAGACTTACGGACGGATGGACAATCCAGATTGCAAAACTGTAGAGCTATTGTTGACGTTGTAGTTACATGTTGTGATGGTTCATTCGAAGCGATCATTATCATTTTAATCAATAGTTATAATTCGCAACTATTCGTCATAAAATTGGTTTTGAATTCGCTATGATACACAGACATTTGCTACGTCTCTTACTTGTTCGCAAAACACTGATATGTACATTACGGTATGAAATATGCAAATTAAGAGGTAACAATCCATTTTATTTGCGATAGTCAACGAACGCATAGCGAAGACGTACCGAGTGTTTAACGTGTTGAAACGGATTAATACGAATGATGGACACAATTTTTATTCGTCAAAATATTTTAAACATTTTCAAAATTTGTCGACCAATAAAACTAATGACAACGAATTTAATCCATACGAAATCAACAACGATGTAAACGTTGATATGCTAATGATGTAAACGTTGATATGTTAATGGAAACGAATTTTGCTAAAACCTTATTCACCAGTTCAAGAAAGCTGAGGTCGGAGGAATGTGAAGGGGCCTTTAACGTTGATGTTTCTAAACTATTGTCAAACTATATTTACAAATCTCAACTCATCTGATTCTCTATGTACTAATGATTTGAATTTTAAGTCACAATTAAACGTTTTGGTCATGTATTCCGCTGTCATACAAACTAATAAATACATGTTGGGATTAAACTAAATCAATTCAATCTCCTTTTTTAATTCATATCAATACATGTAACGGAGTTCACAATCTGTCTTTTATGCTGACTAGATAAAAGAAGGATCAAAAGGCTAAATCTCCATCGAAAATGCATAGGAACAATCAATCGCCTTATATACTTTGCATGTGATTCTTGTATCAACAGACCTTTTGACTTGACACAACCTTGTTTCAGTGTAAAAATGCATTCAGATTTACAATGACGATACGAGGGGTGATTAGTATATTGTGCGCCTCGGTGTTCTGGAATGCAGAATGTACTCTGCTGATTAAATATTTCCAAATAGGACAAACAATCAGTTCACTTCTGATACATTTACGGGAAAATGCGTGAAAATATAAAACTGAAGCGCCGCGGAAAGCTCACTAGTTAAAGGTGTGGTTTTCCATCAGAACAATGCTCCTGTTCACAAGTCTGTCACTGCCATGGCTGCCATTCATGACTGTGGCTTTAATTTGAATGAGCATTCCACCTTATTCACCTGATCTTGCTCCATCAGACTTTCATCTATTCCAAAAACTGAAAGCAGCTATTTCTGTCTCCCACATTCAAACTAACAGTGGATGGCTTTCTGACCAGTCAAGATAAGGAGTTCTTAAAAATTGGAACTTTAAACACCGATTGCAAAAGTGTATGTATACTGAAGGGGATTATGTAAAAGACGTCAAATTCTTCAATACGAGGCTCACAACATATCAATCAGCCCTCGTATGACTGCATGACGGACCTTGTCCATATCCTCTTAGAGACAAAGGCCCAGACCACCTGCTGTATCAGAATGCTGGTCGGAATTCTCTTATGACTGCATATATGATCTCCAGATGACAAAGCACGGGCTGTTTGGTACATGTAGCCAAGTTCGATCAACTTCGGTTGATCGTCTGTCTCTTCAACGCATTTGGAATTGCTCTGTTACAATATTTCTTGAAATTTCTAAAACGTGGGACCTGTAGCATCATATCCCACCCATTCTGCTCACAGGCTGCAGACACAATCCCCCTTTTCCCCCTTCTTTAGAGATTTATGGTCTAGAATGTTAAACGTCTTTAAATTCAATAGCATCATTTAAAACCTGATAAATTTACAGCATGGACCAGACATGCACGTTTCAGGTACTGAACCCTCGTCAGTGATCCTCAGTCTAAACAATGTAAGATGGCCAAAAAGTATGAAAATTATTATGTCCAAAAATGAACCAAAAGACGTAGCAGAATGGGTGGGAAATGATGCCATAGGACCCACGTGTTAGAAATTTCAAGAAATTTTGTAACAGAAAATTTCAAATGCGTTGAAGAGACAGACGATCAACCGAAGTTGATCGAACTTGGCTACATGTGCCCTCGGGGACTCTTGGTCCACCAGCAGTGACACTCACCAAGTAGTTCAAATGTTAAACGTCTTTAAATTCAATAGCATCACTTAAAACCTGATAAATTTACAGCATGGAACAGACATGCGCGTTTTGGGTACTGAACCCTCGTCAGTGATCCTCAGTCTAAACAATGTAAGATGGCCAAAAAGTATAAAAATTATTATGTCCAAAAATGAACCAAAAGACGTAGCAGAATGGGTGGGAAATGATGCCACAGGACCCACGTATTAGAAATTTCAAGAAATTTTGTAACATACTCTGACGTTTACATACCTAGATGTCAGAGAAAATTCAATTTTCTGAAATTATTCAACTGTTCTTGGTTTCAGGACGCATATTTCGTAAATCTGAAATAATTCATCTATGCAATCAACATAGCACAGTCACTATAAATTGTGTTGGTCGTCGGTGAAAAACCATTTATTCTTATTTTTTCTAGGTCGAACTTTTTACTGGTAACATTCTAGTTTGGCATTGTCACAGTCAGCACTGCTTGTGTCTGGCCCCTGGTATGCAATTACGACACAGCTGCAAACTCTAAATCACTATTAGATATGATCCACGTACATGTCTTTTTACAAAACACCGCAAACAACTCTAGTTTTAACTTTTTCGGTTCTTGTCGCTTTTCACTTGTCATCTTGCAGCCATTTACCCTGCGTAAAACCTCTAATGAAACAAGGACTCTGATTGGCTGAAGACTTACACTCATGTCTGCTCAGGCAATCAGAGTTCTTGTTTCATTAGAGGTTTTGGGCAGGGAAAATGGCTGCAAGATAACAAGTGAAGAGCGACGAGAGCCGAAAAAGTTAAAAGCAGAGTTGTTTGCGGTGTTTTGTAGAAGACAGGTACGTGCATCATATCCAATAGTGATTTAGAGTTTGCTACTGTATCGTGATTGCATACCGAGGGCCTGACACAAGCAGTGCTGACTGTGACAATGCCAAACTAGAAAGTTACCAGTAAAAGGTCGACCTAGAAAAAAAAAGTTATTGGTTTTTCACGAACGACCAACACACTTTATAGTGACCGTGCTATATTGATTGCATAGATAGATTATTTCAGATTTACGAAATATGCGTCTTGAAACAACGAACAGTTGAATAATTTCAGAAAATTGAATTTTCTCTGACATCTAGGTCTGTGAACGTCAGAGTTCAAGACCTTAAATCTCTTAAAGAAGGGGGAAAAGGGGGGAGGGATTGTGTCTGCAACCTGTGATTCAGCTACGTCTTTCGGTACATTTTGGACATAATAATTTTCACACTTTTTTGGCCATATTACATGTTTGACTGAGGATCACTGACGAGGGTTAAGTACAAAAAGTACCCGTAACGTGTATGTCTGGTCCATGCTGCAAATTTATCTGGTCTTAAATGATGCTATTGAATCTGAAGACGTTTACCACTTCCAAACTTCTTACACCAGAACATATCGAAAATGTGAAAAGATAACGACAGACGAACACATGACGCCATGAAAATAGCTCACTTTGTTAAAGTAAGGTAAAGAGACAACAGCAATACTAAGGATAATTAATTTTTCAAAATTCCTTTTGTGTTTCTACAAAATATATGAAAAGACATCAATAAAACAAATTCTTCCTTCAAATTTTTACAGACACAATAAAGTCTATGTAACTCCCATCTTTGCGCTTGTAATGTTTGTTAAAGAGGGCTGCTTATTGTGACGTCATAGACATCCTGCGACTTGAAGAACACATCAGCACAACGTCAAGTCTCAGATGTCTAGGACTTCACGAAAAGTAGGGCCCTCGAACAAGCATTACAAGCGCAAAGATGGACGTTACATAGATTTTATTGTGTATGTAAAATGTTCATGATAAAGACCACGTGGGCGAAAATTTGAAGAAAGACTGTTTTATTGATGATTTTATACCACTTCCCTGAGGAAGGATACTCTTGGCATAAATGAAAATAATTTTTATGGAGGGAATTGATTTCTTCTGTTTTATATGAAAATGAGGCTGTACCACTTACACTCTTTTCTTCTTTCAGGTGTCAACACTGGTGTGTTGGTAATGAATCTTACACGATTACGTGCATTAGATTTCCCTTCCAAGATTGTGGACCTTTATAAAATATGGTATTCTAAAATTAAGTGGGGAGAGCAAGATGTCGTCAACATTTGGCTTCATTATAACCCGGGTATAATTCATGTATACATTGAGATTAATGTAAAACACAAGAATATATCAAGTCATTCTAAAAACTTGGATTTATCTTTTGAATCTCATGAATATACAAAAGTATATTTTACAATCATAATAAAAAGTTGCGAATAGTTTAATCACTTTTCGAAAATGGACATTGCATATCCTTATGAAAACTTTTGTAAATATGACCTTTGTTAAATAATGCCCTCGGAACCTGACCAACATCACAAATAGGCCAAAACAATAGACACAGGGAAAGATTTTTCCGTCATTTTACAATAACCTTGAAATTAAAACCTTAAATTGGCAAACCCAAATGTATTGTACCAATGGGATTAGTAACTTTTATTTGAGTGGAAGGCAGAGATAATTTGTTGATCCCTATCGTAGGCTTTCTTGTGTTTGTCTACAATAAGGAATCAGAATTTGATAAATACATTTGAATGTGGCTTCAAACGCGTGAATATCTTATTTATTTATTTTCATTTATATAACACTATATAATTTTTTTTATTTGATACCTATTTCCTGAAACACTTTAAATTTAAAGTACACATTTCATATGAAAATTGTCAATGATTTATCAATTATGTATGGACAAAATAATTTTATGAAAGCAATTCAAGATTAACAAATTATTCATAAATGAAAATACAGAATTTAAGGAGGGGTTGAACACCAAGATGTTGGCGGTATTTTTTGCTTTCTCACTTCCTAGGAAAAGTACAGTCTTTACTTCCTTAAAACATTTGATACGCTGATTGATATTCACATTTGAGTATCCTGATGAAGTTTTAATAATTTTCGGTGTCATTTGAAGGAACTATGGCGATTGTCGAAATTGTGGACTTTGGGAGTTTTATCCATGAGCAAACAACGACGTCATTTCGACGTTATCGAGGAAAATGGCGTCAAAAAACATTAATACCAAACGTATCGCATTGAAACTTTGCATGTATAAAATAGAAAATTCTATCTTCATCACAGTGAATTTGTTGATAAATTAACATTACAGGAAAGCAGATGTCACTTCATTGAAAATGGACGATTTTCGAAAGAAGAATTGGAAAATATAAAGCTTTAAATTATTTAATCCAAAATCTATTTTTTTTTTCTTATTTAATCATGACATCATCTCTGGATATTGTTGATAATTTTGTTAGTTTTTGACAAAGATTCATCCACAGAATTTCTAATAATTAATCAACAACCACAGTAAATTGGCTCAAAATTGCCATTTCTTGAGCGACAGTGTCATATTTGATTCAGTATCCTGCCTTTGTTTAAAACACAATTCATCTCATCATTTCCATATTTAAGTGCAATATATTTATTAAGATTTTTTATGTTAAATCAAAATTAATTTCCCATAGCTTTACGAGAACTGGAATGACACTTTCAATATTATGACGTCATCAAGAAATTCACGAAAACGTCGAGTAATGAATATTTCAAAGTCTCGTAGAAAATTTTCCTGTGGATCGAATCAAATATAAGTTTGTATAATCATGGACAGACAAGAAATATATAAATTCAGAATTTTTGAGAAAAAGGACTTGGTGCGCTAACCCCTCATATCGGCCCTACAATTTCGAAGAAAAATGCGTTTGACAAACGAATTATTGATTATCACTTTTTGCAATGTTGAATGTTTGAGAAGTACCGCGTCATAATTTTGAGCCCTCGTAACGTCACGCGCGTGATGTATGACGTCATCTTTTGACGTCATTTCCCCTGCATGACACAAAACTAAGGAAAATCATCGTATTTTACACACAAAACTTCAAAATTCATCTACGCTCCAGGCCTCGCCAACGAATTTTTTTATGCAAATTAAAAGGCCGATCAGAAATCCATCGATTGATACCAAAATATTCATGGGCAAGGCCTGGAGTGCTACTTGATTTTATAGCTTTGTATTGAAATATAGCTCATTTATTGATATTTTGAATGATTTCAACGTTTGTAGATGTTTTGAGCGACGTATTGTTCAGTATAGGACAGTGAAATCAAAAAAGGCTATCCCGATTTTGATTCACCATACATTTGACATTTTATAAACTAGAATATTATGGATATATGAACAACTTTGAAAATAGGCCGAAATGGCAGGTTACCGCACCTACTCCTTTAATTTTGCGTCCATGTGTCAATACCTCCTTAATAGAATTGAAAATAACATTGCATTATCGCCCCTGTTCAGAGAATTGCTTTATATAGGGCTGCAAAATCAGCATGAGGAATTATGGGATTAAATTGACTTTAAAACTCTGCTGCGGAGGGAATAAAGCATCGCTGCCGTGCATCGGGGTATGTGTGTGTGTTTATGCGTGGAAGTCAAAGAAGCCATCATTGAAACATCAAACCTGCCACAAATGTTCCCCATTGGAAGGGGATGAACCCTATTTATTTTGATGTTCAAGGGTCAAAGTCAAGGTCATTGTGAACTTAGGCTTAAAATCCTTGTGAACAGCACAGAAGACAAAGCAATCATCATCGAAACATCAATCTTCCAGAAATGTTTCCCATAGGAAGAGAAGGAACCCTATTGATTTTAAGATCATTACGAACTTTGGCTTACAATCCTTGTGAACAGCATAGAAGACTAAGCAATCATCATACTAGATACATAATGTTCTTCATTTGGAGAGAAAGAACCACATTAATTTGTGAGGTCAAGGGTCTATGTCACTTTGGAGTTTATTTCAAAATCATTTTGCTGATGAAATAGAACATGCAGTAGCGAGGGGATGCTACGCTTACGTTGTCTTTATTTAAAAAAATGAAATGTGTCTGTAAGACAAAGTTGGTATATTAAGCTCTTAAATGGATACCAATTGGGCTTCAAATGCCACAAGGGGTCTAAGATGGGCATTTTGACCAGATTCTGTCAACATGGGACCCATTTTGGTACAAGATGGGAATTTTGACCAGATTCTGCTTACATGGGACCAATATGGGTATAAGATGGGCATTTAGACCAGATTCTGCCCAAATGGCATATGGGTCTAAGATGGGCGTTTTACCAAATTCTGCCAACACGGGACCCATTTTGGTACAAGATGGGCATTTTGACCAGATTCTGCTAACATGGGACCAATATGGGTATAAGATGGGCGTTTTGACCAGATTCTGCCATCATGGGACCCATTTTGGTACAAGATGGGCATTTTGACCAGATTCTGATAACATGGGACCAATATGGGTATAAGATGGGCATTTCGACCAGATTCTGCTCACATGGGACCCATATGGGTCTAAGATGGGTATTTTGGCCAGATTCTGCCAACATGGGACCCATATATCCATGTTTGCCGGGGGTACTGTTAGTTAAGGGATAACGATGGAACTATCAAAGCTGCAAGGAAATCAATGGTCATTGGAATATAAATTTTTGTCTGTTTGATATTAGAGAGGTTTAGTTACAAGTGCTCTCAACGTGTACGTATGACTTACAAGTACACGTCATCGTTTGACGTCACAATCCGAAGACGTCGTTTAGTTATACGTACGAACCGGAGAAGGTCTAGCTATAGCTATGTTGGAAGGTGTACGTGTAGCTAGTTTCTTCTCAATCAGTTTAATCTTCGAGAAATGTACATCGAGATTCGTAAAACCTCGACGTAAGGAAAGTTAGAATCCTAAACGTGTTTTATAACACCGAAGTCTGGAAGTTCGATCAATGATAAGTGTGGAAGTTTTCAAAAAAGTTACCCGTTCTGTCATTACGTGTAGGGCGTCGTTCACGCGTCCATAACGTGTAGCTATACGTCACGTCATGACGTCATTTGATCAAAGATCGCAGGAAGCGATGACGTCATACGTACACGTCGCGCTAAAACTTGTAACTAAACCTCTCTAATGTGTCATCATATTGAGAATCGTTTTGTCTGAGAATTTACCCCTGACTGTTCACTAAATAACCTTTAACTATTCACTTTTAAAAAAAAGTGTACATGTTTGGATTACTTAACGAACAGCTTAATTTTGGTGGAAATTGGAGCATGTTGAGACATCAACATATTTTAAGTTAATAGGTTAGTTACTGACCGTCTACAGAGATTTGTCGGCTTTATCAAGCAATCCTTCTATGGGCTAGATCAACCCGAATAATCTCTGTGGACGGTCAGTAACAAACCTAATAATTGTTTAATTTTGTCGAGGACCAAAACCTCCGTTTTTTTGTTGCAGAAAATTGGCGTTTCACGACTCCTTCTTTTGCGAATTCATTCATACGGCAATGGTGGAATTGCTGACGGTCTATAGAAATTTAGACGGCGTGCACGTGACGCGATTTACACTCCCTGATTGGTTCGAACTGGTCCGTGGCAAGATAAAAGACAATAGGACGTCATAGTCGTCAGGTTTTAACTAAGATTCAATTTGAAGACGTTTACATTTATACCACTTGGTGAGTGTCACTGCTGGTGGACCAGGAGTCCCCGAGGGCACATGTAGCCAAGTTCGATCAATTTCGGTTGATCGTTTCTTCAACGCAATCTAAATTTCTGTTATTAAAATTTCTTGGAATTTCTAAAAAGTGGGTCCTGTAGCATCATATCCCACCCATCCTGCTACGTCTTTCGGTACCCTTTTTCGACATAGTAACTTTCATACTTTTTGGCATATTACATTGTTTAGATTTAGGATTTAGGATCACTGATGAGGGTTAAGTACCCGAAACGTGCATGTCTGGTCCACGTTGCCAATTTATTTGTTCTTAAATGATGCTATTCAATTTGAAGACGTTTACATTTATACCACTTGGTGAGTGTCACTGCTGGTGGACCAGGAGTCCCCGAGGGCACATGTAGCCAAGTTCGATCAATTTCGGTTGATCGTTTCTTCAACGCAATCTAAATTTCTGTTATTAAAATTTCTTGGAATTTCTAAAAAGTGGGTCCTGTAGCATCATATCCCACCCATCCTGCTACGTCTTTCGGTACCCTTTTTCGACATAGTAACTTTCATACTTTTTGGCATATTACATTGTTTAGATTTAGGATTTAGGATCACTGATGAGGGTTAAGTACCCGAAACGTGCATGTCTGGTCCACGTTGCCAATTTATTTGTTCTTAAATGATGCTATTCAATTTGAAGACGTTTACATTTATACCACTTGGTGAGTGTCACTGCTGGTGGACCAGGAGTCCCCGAGGGCACATGTAGCCAAGTTCGATCAATTTCGGTTGATCGTTTCTTCAACGCAATCTAAATTTCTGTTATTAAAATTTCTTGGAATTTCTAAAAAGTGGGTCCTGTAGCATCATATCCCACCCATCCTGCTACGTCTTTCGGTACCCTTTTTCGACATAGTAACTTTCATACTTTTTGGCATATTACATTGTTTAGATTTAGGATTTAGGATCACTGATGAGGGTTAAGTACCCGAAACGTGCATGTCTGGTCCACGTTGCCAATTTATTTGTTCTTAAATGATGCTATTCAATTTGAAGACGTTTACATTTATACCACTTGGTGAGTGTCACTGCTGGTGGACCAGGAGTCCCCGAGGGCACATGTAGCCAAGTTCGATCAATTTCGGTTGATCGTTTCTTCAACGCAATCTAAATTTCTGTTATTAAAATTTCTTGGAATTTCTAAAAAGTGGGTCCTGTAGCATCATATCCCACCCATCCTGCTACGTCTTTCGGTACCCTTTTTCGACATAGTAACTTTCATACTTTTTGGCATATTACATTGTTTAGATTTAGGATTTAGGATCACTGATGAGGGTTAAGTACCCGAAACGTGCATGTCTGGTCCACGTTGCCAATTTATTTGTTCTTAAATGATGCTATTCAATTTGAAGACGTTTACATTTATACCACTTGGTGAGTGTCACTGCTGGTGGACCAGGAGTCCCCGAGGGCACATGTAGCCAAGTTCGATCAATTTCGGTTGATCGTTTCTTCAACGCAATCTAAATTTCTGTTATTAAAATTTCTTGGAATTTCTAAAAAGTGGGTCCTGTAGCATCATATCCCACCCATCCTGCTACGTCTTTCGGTACCCTTTTTCGACATAGTAACTTTCATACTTTTTGGCATATTACATTGTTTAGATTTAGGATTTAGGATCACTGATGAGGGTTAAGTACCCGAAACGTGCATGTCTGGTCCACGTTGCCAATTTATTTGTTCTTAAATGATGCTATTCAATTTGAAGACGTTTACATGAGCATTAATATTTTAATGAGATAAGCATTAAGGAAATAAATATATAATACATTATAAGCATATAATAACATAATTTTCTATCTTATAGAAAAACTCTACTTGATTTCTTGTGAATGGAATTTCCGAAATGATCATTGTAACGGTGGAAACGCATGTAAAGGTGCAGAAAAGAATGGTATTGGTATACTACATGGTAATGGTCAACAGTATTTGATACCAGGGAAAAGACCAGAATTAATGGCAATCAACGATGCCTTCCTAAAGGTAACTATCTAGCTCGCAGACTAAAACTGATTTTTAATATTCTTAATGCATTACTATAAGAAAAAAAGACTAAACTTTTTATTAAAACTTAAAAATCACGATGACAAATTAGAAAACTGAACACAAATATGTTGATATATGATCATTTCTAACAGAATATCATTATAGCAATAGCAAAGACATTACTCTTGGCCCAAATGTAAGTACTCTCTCTCTGTACATCAAATCATTTAAGAGTCAATACTCTTGTTACAAATGTAGGCACTCTCTAACTGAACATAAAACCATTTCACAAATAGGTCTCCTGGTCAAAGTGCATATACCACTTGTACACAATATCATCTTACAAACAGGACTCCTCGTCAAATGTAGATACCCTTTAAGTGAACATCAAACCATTTTTCAACAGGACTCCTGGTCCAAACATATGCACTCCCTCACTACATCAAACCCTCTTACAAACATTTCTCTTGATCCAAATGCAGATACTCTATGTCTGAATATCATGTCATCATTAAGACATTACTCTTGGTCCAAATGAATATACTCTCTAACCGAACATCAAACCATTTTACAAACAGGCCACCTTGTCGAAATGTCGATACTCTCTAACTGTACATCAAACCATCTTACACACAGATCGTCTCATGGTCCAAATGTAGATACTCTCTTACTGAATATCATGTCTTCTTATAGGCATTACTCTTGGTCACAATGTGGATATTCTCTCACTGTACATCAAACCATCATACAGACAGATCTCCTTGTCCAAATGTATATTATCTCTCACTTTACATCAAATCATCTTAGACACAGGTCTCCTGGTCCAAATGTAGATACACTCTCACTGTACAACAAATCATGTTACAGACAGGTTTCCTGGTGCAAATGAAGATACGATGTACATGTACTTTCTAACTGTACATAAACTCATCTTACAGGCAGGTCTCCTTGTTCAAATGAGTATCTCATTGTACATCAGGGCATCTTTCAGACAGGACCCTTGTCCATTGTAGATACTCTCTCATTGTACATCAAAACATTTTACAGACAGGACTCTTGGTCCAAATGTACATGTAGATACTTTCTCGTTGTACATCAAGGCATTTTACAAACAGGTATCCTTGTCCACTGTACATCAAAATCATCTTACAGATAGGACTCTTGGTCTAAATATACATACTCTCTCACAGGTGAACTTAAATAAGTTGATGTGGCGTAACTAAAAATAATTCTATAGAGATTTGTATGAAATAGTATTATAGTAAATTGATCCAAGGACAAAAATATCGAAATACATGAACATATTATGTTTATAAGATGCGTAAATTAGTGAGTCTACGTTCCAATCAACTCTTCGAATTACATGAAAGATTTTCATGACAGTTCTCTTAGGTAGGATTTTACGTTTTCATTTACAGTATTTATCGAGCGAGAACCCTAAAACAGACATTGCTGAGGCTGTGAAGAGGAACTTGGCGAATGTAAAGAGAGTCACCGACTGTTTAAAGGCTTTAAGATACATATTCCGAGACCTTACACTCCCATGATGTTCTATATTCTTTATTTTCGGTGTGATGTAGTTTACGTATTTCATCGATGCTGAAATGCTTTTAAATAGATGAATAACATTTTATTATTTGAAAGTACTTTTCCATTTCGATATTGACTTGGCATACGTTTAGCAATTCTGTACAGAGCGATATTTTTCGATTTCTTGCCTAACTTTATCTGGAAAAGTACGTAGACTGCCTAGTTTTTTTGACGTGGAGCGCCACATATAAGGCTAAAGTCTTTAAGTTAAATATTCATGTTTTCTGTTAATAACGTAATAATTATCAACATGTGAAGATTGCCTTAAAAATAAGCAGCCTAAGATTGTTTATAACGACGACAGCTGCATAGAAATAACACAAACTTCAGTATATGTGTATTACCAACAGAACAAAACTAGAGAACTTTCAGTACTTCAGAATAAATATTGACGGACCAATTGATTATTACGTCAATATTTATGACTCCGGTACAGGTTATGTAAATCTTGCAATATACAACTAATATTTTGGTTTCTTTCCACTATTATTGTGATTTAACCATACATTCCTGTTAACAATGACTATATTCCGTAGTCCTGACCTCTTAGCCAATTTATTGCTTTTCAATTTGAAGACGTTTAACATTTATATCGCTTGGTGAGTGTCACTGCTGGTGGATCAGTAGTCCCCGAAGGCACATGTAGCAAAGTTCCATCAATTTCGGTTGATCGTTTCTTCAACGCATTTGAAAATTTCTGTTATCAAAATTTCCTGAAATTTCTAGAACGTGGGTTCTGTAGCATCGTATCCCATCCATCCTGCTACGTCTTTCGGTACGTTTTAGGACATAGTAATTTTCACACTTTTTTGGCATATTACATTGTTAAGATTTGAGGATCACTGACGAGGGTTAAGTACCCGAAACGTGCATGTCTGGTCCATGCTGCCAATTTATCTGTTCTTAAATGATGCTATTTAATTTGAAGACGGTTAACCTCTATGACTTATATTTCATTGTTACGAACAACGCAATGTGATGTCATTTTATGAATTTGGTAAAAAAAATCAGAGAGATTTTAATTTTCAATTCAATTTTTGGAGAACGTAACAGTAAAGTTTTAAAAAACAACCACACTACCTTTGCTTCAATGACAGATGTATTCTGGATAAAATATGTCTTAAAAGTACCAAAATGTTCTATGTTTGGTGATGAATTTCACTCAGTTGCTCGAATTTTCCAGATGTTTGAACAATTGTTTGAAAGATATATTCTTGCTCTTAATCATATAAAAAAATCCGGAATTTCTCAGACCAGTTTTCCTGTAATCACTGTCGAATAAGTTTTTCAAACGTTTAGATGTAGGAGAGATTCCGGCAAAATTAAAAGGATACGAATGTTAATTGTCTTCAAATTCATGACCATCATATTAGAGCAGATAAATTTACAGCATGGACCAGACATGCACGTTTTGGGTATTTAACCCTCCTCAGTGATCCTCAATCTAAACAAATGTAAAATGGCCAAAAACTGTGAAAATTATGGCCTTAATATACCGAAATACGTAGCAAGATGGCTGGTATATAATGCTACAGGACCCAGGTTTTAGAAATTTGGAAAAAAATTGTAATCAGAAATTTTCAAATGCATTTGAAGAAATGACCAACCGAAATTGATCAAACCTGGCTACATGAGTTAAAGAAGATCCTGACGACAATCTCAACAGCACTCACAATAGAGCACAAAATTAAGCATCGACGGACCCCGAGCAAGCTAGAGGTGGGACCAGGTGCCCGTGAGGAGTAAGCATGTGCCCTTTGGTACTCCTGGTCCACCAGCAGTGACACTCACCAAGTGGTAAAAAGTTTAACGTCTTCAAATTCATCATCATCATTTAAGAGCAGATAAATTTACAGCATGGACCAGACATGCACGTTTTAGATATTTAACCCTCGTCAGTGATCCTTTATCTAAACAATGTAAAATGGCCAAAATCTGTGAAAACTATGTCCTAAATATACCGAAAAAAGAAGCAAGATTGCTGGGATATGATGCTACAGGACCCAGGTTTTAGAAATTAGAGAAAATTTTGTAAACAGAAATTTTCAAATGCATTTGAAGAAATGACCAACCGAAATTGATCGAACTTCGCTATATGTGCCCTGGGGAACTCCTGGTCCACCAGCAGTAACACTCACCAAGTGGTGCAAATGTTAAAATGTCTTCTAATTCATTAGCATTATTTTAGAAAAGATAAATTTACAGCATGGACCAGACATGCACGTTTTATATATTTAACCCTTGTCAGTGATCCTCAATCTAAACAATATAAAATGGTCAAAATCTGTGAAAATTATGTTCTAAATTTACCGAAAGACGTAGCAAGATGGCTGGGATATGATGCTACAGGACGCAGGTTTTAGAAATTAGAGAAAATTTTGTAAACAGAAATGTTCAAATGCATTTGAAGAAATGACCAACCGAAATTGATCGAACTTGGCTATATGTGCCCTTTAGTACTCCTGGTTCACCAGCAGTGACACTCACCAAGTGGTACACAAGTTTAACGTCTTCAAATTCATTAGCATCATTTTAGAGCAGATAAATTTACAGCATGGACCAGACATGCACGTTTTTTGGTATTTAACCTAAGTCAGTGATCCTCAATCTATACAATGTAAAATGGCCAAAATCTGTGAAAACTATGTCCTAAATATACCGAAAGACGTAGCAAGACCTCTGTCTATCCGGATAATCGGGAGGGTGGTTGCGCGCACATAATCCGGATAACCGCACCATTGTCTAATAGCAGTCCAAAGTCGGCGTCGGCTGCACATTGGACTCCATCCTTTTATGTGTTGTCATCAATGTTTAATGTTTCTGTACGCCTGGAACGATTGTTCTGTATGATGTTCTAGTGAATATTGTTGTGTCTTTTTGCGATTTGGAGTTTGTTTGATGTCATTTATGGGCCACTTTGTCGTGGGTCTTCATGACCCTGTTGTTGCCAAATATTTTTCTGACCTCCATGAAAAATATATCATCGTTCCTGCTGACAAAGCCGCAAACAATTTTACTTTCGTTTGAAAGGCATACTATTTCAATACCTGAGAGAGGAACTTGTGTTACATTCAGCACCTGGAAATCCAACATACACTTTTACAAATTTATCTGTATCCGAAATACTTGACACTCATAAATCTGTTCTTGAGTCTTTCGGAATTCTCACCGATGACTCTGATCTTGAACTACCTTATATGTACTGGTTTTTCAAAATGCACAAAAGTCGTTAAAAGCACCACTTCATCGCCGGTTCGTCCAGGTGCTCCACAAAACCTCTTTCCATTTTGCTTACGAAAATATTAACTCGGATCAAGCAAGGTCTTCAAACATACGCCGAGATAACTTATTTAAGAAACGGAATCAATCGGATGTGGATTCTAAAAAATTCTAAAGAACTTTTGGAAAATTTAAAAGCCACCAATTTTAATCATATAACCAGCCTAAAGTCTTTCGACTTCATTACGCTCTACACTACCATCCCATACCAAAAACTCAAAAACAGACTTGTCAATATTATTCGCAACACCTGAAAAATGGTAATAGGAGATACAAATACCTCGTCATAGGGCGTGAGGATACTTATTTCGTGAAGGCACACTCTGATTCAAACAAAAAGTATTCCGAAGACGATATCATCCGGATGCTGGAGTTATTGATTGACAACATTTTTTGTGGTGTTTGGAGGAACCGTATTCCAGCAGATAGTCGGACTCCCCATGGGTACCAATATCGCCCCACTGCTTGCGGACTTATTTTTATATTCATGTGAAAGTGAATTCATCCAGACCTTGCTCTCAACTTGGCGAAAGCACCTCGCATCTCAGTTCAATTTTACCTTCAGATACATATATATGACGTGTTGTCCATCAATAATCATAAAATTTCAAATGCGTTGAAGGGACAGACGATCAACCGATGTTGATCGAACTTGGCTACATGTTCCCTCGGGGACACCTGGTCCACCAGCAGTGACACTCGCCAAGTAGTATAAATGCTTAACGTCTTCAAATTCAATAACATTATTTAGGACCAGATAAATTTGCAGCATGGACCAGACATGCACGTTTCTGGTACTTCACTCTCGTCCGTGATCCTCAATCTTAACAATGTTATATGGCCAAAAAGTGTGAAAGTTAAAAATGTACCGAGAGACGTAGCAGGATGGACATGATATGATGCTAAAGGACCCACCTTTTAGAAATTTCAAGAACTTTTTGATTAAAGATATTACGAATGCGTTTAAGAAACTCTTATATAAAGTACTTAGTGTAAGATAAAGAAGAACATGACAACAATCTCAACAGCACTCACAATAGAGCACCAAATATTGAGCATCGACGGACCCCTATCAAGCCAGAGGTGGGACCAGGTGCCCGGGAGAAGTAATCATCCCCTGTTTGACTAGTCGCATCCGCAGTAAGTATAGTTATTCATAGATTTTTTTAAATACTGTCTCTTTTAACAACAAATGAAATGGCCAGCTTGAAATCAGAAGGACTGGATCTCCGCTATGATGCAAACACTCCCCCCTAGCCCGATAGAAACTACTATGTCCGGTATTACTAAAGAACGTAGATACCCCAACGGTCCTAGCGAACTCGGTATCAAAAATCCTCAAAATGTACGGCTGATTAATGCAAAACTTGAAGCAGTCCGTACTTCATTTACGACCCTACTATGTTCGCAACACGATCCTAATACGCCTATGAGGTCCTCAGTACATTCGCAAGTAGTCATTAATACGTTCTGTCATCAGCGCGGTCTCTCTACGACTATTTTGAACAGTACAAAACGGCTGAGTTGGATCGGCGTACGGACACGGTACTACAGTCTCAATACCTATCAGAAAGTTTTAACTTTAGCATTCTTAGAAAAAAACACTTGACGTTCTATGTTTAGTTTATATCAAGTCTTGAACATCATCTTGACACAGATAGGATGAATCGCTGTTTAGTCATGCAAGTATGATAAGAACAAAAAATGTAGAATATCATGGCAGTTTGATGGTTCGGAAAAACCTCCTTAAATTTTTGTGCAGTTCGAAACATACGTCTGGTTTCCTAAGTTATTTTTTCACAGCCTCAACAATGTCTTCTTTGGCGTTATCGCTCGATAGAAGCTGTAAATATAAGGGTATGATAAATGGCATGACCTTAAATTCTTATGTGTAGAAACTACCAATTCATGAAACCATAATTACTAATTATGAGTATTTCAATGATTCTAAAAACGCGTTGTCTAGTTGATATTTGATATGAATATATTCCATATAATGGAAGGGAGGAGATCTTCAACCAGACCCTGTTGCAGCACCAACAGCAAAACACCAAAACACTCGATGCGAAAACACAAAGACCGGCATACTAAGAGACGACAAAGAGACATGCGACATATTTATATAAAACACAAAAGACTACATATAAACCAACCAGACCGATGGGCAACTGGTACCGACTTTGGACGGCCATTTGCCACACAAATGAGTTAAAGAAGATCCTGACGATAATCTCAACAGCACTCACATTAGAGCGCCAAATTGAGCATCGACGGACCCCTAGAAAGCAAGAGGTGGGACCAGGTGCCCGGGAGGAGTAAGCATCCCCTGTTGGCTAGCCGCATCTGCCGTCGATGTTCATGCACAAAAATAAAAAGAATATATAAAACTGCACTGTCTGAGGCCATGTCTATATAGAAAGTGCTATGGCGACAATGTCAGGGAATAATATTCAAAACACTTACTGTCAAACCCCTCGCGGGGAACTTTTTTACGAGCTCCACACGGCAAAGGGCATAAGTGTGACACAAATGAGTTAAAGAAGATCCTGACGATAATCTCAACAGCACTCACAATAAAGCGCCAAAATGAGCATCGACGGAACCCTAGAAAGCTAGAGGTGGGACCAGGTGCCCGGGAGGAGTAAGCATCCCCTGTTGGCTAGCCGCACCCGCCGTCGATGTTCATGCACAAAAATCAAAAGAATATATAAAAATGCACTGTCTGAAGTAGCAAATGATGTGATTATCCTGGATTGCGTGCGCACAATCTTCTTACTTCTCCAATTACCCAGAGGTCTCGAAGAACATACAATTGGTGTGTAAATTAACCTCCTCACTGTTAGATGACCAAAACAAACATGACTGCAAAACACAGGGGCCAAATGGGAATCAATAGCACAAAGATACTTGCATGCTTAGAATTCAATAGTACTCTTAATATATTGCATATAAATCCTACGACCCCCTCCCCCCACAAAAAAGAAACGCACGTCATATTATATAGTGATTTTTACTTCGAACATTTTTTGGCAACATTTCATATTGATAATCATGAATTGGCGCGTTGTCTCTAGCTCCTGTCACATGGCCGCACATTTGGTATCCTGAAATTTTGTTGTTTGACAATTTTCAGAAAATTTTCAGCAAAAATATAGTAAAAATGACAAATTGACAATTTAAACTAATAAATGAAATAAAGTCCTCAGTAGGGAAACTAATTAGTCTATTCATATCTAGTCAAAACATGTAAATTAATCTGAAAAGTAAATGTCCTAGTGGAAATTTCCGTATATTGAGGTTTGTTTTACAAAAAAGGATACCATTTTGCAATTCTGATCCCAAATGAACCAAGTGTCTTTATCATGGAGCTGTTTCTGATCATGAAGGCATATTCACTTTGTGTTTTACAGATTTATTCACTCGTATACTTACGATTTATGATGTAAAGGATTATAATACATATACGTTATATCATACATTTTATAGAATGAATATTAAGTGGTGCGTTTCTTTGCCAGGTATATAAGGGTCTGTTTCAGTATTTTCTGAATCTTACGGAAACCTTAATATTTTAGTGTTATTGATCAACACATGTCCGTGTAACACGCTAACAAATAGAATGATATCAGTAAAATTAGAGGTAGAACTAGTTAGTACCCTTAAATAATAACTTGAAACTGAATCTGACTAAAAATGTTTATAATTCAAAAATCTGCTTTTCATTTGATTTTGGAATTATATTATAAAGGAGTAAACTATCAAAAGATAAGGTAGGGATTCCCAATATGACGAAGTTACAGTGATGACAGCAGAACACACACTGATAATTGGATTGGAAGTGTAAGGACTACTCATAAACCGCCTTTTTGATTCCTATATTAGAATCCTGTATTTAATTCTCATACATGCACATATATTCAGGCAAAAATAAACTCTGAATGTTCGTCTTTCTTTTGTAAGCGTGATTTTGGTATTGATAAAGATTTTTATCTTTTTTTCTCACAGTGCATTTAATTAAAAAGTAAAACCAAGATCATGTCTTAGGGCTTTACAGTTACCTTTTAAAAACATTGTAGATTGTCACAAATTCTGGTTTTACTTCTGGTCTTGCGAAATGTCATTCTTTTCTGCAGCTGTACACATATTTTCATTACGACAATGCGACTGTACGCAATTCCATTTACAAGGCAAGTGGTAGAGTTTTTCTATAAAAATTATACAAAGATGACCATCAAATATTAAACGTCTTCAAATTCAATAGCATGATTTCAGAACAGATAAATTTGCAGCATGGACCAGTTATGCACGTTGCAGGTACTTAACACTCGCCAGTGATCCTCAATCTAAACAATGTAATATGGGCAAAGAGTGTGAAAATGATAATGTCAAAAAATGAAAAGAAAGACGTAACATGATGAGTGGGATATGATGCTACAGGACCCACATTAAAGAATTTTGTAGAATAAGTTTTCGAATGCGATGAAGAGAGAGACGATCAACCGAAGTTGATCGAACTTGGCTACATGTGCCCTCGGGGACTCCTGGTCCGACAGCAGTGACACTCACCACGTTAAACGTCTTCAAATTCAATAGACAAACAGATTACTTTATAATTCTTGAATTTACCCTATCCATCCAAATGTCGTTTTAAAATCTTTTATAAATTCTTAAAACCTAATCATAATCTTCAATTTCTTGATGATGAATGAATAACTTAATATACATAAGCGCTGGTAAAACGGCTCAATGTTTTGAGTACACAGTAAAGCGAAAAAACAATCACCTAATACAGATAGTTTGTGTTCCCCGTTTTGTGTATCCCGTTACCTAAAGGAACGACAATCTCTATCCAACAAAACAGCTGAATATGCAAGTTTTCATTGAACTGTCGGGTGTTGCATGCAGTCAGGAAACGCTTACTCTCCCCGGGCAACTGGTCTCACTTCGGAATGTTATTTATTCCAAAGTTCGCAACCGTTCCAACTTAAATCCTAATGGTTTTGCCTTGCCTTCTTGACTTTGAGACTGACTAACTGATAGGTATTTCTTTGATGTTTATCGTCTTACTTCAGATTAAATTTATGCTTTTCTGTTTTTCTGTTTTCCGCTGGTGTTTCGTGCGAGCTCATGCTCCCTTTGTACACACAAATATACATCAATACCAATACCACTCTCTCTCCCTCACTCACCCTCACACAACACACTCACCCTCCCTCTCTCACACACACCCTCACCCTCCCTCTCAAACATACACCCTTTCAAACACACACGCACCCTGACACATCTTTAAATGCTACATACGCTAAATTGTTAAAATGAAGTTTGATAGTGACTTGATTAATAAGTAATTGAAAATACAATTTTTTATCTTATACATTATTAAACGTCTTTAAATTCTATAGCATCATTAAAACCTGATAAATTTACAGCATCGACCAAACATGCAAGTTTCGGGTAATAAACCCTCGTCAGTGATCCTTAGTCTAAACAATATAATTTGGTCAAAACGTATGAAAATTATTATGTCCAAAATGTACCAAAAGACGTAGCAGAATGGGTAGGATATGATGCTACAGGACCCACGTTTTAGAAATTGCAAGAAATTTTGTAACAGAAAATTTCAAATGCATTGAAGAGACAGACAATCAACCAAAGTTGGTTGATCGAACTTGGGTAAATGTGCCCTCGGGGACTCCTGGTCGACCAGCAGTGACACTCACCAAGTAGTTCAAATGTTAAACGTCTTTGAATTCAATAGCATCATTTAAAACCTGAAAAATATACAGCATGGACCAGACATGCACGTTTCGGGTACTAAACCCTCGTCAGTGATCCTTAGTCTAAACAATGACGTATGAAAATTATTATGTCCAAAAATGTACCAAAAGACGTAGCAGAATGGGTGGGATATGATGCTACAGGACCCACGTTTTAGAAATTGCAAGAAATTTTGTAACAGAAAATTTCAAATGCGTTGAAGACTGACAATCAACCAAAGTTGATCGAACTTGGCTATATGTGCCCTCGGGGACTTCTGGTCCACCAGCAGTGACTCTCTCCAAGTAGTTCAAATGTTAAACATCTTTAAATTCAAAAGCATACTAATTGAAGTGGTTTAAGATCTTTTGTCTGTGTGTATCTGAATAAAATTTCACAGAATCCTTTGAGTTTTGTGAATTGCAGAGAATAATTTATGAATTGGAATATTGTTGTTTTGGATCCAGGAGCGTGCTACTAACAAAGGTCAAATTTGCATAGTTTTCAATCAGGAGATGACAAATATGGATTATGACTATATCCCTGTATACAGCACAAAATCGATAATTCAGAAAATCAGAAACCGAAGGTATACAAAATCAGGATGAAACAGAAACCAAAGCAAACAAACAAAAACCTCCACCACATGAGATGCTGACTCTCCCCGGGCACCTGGTCTCACTTCGGAATGTTATTCATCATTTTGAAACACCACATGAAAACCTCCACCACATGAGATGCTGACTCTTCCCAGGCACCTGGTCTCACTTCGGAAGGTTATTCATTCCGAGGTTCGCAATCGTTCCTGTAAGTATTCTCAAGATTTTGCCCTGCCTTCTCGACTTTGAAACTGATACCTGATAGGTACTTATTTAATGTTTATTTCATAATTCGATGAAATTTCGATTTTGGAAAAGTGGTTTAACAGTTTGCAAACTAACACTAATTTAAAGAATTGGTGATTTCCTGTAGCATCATATCCCACTCATTCTGCTACGTCTTTTGGTACATTTTTGGACATAATAATTTTCATACTTTTTGGCCATATTACATTGTTTAGACTAAGGATCACTGACGAGGGTTTAGTACCCGAAACGTGCATGTCTGGTCCATGCTGTAAATTTATCAGGTTTTAAATGATGCTATTGAATTTAAAGACGTTTAACATTTGAACTACTTGGTGAGTGTCACTGCTGGTGGACCAAGAGTCCCCGAGGGCACATGTAGCCAAGTTCGATCAACTTCGGTTGATCGTTTGTCTCCTCAACGCATTTGAAAGTTATTGTTACAAAATTGCTTGAAATTTCTAAAACGTGGGTCCTGTAGCATCATATCCCACTCATTCTGCTACGTCTTTTGGTACATTTTTGGACATAATAATTTTCATAGTTTTTGGCCATATTACATTGTTTAGACTAAGGATCACTGACGAGGGTTTAGTACCCGAAACGTTCATGTCTGGTCCATGCTGTAAATTTATCAGGTTTTAAATGATGCTATTGAATTTAAAGACGTTTAACATTCAATAAGTTTGATGGCTTATACGAATTATTTGTAATTTTCTCATACTTTTACATAATTATGTATACTCTACCTTGGTGATAATGAAGCCACATGCTGATGACATCTTGCTCGCCAAATTTAATTTCAAAATGCCATTCTTTATAAAAGTTCAAAATGATGGAAGGGAAGTCAATTGTACGTAATCGCGTAAGATTCATAACCATCACACCGGTATTGACACCTGAATAAAAGAAAAGAGTATACTCATATCAATAGCTTTTTCTCCAAACCTACTTAATGTACTCAGGTGGAACGTGGAAAGAATCTTAAAGTACTTATGGTACTTTCCCAGTATATCTTCTTTAGCCTTCTTGTGAAAAATGAGTTACATGTAATTTCATTGTTTTGCTTCTTCGTTCGTCCGTCGTGTTCTTTTTTTCTTTTTACATTTTCGACCGTCTCTAAAACGACTATTAGTAAAGGGATAATGATAAAGAAAAAATATTGTTATGATTTCCTTAAAGTCCCCTTTACGATACTGTTGTTTTTCGTCCGAATTCTCCAACAGTGAGAATTACTTAAAAGATTGGCTCTTTCTGATATGAAAAAGATGTAGAAGTATAGAGAAACCAAAAAAGATGGGAATGATCAAGACAAATGCATAGAGAAGTTGTGTTTCACCTTGTTTAATTCTAAGGTTTTCGATATCAATTTGCAAATATCTCTTTCGCAAACGTAAATACAACTTGTATAGGTGACAATGTTAAACGTCTTCAAATTCATAGGTGTATAGATATAACAACGTAGAGCGTTGAACTTACCCGTGTGGCTATTAGATGGATATTTAGCTCTAATGTCGTAGCAAACTGACCTGGCCGAGCGGAACTAATTCAATCAAGCGACAAAGACGAATCGATTTAGTTTTAGGGTAGATAGATTATGATATGCATATAGTAATAAGAGTGAATACTCATTGCCTATAGTCTTGTATAGTTATATCACGAGGTCATAATTAAACTATTCTAATGACTAGGTGAATATAAGCTCCGCCCAGTCAGGTCAGTTTGCTACAACAATATTTATTACACAAATTCCGTTTGTTAAGGTTTCCATGTGGTATGCCTATCACTTGTGAACTGCTGAATTTTTTTAACATCGACCAGAGTTCTTCGATCGGGCAGAAAAGTAATGTGTTTGTGTCCACGTAAATAACAGAATCAACTTCAGGCAGTAATATCTACTAAAATAAAACAAAACCATCGTATTTGACAAAATATACTAAAATAAGAGCAAACATAATAATGCATTTTGGCATTATCAAAATAAATTAACTCGTAATCATCCGCAGGATGATAAATGATTTCATCAATGAACAGATGAGTAATTTCAAAAGTTATCATTTATAAACAATGTATAAATAAGTAATCTAGGATGAATCCTTTCCGAAATATTTTCGAAATTTATGACTTGGAGACAAAATTAAAGTTTTAAGGTCCCTTATGTTCAGTATGGAACATTGACAGTCAGTGGATGATATGTTGTACAAACCGGAAAGAAGACTAGAGTGGTAAGACACGGATGAAATCTTTCTGAAAATTTATTTTGGCCTTCGATTCCCGGATTTGCCACGGACATTAGTTTGAAAGTAAGATTTGCAGGATACTTTTTCATAAGGTTCCATAACTGTAAAGGAACCAAATATCTTCATTAAATCAATGAAAAAATTGTTATAAAACAAATGTATTCATTAATTAAGATCCACAAGGCCGACAAAGAACAAATGAAATGTTAAATCAAAAGAAATTTTGAGAAGAGTAGTATTTTTATGGAAATAAATTTTGTTTTACTTGCTGAGATTTTCTTAGCATTATTGATAAAAAAAGGTAGGATTTGAACATGTGGTACTAGGTGGGTTTTCGTTGTAAAATAGAATTTACCGTTTCATTCATTCTCTTTTCATTTCCGACATGAACAAAAACATAGAGCATCAAGCGAACCCTCGTAAAGAGTAACATTGACTTCAGCATTGTCACCATTTCACCATTATAACGATCTCCGAAGACTTGTGTAGCTACTCGAACACTTGGTATATCCCAAGTGTTTGAACTTGAAGGAATCCTTTAAAAAGCCAAAAATACATCATCACATTGCATTTCCTACATTCATAAACATTAAGGAATATTTGATAATATAAATTATCGACACATGTTATATCGTCTTTATGTACGACGTATCTATATCACAATACATGTATATTTTAATGTCACATTGATAACTCGCTGTAGTGTTTGCGCAGTTAATGAAACTTAACATTTCAAATTTGCCATAATATTTAGATTTTAGATTAAATGATTATATCATGCCGTAAAGGAATATGAGACGATTATTTGAAAGTAAAACAATTTACAGGAGCTCGATACTAACAATCCTCAATGAAATATGTCCCTTCTCATCTCCCTTGAGTCAAAAGTATTGGATCCCCAATAATACTAGATCATAGCACCCAGAGCAAAACACCAAAAAAAAAAAAAAAAAAAAAAAACCAAAAACTCCAATAGTACGGTGACCAAGGGGTATGAAAATTTCATTTTAATTGACATTCAAGGTAAACGGCTAATTAAAACATATAATGACAAATTTATTACATGCCTTTCATATGCAAGGTGTCGTAAGAATTGAGTCAGGTGCGAAAGTGGTGTTTTGGGGGGAAACATAATTTTTATGAAAGAAAATCACTAGAAATTGAGTATATCTACAATATTTGAATTTATGAATATGTAGTGTTTGAAATGCCTTAAGCTTTTTCTTATTATTTGTATTTCATGATCTTTTTCTAAATAGATCTTTGTGTTGTTTGCCAATGTAATTGATTTTTCAGAAATTGATATTAAAGGACGAAATATGGTTTATATAATAAAGTGGCCTCCTCTTAGGGTAAATTCCTAAATTTTCAAGAAGTAATGAATTTGTACCAATATTTATTCTACAATGCAGGCTACTCAGGCTACTCATTAAATGATACATAACCTTTAATTTGCTTTCTCAATTTCTTAGAATTTGGGCTTCATAAATGGTATATTCAGCCAAATTACTAGAAAAACGTCATATTCGGGCTCATCTTTGACAAACTTCCAATAAATTAGTATCGAGCGAGCTTCTAAACAACTTTTATATTTGATATGCTGTTACCTTTTCTTCTCTTGAAGGGCATGCAAAAGGAAAAAGTTGTTCATTATCCCTTTCGATGTTATTTCGATGAAAATAATCAAGAATTATGCTATTTTTCGTGGACAGTTGACGAAATCACCAATTTTCATGATATTTATGCAAAACTTACAATGTCTTAGAAAGCGAGGAGTAGTTTTATGCCGAGATTTGAAATCTCAAAATATTGATTTAAAAAATCTATGACTTCTTTGTACAGGGACAGGGGAAATCCCACCAGAGTATCAAAGATTTACAGTCCACAACGAGGCTTGCCGAGTTATGGACGTTGCAAATCTTCGATACGAGGATGGGATTTCCTTGTTTCTGTACAAAAGGGTGATTGGTTTTTTTTTTCTCACCCATCATTTTTTACCTAATCTATAAATAAACATTGCTGGATTTTGATACATTTGCTCCATGTGACATCAAACACTGCTAAACCTACGTATATGTATATGACGTCATAATGGGGGAGGGGGTTCGAGACAACACCGAGATGCGAGACAGAGTTGTCTCAGAACGGGCAAATTTGTGGATATCTCTGTCCAGGATGAGAGAAATTCAATTATCTAAAAATGATTTAATTTTGCATGTAACAAGAATTTTCATTGGTTTAAAAGTTGAGGTTATTTTCCATAACCTGAAATATATTAAGACACGCCCCCTTTTTGGGAACTACTTCCAAAATTATGCAAAATGGCAGATCCCGTAAACTTGATACACTGAATTTTACCTCGAATACGAAGACTAGATACAAGATACACGTCAATCATACCATTTTCATCTATAGATATACAAACATAATCGATTGTAGCAATAGGTAAACGATTAAATGAAGTACTTACCACGAGATTTGTAGGTAAACATATTGTGTCGGTGCGATGATAGGTCACGCTGATGAAAGATTGCATTTTAATCAAAATCTACCACTATGAAACATGAACCTGATTGTCAAATGCTTGCCATCCCATCCCATCCAAAGTCATTGTATTCTCATCGTTTGAAATATATCAAATGACTCGGGCTTAAATGTATGAAAACAAACGCCGGCGCCGTTCAACTACCAGCCTCCATTCTTGTACTGTCGGCTGTTGTCATTAGCAACGAGGGAGGTAATCCCTACGCAGGAACTTTGCATTGAGAATTTTCACGATTTTCCAAGATCTAATAAGATGCACATAATGTATTATATAACTTGAAATTAAATTATACATGTAAGGAATAGTTCTAAAATTCTTTTTGGTTATGGGAAATAACCTCAAAAAGCCGATGCACAAACGTGGTATAATTCGCGTAGCCAATTATACCGTTTGTGCATCGGCTTTTTGAGGTTATTTCCCATAACCAAAAAGAATTTTAGAATCATACCTTAAGTAACAACAAAATTTAATTTTGGAATAGTCGAATTTAGGGACAACTTTACTATATAAACCATATATACTCCTTTAAACTAAGTGGCATACGAAGAAGTCTCCCCTTATCGTTATGCAGCCCTTAAGTAATGATTTAATGATCTGCAAAGTAACTAGATAGTATCCTTTTTCTGTTAATACAATTTGTTGTTTTAGATTTCTTCGCGAAATATGCTTATTTTGAACTTTTTTGTACTAACCAGAATTTTGAAATTGGTTATTCTTTTAAATAAAGCAAGCGCTTTATATGTGATTTTTTTAAAGTTTTAATCTGATCCATTTGGCCTTTTTTCAGAGTTTTGTCCATATAAAACATAAATACATACATGTTTGTATTTTTTGATTTTGAAGAAAGCGATTTTTATAAAAAAAAACATAACGAAATAACGGGGGGGGGGGGGTTCGTAATATATTAAAAATCTTTCAACTGATTATCAGAATTCATTTTTCTGAATAATGCCAACTATTTGTCATGTAATAGGTGTCTAATTTTCTATATTTTGGCCAACGAAGTGTCTTCTACAATCGAGTAATACAATAATCAATAGTGAATTAATTTTATTATTTGCGGTTGTTGTCAGGTTAACATATTCAGAACGTGATAATATTGTCTACAACTTTATTTCTAAATTGTAAGAAGGTTTTGGACTGAAGAAAAAATCCTGCAAAAATTGCAAATTTCTGAAAGCTTTATTCCTGATCGTTCGACTGAAACGACTTTTTATTTCATCAGTAAAAATTTAGATGCTTTGGTGTACTTATCTCAAGTTTTTGCAATTATCAGTCGTACATATCTTTAGAATATAATGTAAAATAGATAGCAAGTTTTAGGAGTTTGTATAACGACTTTCTTTCGAGTCGTTGGGTGACTACGTTCTTTAAAAATTCGGGATGTGGCGGTTTTTATCGGGTAGGGAGGCATCCCTGTAAATGTTGTTTCTGTTTTCAGATGGACATGTTTACTTTTACTTTTTACGAAGAGACATTTTGTTAAGTTATCAATAATTATGTCAATACATGTTCCTGCATTAGTTTGAACAGTTTGGTATCTTAGATTATTAATCATAAGTTCCGTTCATAATGTTCGTCTCAATTGTTAGTGTTAGATACCGAGTTCTTTATTTCATTTATCTGATTTCAGATTGTACGTACTTATGAATCACTTACATTTTTATATAACAAACTCTTCTTATGTACCTGAAATCGCTCTGAGTCTTGGAGAATTTTACTCTATTTCATAATTAGAAATTTTCTTTAAATCTAAGGAATGTTAGTATTTGATTATGTTAAAAAGATCATTTATCATTCACACTTTCAAAATCCCTTATATTGATTCGAAAATTATTGATGATATTTGAATTATTAAGCATATGATGCTGTGTTGGTACCAGTACATATGTGTTCCTTAATTTTCCCTGATATTGTCGCCATAGCACTTTCTATATAGACAGAACCATAGACAGTCCATGAATTTAATATATTTTCATTTTCGTGCGTGAACATCGACGGCGGGTGCGGCTAGCCAACAGGGGATGCTTACTCCTCCCGGGCACCTGGTCCCACCTCTAGCTTGCTAGGGGTCCGTCGTTGCTCCATTTGGTGCCCTATTGTGAGTGCTGTTGAGATTATCGTCAGGATCTTCTTTTACTCATTTGTGTCACACTTATGCCCTTTGCCGCGTGGAGCTCGTAAAAAAGTTCCCCGCGAAGGGTTTGACAGTAAGTGTTTTGAATAATTTTCCCTGATATTGTCGCCATAGCACTTTCTATATAGACAGAACCATAGACAGTGCATGAATTTAATATATTTTCATTTTCGTGCGTGAACATCGACGGCGGGTGCGGCTAGCCAACAGGGGATGCTTACTCCTCCCGGGCACCTGGTCCCACCTCTAGCTTGCTAGGGGTCCGTCGTTGCTCCATTTGGTGCCCTATTGTGAGTGCTGTTGAGATTATCGTCAGGATCTTCTTTTACTCATTAAGAAAGGGCTGCTCAAAAGTTTGTATGTGCTCTTCAATTTGTGGTGATCCGATGGTTGGTTTGTATATGTGCTTTAATTATTATTAATATAAACACTTATTTCTCTAAGCATCAGTTAAAATTGTTCCCCGTGACTTGACGTTTGTTCAGAGTATTAATTACTTTTTCTTTGTTTTGGCACTTCATCAATTTGACATCATAAATATTATTTTTGCTGTTTCGAAAACTTGCCATTTCACCCAAAAACATTATCGAAAATAAAGGAGGTTAACATCTTAGTGCCATCCATCCAATGCTTTTTTTTAACATAGATTATTTATCTAACCAGAGGGCGCTAATGAAATGAATGTTGGCGGCGAATAAAAACACTTTGGTTGTAAGCATTACTGATGAGAATTTTATATCCGAAACACGTGTTTGGTGCATGAGGATTTGTTTGGAAATTTTCTTCAAGAAGTGAGATAAAGAAGATCCTGACGACAATCTCAACAGCACTCACAATAGAGCACCAAATGGAGACCCCTAGTAATCTAGAGGTGGGACCAGGTGTCCGGGAGGAGTAAGTATTTCCTGTTGGCTAGCCGCACCAATCGTCGATGTCCATGCACGAAAATAAAAGCAATATCTAAAAACATGCACTGTCTGAGGTAATGTCTATATAGAAAGTGCTATGGTAACCACGTGAGGGAAAATATTTAAAACACTTAAAGCCCCCTTCACACTTCCATGGATCGGGCCACGGATAGCAACGGATCGAGAAAAAATTTACATCCGTAGCAATCCGTAGCTCGATCCGGCACAAGTCGTTACAAGTCGAAGCTATCCTTGGCAATCCGTAGCTATCCGGGATGAGACATGTTCAAAATTTCCTTCGACTTCGATACGGATTGATTTTTCATAGCGGAGTCGTGGGGGAGTCTTAGCAACCCGTAGTGGAGTCGTAGCTATCCGTAGGGAAGTCGCAGTAACCCGTAGCACACCCGGGACCATTTTTGTGATAAAAATAGCAATACGACTCTGCTACGGATTGCCACGACTCTGCTACGGATTGCTACGACTCTCCTACGGATTGTTACGACTCACCTATGGGTTGCTACGGATAGCCAAGGATTGTGTCTTATATAAACTCCAAATTTATTCGGTTTCTGTGCGTTTTTCGGTCAATATATCAGTTAATCTTCAACTATTCTGGTCATGATATAAAGACATGTATAAAACCTCAATACTGTTATAAAACAAGTGAGACCATTTCAATTTGAAAATATTCGGTGTTTTAGTAAATAATTATGGATTAAAAATGCATAGGAAATTCAAGCCAGTCCTACCAATCCGTACTGAAGTCGTAGCTATCCTTGTGCGAATCGTGGTTATCCGTACTCGAGTCGTGGTAGTCCTTAGCAATCCGTACCTATCCGTACACGTGTCGTAGCAATCCGTATCTATCCGCACGCGTGTCGTAGAAATCCGTAGCAATGTCGGGACGATATCCGTTGCAATCCTTAGCTATCCGTAGCTATCCGTATCAACCCGTAGCAATCCGTACTTTAGTCGTAGGTTCTTGGTTAATCGAACAATTTGCGTCCCGACTCAACACGGATAGACCTTTTTTGGAGTCGTAGCGGAGTCGTGGCTTGATTCGTGAAAGTGTGAAGGGAGCTTTACTGTCAACCCTCTCGCGGGGAACGTTTTTAAGAGCTCAACACGGCAAAGGGCATAAGTGTGACTGAAATGAGATAAAAAGATCCTAACGACAATAGAATTGAACGTACTGGTTAAAGGATGTAGGAGGGTCAAGTACCATGCCGAGTGTCCGTCTGGAGAAGGATCATATCAACAGTATGAAAAGGCGTTTGATGATTCTGACGCATTTTCAATGGAAACAATATCAACTCTTGATCTTTATTATTTGGTTTACTTTGTCACTACAAAAGATGTGTTGTGAAATTCCAAAAGTAATATATTTGGTGCCTTTATAGGTTCAAATTTCAACAGTCGCTCAGAGTAATGGTAAAATTTCCATTGAGTTTTAACTTGTGTATGAAATCGGAAACCCTGACATTAAAGTATCTTGGTATTACGTAAATTTCTAAAGTGAAAATCCAAAAAAGGTTACCGCACTAGATGAAGTTACATAAATACCATGTGGTACTAGCCCTGGAACTTCACAGTCAACATGGTCAAGCAAGGGTAAATTCACTGGTGGATCCAAAATGATCTCTTTTATCGTATACATCGTGTATATCGTGTACCTTTATTTGAACTTCTACTCGTGCACGTATAGAAAAAAGAAGAGGCGGGTATCATTAGGTATTGTTCAGATGGAGCCCCCACGATGAAAATATTTTGCCAAGGCTAAAAATTTGAAATGACACTACATATCTATATACCGTGAAAACATAAATCGTTGACATCCTTTATGTATGGAAATCAAAAGAGCGAAAGTTGGTGGAAAGAATAATGATTGTGTTATACTTACACATGAAGGTTTTGGACTAAGCTCATGGAAAATGGCTTGTAAAATGTCCTAGTATAATCAGCATAAAAAAGTATCATTGTCACCACAAACATGAGAATGACCACCGTATTACGTTTTGATGACATAACTATAAAGACAAAAGGAAATTTACATGAAGGTTTTATGAATGACAAATATGGATAATGACCATATCCCTATATACAGCACAAAATCGATCATTCAGCAAATCATAAACCGAAGGCATATAAAATCAGGATAAAATAGAAAGTTATATGCCCTATATCTTAGTATTTTATTTCATTTGTTTAATTTTAGTCTTATTAGGTAGAGAAACCTACAAATTGTTCACTTGTCCCGGTATATAAGCACATCATCCTTTTGTAGTTTGTTTGGCCAGAAATAGCAGATTTTTCAGTAGATTCAGTGGGTGGACAGACACCAGTCTTCACAAAATTTTGCGATATTTCCATTGTGACGAAGAAAACATGGCAACGCATAAAGTCAGTGCTTTCAAAAGTGACGTCACAATTCAAAATTTTGCCAAAAGATGCGATATTTGGTGTATGTGCATTTAAAATGAAGGCTTAAAACGGTGATAAATATTTTTTGGAAAACGGATTATTAACCATATTTACAAACACAATGTTTATGAATAAACTCATGTCGTTAAAAAAGCTTTTTCATCTTTCTAGTCATCAATCTTGAAATGTTTTAGTTTCTGTTAAACACCTACTGCATGATTTTTAAAAGTCTACCCTGATTTACCCTTAATTATTTAGAATGTCCATGCGTAATTTCGGGGTTTTCTACTTCTGTTGTAAATATTGTGAGCCAGAAATATTAACAAGGAATTAATTTTCAATACGTTATTGCTTACAAAAATACTAGCAGACTTCAGTTTGAAATTAATTAGATAAAAGATGTGTGACTTTGTCCAACATCGACTTACTTCAGCCAACATCGAAAATGTACGCATTTTCACAATCAAAACAAACCGGAAGAAACTAATTATACATAAAAAGCATTTAACTAACATGTACATTTTATTTGATAGTTAAAATGTGACTATTGAAATGCATAATGTACCTTGTAATGAAATAGTTTTATTAGCATACATCAAAAATAATTCTCTCTCTCTCTCTCTCTCTCTCTCTCTCTCTCTCTCTCTCTCTCTCTCTCTCCGTACCCACAAATATACATACCGGCAAAAGAGTTTTATCGCCCAGCATGAACGAGGAAGACGAATAAAAAAGATCGATCAGTTGGCTCTTTTGAATAAAAAGACATTACCCATTGATTTAATAGAACATTATATTATAAAATGTGCTTGTGTGTATGGGTTCATGACTGGGAGGGGGGGGGGGGGGGGTTCATGTCATACAAGCTTTTCTTTCTTTATTTATTTCTTTAGTCGCTAAGCACAAAAGCTGCCGATATGAATACACCAGGTGTAACATACGTCACTCTGCAAACTAACGGCACATACACTGAGGCGACTAGCATTTAGATTAGCACCGCTGCAGACACAATAATCTACCTGTGACGACACGTACCTGAAACGACGTCGACGAAGTAATAATTTATTTAATACGCGTAATAATACTATTTGCTTTTTGTATTTACTTTTCTAAGATATCAACACATGGGTAAGGAGGGAATCTTCAACAACAATAACCAGGGTTATAGCACCCAAAGCAAATCTTCAAAACACACAATGCAAAAAAACACACAGCAGACCTTCACAGAAAGAGAAACAAAAGGGACAAGGAACACCAACTCACACCATAGAAACATGAAACATAAAAGACCACACATAAACCAACGAGACAAATGGGCAGCCGGTGCCGACTTAGGACGGCCATCTGTCACGTAAGTAACAGGCGGTGTGGTTATCCTGGATTACGTGCGCACAACCATGCATTCTCGAAAATCAGTCGTTTCATGTCGATGATATAAAAAAAAATAATAATAAATAGAGATAATAGAATATATAGAATAAACTTTAAAATTGCAAAGTAGGTCTTGCATTTAAAAAGATATTTCTCAAATTTGCATAAATCATATGTATGAACAATTTTTTTTTTCAAACATTCTCCTGATAAGATGAATATTTCGAATTCTCACAATAGTAAACATTATTTTCTAAAGAAAGGGGTGATCTCCAACAACACTCGGTTGCAGAACCCACAACAAACCCCAAAACACCCAATGCAAAAACAGAGAGCAGACAACCACAGAAAGAGATTGCAAAGAAGGTGTTGGATTTAAAACATGTTTCTCAAATTTGCATAAATCATATGCATGAACAATTCTTTTTTCAAATATTTTCCCGCTAAGATGAATATTTCAAATTCTCACAATTATAGTTAACATTGTTTTCTAGAAAAAAGGAGGGGATCTCCAACAACACTCGGTTGCAGCACCCACAGCAAACCCCAAAAAATACCAATGCAAAAACAGAGAGCAGACATCGACAGAAAGAGATGCAAAAGGGACAAGGGATATCAATGTTAAACGTCTTCAAATTCAATAGCATAATTTAAGAACATATTTTGCAGCACGGACCAGACATGCACGTTTGGGGTTCTCGACTCTCGTCAGTGATCTTTAATCTAAACAATATAATATGGCCAAAGCATTTGAACGTTATTATTTCCAAAAATGTACAGAAAGATGCAGCAGGATGGTTGGAATATAATGCTTCAGGACACACGTTTTAGAGATTTCAAGATATTTTGATTACATCAGATTTCGAATGCTTTGAAGAAACGATCTACCGAAGTTGATCAAACTTGGCTACATATGCCCTCGGGGACTCCTTGTCAACCAGCAGTGACACTCACCAAGTGGTACAAATGTTAAATGTCTTCATATTTAATACCATCATTTAAGAACAGATACATTTGCAACTCACCATACAAACATCAAACACAAAAGACGACACATAAACCAACAAGATCAATTGGCAACCGATACCGACTAAGGACGGTGGGGTTATCCGGATTCAGTGTGCACAACCTTCCCACCTTTCCGATTACCCAGAAGTCTCGAAGACAATAACTCCTCATTGTAAGACGATTTTACAAAGAACACGTGGTATTACTGACTTCACAATATATATAACCTTGCAGTTTTTTCCAGCATCCACTTGGACTATGCATCTTAATTGATTACTCACGCGCGTAATATTACATGTAAAACAACCATCTTTATTTGTAAGATGGAAATTTGCATTATTTACTCATTTGAATATTTTTATCCTACGACACACTTGTGTATCTATATGGAAAAATGAAATGTCTCAGGTATTTTTGTTCTTATTTCAGACCGCCGCCATATTGTCCTCAATAATTGCAATAGAATGGCGTCTAAACTAACTATTATAACAGAAAATCTGGAAGACACTTTATTTTCAGTCCTAAGTTTTTTTTAAGCAAGACATGTATAACGAAGACGATGGTGTTCTCTGGTACAACGATAATTTCAATAGACTTTATGGCAGTATATATTTTGTACGTTCATTAAAATCAATTTACCGAAAGGTTATTAATGAAAATCTACCCTCTTATTTCCTTCGTGTCATCAGTGACTGTTCGATGGTGTAAATTAAAATAGTTGTTATTTAAGAAATTCATTTCTAAATGAGGTTATCCACAAAATATATCTATCACTTTGTAGATTCTAGTTTTCGTGTTTGAGAAGTGAAACGTTAACTTACCTGCAGATTGTTGACGTGACTACGAGTATTTTGTTTTCTTTTTTCTTTTTATTCTTATTTTCGGCAAATGACTTGACTGTTTCGATGACTGCGCATTCATTCTTATACAGAAAGCATGATGCATATAATGACTTAAAACATCTTAAATCTAACAGGGAGTATAACTGATACGATCAAAAGAATCTTGCAATCGTGCAGTGTAACCCTGTAAAGTTCCATGTAGTAGTAACTTATTTTTCCACTCGATAGACTCGATTTGGATTTCTTAATTAATGCATGCGGCCATATCAAATTCTTCCACAAAATGACATTTTCCAGCAATTTTCGACATATTTTGTTAATAACATCAAATGACGTCATTTCATGACGGCAATACATTCAAATGGCAAATTGTTTTGTAATATTTTTCTCTTCATTAAAAGTCGTAAACATTCAGGAATTTTCATGAGATACATCATGTGATTCTAAGAAGTTTGATTTCGGAGAAAAATGGAGAACCGTTTTAGGGGTTTCGTGGCTCTACCCATTTCTTTTTCCAGCGAGCGATAGAATTTAGAATCTAAATGGTTGAATTCCTCTTTCATTCCTGAAAGTATTAAAGAATACAGTACCGTGTGAAATGAATTTATTTGTCAAGAAAGCACCTACTGTAATCTATTTCAGTATCAGCGAACAAACCGAATTTCAGAATCCTAAACCCGTTGTCAATCGGCATACTGAAAACAGAGAAACATACTCTCGTGAGACGAGAAAATAGGATGTTTAACCGAAATTATTAAAGGTTGCGCTCCTTGATTTTTTTTTAACATAGTAAGAGACAATACATCGGTTTTGAGATCCTGAATACGGACCGTAACTATTTGGTTTTTAAGGTGGGTCCCTTCTCGTGAATTTAACAGATGAATTTTGTATTTTAAGGTTATTTTCTATACATAATAGTCAAAATGACATAATGAACACAGACATACACAATGTAGATAGGTAATTTTGTTTTCATTAAAGATAGAGTGCACTAAAGAAAGGTACCCTAACACTTAAAAATTGAGGAATGTCAAATATCCATCATATGCTTTTGAACCCTCCAAATTCAATGATGATATGAATATGTTTATTTGTTTTGTTTTATTTTATGATAACAAGCCATAGAGAAGAAATACAACACATAAAATGATATTGTAACGTAAATCTAAGTATGATATATCTCCAAACATTAGAGTACTCCCTTATAATTTCATAACATTTTTGACCAAGAATATGTACTTAATCGAACTTTTTGCATATAACAACAGATGAATTTTTTTCATTTTGTAATATTTCATAAAATTATGTATGTAGATGAAGAAAAAATCACGTACAGGTACACAGATTTTGAAATGATCAAGGTATGGCTCCAAACATAGGGGTACCCCCTTATAATGTTATCATGTTTTCGACAAATAGTATATAGTATATCACATTTTTGTGCAAAAAACAACAGATGGAATTTCTTCAAATTGGATCATTTTATACGATAATGTATATAGATGGTGAAAAAATCGCATACAGGTATACAATTTTATAAATGATCAAGATTTGGCTACAAAAATTTCATCACATTTTCAACTAAGAAATTATACTATATGATCGGTGTGGACATTGATAAATTGCACCATCTTTTGCTTCTTTTGGCATTCAAGATCTTCTGTCTGTGTTTTTCAATGCGCTGGCTCGTCCCTCACCAGCCATAGTAAAACGTTAAACGCAGACTGCTGCATATAAGGAAAAACCTATAACGGTTCGAGTAGGGAGCCACCTTAAACACGGATTTCAGGTCATGTGGTACAAAAGTGGGACTGTTTACATTTCGCAGTATGGCAAGTTGATGGGCCGCCTGTTTTGAATTGTAATAAATTGAAAAGAAAAAAACATATGAGCCTCCAGGACAAGCTTGCTGCCTTTCTGAATGTTACAAAAGTATGGATTGACACTTTATAAGCATTTATTTTAAATTTTAGATTGAGATCAAGTGATTCGAAGTGAGCAGTACTTGATAACGGTCGATTTACCATGTGCAAATCCTAATATCGGCGATAATTTATCATAAAATGATCTTCTTAAGCTGTAGAATTCTTTAAGTCTTAATGCATTTCTACTGTTGGTATCACACGATTTTGTACTATTTGTGAAATTCCCTAGATATTACATTACGCACCATCGCTAGGTGTCCCACCTTTTGTCAAGGCGCACGTAAAAGTCGAAAAATGCCGGTTTGTAACAGGATCCCGAAACTCACGTATTAGACATTTTTCCCTGTGACTGACTTCGCACTTCGTACTTCGAACTTCGCACTCTCAGGAAGACTGAAAAAACGAAAAACGGGGGCTGATTGATATGTTGTGAGCCTCGCACTGAAGGAGATACGCAGGGATATTCTTCTTAAGACATGCTATTCTCTGACTATATAAGGCCCTGTACCCAAGGACTGCCCTCATTTCGTCAAGTTGCTTTTGCAAAATTGACAAAATCGGTGTAAGGCCATTTATCCAATACATGCATAACAATGGTTTTACATATAGAATATCTATAATGATGTGGTAACAACACTAGGAAAAGATGCTTCCTCATATGCTACAGTGAAAAGGTGGGTGGGTGAATTTAAGCGCGGCAGACAGAGCCTTGAGGATGACCCCGTCCTGGAGGGCCTGTCACTGTTTAATGAAATCTTGTTGCAACTCCAAAAATGGTCAATAAAGTCCATGATATTGTTATGATGAACAGACGAGTTACAGAAAGATATATATAGCCAGTACAGTTGGCATTTCAAAGGAAAGCGTATTCAAGATCTTGAAATGAGAAAACTTTCGGTCAGTTGGGTATCAATATTAAACGTCTTCAAATTGAATAGCATCATTTAAGAACAGATAAATTGGGATCATATATTAGACATGCACGTTTCGACTTAACCATCGTCAGTGATCCTCAAATCTAAACAATGTAGTATGCCCAAAAGTGTGAAAATTAGTATGTCCAAAAATGTACCGAGGGACGTAGCAAGATGGGTGGGATATGTTGCTACAGGACCCATATTTTAGAAATTTCTAGAAAATTTGATAACAGAAATTCTAGAATGCGTTGAAGAAACGATCAACCGAAATCAATAGAGCTTGGCTACATGTGCCCTCGGGGACCACCAGCAGTGACACTCACCAACTGGTACAAATTTTTAACGTCTTCAAATTGAATGGCATAATTTAAGAACAGATAAATTGGCAGCAATGACCAGACATGCACGTTCCGGGTTCTTATCCCTCGTCAGTGATCCTCAAATCTAAACAATGTAGTATGCCCAAAAATGTGAAAATAAGTATGTCCAAAAACGCTACGAAATACGTAGCAGGATGGGTGGGATATGATGCTACAGGACCCACATTTTAGAAATTTGTAAAAATTTTGATAGGACTTCTGACAGTTGATCAGGAGAACACAAGGTGCACTTTATCGAGTGCCAATCTTAACCATTCTGATGGAGATCCTGTCAATTTTCTTCAAAGGATGTGTCACTATGGATGAAACATGGGTCCATCATTTTACCCGAGAGGCCAAACAACAGTCGAAACAGCGGAGGCACCCTGCCTCACCCCGGCCAAAGAAGGCAAAGACTGTTCCTTCCGCTGGGAAGGTTATGACCTCTATTTTCTGGGATGCAGAAGGTATTCTGCTGATAGATTATCTCGAAAAAGGACAAACAATCAAAGGCGCATACTATGCTCTACTTCTGACACAGTTACGGGAATATATGAAACTTAAGCTCACTAATGGTACGTTATTCCATCAGGACAATGCTCATGTTCACAAGTATGTCACTATTATGGCTGTTATTCGTGATTGTGGCTTTTATTTGAATGACCATCCGCTTTCTTCATCTGATCTTGCTCCATCAAACGTTCATCTTTTCCCAAGACTGAAAGCAGCTATTTCTGGCACCCACTTTCAGTCCGGCCGGTGATGACGTCATACTTGCAGTAAATTGATTTCTGAGCAGTCAAGATAAGGAGGTCGTTCACCGGTGGCAAAAGTGTAAAGATACTGAAGGAGATTATGTAGAAAATAATTCACAATGTCTGATAAGATTCAAATCCTTCAAAACGAGTCAATTAAATTCGAAATATATATGCTTGAGTAAAATGATCAATGTTTAACGTCTTCAAATTCATTGTAATGTTGTACAATAATAAACTGAACCTTTGTTCAAAATTCTGAATGAGAAATTTATTCTAACGTGCAAGATCTAAATCGAAATTATGTTGCTTCCGTGTAAATATATTTTACCAATATTAAAAGTACCTCTGTTGAAGATAGTCCTAAGCAGTACCAAAGAGATCAACTAAATATGAAACATTTCAAACATCAGGATGAAATGCGAGTTGCAAGTGGTATTGCTATCAATAACCATATGGTGAGGTCAAAAATTACAGACCAATTGAAATTGAAGAGACAAATGGATATAGCATTAAAATGAATCATTGAGCGAATGAAAGATAGGAGGGGATCTCCAACAACACTCGGTTTCAACACCCAAAGCAAAACCCCAAAACAACCAGTGCAAAGACAGAACCGACACCCAAACAAAGAGACGCAAAAGGGACAAGGATCACCATAGAAACATGAATCTCAGAAGACCACAAATAAACAAATGAGACCAATGAGCTACCGGTGCCGACTTAAGACGGCCATCTGCCGCGCAAATAACAGACGATTTTGTCAACAGGATTACGTGCGCACAATCCTCCCACTTTTCCGATTACCCAGAGTTCTCGAAAAACGCACAATTGTCGTGTAAATGACCTCCTCGCTGTAAGATGAGCATACAAACAGACAGCATGACGTCAAATAAAAAGGTTTACACAAAGGAAATGCATGGGTACCTGTATTTTGCGCGTGTTCTATTGATTATTTTTTAAATAAACGTAGATATGATTATATACAGATATAACTAAATCTGGTGACCATTCTAAGCATGTTCTTATGAAGAGGGACCGTCTATCCGATCACCTGCAGTATTGTCTGTGTAAGAAATATCTTTATTTTTAAAGTTACCACCAGAGATCACGTTTCTAACAACTACAGGATGTGTTTAAAAAGGTTATTGATGTAGATGTTATTCATCATATAATATAATGTCTTTTGGACTTTTTTAAATTTCACTCGATCGAATCCCTAAAGCTGTATACCATTTTAGAACATTAATGCAAATAGCATACTTATAGTTTGATTCTTTAGATGTGTAAGTGAATTTGTGGTAAGACCGAAAAGAAAAGGCTCATCATGCTCTGATTGTTTCAGATACAGCTGTTCAGAGGACAGAAATACCCGAGTGGGGTGCAGCCTTGCGATTCTTAGCTATTAGGCTAAGAGTCTGATAAAAAGGAAGTTGTGATTATTTGTAAATTGGCTTAAAATCTCTAAAACAGCCTGCGCTGTGTTTGTTTGTTTTTTTATAAACGATCAACTGACGATTGAATTAGAAGATTTATACATTAAAAGGGAGTTTTAGATTATTATCGACATGTACGAAGCCAAGTTCGAACTAATTTGGTTGCTCGTTTCTTCAAACGCATTCCAAAATTTCTGTTTATAAAATTTTCTCAAATTTCTGAAACCTGGGTCCTGTAGCATCATATCCCAGCTATTTGTTACGTCTGTCTTATATATTGGACATAATTTTCATAGATTTTTGGCCAGATATCATTGTTTGCATTGAGGATCACTGACGAGGGTTTAATACCCGAAGTTCAGTTATATGTAAATAGCTGTTAGTATGAAAGATTTGACTAAGCTCCCGTATTAACTCTCCTTAAGGTGTGTCCCTACTCGAACCGTTATAGGTTTTCCTAATACACAGCAGTCTGCCTGTAATGTTTTACAAAAGTTTGGTGACCGTCGAGCCAGCACATTGAAAAACGCAGACAAAAGGTCTTAAATGCCAAAAAGAAACAAAAGATTCGGCAATCTATCAATGTTCAGGCCCATCATATAGTATATATTCTAAGTTGAAAATGTGATGAATTTCAGAAATTACAAGGGGGTACCCTTATGTTTGGAGCCATATCTTGATCATTTATAAAACTGCATTTATGTTTCGGATTTTTTCACTATCTATAAATATTATCTTATGAAATGATGCAATATGAAGAAATTCCATCTGTTCTATTTTTTTGGGAAAGTGGGATATACTATCTATTATTAGTAAAAAATGTGATGAAATTATAAGGGGTACCCTTATGTTTGGAGTTATATGTTGATCGTTTATAAAACTGTATATCTGTATGTGATTTTTTTCCACCATGTATATACATTATCGTATGAAATGATGCAATATGAAGAATTTCCATCTGTTCTTTTTTGCAAAATGGGGATAAACTATCTGTTATTAGTCCAAAATGTAATGAAATTATAAGGCCTACCTTTATGTTTGGAGCCAAATCTTGGTCATTTATAAAACTGTGTACCTGTAGGCTATTTTTTATTCATCAATGTATAATCTACTCTTGCTTAATGTGAGAAACATAATTATCAAGCTATCTCTCCTCAATAAAATCTGATTTTTCATTTTACATCTCAAATTGAAGAAAAGTATTCCATGTGTAGTTTCATTCTGCACCTTGGAATCTAACATACACAGTTACAAATTTATCTGTATCTGTAATACTTGACAACCACACCTAGATGTCAATTTGTCCTTGAGTCCTTCGGTATTCATACTGATGACTCTGACCTTGAACTACCTTATATCTACTGGTTTCTCGAAATGCATAAAAACCGCCGAATATCGGTTTATTGCCGGATCGTCCTGGTGTTCCACAAAACCTCTATCCATTCTGCTTACAAAAATATTTACTTACATCAAGCAATGTCTTCAAACATACTGCAAGACAGCATATTCCAGAAATGGAATTAATAAGTTGTGTATTCTGAAGAATTCTAAGGAATTTTTTAGAAGATTTAAAAGTCACCAATTTCAATCACATTTCCAGGTTAAAGTCTTTCAACTTCTCCACGCTCTACACTACAATTCAACACTAAAAGCTCAAAACAGACTGGCTAATATAAATCGCGACACCTACTTCATGAAGGAACACTCTGATTCAAACAAAAAGTATTCCGAAGACAATATCATTCAAATGCTTGAGTTTTTGATTGACAAAATTTTTGTGGTGTTTCGAGGAACCATATTTCGGAAAATAGTTGACATCCCCATAGGTACTAATTGCGTCCCACTGCTTGCGGACATATTTCTATATACATACAAACCTAACTTCATACAGAACTTGCTCACCACTGGGCTAAAGCACCTCGCATCTCAGTTCAACTTAATACCCAGATATACATGTACATAGATTAGATGACGTGTTGTCCATCAATAATTCCAACTTGAAGGATAATCTACATGAAATCTATTCTAATGAACTAGGGATCAAGCAAACAACCGAGAGTTACAAATCTGCATCGTACTTGAATATACTTCTATCTTTTGACACAAACAGTCATTTGAATACTCCACTGTATGACAGGCGCGATTATTTCACCTTCTACATAACTAACTTCCTTTCATAAGTAGCAACATTCCGTCTTCTCCTGCTTATGTTTATTTTTCTCAGCTAATTTGTTACACCATTTTCTTATTAAAGAAAGCTATGACGAAAATCCCTATATATCATATCACGTGATAACTTTCTTTCGTATCACATGACGTCATAATGTAAATATGACGTCAGGAAACCGAAGCGCGGAAAAAACAAATTAGCAGTGACGTTACATGAGAATATCAATTTATAAATATCTTTTCCGTATTCTTGAATTGTATATCGAAATGCCTATTATTCCTGGGTTTTTCTTATAGAATTAACCAGTTTCGGGGCACTGAATTCGAACATCGCAAAATTCTTGCAATTGAATCAACTTGATATTTTTTCCAATGTCTTCATTTTATTTCAATGTTTACGTTTCTTCTAATGTAAAATTAAAGGAAAACTATCATTCATGGTAAGCCTCAGGTTTTGCATAATTTTCAAAGCCCTAGGGTTGAACCGAAGTATCTTTCATAGATCATAATCTTTCAGACATTTATTCAAATTCAAGCAATTGAGAGAAATTCGCCACTAAACATTGGGCATTGTGGTTATTTTTTAATAAAATTTGTCCATAATTTTCTGTCATTGAAGCATAGATAGTGTGTTTATTATTCATTTTCAAATTTACCCTTACCTTGCCCAATGGGCAATCAAAATCTCTCTGAATTGATTGATACCAAATACATAGAATGACATCACATTACATAGTTCGTAATAAGGAATATAAGTCATGAGGATCAGCAATATATGGTAATTTCACAATAATGGTGTAGAGTACCCTTAAGTGTATATTGCAGGATTTACATTGCATCCGTTAGCAGAGTTATACATTATGACGTATTTTATTTTACGCTTATGCATTTTGCAGTGTGGAGCTCGTAAAAAAAAAGTTCCCCGGGAGGGGTTTGACAGTAGATGTTTTTAATGTCCTTCCCTGACATAGTCGCCATATCACTTTCTATATAGACAAAACTCAGCCAGTGCATATTTTGTGAATACTGTTTTCAGTTTCGTGCGAGAACATCGACGGTGGGTGCGGCTAGCCAAACAGGGGATTCTTACACCTCCCGGGCACCTGATCCCACCTCTATCTTGCTAGGGGTCCGTCGATGTTCAATTTTGTGCTCTATTATGAGAGCTGTTGAGATTGTTGTCAGGATCTTGTTTAACTCATTTGAGATTTTTTCCCTATATGTACTATAGAACTCGCATGGTGTAAAATCTCCAACAAACTTTCAGTCCGCTTAGCCCCGTCCATTCTCGTGCTACATGTATATAATTCGCCTGGTGTAAAATCTCCAACAAACAAAAAAATTGAAATAACAACTAGTTTATCCAATCCACTCAGCTCTCGGTATCTTATGAATGTATTGTATGTAATGAATAATGTAATAAGATGACTGTGATTCAGATATCCAAATTCTCCTGATTGTTCAAATTTTGAATGGCCTCTAATATTTATCATCATTAATGATCATGGTGATACAGTTATAGCTCATTGTTCGAATCCCAAATGTATAAAGTTTCTTGACATCTACAGCATGATAACATTTCATGTATCATAAACATACGTTCGAATCCCAATATGTCTATAGGTAAGACTCATCATGGGGGCTATTCATGATCATAATTCTGAATACTTCTATCTGATTCTGAACCCAGGGGGAGCCCGGCAGGTTATCATAATTTATGTTAATTAAGCCAATAAATAAATGGTATCTGGGGAGAGCCTGGCAGATACCAGGAAAAAACTACCTGGGGGAGTCCAGCAGGCTATTTAGAATACTAATGAACTCAAGTTAGAAGAGAAAGAATCTTTGGGGAGCCCAGCAGATACAAAGCATGTACCCGGGGGAGCCCGGCAGGTATGCTGTATGAAATAGCAATTGTTGATTTGGGGGATATTATTGTGTTAACAAATTTATAATGCCAAAATTGAGTGTTATTATTTTAAACCTTATTATTGTATACACGAAAGCCCCAAAGAAACAAAACAATAATGCAAAAAACAACATTCTATATTTAGCTAGGCAAAATAGCAGGTTTCATGCACATCTGAATCTGAGCATTCTCAATAGTACATTTATTAGTTCTTATGTATCTCGTGTAACAATTTGATGACCATCTACCTAAAATCTTAATTATATGGTCCTCAACTCCTGCTGCAGCTGCTGATGTTGCAGCACCTATTCTGAAAGAAAGGCCACTGTATTGTACATTACAAAGACCTAGTGTAGATATTAAACTTCTGACATATGATATAAATTCATCTCTACTTAGAACTGACCCATCAGAATCTGCGAACAATGGAGATTTAGCATTTATAATGTCCCATACTCTTTCTCTGTGAGATAAGACTGTACATGTGATAAACAGGTTGTAACATGGAGTTCGTAAAACTATGTATCAAAATACCTTTCCTATATGGATCAGTGTTGGAAACCTTCAAGTGTAAAGTAAAATATGATTTATCATCAGAAAAAGAAATGTCACCAATACACAAGTAATTTGCTAAATCAGGTTTTCTAACAGTAAATTCTCCACATCTCAAAAATCCGAAAAAAGCAGTAAGGCAAGCACATTGCAGTGTCAGGTCTAACAGACGAATGAAAATAATAATTTACATATCTTCTCTAGTATGTCAAATGTAATCGGCATTCTACGAGCATCTGTTTTATTGTAAAATGAATCTTCTCTCTTTATAGCTTTCAAAATACATTCCAATCTATCAAAACTGTCAAATGAAAATGTTAAACCAGATTTAAGATAATGAAATCTTATCCCTGCAAGAAACAGCTTAATAGTATTGTATCTTAGACCTAACCTTCTGAAACAGTAAGTGACATATTCAATTAAAACATTTTCTGACAGGTCTGGTAATGTACCTCTGGGTACTACAATGGAACACATAGCAATGAATCGTAAAAAATGCTGTATCGCACTGTCGTACGTTTTATCCGTTTTTGGGCCAACCACAGAATTCCACAGACTGTCGATATCCTGTTTTAAATTCTCACAAGTTCCTCCATGGGCAGACATGGTACTGGGTGTCTCTTTTAGTCCAGTCAATTTTCAATTTAACCCTGAAAAAATTGCAACAGAAATAATTTTTGTTGTGAATGATAAAATGATATGTACTTAATGACATATAAAAAATCTAAGAAAATCTAATGAGGGGAAATACTTTTTTTTAGAAAAAGATATCTTTTTGTGCAAAAATCGCTGGAAATAGTAAAAAATTTGTAACTTTCGCATGGATAAAGATTTTTAAAATAAGAAAATGTGAATATATAGTATTTTAGGAGCTCTTTCAGATGATATCAATTTCAAGTTTCAAATCCTACTTTAACTGTGTGTTTTTTTGGTAAAAAAAAGTCAAATTTTTGTAAAATTTCATAGAAATTTGAGGAAATTTTAATTACTCTCTGCTTCTCAGTTCCCCAGTATTGCAAACATTCATTCAATGATGATTTAAGGATATCTTTAACGTACCTTCTTTCAAATGACATACATTTTATATTTTTATTTTTTTTTTCTTCAAAATACTCGAAATTGTCGTTTTAATACAGAAATCTGTGTTTTAAATTAAAAGTCTGAGATTTCTGTATATCAATTTAAGCAAACCTTATCCATTATGAAATCAATGATTGAAAGATATTTTCTAGTGTATTTTTTCATACTTTTTCAGATTATATATTTTTTGCTGGTAATTCATCCATAACTGAGGTGTTTTTGGGGTATAAGGTAATTTTTTTCATTAAAAATCACTGATTTCTGGATAATATTTATTGAATCTATTGGATTTGTTTAAAATGATGGCAGGAATGTATTTTCAACTGTTATTGTCTGATTCATTCATAAACTAAATATTTGAAACAAAAAGGGTATATTTTCTACTTTATTTTGGGCAAAATGCTTGTTTTCAGTTTAAAAATAACAGATTTCTGGACAAAATCTATAAATTCATTATCTTAGCTAGAATTATAGAGTCAATGCTACTATCATATGAAAAATAGTAATTCTATAAATAAAAGTAAAAAGAATGAAATAATTCATTCAAATCAGCATTTTGGGTGTAAATTTGTATTTTTCGTGCAGAAACCACTTATTTTAGAAAATAATTATTATTTCTTCTAGTCTACCTAATATGACACATTTTAGCTTTGATGGGGTGCTTTTTTTATTAAATGTGGATAGAAATGTCATCTGAGAATTGAAATTTTATTTATATGCTATTTTGGGGCAAGAAAACTAATTTTTGTGTTAAAATAACTTATTTCTGTGAATAATTTGTAAAATTTATATATATTAGTAAATCAAAGCAGGAGAGGTTTCCTACAATTTGATGGCATTTAAATGATCAAGTGAAATGATTCAGGAGAGATTGGTTTGATTATTTTGCTATTTTTTTGGGGGGATGCATGAATTTTTATTTAAAATCGCCGATTTTTGGAAAATCTTTATTACTATAAAATGCTACATTATGTTATGATATTCAGAAGAGTTGACTAGGTACATGTAATATCATAGTTTGTCATTCTAAGTGATGTAATGTGTACTTGATGGTATTATTCGTTCATTTGTTTGATATTTTGGCAAAACATATGTTTTATTTAAAGAAAAAGCTAAAATCAAGAAAATTACTACAGAAAGTTTTATTTTACAAAATTTGATTTCCTATCAAATTGTTTATCTTTTCTTGATTTACCTATCAATATATTCAATTCAATTCAATTTTCTTTATTCTCACAAGTTGTCCATGGTACATGGTATTTACAACATATTCAAATCTTGTGAAGTATTGTTTTATTTGTGATAAAAATATAAAACCAAATTGAAAAGCAAGCACTTAACTGAAAATGCAATAAACATATTTAGAAGTTATATGTTGCAAGATTTCTAAAGATAAATGCTTGCTAATATGTACATTAATGTAATGTATTTTACCCCAAATATAACAATATTACACAAAATTGAAGTAAAATGATGAATAAGTATAAAGAATAAACTGTTAAATAGCAAATAAAGATACAATGTAATTTAATAGTTGTAATTTGAAAAATGAGACTTTCTATAATAAAGGGGTAGGGGTAAAATCTGCTGCTTTTGGCCCGGGCCTTTTTTTTTTTGCTATTTTCATATTGATGTTTATTAAAATTGAATAGAAAAATGATAACAACAAGATTTCCTATCAACATCATACTTTAAAGTATATATAGAGCAAGCACGTGTGACAAAGTCATACTTTTCATGTACATCTAGAATATTGAAAGTAATGTCTCATGTGAGTTTGAACCTGTTACATGCCCTTGCTCTAGGGCCTACAATGGTAGGTATGTATGTCCCTTGCCGCAAAATATAAATTTCTATTGTGAAGACATAGACCTAAACTTTCAATCGTTTTGCTCTAAAAGGTAGGGTTTTATATGTGCTTTTTTGTTTACAAGAAGCATGCTGAATAAGAAAATATGATATTTCAAAATATTTGATCAGGGCCAAAAATTGTCACTTTTGCCCCTACCCCTTTTCTATGTCTTTATATAAAAGAAAGGAGGGGATCTCCAACAACACCTAGTTGCAGCATCAACAGCAACCTCCCAAAATACCCACTGCAAAACACAAAAATGACACGCACAGAAAGAGACGCAGTAGTACAATGAACGTCAAATCACAGAAAAACATAAAACACAAATGACTACACATAAAGCAACGAGACCAATGGGCAAACGGTGCCGACTTAGACATCTTTTTTGCCCTAGAATTCAAACAAATTAACAAAGGATACTCATATATCTTACAAGGACAAATTATGATATACCAAAGATTACATTTTTGAATATAATAAATAATGTAACATTTCATAGTAATAAAGATTTTCCAGAAATCGGCGATTTTTAATTAAAATTCAGGCATTCCCCCCAAAATAGCAAAATAATCAAACCAATCACTTCTAGCTCATTTCACTCGATAATTTAAATGCCACTGAATCATAGGAAACCTTTCCTGTTTTGATTTACTAAAATATATAAATTTTAAAAATCGTTTTAAGAAAAAGATTTTTGCAAAAAAAATTGTTATTTTGCCCAAAAATAGCATATGAATTGAATTTGAATTCTCACATGACATTCCTATCCCTTTATAACAAGAAACAGCATCCTATCAAAGCTAACATGTGTCAATTTGGGCAGATTAAATGAAATAGTAATTATTTTCTTAAAATAAGTGGTTCTTGAAAAAAAAACCCACAAATTTACTCCCAAAATGCTGATTTTAATGTATTATTACCATCTTTCTACTTTTATTTGATAAGATTACTAATTTTCAATATGAAAATAGCTTTAAGTCTTTAATTTAAGCTAAGATAATAAATCTATAGAATTTGTCCAGAAATCTGTTATTTTTAAACAGAAAACAGGTATTTTGCCCAAAATAAAGTAGAAAATATACCCTTTTTGTTTCAAACATGTAATTTATGAATGAATCTAAACAATTACAGTTGAAAATACATTCCTGCTATCATTTCAAACAAATCCAATAGATTCAATAAACATTCTCCAGAAATCAGTGATTTTTGAATGAAAAATACCCTTTTTCCCTAAAAACACTTCAGTTATGGATTAAATATAAGTAAAACATATATAATCTGAAAAGCATTAAAAGGTACACTAGAAAATAGCCTTCAATCATTGATTTCATAATGGATAAGGGATTTTTAAATCGATATACAGAAATCAGAGATTTCTGAATGAAAACGCAGGTTTTTGTTAAAAACGACAATTTCGAGAATTTTGCAAAAATTTAAGAATATGAAATAAATGTCATTTGAAAGAGAAAACTTTCAAGATATTTTTAAAAACATCACTGAACAAATGTATGCAATAATGCGGAACTGAGAAGCAAGAAGAAATTAAAACTTCCTCAAAATTCTGTGAAATTTGGCAAAAAAATCTACTTTTTTACCCCAAAACACACAATAAAAATAGGAATTGAAACTTATAACTTATTTCATCCGAAAGAGTATCAAAAATACTATACATTCACATTTTCTAAGTTTTAAAACCATCATCCAATTAAAAGTAAAAACAACATTCCTATTTTCGATGATTTTTATTTAAAAACGTCACATTTCCCCCAAAAAATAATATTTCCTCACATATTTGAGTCTTAGATTTTTTCATATGTTATGCTCTACATAATTATGTGACAAAAAAAGTAAAAACTATTTCTGTTGCAATTTGTTCAAGGTTTGGCTATTTTTTCCTCAAAATTGACTGGACTATTTGCTGTGGGACACAGGTTGCGAAATTGACTGACTTGTGAATAGCAAGGGGAATTCCGAGGTTATTGAACATCAAAGTTAATATTGCCATGGTTCTCTCTGCAGTAAAATCGGGTGGGTCAATTGTAAGAAAATCATCAAGTAAATGTAAAATATTTCCTACACCATAGTGATTTGTCGCGATCCAACACAGTGCTCTTGAAAGAGTATCAAAAATTTTCGGACTCGATCTGCTACCGAACACTAATCTTGTGTAAAAGTAATATATTTCATTCCATTGTATTCCTTGGTATGGCCATAGATTAGGAAGCACTGGAATTAAAATAAATAATCGCGAAAAATTGTGTTTGATAAGGTATATGATAAATTTGTATCTGTAACATTTTGTTCTTATTGTACATGTACCATGCTTCATTTTTTTCTGATTAAACGTTAATAAAAGTGAATTGAGTGAATTCTTATGTTAGAACTAACTAAATTTTCAATAATGAAAGGTACAAAACATTAACATAATGTGTTCATATTTATTTGTAATTTGGAAATCGCGAAAAATTGTACTCGCGAAAATAAAGACACCCTATTTTACCATAAAATCGCAAAATTTGATACTCGCGAAAAATTCTGGTTATACGGTAAATTACTAACAGTGTCAGGCTGACTCCGTGCTGATAATAAATTTTTGCAAATATAGTTTTTGTTAGGAAGTTTCTGAAGGCCAATATGAAAACCCTGTCTACATCCTTCCACTAAATAATCGGCAAATTGTCTATCTGGGTGATTACGTAACAAACTCTCTAGTTTATCAACGTTAATAGCTGATGGGATTGATTGAATACCTGTAGTGTCCTCCATGATTACTTTTTACCCCCTTTTTTATCATTTTGGGGGATGCTCCGTTTTTTTTTAATTCATTTCGTTGCATTGTACTTTTGGATGGTCTTTTTTGCATTTTACACAAATATGAGCTTTGTTGCATCGTGGCCTATTGCACCCGCGTTCCCCATTGTAATTGTTACAGATTTCCTGATTCCCAAACATCTGACGTTGTCTCCCATATGAATCTGTCTTAGAACCCAGTTCCTGGTAGATTGAGCTTGGGATTTAAAATAACCCACATTTTCAAGAGATTGAGGGCAAAATGCGGCTGTGTGGCTAACGCTGGAGCAATAGTAGCATGCTATAGGTTTCCGATTTGCGAATATATTGCAAAACAGAGTATTGTCTCTTATCGACCAGTCAATCGGTATGTTATTGTAGCGGAGATTGGCGGATGCTTTAAGACTAAATTGTCTATGATATTCATGCAATCCATTTCCCCCATATCGTGTAGACATATCGACAATGTCTCTTTCATATAGATCTAGTTCTTCACGTCTTTGTGGAAAATATTCGCACATTACACTTTTGTAAATCCCGAAGGCTGTGATAAATTCCCCAAAAGATAGTATCTTTGATGGTCGTAGGTCATTTTTCTCACGTTTGATCTCTTTTTCTTCGGACAAGTTGGAATATAGGTGATAGGGTATTAAAAGTGACGCTAAGTTAATGTCCTTACCCTCAATAATTGCATTCCGTACAGATGGGGATACAGTGTTCACATGAGGCAGGGAACCAGAAGCAAAACCATATCTAGTTCGCACTGAATTGTTAGTGTATCCACTTTCCATTGTTAAGTTGCGTTGAATCATCTGGTTTGTCTCGTTACTACCGAAAGACGCGTATGCAGTGTGTAGATTGTACTTCTCTGCAGCTGCACTGACGACGGCACTGGCGTTGTTCTGATCGGAAGTACAAGATTCATTTTCTGACCTAGGATGTATGTTCGTTTGTACTTGTGTTTCCAAACCTTGTGTCTCACTGCCTGCTGCTGACGGAACCACCCTTGTTGTTCTTTCCTGTGTATTTCTTGAGGTTATTTCCTCCTTTAATTCATTGACAGTATTTGTCAGCTCTCGTATTGCGTTGAAGAGGTTACTTTCGTTTTGCGACGGAAGTCCGCTATTTGACTCTTCTGATTGACCCCCTCTCAATTCCGCTGTTCCGTCGGCTGTTCCGTTAGGTGATTGTACATTATCAGTGGCTGTTCTATCCACTCCCTGCGATTGCTTATACAGCGCCAGTAACTGCGTTTTCTTTGGATTTCTTGAAAAAAATAATTCCTTTGGCGGATAGTTTTTGGCACAATGTGCTACTGTCCAATTTTCTGGTAGAGAGGGAACGTAAGCAAAGTGTGCGTTCCTTCTACTTCTAGCATTGTTCTGATTGTCTCGCGCTCTTTTTGTACGGTGCGGGCCCATACTTATGTCTTCAAGAAAACAGCTTGGAAACGCATAAGCTAAACTATGAATCAAATATCCATTCACTAAAGTGACGAAGAAAGTAAACAAACCGTGCGAAATGACGAAAATAGCGGTTATTTAAAACGTAAAATCCATGTCCAAGTAGAGTATCATATTACAAAACAGTGCGATGTCGATGAAAATACTAGAACTTTCTCAATATTTGATGTATCGGTCCACCACCAAGTGTCGTAGTAAGTAGATAAACAGTCACTTATTTATTGTTTTTCCATAGACAGATTTCTTAAGTAAAATTTTTTAACAATAGCCATGAAGTACATCCATACAGAATCGAGTAAAATCTAAGACTGAAGCTGGGGCAAACTGGTCGCTCTTTCTGATTGGCCTGAATTGTCATGTGATTAAAACGTCATCTCCCATATAAGGATTTCTACTCAGGAATACACATTATACATAACGCAGAAAATAGATTGACATAGAGATTAAACAAATGTATAAACTGTAATTAAATAAATGATCATTTATAAGTATTATAAATGTATTTATGGCAACAAGTCTTACCATGTAATGATTAATATTCATGATCTTCATGCGCGCGCAGCATCATAACAACTTTAGCATCTTTCATTGTTTTTGCATTGTACACGTTGCTGGTATTTTAATCAAATTGTTATGTTTCGTAACTTACATACACTTCTTAGTTCTGGAAATATTACTGGATAACATATTTAATAGTTCGTTGAAGCATACGGTAAAGAGACATTTTCCTGAAGTTGAATTATTGCCTTTTATCATGTCGATCTACGAGTAAGCATGCGGTGCAGTCAACACTATTTGTATAGCCGGGACTGGACAAGTGGACATATAAATGTACCTTTCTTGGTTTAATGAATATGTAAATTTAATGAACAATTAGTACTTGGAACATTTTACATTACATGTAACGAGTGACTATAGACAGATCAGAAAGTTCCCAATAAATCCCGTGGGGAACCTCTATAGTCAATATTGCAGCTCTACGCTGACCCTTATCTATATACACAAGATATATTTGGCGGTTTACAGCTGGAACAGTGGACATATAAATGTAGCATTTTGTGGTTTAATGAAGATGTAGAATTAATTAACTATTTGAAGTTGGAAAAATCTGTCAAAGTATTTTGGTTACACGTAACGAATGATTACAGAAGGATCAGAAATTACAAATAAATCCCGTGGGGAACCTCTATAATCAACAGTATGAGAATATTGTGCGGTTCATAGAAACTGACGATGTAAACAAAGATAATACACATCACCATTACTATGATTACGAAACATTCCAGTGCAGCGGACTAAAGAGGATCAGATAGCATCTATGTTTAGAACGCATATTGCGCAATTTTGCTTTCTTATGTTGAATGGTGTCTGGGAATCTTACACAACAGATATTACAGCAGACGTGTGCGTTCAGAGGCCGTTATCTGACCTTTTCTACATAATTCGACCACTTCCTATGTAAGATGTTTTAAGCAGAACCCATAAGTTAAATGACATGCTGGAGTGGTACTTGATTTACATGCATTCTGCAGTCAATCTCTATTTTGTTCTCTCATATTTCATCAGATCATAATTTATTCACATGCATTAATTAGACGCATGTTTCTCATTTAGCATGATTAGAATTGGTAGCAACCAGTAACAAATATTAGCGTATCAATGTACCAATGATTCCTTTTACGTCTTACAGTGTAAAATGATCTCGGAAATCTTCGGCTGTGTCTCGATAGTTTCCGTGACTTAGATGAAACTTTGATGATGGAATCAATTTACTATTATTTTGTTTAAGTTACATTATAAAATAATTAGCTTAAGATATACCGCGATTCAAACTACACAATACACTTTATATTAATTCTTTACTGAAAGGGAATCATTCAAGAAGATAACAAAACTTTGCGCAAACGATGTTTTTAAATTATTTCCACAATTTCCATACGTTAAAGGTGGAAAGGAAAATTGCTTTTAAACAAATTCAACCAGGTATCTCGGTTTCGTATCAGTCCCGGGAACCTGTCTAGGTTTTTGTCAAATAAGTGACCTGAAATTTTATAATAGTACATAAAGAGTTGTATTTCAATATTGACAATTGTATCTTCTTCTCTAGCATATTTAAGTTATAATTCGGTCATTGATGTATATTAATTTTCAGAAAGTAGCGATAAAATTCATAATTTCTACTGATATATACATTCAAAGATGTTGAATTTCTGTTTAACAAAACAAATATTTTCCGTATGAAAATTATGTTGAAGGTTCTACAAAATACGATTGCCAATGCATTCATCTATAATATGTACCATGACCAAAAAATAAAAAATAAATAAATAACTAAAAAAATAATAATAATAATTAAAGAATTAGTTATGGTACTGAAAATATTTTAGTGTAGGAAATCTGCTTATTGTTTGGAACTTTTAAGAATGACAAATATGGATAATGACCATATCCCTGTCTACAGTACAAAATCGATAATTCAGAAAATCAGAAACCGAAGGCATACAAAATCAGGACAAAACAGGAACCAAAGCAAACAAAAACAGAAACCTCCACCATATGAAAAGAAGCGAACTCCCGATATGAGAGTGAGACCAGGTGCCCAGGAAGAGTAAGCATCTCCTGCTTGCATGCAACACCCGTCGCTTCAATTCGGTAGAACTGTCACATCCGGTTACTTCCATTTTGGAAGATATAGAGTACAATCATTGGTAGGATGGTTCAAATGGTCTATGACAGAATATCATCCACCATTCTGGATAGTGGGACATCATAGTGTATGACGAGTTCCCCATATCGACCGTAGAACTTCCTCAGTGACGATGTTAGTCGGTCACAAACATATCCCTGACTGAGAAGCTTATCTGAAAGACGCCTAGCTCTCAGAACAAAATCCGTATATTTGGTACTTGCTCTGGCATAGCGTATCAACTGAGATATGAACACGCCATAAGCAGGCGATGAAGGGATGTTGCTACTCAGAAAAGGAAAGTTCGTAATGCTGAAATTGAAGTCGTCACGTTTGTCATAGAGTGAGGTGTTCATGTGACCATCAGTGTCATAGGACAACATTATGTCCAAATAGGATGCTGAATTATTTGTCTCTGTAGTTTCTTTGACTTCAAGCTCCGAAGGATAGATACTGCTCAGGTAATCCGCGAATTTTGGATTATTGATGGACAACACATCGTCTATGTATCTGTAAGTGAAGTTGAAATTAGAAGCTAAGTATCTTTTCCCTTCAGAGACCAAAGATAGAATGAATTCAGCTTCGTACGAGTAAAGGAAAATGTCGGCAAGGAGTGGGGCACAATTGGTACCCATTGGAATTCCGACAATTTGCTGGAAGACCTTTCCTCCAAACACCACAAAAATGTTGTCGAGACTGCTTCTTTTAATTTAACAATTTATAGGAACAAGGTTTGCTTTGAGTTGGAAGACTGCTTTCTATGTATGTTTGCTGAACTGTTTTGAGTTGGAAGACTGCTTCCTATATGATACTATGTTAGGAGGTTTTTAAGGAGACTGCTTCTGTTTCAAAAGCTGCCTTTATTTTGAGAACACACTGGTGTTCCGAACTGATTTGAGTTGGGAGAATGCTTCCATTGTGATATTCATTGTATTTTAAGGAGCTTATCTACTAAAGCTGCCTTATTATTATTGTAGAAATGGAAGACTGCTTCCATTATGTTTAGGAGCTTATTAGCAAAAGCTGCCTTTATTACATGTAATTATGTTGAATGGGAAGACTGCTTCCATGATCACGCTGGTGTTCTATATACTGATTTTTAAAGGGAGACTGCTTCCTAGATCGTAGATCTGAATTTCCAAAGCAAACTGGTGTTCCAAGAAGACTGCTTCTATATTAAATATACTTAATCATTAATATTTTCCTCCAATTATTAATGATTTGATATACATGTATGTTTTATGGTAATATTTTCTGAAGTAATTTCAAATAGAAAGACTGCTTTCTTTATTATGATTATATTAATGGAATACCCTGGTTTTCCATAATGAATTCAGGCAGATGACTATTGCCTTTTTGGTACATTTTTTATACTTGTTGCTATGACATATATTATTTTGAATATGAAGACTGCTTTACATATTTCTACAGAATAATCTGGTGTTTACGGAAGCCCGTTAGTGCCAAATATGAATAAATAAAAAATATAAATAAAATATAAATATATTTCTCATTTTCCTAAATATTTTTCTCGTTTTTCTAAATATATTTCTCATTTTCCTAAATATTTTTCTCATTTTCCTAAATATTTTTCTCGTTTTTCTAAATATATTTCTCGTTTTCCTTAATTTATTTCTCGTTTTTCTAAATATATTTCTCATTTTCCTTAATTTATTTCTCCTTTTCCTAAATTTATTTCTCATTTTCCTTAATTTATTTCGCATTTTCCTAAATATATTTCGCATTTCCTCTTTTTTTATTTATTCATATTTGGCACTAACGGGCTTCCGTAGATTGCTAACACGTTATATTACATGTAACTAATATGATGTTTCATACTGATTTTAGCTAGAAAACTACTCAATAGTTTACATACGTAGTTATGTAATAGGGAAACTGTTTCCTGTGCTATTTACGGAATGAACGAATAACCTGATGTTACTTACTTATACATATGTACCTTTTGCGATATACTCTGTGTTTTATATATTTTGATTTTAGCTAGAAACCTACTGCACAGTTTGTTTGTTTGTTTATTTTTCTTTTTATGTATATACTTGTTGCCATGATTTATGCCATTTGGTTTTGAGTCTACTTCCCATACCATTCAAGGAATACGAATTTATTCTATGCTAAATTTACTAAGATAATGTACATTTTATTTACTTATTGTTCCTTTTGCCATGTTTTTTCATATATCCCTTGTTTTTAAAAGTCATGTTATTCATTTGTGGAATCATTTATTTTTAACCATGTATCTTTGCATTGATATAAACGTCAGAATCGTATTAGAGTAACAAATTTGTAAGTTTTTTACAATAGCGGGTTCCACAACAGATTCGATATTGTGATATGGTATGTAAATAAGGCTTAAAGAGATACATTATAACACATAATTAATTATTCAATAGGAGGCTAAATGTTTTGATATTTCCCTTATTTTTGCGCGAAACACCCTCTTGATGCCCCGAAAACCTAAAGTTACTGTTTTTAAATCTCTGGACTAGTCTTTTACATACAATAAGACGAAAGACTTTTTCATGTTACATATACGGCATGTGATACAGTACCTACGGACACAGGGTAAAACCTACATTATGTAAGAATATCTAATATATATATTCATATAAATAGCAACACATTGAAAAAAAATCTTTTGTTTCGATCAAAGCAAGATGCATTGTTCACTGTTCATGCACTCTTTGATGGGTGACATCACAGACATATTTATTTCTTTGTAAAAATAAATAACAACTAACAATACAGCAATGAAAATAAAGAAGACCAGACATTATCTCCAATTGACACTGCAAAATCATTTTTTTTTCTATCGACGATCAATTTATGATGTAAATGTTTGGTTAAAGCATAATATTTCTGTTCCATATCAAACATCAGATCCTTAAGCCTTTAAAAATATAAAAATTTCAGATAGCAATTAGCAAATTGACAATCCATGAAATATCTAATTTGCATAATGATGAGGGGCATTTTTTTTCGACCAACCATCTAAGGATCTGAACTATTTGCATTCGTCATTCTGATACGTTAGATGGTAAGGGGACACTATCTCCATTTTGCGCCTTTCAGAGATGCTGAAATTGAAATATTTATGTACACATTTATACACATCGTTTCTCATGTTAATTACTGTATTTGTGTCTTTAACACCAAATGAAATGAATAATTTCACAACAATGGTAATGAAAATGGCTTAAGATACAAGTAAGAAGGAGATCCTGTACTTATATATACATTGGCGGTACATTTATTTTGGATAGAGCTATAGTTTTAGTTATATCTTTAATCAACATTAATTTTCGGATCTAGCTCTAATGTGAAAATTATTTTGTATCATGTTTGATTTAGGTAATTAAATGAAATTTTCAACAGTCATTTTGGTAAATGACATGCCGGATTTCAGATGCCCTTCGAACTAAATTTACACTTCTCATAAAGCCATGATTTCTCTGAACAAATGATATAACACTAAAAGATAGGAAATCGATAGTTGTTTCATCACGTAATTTCATTGGTGCCTAAACTCTGAAAACAGTGTTAACATTGTATTATTTTATCAATCATAATTACTTGCGAAACACATTTTCATACAGTAAATATGCACGCATAAGAACCCATTATTATTTTGAATAATGTGTGCCATGAGAACATGGGACCCTCGCTTTTTTGGTTGCAGAATGCAGATATGACAGTCACCTTCAATAATTATTGCCATGGGTACATGGGACTCTGGCTTTTACAATTGCAGTTCACAGATAAGTCAATATGTCAGTACTAAAATCTAGCATCATATTTGCCATGGGTACATGGGACTCTGGCCATTTTATAGAAAATGTACAAATAGGTCAAGATGCTAGTACTAAAATTTAGCAATATATTTTGCCATGGGTACATGGGACTCTGACTTTTATAATTGCAATTTCCTTATAGGTCAATATTTCAGAATTTAGAACTATATTTGGCATTGGTACAAGAAACTCAGGTTTCTATTTAAAATTCATAAATAGGTAAATTTGTCAGTTCTGTATCATTATAATCATCATGGGTACATGAAAAATTGGCTTTTTACGGTAGCATATAGATTGATCAATATGTTCCTAAATTAGCATTAATGAACATTTGCCATGGGTACATGGGACTCTGGCTTAATGGATGAAATGTACAGATAGGTCAGTATGTCAGTACTTTTGCATCATATTTGTGATAGCTACATGGGACTCACTATTTTAAATGCAGTATACAGATAGTTCGATATCTTCCTGATTCAGCATTATATCTGCCATGGGTACATGGGACTCTGACTTTTATAATTGCAAGTTACAGATAGATTGAAATCTTAGTAATTTTGTATTTTATTTGTCATGGGTACATATGGAACTTTTTATATATAAAATATACGGATAGGTCAATGTCTGCTTTGAATTATATGTAAGTACTTTAGCATTACATGTATATTTGCCATGGGTACAGGGGACTCTGGCTTTTAAATACAGAATACATGCAGATAGATAGATATGTTCAAATTTTGTACTATATTTGCCATGGTACATGGGACTTTGGTTCTTTATATAAATCTACAAATAGGTCAATGTCGGCTTGGCATTATATCTGCCACGAATAAATGTGACAATGTCTTTCATAGCATCATACTAAAAGTGCCTACTTTAGCATCATATTTGCCATGAGAACAACAGCATTTTATTTTAAATGCAGTGTAGCATTGGATCGATATGTTTATACATTCTCAATATGATTGCCATGGCTTAAGGATACATTGGCTTTTGAAAAGATATGCATTTAGTTATGTTCTATGGAATGAAATATGCCATTCACTCTGATTTGTTCTATGTTATGTTCGATAGTTCTGATTGCTATATTTGTGAGCCAGACACATGTTCGGCAGTATGTTTGAATTAGACTATTCATGAGTATAACAGGGATCATGAATCTTTCTTTATACTGCACAGAATTATTCTTTATTCACTTATATCTTACTATTAGCATTAACAATTTAAAGCAAAAGAATGGCGGAGCCTATGCATTGATATATAAAGTGCAGAAGCCACTAATATTCTCAATTCTAGTTGTGGATAGGGTTAAGTGTTCATGTTGCACTCAAACACTTGTGGACGGTTTTTACCCCATCTTTGAACTTGCAAGGTTTAAACACCTTCTAGTTTTTATGCTCAGGCCATTTATGTTTTGATGATAAGATAAAACTCTTATAGAGTTGTGTATCTTGTTTATTTTTTTGCCTGTTAATTGTTATATGTTTTTAATTACGTAATTTGTCATTACGTAATTTGTCATTTTAATAAATGACCATTTTCAATTAAATACAGACTATTTTATTCTTTGAAATACACCTGCGTTCAAACAAAGCACAACTCAGAATTGATAGACATAAATGATCATTTATAAGTATTATAAATGTATTTATGGCAACAAGTCTTACCATGTAATAATTAATATTCATGATCTTCATGCGCGCGCAGCATCATAACAACTATCATCTTTCATTGTTTTTGCATCGTACACGTTGCTGATATTTTAATCAAATTACCCACCCTCCTCACCCAATGTTAATATTTCAATAGTATATAAATATTATATCATATTGATATTTACTTACTTTTAGACCAAAATATACTTTTACAAGAAACGTTTTATCATTTTATTGAATACATAAAAATATGACAACTACTATCACGTTCATCTTGCATCTTTTTCAAATTATTATGATAAAGTGTACTTTTATGTAGAGTCTACATGATATTGAACTAAGCAGGTAAATTGATTAGCTGCAATTGGTTTTTTAAACGTTTTCCTTTGTTGTTTGATGGTTGCATTATATTATTGCAAGAAAATGTTTGTTTTGAGGGTTTTTTTATCCCATCTTTGAACTTGCAAGGTTTAAACACCTTCTAGTTTTTATGCTCAGGCCATTTATGTTTTGATGATAAGATAGAACTCTTATAGAGTTGTGTATCTTCTTTATTTTTCTGCCTGTTAATTGTTATATGTTTTAATTACGTAATTTGTCATTACGTTATTTGTCATTTTGATAAATGACCATTTTCAATTCAATACAGACTATTTTATTCTTTGAAATACACCAGCGTTCAAACAAAGCACAACTCAGAATTGATAGACATAAAATACTTTATAGTAATCTAAGAAAATACATGTTACAATTTATGTGTATATTGTATTATTCATGATTATCAATTACGAGTTTATATATCTTTCATGATAAAATTTTGTAAATAAAAAAATTCCGTAAACAGTATAATATATACCAATGATTTGTCAAACAAGTATGATCAAAAACATCATGGAAGTTTGAGGTTTTTGAAAATCCTCCTTAAAGCTGTTGTGCAGTTGGTTACTTTCTTCAAATCTCCTAAATTCCTTTTCACAGCCTCAGCAATGTCTTCTTTGGCATTCTCGCTCGATAAATACTGCAAAACGAAAAAGAAATACCTTGACTGAGTGAAAAGTGATATTTTTTCTACATGCCAATCATGCTCATAAATTCTTAAGCAAACGTACAAATCTATACAATAACCTTCGCAAAATTACAAGGAGTAAAATGAAATTGAAGTGTGCCAATTCGTTACCCTCTGAAATATTAAATAATGCACCATACATGTGTTTCGGATTGTTAATACTCATCAGTGGTACTTTCAGCCAGAGTGAATGTAAGAAACAGATCCATTTTATCAGCTTCCTCTAAAGCACATACTAAGTACTGACTTATTGAGCAGATAGAACGAAGTATTATGTGTTAAACGTCTTCAAATTCAATAGCATCATTTATGAACAGATCAATTTGCAGCATGGACCAGACATGCACGTTTCGGGTACTTTACCCTCGTCAGTAATCGTCGAAGTATCATGTAATACCAATCAATTTATAATCCTCTATGTCTATGTTATAGTTTGCAACAGTATAATAGGTCCGTCCCGGGTGATTAGGAATTAGAATGAACTTCTGTCAAATACTGCATAAGAAACCTTTAAAATGCATATTAATATTATGTTTGACGGAAAAGAATGTGAATCCTTGGATATTTTCATAAAAAAAGAATGATAAAAATGGATGTTCGAGTTCGTGAAAGAGCAAATCCAAACAACATGAAATTATAAAGAGCAAAAATCTAAATCTGGCTTTAAATTTTTGCCAAAGAATCTGCTGAGTTAGACGTGTTATAAAACAGAGATGCAAAGAGCCATTTAATGCTTGACTGCATAACACAATGTCTTTAATAAAAGCCATTTTATTAAACTCACAATTGTATACTCATGTGGCACCTATGCCCAATATTAACTTCTAAGCAAAATCACTGAAGCGGAAAAAGAAGATCAAGATTATTGTATGAAAGTTTGATTAAAGATACATATAACATTTAAGTTTGGAACATGTAACACTTATACTTTGCTCAATATTGGCTATTAATGTCAAAATATTGCTATCTTAACATTTACCTTATCATATTAGCATTTGCATTATCATTTGAAATAATTTAAAAAGAAACAACCAAAGGGGCTACTTTTCCATCTGGTAATAATAATCAAAGTATAGTTAAACATTAGGGCCTCTTCACATACAGACTAAAGCCCTCCGACGTCAATCTGAGCGAACTGGCGAGTAACTTTTTGGCAAAATCGTTTACGTTCGCATATCAACGTTTTACATTGTTAGTGATTTCTTATGGATTCGATTGCAATCGTTCAAATTCGTTGCCATCAGTTTTATTCGTCTACAAATTTTGACGAATAAAAATTTCGTCTATGATTAGTAATACTGCGTTTCAATGCGTTAAGGCTGGACTATTACATTATAAACAATGGAAATCAAACAATTTTGTTAGGGAACGGAGATTGCTAAAACAAACTTTAACAATCCCCATTCCCTACATGAAATGTACTTTAGCTCAGTGACGTAGTTTGCATACAAATGAAGGTACGACCCAAAATCCAGGCACATCGCTGTACTTCGGGTATATAAAGCGACTCCTGGTCAAGAACCGTGACATTGCATGATAATGATTTCAAGGCAAAGAGACCACCTGATAGTATAAAAATGAAAGATGGTTATCAAATGATATTTGACATAATTTCTTAAAAGCATTTTTAAGTACCAATATACACGTATGTAGTTCATATAGGTATCACAGTACTGAATGCCTTTTCCATTGAAGTCTACGGAGCACCCACCTCTGTTCAATTGCATCCTACTTCTCTCACAACATTCACCCAGATGATTCACTGTATAAATTTTGTACACGAAGGTTTGAGATACTTAAAAATGACATCTATAGAAAAAGTGACCACAGAGTCTAGAAAGATCTAGCAACTTGAAAATTTAGATCCATTTTTATACGCCCGTCATTTGACGGGTCGTATTAGGGTATGGAGAAGTCCGTCCGTCTGTCCGTCTGTCCGTCCGCCTATGGAACGCAATAACTTGATTACGCGTCAACGGATTTTCACGAAATTCATACATTATAATTGGACTGTGGAGAGGAAGCCGCCTTTCGATTTTCAGGTTCATCCGATTTGTCGTTACAGAGTTATGGGACTTAGATTTTTAAAATACAGTGAAAATATACTAAAATAGTTAAAAATTATTTAAAAATCTATTTCTGGTCGAAATGTTTTGAAATTTTGTATACTTCAAGTCAAAAGGATGTTCTTTGACATATGTAACGGGTTTTCAATTTTTTTGTCGCATAATCGAGATATTGTGTGTAATGGGAAGGGGGGGGGGGGGGTTATATGCACATACATGTTAAGCTAAGGGCAAAATATAGGCGCATGGAACGCAATAACTTGAATATGCGTCAACAGATTTTCATGATATTCATACATCGTGTTTGGACTGTGGAGAGGAAGCCGCCTTTCGATTTTCATGTTCATTCGATTTGTCGTTACGGAGTTATGGGATTTAGATATTTTAAAATACAGTGAAAATATACTAAAATAGTTAAAAATTATTTGAAAATGTATTTTTGATCGAAATGTTTTGAAATTTTGTATACTTCAACTGGAAAGGATGTTCTTTGACATAAGAACGGGTTTTGATTTTTTTGGTCGCTAAACCGAGATATTTATAATGGGAAGGGGGGTGGGTGATATGCACATACATGTTAAGCTAAGGGCAAAATATAGTCGCATGGATCGCAATAACATGAATATGCGTCAACAGATTTTCATGATATTCATACATCATGTTTGGACTGTGGAGAGGAAGCCGCCTTTCGATTCTCAGGTTCATTCGATTTGTCGTTACAGAGTTATGAGACTTAGATATTTTAAAATACAGTGAAAATATACTAAAATATTTATAAATTATTTAAAAATGTATTTTTGATCGAAATGTTTTGAAATTTTGTATACTTAAGGTAGAAAGGATGTTCTTTGACATATTTAACGGGTTTTTAATTTTTTGGTCGCATAAATGGGAGGGGGGTGTTATATGCACAAACATGTTAAGCTAAGGGCAAAATATAGGCGCATGGAACGCAATAACTTGAATATGCGTCAACGGTTTTACATGATATTTCTACATTGTGATCAGACTTTAAAGAAGAAGCCGCCTTTCGATTTTCAGGTTCATCGGATTTGTCGTTACGGAGTTATGGGACTTAGATATTTTAGATACAATGTAAATATATACTAAAATAGTTAAAAATTCTTTAAAAATCTATTTCTGGTCGAAATGTTTTGAAATTTTGTATACCTCAAGTAGAAAGGATGTTCTTTCCCATATATAACGGATTCTTAAATTTTTTGTCACATTATCCAGAAATTATGTCTAATAGGGGGGGGGGTTATATGCACATACTTGTTAAGCTTAGGGCAACATATAGGTGCATGGAACGCAATAACTCTAATATGCATCAACAGATTTTCATGATATTTGTACATTGTGATCAGACTTTGAAGAGGAAGCCGCCTTTCGATTTTCAGGTTCATCCGATTTGTCCTTATGGAGCTATGGGACTTAGATATTTTGGTATTGTGAAAAACATCCCAACGGGCGTATCTTGCTGCGTGAGCGTAGGCTTTATTTGCACTTAAATCTAAAATGCGATGTTTGAATTCACAGGACTTCTTTTAGATCGATCTTTCATCCATAGCTACAGTTGATAATTTCACAAATGATCCGTGCTTTAATTTCTTATTGATAGGCCTTTTAAGTGATATGATTAGATTATTTCAATTCTTTATGTTTATTTAGAATTTTATTTTTAAAGTCGGGAACAAGATTTCAATAGCGCCTATGTTTTGCCGTGTACCCGAAGGGGATTCTCCATTTAGTTCTGTGATACCTTCAATATAGGGAGTTAATCTCAACGCATAACGAAATACCTCAATATAACCAATGTATAAACGATACCCAAAACAATCGTGCATCATCCCATCTTCTTCACTCCCTCCACGCTTTCACCATTCATAACAGATTCAGGCAAAGGTTGTTTAGATACCTATTATTTTCAGCTTTTTAGAAAGGTTCGTTGTTACACAGTTGAAATATAAACATCAGAATACATACGCCCTCCTTGCTCATAAATAAAGATACATGGATATCAGAAATAAGCATGATGATGATAAATGCATTCGATAGACAGTGCCAAAAATGCTGGTGTACCTCCGTCTGGATAATTTTTGTTGATACATGTACATGTATATAAAATCATAGGTTCTGATATAAATTTTCTTCTGAATCAGGTTTTCCACTTAGGACGTAGGGTGACTACCATTTGATACTGAGGGGGGGGGGGGGGTTACTTTTTGGAAATTAATATTCTGACCCCAAAATGGTTGAAAATAAAATATCTGATCGTCTTCTTTGCAGAAAATAAATTGTCTAACCCACATCTGTTCAAATTCCAAAAATTAATTTTAGCTTACTTTGCTAGCAACACGACAAACATTTTTGGGCTTGCTGCGCTCGCCTTACACTACATTTTTTCGCTCCGCTTGCCCTTTCATAGAATTTCATATTAATCATTTGATATTATTTAATGATACATTCAATGCTATAGTATTGTATTACAATTGCAAGCAGCGAAAAAAAGAAATGTATTTTATTTATAATCATATTAATCATATATAAGCTTCAAGTCTTGTAAATGGATTTGTTTCTATGGTGCATTACACACTGTCAACTATACCTGCTTTGTACTTGACATGTTCTGTGAAAAACTCAATTTAGAATATGCAGGTGATACATGTAAATATCATATGTACATGTATATAGATTAATTGTAAAGTAAACAGATTTGGCACTTTGCAAATAAATGATGGAATTTAATTGACATACTCAGTTTGTGTGTGTTTTCTTGTTTCTTTTTTTTTTTCTTTCTTTTTCTATTTCTTTGCTTATAAGGAGGAGGAAAATAGATATAATAATTCTGACCTCAAGTTACTGGAAGATGAATTATTCCACCGGTTCTGTTTTGAAAATAAACAATCCAATTGAAAAAAGGTCAGACCCCCACCCCTTCAGCATCAAATGGTCGTCCCCTATTATATTCAGACTCACAGGAACGGAGGAGAGAGGAGGATTGAGGTATAATAGTGGCGTAGCTGAAGACTTAAAATGGAGGGGTCACAACAAAACATCGAAGAAAACTGACAAGTATAGAAATATTACAATATGTTTTTTACATCCCCAGAGAATACCGAGATATTGGAACAACTCTCAAACTTTATCCATAAATTGTACCATGCAAAAAAATGTCAATCACATCAAAATAGAATCTATCACCCCTTTGTACAGAGACAGGGAAATCCCAACCGCGTATCAAATATTGGCAGTACACGACGAGGCTTGCTGAGTTGTGGACGTTGCAAATCTTTGATACGAAGATGGGATTTCCCTGTCCCTGTACAAAGGGATGATTTATTTTTTTCAAGCAGTAATTGACACGGGAGCAGATGCCACTGTTGAGTCGGAGGATGTTGCAAACAGAGCAGGAATAATCCCTGACACACCTTAACAGGTCCGCATTCTTCACGCCATCAACAACTCGGAGATGTCTGCATTTGGAGGTGTCACTGCAACCATCCAAATTGGAGACAAATCATACGAATTTCATTGCAACAATAAGAGATCCGACACTTCTAAGAATTGATATCATGAAAAAGAAATTAATGCGACAATGTACACGGAGCAAGGGAATATTGAAGTAAATGGCAAGACGGTGATTGGTACAATAACCAATGATAGCAAAGAATCAGATCATGCTTGCAGTGTCATATAGGCACCAAACGATATCATTGTACCTGCGGCAAGCGAGTGATTAGTTAGTCAGTGTGTTTTAGAACCAGCACCGGATCAACAAGCTGCACTAGTGGTCAACACTTTACTCTGTGGTATTCAGGGGGGGATCATCATTGGCCAATGTGAATAGCAAAGACCCTCCCAGGCTGCTTAATGTTATGCACAATAATGTCAAAATCAAAAGAAACTTTGTGTTTGGAAAGCGTACCGCAGTTGATGAGCAACTTTCGGAACCCAGTACTTTGGTAACAAGAAAGAAAGTAGCCAACAAAGGGAATAAGGATGTATCTGTGGTGTGCTCCTGGCTAGAAGATGCGGAAAAGTGTAGTCGTGAGGAACTATTATCTGACTCTAAACCAGTTCAAGTTCCTTAAAGGAGTTTTACATTACAGTTGGATAGGAGACGGAAACGACCGGTCACTGCAACTGGCTGTCCAATAAATCAATGAGAAAGGAATTGTTAAAGTTTTTCATGAGCCTGCATACTCTGTCCGACAGGATGAGAAGAAAATCTTAGATGACATGAAAAATGGCTTTCATTGGTTTGATTTTTTTGCGGATGCAACATGTGGTGTAGGAGTGCAGGAATCCTTGCTGTTCGACAGACTATACATACATGCCTTGGGACCATTCACTGAAAGTGCAAGCGGAAATTGCAACGTTCTCGTCACAGTTGACCTGTTCAGCAAGTTGACCATGTTGACAAGTTGACCAAATGTATGCAGCTATTTTACAGCAAACTGCATTAGAAAAGGTTTATTATCTCGTGTTGATGCACCATTTGAAATCCACACCAACCAAGGAAGAAATATACAGAGCAGTCTTTTCAGGGAAGTGTGTGCTCTGTTGGAGGCCACTCAGCCATGAACTACATCATGGCACCCTAATGACCCAAATTCGATTGGACAGGTGTGGAAGTTAAACTGCGTATTACTCCAAATGATCCTTTGCTACATCAACAGTGACCTGAAGCATTGGGATAAGAAGTTGCCACTTGTCCTGGCTGCATACAGGAGCACTCCTCACCTATTTTTTTTTTATTTCTAAAATGTATGTTCTTCATGCATTTTCTATCACAACTTTCCAAAATACCTAACGTTTTCAGAACATGCTCTCTCTCTCTCTCTCTCTCTCTCTCTCTCTCTCTCTCTCTCTCTCTCTCTCTCTCTCTCTCTCTCTCTCTGGTGTGTTAGGATGTACTAGAAAATTTCATAACCTTTTGATTATATGAAAAATATTAAGTTGAAAAAAAATAAAATTTAATGGTCTAGAGGTTAATCCGAGCAATTCGTGAGCCACCATCCCCCTCCCTTCAGATAGATGCTGTTTAAACGTATGCTTATTCTCGAAGCGAACGTTTCTTATCTTTCTATTGTTTCAAAGTTAACGTGTATCAATAGTGTCTCTTTTTCGCCTACAAAAAGTTTTTTTTTGTACAACGGGCTTGACGTATATACTTATCAAATGACACGGTTACTGAACAAGGAGACGCTTTAAATACCCGCACAAGAGCGATTTGCTAGGATTTTGGGTCGTACCTTCATTAGTATGCAAACAACGTCACTAAGCTATAGTTCATTTATGTAGAGAATGCGGATTGTTAAAAATTGTTTAAACAATCTCCGTCCCCTAAAAAATTAAAACAACTTCAAAGTTTAAATTGTAATAGTCCAGCTTTAACCATTCGGTACGCCTCCGCTATGCGTTCGTTACATGTAACTATCGCAAGCAATTGGATTGAGACCTCTTCATTTGCATATTTTATACTGTAATTTACATACCAGTTTATTGATGGCGCTGAGAAGACCCATTATTGCGAAGTTCTGCGAACAAGTACGACACAAATCTGCATTTCGTAGCGAATTCAAACCGAATTCTAATACGAATAGTTGCGAATTATAACGATTAAATGAAAGGAAGCACGGATGCTTAAAACGAACTGTTACGACATGTAACTGCAACGTTCGAATAAAAACGAAGCGCAGCGAATCGCAATATCGGGAAACATCTGGAATAGGTCTACAGTTTTGCAATCAGAATTATCCATCCGTCCACAAATCTGTACACTAGTATTGCTTTTAGATTTTAATACATTCTTGAAATAAAAAGGACAACGCATAAATCGGCGCCGACATTGAAGGGTTATTGTGTGCTCCGGGTTTTTTGTACATAATCATTCTATCAATTCATCTGAATGAGTTAAAGAAGATACAGACGATAATCTCAACAGCACTCACAACAGAGCACCAATTTGAGCATCGACGGACCCCTAGCAAGCTGGTGCCCGGGAGGAGTAAGCATCCCCTGTTGGCCAGCCGCACCCGCCGTCGATGTTCACGCACTAACATGAATATATGTATATATATATTAACTACATGCACTATTTGCGGTTCCTTCTGTATAGAAAGTGCTATGACAACAATGTCAGGGAAAATATTCAAAACACTTACAGTCAAACCCCTCGCGGAGAATTTTTTACGAGTTCCACACGGCAAAGGGCATAAGTTTGACACAAATGAGTTAAAGAAGATCCTGACGATACTCTCAACAGCACTTACAACAGAGCATCAATTTGAGCATCGACGGACCACTAGCAAGCTAGAGGTGGGTCCAGGTGCCCGGGACACACAGAGGAGTTGTCCTTACTTAACGTCACAATATAGGAGTTTAACACCCTTGTATCAAACCTATAACGTGTATTGATTTTGCCATTTTAAGTTAACATAGACCAAAAGGAAAATTTGGAGCCACTCATGCACTTTTGATAAAGAAAACTATAAGAAATTTTGAAGTTGCAAAGGGCACTTGCTGTAGCTTCTTTGAATCATTTAAGATTGAGGTACCTCTGATGAAAACACATAAATGACACATGCATGTCTGGTAATTTTGAAAAAAAAGGCCCAGAAGGCAGCTACAATGTACCTAAAGCCCTGGTCACAACCCGCCGTGCGTGCTTTTAGGACATGCGTGTTTGTGGAGGCTACGTGCGCTACGTTTTTTTCTGAAGACGCAAGGAAGGAAGTGGCAAGATTACGGAAGGCGTGCGTCACGCACGTCGCACGTACGGTTATATGGTTCATATGTAGCGCAAAAAAGTAAGTGCGCTGCACGTACTCTCGACTTGCGTGCAACTTGCTTACCACGTACTTTCTCCGTACGTCTTCTACGTTATTGTAAGGAATTCGAATTGACACGTACTGTTAACGCACGGAGTCATCACTTCCTTGCGTCGAAGGTGCGTTGCACGTACTTGCAACGTACGTGCAACTTGCGTGTCGTACTTCTTGTTGAATTCTTAGACAGCACGCAGACAGGACGCAACGAAAGTTCTGTATGCACTAAAACTGCTACAGACGTCCTGTCTGCGTGTTCCTAAACCCGCAAGGAGGACGTACGGGACACGTACTGATAACGCACGTACACCGTACGGAAACCAAAGGTTTGCCTACGATTTTGCACGCAGACAGCACGTACGTGCACGTACGGCGGGTTGTGACCACCGCTTAACAGATAAGTTGAAATACACCGAGCAAAAAAGTAAGTTCTCCTATTTTGACAGACTTCATACTATACAGATGAAACGTCAAATTCCTCGAATAAGTGACTTTTATTCCATAAGGACTAGGGCACTTCCTTTTCATTACTTTGACATTGAATGCATTGATGCGTGTCGAAGAAAAGAGTTTTTGCCTTTTGACGGAAAATGCTACGCTTCGTTGTTCTCGTTGGATGCTCCCGATGGGATAGTGTCTATAACAAATCTAGAGAGTCATCCTGACAATAAAATGTATTAAATATTCAGAAAGATATAGCGTAAAAATCAAAACAATGACGCAAAAAAGATAATTTAAGCTTAAAATAAACCGGAAGTCATGCAAAGGGCATGCGCAATGCAGACAATCCATGCCACGTTTGAAGGATACCTGAGACGGTGCATGGACGAATCCAAAAGTTTTACTCGATTGACACAAGAAATATTTGAACTACATGAGGTCAAATAGGCATAATCCGTTTGATTTCGACCATTGATGATGACGTCACATGTGCGTCAGTTTATCAGGGACTTGTCATAATCGAAAATTGGAAGAACATTCAGTTCATTCCTAATTTCAGAATGAAGTTTTTCTATGATGCCTAGCCTACACAAAATTTAATTGAACGTGCCATATAAAACATAAATGAAAAATGGGTACTCTTGTTTTTTGCGCAGTATACTTCGATCTATTTTATATGAACAAAAAGCTTAGTCTTTCCTTGTATAAGAAAGAAGTGGATCTTCAACAGGACTCTGTTTCTCCAACGGGACTCACATCACCAACAAAAACAACCACAAAATAACCCAAATGTAAAAACAGTGGACAAGCACATGCAAAAGACAACAAAGGGGAAAGAAAGAATAGAGGCCTAAGACGACATCTAAGCACTGAACAAAAACCAACGAAACAATGGGCAACCAGTGCTGACCAAGGACAGCTTTCTGTCACGTTGGAAGCAAATGGTTACCCTGAGGTCTCAAACAACGCGCAATTATTATGTATAATATCCTCTTGAAAGGTGACGCGAAAAAAAAGACAATATGAAGGAAATACAGGCCTAATTAAAATCAAAAAGAAATTAATGTACAAGAAAAAGACCGTGTTACGTAGAGGGCGAAAAAATCCGACCAACTTTCTGTTAGGACAAATGATCAGATTGACGAAATTTGGAGAGAATCGTCCTAGAATCCTATCACCACGGTTTGGCGTTGTGCAATACTACAGATGGGTTTGAACAGTACTTTCGATGACTTTTATGAAGATAATGTTTTCACTTTTGCGCGTGAAAATCGATGTCTGGTGCGGCAATCCAAACAGGGGATTCTTATTCCTCCCAGGCACCTGGTCCCACCTATAGCTCGCTTGGTGCTCAATTGTGAGTGCTGTTAATTTGTTGTCAGGATCTTCTTTATCTCATTATCGATCATATGCCTGTTACATAGAAGGCGCTTGCTGATCTTTTTAACAGTTTCGATTTAAAATTACTCAGTCTTTAATTCTTTTATTTTGTCTATCAAGTTTTAACAATTACACAATGATATGGAAAGAATCAATACCATGTAGAAGGTCATATTGTGTGAACTAACCAATGTTACTAGACGTCTGCATAAATTATATTAATAAAAAAACATATATTACAATATATAAATTATATTATACATGTAGATGTTTCACTGCCCTCAATATCTTCTTTGAACGTCTGCTAGGATTTTGGCAATATATTTTCGGGATGTTGCGGTCAGCTTAGATCGGAAGTATTCGCTTTAGTGCGAAAAGCTACACTTATATCAGTAATTTGACGCATCCTTTCATCTGTAAATGAATCACTATTGGTCGGGCAATCAAACGAACGATAGCGTAGAACCGTAGTCATTCGAAATAAATCGTCAACGATTCGCAATAAATGGTTTTTCCACGTTCGCTGTTCGTTACATTTCAAATTGTTTGAGACATTTTCGTTCACAATTCGCGGAGATTGTGATAAATTTTCCCAATTTGTAAGACTTCGTTAAATAGATTCGCATGAATGTGAAGGGGCAACAAAAAGAAACAACAGAAAATTAATATAGGAAAGGTCATTGTGTGATCTTAACATCTACCTTATTATCTAGTCGGTCGTCACCGATGCCGGGGGTATTGCAATAGCTCTTTTGCACTTAAGTGCAGTCGAGCTAAAATCATTCTCATTCTCTTTTATGTGTGTGTGGTACGTCTTTTTTCAGAGCGTTTCATGTATCTTTATATCAACAGTACATCAAAGTAAAGAAATAATCAAAGGACTGAAGGTCCTGAGAGATACTTCTATTCAGAATTTCCTGTCAGCACATGAACGGTAAATAATTTTATTGTAAGGCAATGTTGATGATTTTTTTAACACAGGATGCATCTGTGGAGTTTATACATGTAATATTTATTTCCATGTGTTCTATGAACAATACAGACTATATTTATGTATAAAAATGTAATGATCGCTGTGCGATATAAGTCCCGTACCGGCGGCATAATTTTATGTCCTGTATCTCTGTTCATCAGTTCATTTTCTGCAACAACAGCCAAGAAAAGTCTGGGAAACTGAATTCACTAAATTTGCTTTGTCCAAGGGCCATAACTCTTGTGAGAACTACTCAATCTAAATTAAACTTGAACTTGATCTACATCACACTATAATGTATTCACATACAAAACTCAGTTCATTATCTGCAATAACAGGCATGAAAAAGTCAGGAAAACTGAAAATTTGCTAAGTCCAAGGGCCATCTCTCTTATAAAAGTAGGCCAATGGAAATCAAACTCAAACTTGGTCTGTATCACACTGAGATGTATTCATATACCAAAAATCAGTGCATTATTTGCAATAGAACCGAAGAAAAGTCCAGAAAACTGAATTTTTCTTCAAATTTGCTACATGTAAGTCCAAGGGCCATAACTCTTGTAAAAATAGGTCAATCTAAAGCATACTCAAACTTGATCTGTATCACATTGAGATATATCCACATACCAAAAATGAGTTCAATATATGCAACAACAGCGAAAAAAAGTCCGGAAAACTGAAAATGGGACAGACGGACAGACAGACGGACAGACAGACAGAGAGGAAACTAAGAGTCCCCTTCGGCGTTGCCGGTAGGGGACTAATAATAAAAGAGGTATCCTTTAAAACATTTTTATCGCGACTAAGGTTCTCAGTGTTGAATAAAAGGAAGACAACTCTATAACTTTTATGCAACTCTTTGAGTTATCTTTCCTGTCTTTGTAATAAAAGCACTGAAAAGTAATGTATTATTACGAAACCAATGTTAAGTGAAAACAAAATATATAATTGATTTTATGTGATTCATTTATCTTATATGAAATTGCGACAAGGAGAATATTCTTGTTCTTTCATTTTGCGTATGTCAGACAGCAAATTCCTGGACTAGACACAGCACTATACGTGTATTTGAGGTGTATTGAAACAGGAACAAAGTGGCAGTATCTCATAAATACAGTGCAGTGTTTACCATACATGTAACCATCAGATACTTCCTAAAAGGATGCATATCAAAAATCAAATCTACAAGCTGAATAATTACCTTTTCGAAAGCATTATTGACTGCAAATAATTCTGGTGATTTTTTCGGTTTTACAAGCCTTTGACTAGTACCATGGAGTATATGAATACCATTGTTTTCTGCGCCTTTACAAGCATTCCCATGCAAACAATGTCTGTCTCTATAATTCCACTCACAAGGGATGAGGTAAAGCTTTTCTATTAGTATAGAAATTGTATAAACATCACAAAAAACTCAAGTGACTACGATAGTAAAACGCATTTTAGTAAAACGTATTTCAATTCCTCAGAGCAGGCGGACACACGTATATATCGTCTGCTCTTACATGATAGTCCAAAGCTGCAATGCACTGGAAGCCCGTTTACATGAAGGTAATACTCTCCAAAGCAGACCCTGCGTGGGACGAGACCAGGTGCCTAGGTAGAGTCTGAATAGTGAACATAGTTGTTTTTACTTTTTTTGTGCTTTAAAGGTATATAGTATATCATACTGATACAAGTTTGGTGTTTCATTGTTTTTCTATGGTTGCTTCGATCAGACCCTGCGTCCCTCTGTATTTCAAAGATACATTCTCCGGCTCCAAAAATGTTCAATAAAAGACTTAGATCAACATAGTCTTTGCAAACTGAAAAACAAATACTTACGAATACATAAATAAAAAAAACTTTAAGACAATTAAAACTATTAGTCTACAGATAGGGTCGAAAAGATGTGGAATACTTTAAGTATGTCTTTCACAAAATTGATACAATACCTGGGTGATAATGAAGATATATGTTTTGTAAATCTTGTTCTCCCCACATAATTTTGGAGTGCCATTTCTTGTAAAGTTTCACAATTATCGACGTATAGCCAATAGCACGTAATCGTGTAAGATTCATTAACATCACACCAGTATTGAGACCTAAATTAAAGAAAACAGAAATCATCAGACTCATTTCTATATACAAATCTTCTCCTACACTAGGTGATATATTTTAATGAACATTAGATGGAATTAGATATTCATAATGTATCGATTATAAGTGTTGATGACAAATACAGCACAAAATCGATAATTCAGAAAATCAGAAACCGAAGGCATACAAAATCAGGATAAAACAGGAACCAAAGCAAACAAACAAAAATCTCCACCACATGAAAAGAAGCGAACCCCCGATATGGGAGTGAGACCAGATGCCCAGGAAGAGTAAGCATCTCATGCTTGCATGCAACACATGCCGCTTCAATTCGGTAGAACTGTCACATCCGGTTACTTTCATTTTGGAAGCCATAGAGTACAATCTTTGGTTGGATGGTTCAAATGGTCTATGAAATATCATCCACCATTATGGAGAGTGGGACATCATAGTGTATGACGAGTTCCCCATATCGACCGTAGAACTTCCTCAGTAACGATGTTAGTCGGTCACAAACATATCCCTGACTGAGAAGCTTATCTGAAAGACGCCTAGCTCTCAGAACAAAATCTGTATATTTGGTACTTGCTCTGGCATAGCGTATCAACTGAGATATGAACACGTCATAAGCAGGCGATGAAGGGATGTTGCTACTCAGAAAAGGAAAGTTTGTAATGCTGAAATTGAAGTTGTCATGTTTGTCATAGAGTGAGGTGTTCAAGTGACCATCAGTGTCGATGTTGTCTTTTAGTGCACTTTAATACTATTCATAGCACCGATTCTTGCGTCTGTCGTTCTACGTCCGTCCGTGGTCAAAATTATATATTTTCTACGTGTTCTCATGAACAACTAGATATACTTTGATGAGTTTGTCATACTTACTGTCCTCTATAAGGGTTAAGTTTTTAGATTTGCAAAAAGGTGTGCCTTCAAAGGCAAAAGTAGGTCAAATTGGGTATCCTTCTATGAGGAACCGACATAATGCCAATATCAATATTATCTTGAATAATGTGTTGAGGATCATTATTTCTTCTTCAGTTTTGCTCGTACCAGTACCATGTGAGACAGCCTATGTGAGACAAATAAGTTGTCTCAAAGGCTACATCACCCAATCATTAAACGTAATATACCAATCAGCTGTTCCAAACGACCAATTAGAGATATCGTACTAAAGACGCTTGCGGCTTGTGAATGGACTTCCGGTAAATGGCAATGAAATGTTGATGAAGCTAGAGGTTGACGCCGGTGGGCTATCATATCATTTTGCAGACTTGGGACAAACTATTGAGAAATTCCATTCATCAGTAAGAAAAACACTATCGTTATCTAGTCCACCAATGTTCTCTACCGGTAAGCATTTTGTCTCGACAATGCGTAGTAACCGTTGTCAAGGAGTAACGACAAGATCGTAGCTACTTAGAAATGAAGAAGAAATAGATTCTTTCACTTTCTACTGAGTGACACATAAAAATTTACACTCGTGACGGAATGTTTTTATCTTTTCCCTTATTCCGCTACGCTCCACTAAGTAAAAGATGAAATTTCCGTCACTCGTGAAATTTTTATGTCTCACTCAGTATTATTCTGATTAGATTTTGAAATAAAACATTTGAGGTTTTTGGACATCTAATTAGACTTTGTATGAAATGCTCATTTTTTATTATTTTTTAATATAGTTACGGTTTCATGCAATTAGTTGCATTTGACTTATTCAATGGAATCAATGCAGTGTAAAATCCATTTTCAATTTTAAGAAATGCTCATTTTTATTGTTTTTTAAATATAGTTACGATTTCATGCAATAAGTTACATTTGACTTATTCAATGCAGTGTAAATTCCATCTTCAATTTTAAAATAAATAAAGGGAGGAGGAGTTGAACATATTTAGCATCTTCTTCTACAGGACCACTGAATGTAGTTTAATGAAGTATGCAATCTGTCAATGTGAGTTTTCTGTTATGTTTACAACAGTGTACAAGAGCATAAGATAAACGAAAAACACAAATCTGCAACCATGTTTCTGACATCACAGTAAATTTTTCTCAAGGGGGTAGCATCCTTTGAAATATTTCATCTGCGGAAACAACAAAGTATTAATAATGAAACATCAGTAGCATGTGAATGATCAAAAGAGATGCGTTGTTATTTTAAGAGTTTTTCTACACTATTTAAAACCATTCTCTGTAAAAACCAAAGAATTTTTAGGGGTCCTCAAATGACCACCTCGTATTTGAGTAATTTTGATCATTTATTGTCAACATAAGACTTATATTCAAAATTGAGATCATTTTCATACATACGTTTAACGGATGGATGCAATGGTTACGCAATGACTTGTTTGGCCAAATCTCGGATGGTAAAATATAAGAAAAAAGGAGTTAGGTTTGTAAACACTAGTGCTTATTGAAATTTTTGTGAGATGCACAATGAATGCACATTAGTAACGCCGCTAAATAGACAATTTACACATCGCGCAAAAATAAGCCGTATTACAAATCTGACGATTTTCAAAATTTATTTTGCCCATAATCAAACTCAAGTTTTGGTATAAACATTCAGAAAAAGATCTTTCTGATTCCATAGATACCAACTTCATTTCAATCCGACCCGAAATAAGAGAATTACGAGACGTTGTGTTTTGGAAACCTCTAAGGGATATATATGCTAGCAAGAGTTACGTTTCTTAGGTGTACCGAACTACTTTTAAAAATTATTTCCAAATATGTAAATTTTCAAGACAAAAATGCCAAAAACTCGTAAATAAGCACTTTTCATGAGGTATTTACAAAATGATGCAGGCTCTTACATCTGTAATGAAACGTTTTTCAGATAATTCAATCTCTCCTTTAAACAATATAAAAGGATTTGAGATGTTATTTTTATTTAGGAAAAATTATTTTATTTTGAAAATTGTTACCATGGCAACATCTGCAATTTACTGGATTTCTGTTTGACGAACAGCATTTCAAATTAAGAAAAGAGAAAAATACCAAAATAGTATCAAAATTAAAGTTAGAGATCTAGTGATATTCTTATGTCAATTTAGTCTGTATTTTCATCGGTTACCATGGTAACCATTCCAAAAAGTAATAATATTCACTATTTCAGCATTTTCAAGTCATTTTTATTTGTTCTTGTGCCTTATAGTAAACAGAAATTCATAATTTCTTTGTTTTTGTATAACAGGTATTTCATGTTTCTTTAAGAAATCACTTAATTGTAGAGGAAATATATGAAAAATCCACATATTTATCCATAGCAACGCAGCATATTCAGATGTAACGAATAGCGAAATGTTCATTATCATGCTTATGGCACGCCAAAGTTACAAAAATTCGATAAACTAGGTTTCACAGCTGTAAACCCTAGTTTTCACATGGAAAACCTAGTTTTCCCACTTTGGCGTGCCATACAGGCTTTAATTATCAGTTTCTATGCTATTATCTTGAATTATTATAGACTGAAATCAAATTCAAACACAAACTTAAACGCAGAATTTTTAATAAGTTCACTCGCAGTGTCTGATATTGTCAAAAGGCTGTATGGTTACCCATGTTACCATGACAACAAAATTAGCTAATCTTGATATATTGATTTCAAAATGCTATTTGTATTTTCCAATTTGTCTTCTCTCTTTATGGGTATATGATAAGGAAATGGAATATATTTTACAAAATGAGAAAATTCAAGATCAACCCATTTGTTGGTATGTACTTTAGTTACCTTGGCAACAGTTTTTCTTTGTCTATGATATTGCTAATTTTGAAACTTCAGAGTCATTTTTATTTATTTAATTTTTTTTTGCATAATGATGAATAGATGATAATTGATGGAATGATGAGCTCTTTCAAATACCGTGAAAAGGTTATTGGGAACATATGTGACCATGACAACCATTTTATATCATTTTTATAAAACAGTATATGTTTAATCCCAGGAGGTCAAATCAAATATTAATAAAGGTCTAGTAAGCCTCTATCAAATAAAAGATAAAATTTCAAATTTATAGCACTATGGTTGCTATAGCATCTTTCAAAATAAAAGAAAAAAAATTCAAATTGAGATCAAAAGAAACAGGCTTTCGCTACTATTTTTACATATATGATAAAGAAAAGTCTTAACTTTATTTTTGATTTAAAATTTTCAGATTACTTAACCTTGGATGCCTGTATAAAAGTGGGCTTATGTTCATATTTACACAATTGTTCCCATAGCAACGGGCTAAAATGTCTACTTGAATATTTTTATTAAATTTCATGACTTTGATTTAAAGATTAATGATCTAGTAAAAAGTACTCTAAATACTGTCTACAATTGCTTTCATTTTTGCGATGTGAGTTTATGTTACCATTGCAACGAACACAAACTTTGTTCCAATGTGAATGCTAATGTTTTATTTGCATAAAATACTCAAAAATGTAAGTAATAAAATTTGAAATTAACGCCAAAAACTCTATTTGATAAGTTACATGTGTTGTTGCTATGGAAACATATACAAAATGTACATAAGTCCTTTAACCCAACTTTGTACGCTTTTTTTACTTGAAAGAGGAATGATAGGATACTAATATTTTATCAATTTTTGGTTTAGATTATACTGCATAAATGACTTCAAAAACATAAAAAAAAAATTCTCAATGTTAACAGTCTGTTTCCATGGCAACCTGGTGTGATATTAAGAGAATTTTTTAACAACTTTTTACTTTTGGGTCAGACCCAGCTTATGTGTAAATTTTAACACAATCTGAAGCATGCCGAGCCATTTATCCTTAATGAAAGTGCACATCCTTAGTACAGAGAATAGCTATTAACACTTTTTTCTCATCTCAAAGAAAGGAGGGGATCTCCAACAACACTAGGTTGCAGCACCAACAGCAAAATCCCAAAACACCCATGCAAAAATCACAGAACAGACACCTACAGAAAGAGACGCAAAAGGGACAAGGAACACAAACTCACAACTCAAATGCACGGTTGATTGATAAATACATATGCTTTAGTGAAAACATTAAAATCGGCAAAAATTTTAAAGCCTCCTGAACCTAACTCCTGACGCCTGTAACAGTTCTGCTGAGTGAATTTTAGAGATGGATATGCACTATTCATTGAAAAGAAACAAAAGGCAAGATCATAAACACCAGCATTAACCGTCACTCTTAATTTCAAGAAAATTTCAGTCATTTATATGCTGGGGGGGGGGGGGGGGGCAACACTTTATTTCATCAAAATACAAACTTGTGAAATATGGCATTGAGTTCTGTATTAATTGATACCTAAAACGTTCTTTCTTTTAAGCACGGAACCCTGATATTTGAAAAAGAGCTAGGTTTTTTCCTCGTTTTACATACTATTTTTCTATATACAATATTCTGGACAATCCCCCCCCTTTTTTTTAATAAAAGAAATATGGATCTGCTCATGTCTAATTGCCTTTTCAATGTTTTCGACTGAGAGGTTGTGATCCTTACATTTTAGAACAGTTATTGAAATGCTACATTAAGAATGTTATTGTTTATGATTTTTAAAGGAAACCTTGTATCATCAGTATCGTTGTACAATTGAAGTCAATGAACAAATTACCATATAGCATTTAAGATAAGGGATATATGTGAACTCCTTTCTTATAAATGTTTATAGGATGATTCTAGATGTCTAGATGTTTGAAATAAGAATATATTTAGAATACACAATTTTGGTATTTATTTCCCAGATTTTTTTAATTGAACATTTCCCCTAAGTTTTATGACTTTTTTTCTAAAATTTCTTTTAAAAACTCCATGCCCTTTATTATTTAACAATTTATTAGATTAAACTTTAAAATATACATGATGAAAGATAGAAAATGAAAATTTAAACATAATAATGTAATTTTCAGTCTATTAATGATGCCAATAGTTCCTCGCTATGGGGATATCATTGTATTTTTTATATATTTTCCTTTGATTTTAGTGATATAAGAAAGAAAGAATATTCTGTATGAGTCAGACAAAGAAATTGCCTTTCTTATTTTCATACATTAAAGGTACAGAAATAATGGAAAAAGACAGAAAAAGGCATTTAAAAGTGTCCAATTTGCCTTTTTACACATGGCAACCGTTGATAAAATATAGACCGAATCTAAATAGAAATGTCAGAAAAGTAGAAGCCATGAATAATATACAAACATTACATGTTTCTGTCTTTTATGATCTGAGATACTTGTAAAACAACAATCATATAAAATGCAAATGCCGCCTTGGTAACCATTTTTGAATAAGATTCATTTTCTTAAAACGAAAATAACATCTCTGAATTTTTAATATTTTCCTTCTGGGTAATCAAACATTCATTTTTCAATATTTAATCATTTCACTTTGCCTGCGTTATTTTCCTATGCATAGCCGAAAATGATGATTTTTCGTGTTTTTGTAAAATGTCAAAATATTGAAACTTTGCCGTGAAATTTGAAAGATTATTACAGTTTTTCGAACATATTTTAATGACACAACTTTAAGATCAAGGTACCTAATTTTACAATTTGGATAAAAATTGAACAATTTAAAGGGTTTACCTGAGTAAATTGTACCTGAAAGTAGATCATTTTATGCTCGAAAAAAACCCGCTTTATTTGTTAAAATGGGATGGTTACCATGGCAACGGATAGTTGTATACAAAAACAAATGTCATTTTTACTATCAGGGTGTCAAACTTGGCTTAGACTCTTAAAATCATGAAAATCTGAGATGGCCGTTTTTCGGCCACTTTGGTCTTTACAGAGAATGACTCTTAAGATTTCACAATAACTCTCATTTTTGAAAAAAAAATCTCATTACTACATTCATGTACATGACAAATATGGATAATGACCATAACCCTATACACAGCATGAAACACCCATCGCTTCAATTCGGTAAAATTGTCACATCCGGTTACTTTCATTTTGGAAGATATAAAATATAATCTTTGGTTGGGCGGTACAAATGGTCTATGACAGATTCTTGAAAGTGTGACATCAAAGAGTATGACGAGTTCCCATAATCGACCGTAGAACTTCCTCAGTGCCAATGTTAGTCGATCACAAACGTATTTCTGACTGAGAAACTTATCTGAAAGACGCCTAGCTCTCCAAAAAAAAAAATTGCATATTTGGTACATGCTCCGGCAAAGCGTATCAACTGAGATATAAATACGCCATAAGCAGGCGATGAAGGGATGTTGCTACTCAGAAAAGGAAAGTTTGTGATGCAAAAATTGAAGTCGTCCCGTTTGTCAAAGAATGAGGTGTTCATGTGGCCATTGGTGTAGTAGGACAACATTATGTCCAAATAGGATGCTAAATTATTTGTCTCTGTAGTTTTCTTGACTTTAAGCTCCGAAGGATAGATACTGCTCAGTTAATCCGCGAATTTTGGATTATTGATGGACAACACATCGTCTAAGTATATGTAAGTGAAGTCGAAGTCAGAACCTAAGTATCATTTCCCAACTCTTTTACAAGATTGTCGCAACAGTACTTTTTGCAAGTAAATCTGTAATTATTTGAGGCTTTGTCTGCTGGTGTGATGACATAATGTTCTTCGGGGAAGGTAAATGTAAGCTCTTTGATAACCTCAGGGTCTTTAAAGATAGACTCGAATCTGTTGTTCACAGTTGATTTTAATCGGTAAATTCTAGATAAAGTAACCTCTGATGGATTTTGAAAGGGTGTCGATCTATACATCCTCTTTCTTTGCCCAACGTCTTGCATATTCCTCACAAGAGTCCATGATAATTTTGAAATTTTGGTTCCATGTGAAGGAGTAACTTTCTCTGTTTTTTGGACGTTTTTTAACAATTCTCTCAACTTGTTGTTCTTGACTACACTAAGGTCACCAGTAATAACGTGTCCACTAAGAGAGTAGTTGAAATCCGAAGAAGAGCATTCGCAATTGATGTAGTGAGGGATTACTTAAATCAATGCAATGCCGGAATCGTTTGTAATTGTAAATTTGACACAACTGTTGGTGTGTAGATAAAGGAAATACAAGGAGTTTCTTCTTTAACTCATTTGTGTCACACTTATGCCCTTTGCCGTGTGGAGCTCGTAAAAAAGTTCCCCGCGAGGGGTTTGACAGTAAGTGTTTTGAATATACTTCCCTGACATTGTCGCCATAGCACTTTCTATATAGACATAACGTCAGACAGTGCATGAATTTTATATATTTTCATTTCCATGCTTCATAAACATCGACGGCGGGTGCGGCTAGCCAACAGGGGATGCTTACTCCTCCCGGGCACCTGGTCCCACCTCTAGCTTGCTAGGGGTCCGTCGATGCTTAATTTTGTACTCTATTGTGAGTGCTGTTGAGATTATCGTCAGGATCTTCTTTAACTCATTTTCTTCTGAAATATGGTGGATTTTTTTTCCTGTGATAGTTTTGTTATTCAACATTTGACCAAGATTCAATTTATCAATACCTTTGCTTGCAAATCTTACTTTAATGAAAGGGCGGTTTGTTTTCTCCTTTGATTTATCTGATCTAACTGCTTAAAATAAACGAAAACTAGAAATGTCCATTATTATTCCTTGTAGTCTGTAGTCTGGGGAACGTGTATCGGTAAATGTGAGGTCCTTAGTATATTCGTAGATTTCATGTAACTTCCGTAAAGGAACAGAGTATAATTTTGTACGTATATGATGCAGGCCTAGAGGCACATTCAAAAATGGAACCAAGTCATCGAAGGAAAAATGTACTATCATATATATTGAAATACATGTCTTATCGTTATGGTTAAGGACATCGTATGCGCAATACAGCAAAGAGTTGCATTATCAGTAATGATCGACGCCAAATGAGAAGAAATCAAAATAGTGAATACTAGTATATGGCGAAATTTTTATATATGTGCCAAAGAGCCAGCTTATGACAAAGCTCTGCAACGAGGGAGGTACCCACCAAATTCAGATAAAAAAATCATGTTTCAGGAAATATACATTAGTTCAAATTAGTGCAAAAGCACGGTAAAACATATTTCATGCTAATTCGTTTCATATATTCATGTTTTATCACTATCTTATTCATGTTGAGAGCAAATAGGCTCGCCAGTAAACTGCTTTTTCAAGGTTATTAGGGAGAACGCTATATAGCATATAAAGTGTTTAATGTCTTCAAACCCAATAGTTTCATTTTAGAGTAGATAAATTTACATCATTGACCAGACATGCACGTTTCGGGTATTTTACCCTCGTCAGTGATCCTCAATCTAAATAATGTAATATTGCCAAAATCTGTTTAAACTATGTCCTAAATATACCGAGAGACGTAGCAAGATGGCTGGGATATGATGCTTCAGAACCCAGATTTGCGAAGGATAGTCAAGAACCTTCGTGAGCGCTACCTTCTAGCTGACAGTCCTTTGACTATTTGGACATTTAGTGGAGTGCCTTATGAAAAAAAAATAAGTTGCCGTGGGAATTTTATGATTAAAGCAAACCACTATGATAAACATATTAACTATGGAATAGTATCACATAAAAAGTTTGATATACCTCTGATATATGTGGCAGTTGCAATATTTTGGGGGTAAAACATCCTTTTCTGCGCAAAAAATCATGAAAAACTGGAAATAATTGATAACTTTTCCATAAAAAATGATAAGAAAAATTAAAAAGATGTAAATGTACTTAATTTCTTATGTTCTTTCGGATAAAATGAGTTTCAAATTAGAATTCCTACATCAAATGTGTTTTTTGCGCAAAAACCCCTTTTCTAGACTAAATCATGAAAAATTGGAAATGATTCATAACTTTAACGTATTAATCAATTTCAAAAATTAAAAGATTTTCACATATTTTTCTTATGAATTAGTTTTTTATTCAAATTCATATATCAAATGTGGTTTTTTTTTTTGGGGGGGGGGAGATTATGTTTTTTTCTAGGCCAAAATCATGAAAAACTGGAAATAAATTTATAACTAGTACTTTTACATAAAAATTGATCACAAAAATTAAAAGATGCTTATGTTCTTAATTCCTTATGTTCTTTCAATTGAAATGAGTTTTCAATTCAAATTACTACTTCAAATGTGTTTTGTGCGCAAAAATCCCTTTTCCATGCAAAAATAATAAAGAACTCGAAAAGTTTTGCATGAAAAAAAATTGATAACAGGAATTGAAAGCTGTAAATGTACTTAATTTCTGATGTAATTTCGAATTAAATGAGTTTCATATTCGAATTCCAATATCAAATGTGGTTTTCGGGCGAAAAGCCTAGGCTGAAAAAAAAGCCTAGGCTTAATTTCCTAGGCTGAAATCATGAAAAATCAGAAGAAATAATACTTATTTTTAACTGATTTCAAAAATTCAAAGATGTTCAGATATTCAATTTCTGATGTTCTTTCACATGAAATGAGTTTTCAATTTAAATTCTTATAATGGGTGTTTTTTGGGGGGAGCAAATACGCTTTTCTAGGCCAAAAGAATTCTGAAAAACTGGAAATGATTTATAACTTGTGCATGAAAAATGATAACAAAATCAAAAGATGTTAATGTATTTAATTTCTTATGTTTTTTTCAAATGAAGTTTGCATTATATTCGTACCAAATAATACTCTGTTACTTTACGGAAGTTACACGAAATTTACAAACAAACAAAGGACCTCACTTTTACCGATACACGTTCCCCAGAATACGGACTACAAGGAGTCATCTTGGACATTTCTACTTTTCGTTTATTTCAAGCAGTTAGATCAGGTAAATCAGAGGAGAAAACAACCCATCCTTTCATTAAACTAAGATTTGCAAACAAAGGTATTGATAAATTAAACCTTGGTCAAATTTTAAATCACAAAACTCTCACAGAAAAAATCCCACCATATTTCAAAAGAAAAGAAATTCCTTGTATTTCCTATAGCTACACACCAACAGTTGCATCTAAAATGTACAATTACAAACGATTCTTGCAGTGTATTGATTTAAGTAATTCCTCACTACATCCACTTCCTTGCAAATGTTCGTCATCGGATTTCAACTCCTTGTGGACACGTTATTACGGTGACCTTAGTATAGTCAAGAACGAAAAGTTGAGATAATTGTTTAAAAGAGTCCCAAAGACAGAGAGAGTATGTCCTTTACATGGAACCAAAATGTCAAAATTATCATGGACTCTTGTATGGAATATGCAAGACGTTGGGCAAAGAAAGAGAATGTACAGCTCGACCCCCTTTCCGAATGGATAAAATCCATCAGATGGTTACTGTGCGTTGACGTTCCTTGTCCCTTACGCGTCTCTTTCTGTTTTGGGGTTTTGCTGTGGGTGCTACAACCTGGTGTTGTTGGAGATCCCCACCTTTGTTTTATCTAGAATTAACCGATTAAAATCAACTGTGAACACCAGATTCGAGTCTATATTTAAAAACCCTGATGTTATCACAGAGCTTACCTTCCTCCAAGAACATTATGTCATCACACCAGCGAACAAAGCCTCAAATAATTACACATTTACTTGCAAAAAGTACTATTTAAAGAGTTGGGTTTAAATTCGACACCTGGAAATCCCACTTACACCCCAACAAACACTTCTGCCTCTCAAATAATAGATAACCACAAATCAGCTCTTGCTTCCTTTGGCTTCGACACTAACAATTTAGATTTAGATTTGCCATACTTATACTGCATACCTAAAATGCATAAGAATCCGTACAAACTACGTTTCATAGCTGGTTCCTCAAAATGTTCTACCAAATCTGTATCGATCTTACTCACCAAAGTTTTATCTGAAATCAAATCTGGGCTTCAAAAATATTGTTCGACAGTATATTCTCGCAGTGGTATCAACTAGATGTGGATTTTAAAGAATTCGAAGGAACTTTCAGAACATCTGAAATCCACTCATTTTAGTAGAGTCCATTCGATCAAAGCCTTTGATTTTTCGACACTTTACACTACAATTCTACATTCTAAATTGAAAGAGAGAATCGCAAAAAATATAAGTAATGCGTTCACAAGTAATAACGGTAATCGCAAATACAAATTTATTGTTGTTAACTATGACAAGACCTACTTTGTAAAAGAAAAGTCCGATTCTGATAATAAGTACACTGAAACTAATATCATTCAGATGTTAAACTTTCTGATCGACAACATTTTTGTTTTGTTTGGAGAAAAGGTCTTCCAGCAAATTGTCGGAATTCCAATGGGGACCAATTGTGCCCCACTCCTTGCCGACATTTTCCTTTACTCGTACGAAGCTGAATACATTCAATCTTTGGTCTCTGAAGGGAAATGATACTTAGATTCTGTCTTCAACTTCACTTACAGATACTTAGACGATGTGTTGTCCATCAATAATCCAAATTTCGCGGATCACCTGAGCAGTATCTATCCTTCGGAGCTTGAAGTCAAAGAAACTACAGAGACAAATAATTCAGCATCCTATTTGGACATACTGTTGTCCTACGACACTGATGGTCACATGAACACCTCACTCTATGACAAACGTGACTACTTCAATTTCAGCATTACAACTTTCCTTTTCTGAGTAGCAATATCCCTTCATCGCCTGCTTATGGCTTGTTCATATCTCAGTTGATACGCTATGCCAGAGCAAGTACAAATGTACCAAATATACGGATTTTGTTCTGAGAGCTAGGCGTCTTTCAGATAAGATTCTCTGTCAGGGATATTTTTGTGACCGACTAACATCGTCACTGAGGAAGTTCGATATGGGGAACTCGTCATACACTTTGATGTCCCACTCTCCAGAATGGTTGATGATGTAAATGTCTTCAAATTGAATAGCATCATTTAAGAACAGAAAAAATTGGCAACATAGACCAGACATGCACGTTTCGGGTACTTAACCCTCATTAGTGGTCCTAAATCTAAACAATGTAATATGCCAAAAAAGTATGAAAGTTACTATGTCGAAAAAGTGTACCGAAAGACGTAGCACGATGGGTGGGATATGATGCTACAGGACCAACTTTTTAGAAATTTCAAGAAATTTTGATAACAGAAATTTAGAATGCGTTGAAGAAATGATCAACCGAAATTGATCGAACTTGGCTACATGTGCCCTCGGGGACTCCTGGTCCACCAGCAGTGACACTCACCAAGTGGTAAAAATGTAAACGTTTTCAAATTGAATAGCATCATATTCTGTCATAGACCATTTGAACCATCTAACCAAAGATTGTACTCTATGACTTCCGAAATGGAAGTTACCGGATGTGACAGTTCTACCGAATTGAAGCGGCGGGTGTTGCAAGCAAGCAGGAGATGCTTACTCTTCCTGGACACCTGGTCTCACTCTCATATCGGGAGTCCGCTTCTTTTCATTTGGTGAAGGTTTTTGTTTGTTTGCTTTGGTTTCTGTTTTGTCTTGGTTTTGTATGCCTTCGGTTTCTGATTTTCTGAATTATCGATTTTGTGCTATATACAGGGATATGGTCATTATCCATATTTGTCATTTCAAAAATCCATTTTCTATGCAAAAATCACGAAAAACTGGAGATAATGTATACATTTTGAATAAAAAACGATAACCGAAATTAAAAGATGTAAATGCACTTAATTTCCTATGTTAAGTCGGATGTTATGAGTTTCAAATTCGACTTCCGATGTCAAATGTGTGTGTGTGTGTGGGGGGGGGGAGCCATTTCCTATGCAAAATTTATGAAAAACTCGAAATAATCTATACCTTTTGCATAGAAAATGATAACAGAAATTTAAAGATGTAAATGTACTTAATTTTTTTATGCTCTGATGCATGAAATGAGTTTCAAGTTCGAATTCCTGTAAAAAAAATTTGGAGGGGTTGGAGGGGGTAGCTCTTTACTATTCAAAATTCATGAAAAATTGAAAATAATTTATAACTTTTATATCATATGACCTGATCGCAAAAATTAAAAGATGGTTATATATTTGATTTCTGATGCTGTTTTGAATGAAATTAATTACCAATTCAAATTTCTCTATCAAATGTGTTGGGGGGAGGGGGGGTATTTCTAGGCAGAAATCATGAAAAAATGGAAACAATTCGTTACTTTTGCATTAAACTTACATATAAAATTAGAAGATGTGAATTTACCTAATTTCTTAGGTTCTTATGAGTTAAATGAGTTTCTATTTTTAATTCTTATATCAAATATGTTTTTCGGGGGGGGGGGGGGATTCCTCCTGGGCAAACATTATGAAATCACTTGAGATAATGTATGACTTTTCTTTAAAACTTAATATCAATTCTCTATATGGACCAAAATATTTTGGAAATAGCATGTCATGGAATTTTATGATTTTCTTTACAAATTGTATGTTTAATGCCCTGAATACAAAAATAACAATTCTTTTAAAATAAATATTCTGGTTGCCATAGAAATGGGGTCTGTCTATTTATAGCACTAAAATATGGTCAAATTAGTCATCTTTATTATTATGTTGCCATGGAAACCATTGTCAGATTATTGGTATTAACAACTCATCATCTTTTTTCATCAACTTTTAAACCTCTTTTTTTAGAAAAATTAACAATTTTTTTAAACTTCTTTTAATTAGCCGAATCCTATCAAATCAAAGTCAGTCAAAAAATTCCATAAAATAAGGTCAACATTAAGGCCTATTTTTGTCCAATTTTTTCCATTTTTAAGCAAAATTAACACAAAATGTCAGGCTGATAACACCATCACTGTCGTCAAAACAAAATAGATTTCATGTGACAAATATAAATCACTGAAAAAAATATGTGGGACCTTGTTTTGTTTTCCTACATTTGGAGGTCAAAAATGGTTGCAATAGCAACTTTTCATCTGACACATGATAACTATATCTTTTCAAATTGAATTTTAGCATGGTTTAAATAACTTATATTGATTAAGCTTTATGTAGGGACAACAGAAGAAATTATTCTTTATTTGAACACTTCCAAAATTTGTCAAGGTTATTGACTCTAAGTTCAAGGTCAATCAATACATAGGTTCCAATTTCAATAAAACTTGCATTTTTGTTGTTATTTATTGTTACTTAATTTAGGCTTGACTGTCATATATTTGTATATACTTATTTCTAAAATTAGGACCGATAGATGGAAAAACATTACAATTTTTAGTTCAGAACATTTCTCCTGAAAAAATAAGCCCCAGACAAAAATCATAATCTCAGATTTTTTTTATATTTATGTATGAGATACTAGCTACAAATCAAGGATGTCATTGATTTTGAGATTTTTGCAACTTTGGTCAATAAATAGGGGATATAGCCAAAATTACTATGTGTGTGTTTGTTTTACTCATTATCACATGATGTTTGAGCAAATGTCTCATATTTTTGAAAAATCACAGAATTTTGCCAAATTTTGGGAATTGCATTCAAGATGACCTTGACAATGGGTCCTGTGACCTTGAAAAAAATTAATATGATTTTTTAATCAATAATGCTCTTTTATATGCACTGATAAAAAATGCTTTTAAAATATATAACGGACAGCTAAAAATTTACCAGTAAATAACTCTATGTGTAATAGCACTGGACACAATGTCACCATGGTAACCATTTTTTATATCCTTTTGAATAAAATAGTGAAGAGGTCCCACTCAAATTTTAACAATTTCTTAAACATCGAGGATTAAACTTTAAAGGTAATTGGCAGTAGAAATCAAGTTAGCCTGACATTTCAGATTATTTGTCCTTAAAATTGAGCAAAATCATGTTAAATTAGGAGCTTTTCGGTCTAAAAAAGGGCCTCTTCGAAACAGGTTTTTGCCTACATTTTGAGCATATTGACATAAGAATAGCGGGCAGAAACATACTTCTTGTGTAGTATTTATACTGTGAAAGATATAAAGAGAAAAATTAAGAAAATGTCAGTTGACTATAATAGCTGTTACCATGGAAACGAGCCTGGTGAAAATGCCATGTTACAAGTATTCTACTAATGCGTAAAATTTCAAACATGGTTTTCATGCAACGAAAACTAAATTTGTAAAAAGGACGTTTATGTTTGTCTCAGTACATCATATAGACCCTCCATACCAAAAATCTCCATAATTGGAGACATTCTACACATGTACATTGTATTTCCATGTGCTATTGGAATTATTTTGGTCCTTACAGAGAATTGTTATTAATACCAAAAATGAAAAGGTGTTTATGTACTTTAGTCTTAATAAATTTCAGTGTACTTTCGAATGAAATGAGTTTTGAATTCTAATTTCTATGTTTAATCAACAATGCTGGCTCTCAAACCCTTTATTGAGACTGGGGCCGAGGCCTTTGAAATTGGGGGAAATTATAAATTAATTTGAATGTTTTTTCGCTTGAAATACATGTATACACCCTTGTGGATCTTCAAAATATTATTTTCTATGAGGTGTACACTTGGGAAAATTGGTCCATAAATTTGGAAATTGTCGATACTGAAATAAGTGATTGTTCTATTGTACAATTTCAGTGCATCATAATAGCATTTCAATAAGTAATGTCTCATCTGTATATAAAAATAAAAAATGTATAAAATTTAGTCTCAAAATAGATACTATATTGCATTGGAAATTTGGCCAAATATTGGGCCTAAATTAGTCTGATCAAGAGTCCTGATCAATACACATGTGTTTAGAGTTAAAACAATGTCCAATAATTGAATTTTCACTAAAATCTACATTTAATTTTACTGCAAACATATTATGTTTTCATTAAACATAGAAACTACGATTCAAAATTCATTTGTAAAGAACAATGAAGTCATGTATATACATTTTGTGTAAACATCTTTCAATTTATCAAATCAGGTTTTAATTAAATGGCATATATTATCTCCATTTTTCTATGGGTTTTATGTTTTGCTTGGATTTCATTCAAAAGAACATCATAAATTAAGTATAAAACCATCTTTAAATTTTTGAAATCAGATCACATGCTAAAATTGTAAATTATTCCATTTCTTCAGATTTTTTTGTCCAGATAAAAAGGGCTTTTTGTCGCACAAAAAGAAAACATATTATTTGATATAGTAATATGAATTTGAAACTCATTTCATCCGACAGAAAATAAATAAGAAATTAAGTACATTTGTATCTTTTTATTTTTGTTATCGTTTTTTCTGCAAACGTTTTAAATTATTTCCAGTTTTTTATTATGTTTACATAGAAAATGGATTTTTGCCCCCAAAAAACATATTGATAAAGGAATTCGAATTGGATACTCATTTCGCTTGAAAGAACATAAGAATAAAGTACATTAACAGCTTTTAATTCTTGTTATAATTTTGTATACAAAAGTTATACATATTTTCATTTTGTCATGATTTTGGCCTAGAAAAGGGCATCCCCCCACACACATTTAATGTAGAAATTTGAATTGAAACTCATTTCATGTGAAGGAACATAGTAAATTGAATTTATAAACATCTTTCAATTTCTTAAATCAGTTGCTAAAATTATATATCATTTCAAATTTTTCATAATTTTAGCCTTAAAAGGGCTCTTTCGCCCCAAAACCACATTTGATATAGGAATTCGAATTTGAATTTCATTAAAAATAGTATCAGAAATGAAATATCTAAACATCTTTTAATTTCGAATTTAGTTCAATAGAAGTATTAAAAAATGTTAAACGTCTTCAAATTCAATAGCATCGAGGCAGTCGATGGTAGGACGACGAACGGATGGCACACTTGAACTTTGATCAGGTGAGGCAAAAGAATGAAACACCTTTGAACTGCTGTAAATGAGGGATTTTAAAATTCTTTGTAGTGTAAACTTCATCACATCATGAATCGTCTATTTAATCATATAGCTATCTTTAATTTCTCAACCTTATCGAAACCAAAGGCATTCCTACTAAAATTGCTTTTATACATGTATTATACTTTTTGTATCTAGTTATTCTTATATCAAGAGTACATTAAACTCAATACGCTCAAATAAATATCATGAATGAAAAAACGAGCGAAAGATCATGAGGTTAAAGCATTTTTATAACATAAAAAATAACGACAAATTAAAGCGTAACACTTACCCGTAGAGCCATAATAGGGATGTTTCGCATTTGTGTTGTACCAATTAACTTTGTTTGGTTCATCGGGTGGTATCGCAACCACTTGTGAACTATTGAATTTTTCAAACATAGACCAGAGTTCTTCAATTGGGCGGAAAAATAACATGTCCGTGTCCAAGTAAATAACAGAATCAACATCAGGCAGTAATCTCTACAAAAAAAAAATTGTATCAGCAAAATATCTAGAGTTTTCACGATTTGAAATGTAATGCCTAATGTTCTCAATATCAATAGATTTGTAGTGTTCCTCAAGTTTATCTATCAATGCCATTCTTCCAGTTAAAACTAGGAAACTGAACGTATGGCTTATTTCAGAAGCTGGAAAAGCCTCCTTTATTCGGAATATATAGATAACATTCGATGTGTATATTCTGTTGCTTTGTTCTAACTTTGGATGCTTTCATTGGACCCTTTCATAATTAAACTTAAGCTGTGTAGTGACATCGTCATCTTTTTCAAAGACTGAAGTTCAGCGTCTTGAATGATCGTTAAGTACAGGTCCACGTAAGGATCAGGCAGTTGAAAAACTTAAATTTTTTAAATTTGTTTTTCTCTAGAAATGTGTTCAGATCAGCGTTCATGTGAATTTTCCTCATACTTTGATTGTGAAGAAAGTTATAGGGCAAGCAAATGTGGTGGAATTATATAGAGAAATATTCTCGTCGTTTTTCCCTTCATAATGCTTTATACATTATGACGTGAATATCTTGCTTCACCGTCGCTACCATGAGAAATGAATATCATATATTTGATTTATACCACATATATGTCTTAAAACAGAAAAAGTTTTGCAAAAAAAATTGATGTATCACCCCTGCCTAATTCTTACGTGTACCTATACTTAAACATTGAACAGGTAATTTGTCCGAGGAAAATGAATGCTTCCAATGACGTGCATAATAAGACTGAAAATGTATACCTTATCTTCAGATATGTCATTCGAGATGTCTCTTATCTGAAATCTCTCAAGACAATCTGGACAAAATCGTGGTTTTAAGGTGGCACTTAACCCAAAGTCAAATAACATTTTATAACCATTTCCCCCATTGATTACTACCAATTGTCAATATTGAAATATGGGTTTTATAGTATCAATTTTATTAGACACGTGTTTCGGATATTGAATCCCCGACATTAGTACTTCATGGTTAACAGTTTAAATAAAGCCAAAATGAATATCTTGCTTCACCGTCTCTACCATGAGAAATGAATACCATATCACTGACGAGGGTTGAGTATCCGAGACGTGCATGTCTGGTTCATGCTGCAAAATTATCCGTTTATAAATGATGCTATTGAATTTGAAGACGTTTAACATTTTCCTGGCGCCATATAGATATTGACTTATAATTTCCCCTTGCCAAAATGAGCAGCTCCAAATTGTGTGTACAGTTTATTCAGAAGCGTATTTAAGTGAAAAATATGGCCAAGTTATATATCATGTTGTATATCAAAATGTTAGTTGGAATCAGAGAAAGACATATATATTATGGACAAGTTCAGATTTAGAATTCAAAAATAAGGTTAATCACATGAATTTTGCCCTTAAATCTGTAGATTTTATGGAATCTTTTGTAGCCAAAAACAAATCAGTTTAGACAATTAAACATGGTATAAAGCCTATGCTCACGCAGCAACAACATCAAAATATCTTAGTCCCAAAACTCCACAATGACAAATCAGATGAACTTGAAATTCGAAAGGTGGCTTGCTCTCTATAGTTTAATAACGATGTAGAAATAGCATGAAAATCTGTTGACACGTATTCAAGTTATTGCGTTCCATGTGCTTATATTTTGCCCTTAGCTTTAAAACATGTATGTCCATATACCCCCCCCCCCCTCCCATTACACATAATTTCTCGATTATGCGGCCGAAAAAACCAAAAAGACTTTATTTATGTCAAAGAACATCTTTTCTTCTTGAAGTATACAAATTTCCAAAACATTTCAACCAAAAATAGATTTTTAAAGAATTTTTTAACTACATGTATTTTAGTATATTTTCACAGTATTTTAAAATTCTAAATCCGATCACTCCGTAACGACAAATCAGATTAATTTGAAACTCGAAAGGCAGCTTCCTCATTAAAGTCCGATCACAATTAAGAAATATCATGAAAACCTGTCGACTCGTATTCAAGTTATTGCGTTCCATGTGCCTATTTTGCCCTTAGCTTAACATGTGTCTGCATATAACCCCCCTCCCCCTTAAACATAATTTATCAATTATGCGACAAAATATTTAAAACCCGTTATATTTGTCAAAGAACATCCTTAATTTCTACTTGAAGTATACAAAAGGGATAGGGCCATGAAGCCCGATATTGGCCCTAATTTTGAACATTGTATCTCATAGAATTTTTAATTGTGATTTGACATTTTGAAAAGTTATCTACTGATTCACGGATCTATCTTTTGTAAACATTGCATTTATCAATAGCTTTCAGCCCTTTGAAGACACCAAGTAGGTCATATTCCGCAAAATTGATGCAAAAACAACATATTTCTATTAAATTAGGAATGGCCGCATGCATTAACTGAGATGAAAAATTTATATATGAAATATTAACATTATATCCTTGTCATAAATGTTTTACTTCAGTTAAAGCATGCGGCCGCATTGAATTATTTCACAAAAGACGATTTCCCAGCAGTTTTCCGTTATATTTTGTGAACAACGTTAAAACGACGTCATTTCAGGACGTCATTACAGCTATATGGCAGTTTGTTTGGTGGTATTTTTCTTTTCGTTAAACATTCGTGTATTTTCATGAGAGGTATCAAGTATTCCTCATAAAATTTATTTCTAGTGAGAAAATCGAGGGCCGATTTAGGGGTCTCGAGGCCCTACCCCTTTCAAAACATTTCAACCAAAATAGATTTTTAAAGAATTTCTAACTATTTCAATATATTTTCGCTATATATAGAAGTCCCATAACTCCGTAACAACAAATCGGATGAACCTGAAAATCGAAAAGCGGCTTCCTCTTTACAGTATCAATACGATGTACAAATATCATGAAAAGCCGTTGAGGCATATTGAAGCTATTCCATTAGCAGACGGACAGACAGACAGACGGATCGCGCCATATCATAATACTTCCAGTGAAATGACGGGTGTATATAAAAAAAGACATGCCAATGTGTATTTCTTCATTGAAGGAATAATAACGGTGTTGCTTGTATACATGTATTTACACTTGTAACAATGACAAATTTTGATAATGACCACATCAACACCTGTAACAAGTCTACTTTCACTTTCACAGAAAATATGTGTACTTTTGTAGATAAGTCCAATGTGACTTAGCTATGCATTTTGGTAGAGATGCAGCATTTACATGCCTTCATTGTTGTATGAATAATTATTTGACTAAAATAGAATCGGTTTGATCTCTAGATGTCTAGGCAAACTTCAGGATATGTTCTACTAGTTTTGAGAAGCATAGGAACTTATTCTTTGCCCATGTGTGTTCTTCATATTGTAACAGACATTTTCATATACAATGTGAGACATAACTTTGTAGTAATCAAACGGGAAAGGGGTTTAAATAGGGATATTGTCCTATGACATATTAAAATTAAAACTTTAAACATGCATTAATGACGATTTTAATATGTGATAGGACAATATGAATTTGGGTTGAGCTCCATCTAAAGGACAGTCATTATTTTATCAACACTACAAACCGGAAAGAAAACTCTTGTGATAGAACACGGCTTTGTTTTCTCAGCAAATTCATTTCTGGCAACGACTCCCGGATATGACACAAACATGATTTTGAAAGTAAAATTGTCTGTATATTTTTTCTTAAGGTACCATAACTGTAAAAGAAAACAAATATTTCATTTTCAATGTGACGGAGTTAATAAAAAAGATAATATGAAATTATATCGATATAAATTTTGTTTTCATAAAGGAAACTGAAATGATTTTATGCAAAATTATGTTTTAATACATTTTTCTCGAGACAAGTGTACGTAAAATTACGATCACCTGTCTCGCGAAGATGTTAAAAATAAAGCCTAGAAATTTTGAAGGAAGTGACTCTTAAATTTTAGCGATATATATTGTCACATATTAAAGTTGTAGATCCTGTAATCGTCAAAAAGTGGATAAGATTTAACTTGTAGAACGCAAACTGTATTTTTCTAGCATTACCAAAGTTATTTTACTTTCCGTTAATTACAAAATTTAAACAACGAAGCCCTCCAATATAATTTCAAATTATTATGCTTCCAGTGAGTTATTTCTGTGATAGGTTCTACTCTTCCATATTGTGAAAGAGAACGGTTTAGGTGTACACTTTCACCTATCAAAGTGTGCTCTATCCTCTATTCTAATATGACTTGATTCTTTTTCCCTATTAAGACAACAGAATCGAGCCGGGCTCTATTCTCCAATATAGGCCCTATAGCGATAAGCCACGCCTACCCATTTTCTGAAAGCAGATTTACCGACAGGAACTGGTTTTTACCAAGAATCGTAAGGTCTAAGTTTGGTCATCATTAGAATAGAAATAAAAAATGACAAGCCGAGCTCTATTGTCTCATAATGCCCTCGCGTCCTCAGCCAATCACATTTATCACCTCGCCGCTGACGCGGCTCGGTAATAAATGTGATTGGCTGAGGACGCTCGGGCATTATGAGACAATAGAGCCCGGCTTGTCATTTTTTATTTCTTAAATAGTGCACTCCTGTCTTTCCACAGAAGTGTTCTTGACAGTATGTAATGCTGACCTGCTTATATATACAGATATGTCGTTTTCATACAAGATATTTAATTAAATTTGTTTGTATACCAAAGCAAATGTTCTTAGATATTTATTTTTTCCTTCAAAATTAATGCCAAATTTATGTTTCTATATTTTTACTTCTTAGATTTTGCCTATACTAAACGACCATACGACTATAGATCTCTTACAGTCAAAGAGGGGTATCTCCAGAATATGTTTGTCTGTAACACAGGGTTTTTGAAAGGGAGGCTACTCGTGCAATCAATGTTCATATCATATATCTTGAAAACGTTTTCTATGAAGGAAATACCAGGTAAACAAATTTGTTGCTGTACATTATCAGTAACCATTAAAAAAGTGTTCCCCTGTCTGTATACCAGTAATGATGGTAGAAGAAGGCAAAGACTATCAAAAAGCAGTCTGTGAAAAAAATAAGTGTTTGTCAGACAAAGAATGAAATGAATCAATGGATGTACACTATCAAAAACAGTCAGATAATAATTACAATAGTGTTAGGTTTAGTGTTCACTATGCCGCAATAGTAGTCAGGGTTCTGGCACATAGTGCACTCCCCTTCGGGTCGTGCACTATGTGCCAGAACCCTGACTACTATTTCGGCATAATGAACACTAAACCTAACACTATTATATAAATATAAAGATAATTTATTGTAAATATTTCTGGCTCACAATATTTACAACGAAAATGAAAAATTCAGAAGTTACGCATGCGCATTTTCCATGATTACAAATTTGAAATAATAACGACATATATTATTTAACTTTATATAGAGTAATAAGGGTAGACTTTCACGGATTGTCCTGTATGTAATTAACAAATTTTAAAAAATGTCCAGATTGGTGACTAGAAAGCTTCGTGAGATAAAGCTCACCTTTTACGACATGAGTTTATTTATAAATATTGTGTTCGTAAACTTTGTAAATTTGATGGCTACATTGTAAAACACATGAATAAAAGATGCTATGTTTATATACCTGGGACAAGTGAGCGTTTTGTATGTTTGTTTACCCAATAAGACCAAACTGATGAAATTCGGTAATTTACTCCATTTTCTAGAAAATATAGGGTATACATTTTAAATCGTTAACATGGAACAGAACTATCTATTCATTTAATAACAAGTGGTTCTTATTGCATGATATGTATAATTTTCTTAGCATTTTTTATCAACAATTACTAATAACATGGTAGAATTTAAGAAAATATGGTACATGTACTAGTATGTTTTGTCAAATATATGAAACATTACCGTATCATTCATTCTCTTTTCATTTTGTTCATCAACATAGATATAGAGCATCAATCGAGCCCTTGTTAGGAGTAATATCGACTTCAGCATGGTCACTATTTCGCCAGAACGATTTCCACAGACTTGAGTCGCTACTCGAACACTTGGAATGACTGGTTCCCGTGACCTTGAACTTGAAGATCGAAAAAAAATCTCAAAAACGAATGAAAATAAATGAAATCATGTGCATGATTAGTTTTCGGTTTTTTTTTATGTTCACCGGAAAATATTATTGACGTCATGTATGAAATAATGATGTTTGCGCATTATTCATTCTATAAAGTAAAAAATTTTCGATTTTGTCATTTGTTAAAATATATGCATATATCGTGTCATAAAGGAATCCTAAACGATTACTCTGTTACAAATTTGTTGAAATTGTTTAAATTGTATAAAACAGCGCATTTGTTTCAAAGATACCGTGTATGAAATAAAACTGGTCGACGTTCTCTGTGTATGACTGTCAAGAAAGACAGCCGAGAAAATATTTCTTTTTTGTTACTTTTTTTTATAGAAATATACTCACGTTTGCAGTTTTTTAAATAAACTGACCGCTCCTTGCATGTTTGACTCTCTTGTATGGTCAGCATATAAAACTATAACCACCATCACCACCACTACCACGGCAATGGTAACTCTCTTATGACTTGATGACATAGCTATCTGACATAAAAAAAAATTAGGTTTTTCAAAAATTTGAAACCTAAATGAAAACTAAATGAAGCGAAGTTGATAGATGTTTAACTAGATCCATTTATCGGAATTTGCTTTCCGCTTTAAGGTGTCTTTTTCTGATGCAAAATGTTTTGACTTTGTAACCTTGAAGCCAATTTTAATATATCGTTTTTAATCAGTGTATTATATTGCTCGTTCATGCAAAGCGATACGAAACTGATGAGACTTTTCGTGAATCGTGTACAAGAGAAAAACACAAGTATTTGGCTGTACTTCCCTATACAGAATTACGTTACGATTCTACGATTCTTCTCAAATAGTAAAATTTAACGATCTGTCATATTTCATTAAACATAAATGCAAAGACTGAAAAAACCGAGGGTTATCCTTGTTCATTTCAATTCTATGTACGATGTTCATTTCTCGTAAAAGTATTGTTCGTTTCATTTATCGATGTGTATTTCGCTTCGATGTGCTGTTAATTTCAATTGATTTCAAATGCTAGCCTGTTATTAAGAAAACGTTGTGGCGATTGTCGGTATTGAATAAAACATAAAGCGGAAGGGCTACATGAAGTATCTTGGGACTACTTTCGGAATGTACTGATTGTCTGCATGGAACCAAAATAGACAAAGATTTATTTATTTATTTATTTATTTATTTATTTATTTATTTATTTATTTATTTATTCATTTATTTATTTATCTATTTATTTATCTATCTATCTATTTTTATCCATTTATTTATTTTTATTTCTTATATATCAATAAATTTATTTACATGGTCCGTTCATCATTTGAGGACATATGGGACTAGGTCAGGTAATCAGTACTTACTGACAATTATGTGTACTTCGACTAGGTTTCCTGAAGCCATACCTCTTAGGAATATTAAGGCAAAGACCATAGTTAAGGCCCTTACAAAGTTTTTCAGTTTCGTAGGTGCTCCCAAGGCTATTCAGTCAGATCAGGGTTCAAATTTTACGTCAGGGTTGTTTCAGCAGGTTATGCATGAGCTAGGTATCAGGCAGTATAAGTCTTCTGCGTACCATCCTGAGTCCCAGGGGGCACTTGAACGCTTTCATCAAACCCTTAAAACTATGATGAAAACATATTGTCACCAGTATGAAAAAGACTGGGATGAAGGGGTTCACCTCGTGTTGTTTGCGGCACGAGAAGCGGTTCAGGAGTCCCTGGGGTTCAGTCCCTTTGAGCTAGTTTTTGGGCATACGGTCAGGGGGCCATTGAAGTTATTAAAGGAAAAATGGTTGACTGAGACTAGCGATTTGAATCTCTTAGACTACGTGTCTAATTTCAAAGAGAAATTATATAATGCTTGCAAATTGGCTCAAGAAAATCTCAAAACCTCACAAATGAAAATGAAAACATGGTATGACAAAGATGCTAGAAACAGAGTTTTTAAACCAGGCGATAAAGTTCTTGTATTTTTGCCTATCCCTGGTCATCCTTTGCAAGCTAGATATTTCGGTCCTTATGAGATTGAGAGTAAAATTAGTGATGTTAACTATGTGGTTAAGACACCAGGTCGGCGAAAAGAAAAAAGAGTGTGTCATGTTAACATGTTGAAAGAGTATTTTGATAGAAGTGACCGAAATTTTGTAAAACCAGTTTCCACTTTGGCCAATGTAAATACATTAGAAAATTGTGTTGAACCTGAATGTAATGAAGAGACTGTCCAAAAAGACTTCGCTCAAAGTGTCCGTTTGAAGAATTCTGAAATTCTGACAAATCCGGAAGTGAAACTCGGACATTTGACCGTGCATCAAAAAGAGGAAATGCACCAATTAATGCGGGAATATACGACCATCTTTCCGGACGTTCCAAAAAAGACGAATGCGTCTCATCATGACGTCATTGTAGGTGATGCGTCACCTATCAAACAGCATCCCTATCGGTTAAACCCGATAAAACTTCAATACATGCGGAAAGAAATTCAATACATGCTTGAAAATGACATTATTGAACCCAGCAATAGTGATTGGAGTTCCCCATGTATTCTTGTTCCGAAGCCAGACGGAACTTACCGATTGTGTACGGACTTTAGAAAAGTCAATTCAGTCACCAAAACTGACTCTTATCCGATCCCACGAATCGATGACTGTATCGATAAAATTGGCAGTGCAAAATATGTCAGTAAATTTGACTTGCTTAAAGGCTATTGGCAGGTCCCGCTTACCGAGAGAGCCAGAGAAATATCGGCATTTGCGACTCCAGATGGGCTATACCAATATAAAGTAATGCCCTTTGGTATGAAAAACGCACCAGCCACATTCCAGAGGATGATTCATTCGCTCTTAAATCATCTCGAAGGTTGCGAGGCGTACATCGATGACATCATCATCTACAGCGACACCTGGAATGACCATCTCCGAATCATGCGTACTTTCTTCGACATACTGGCGAAAGCAAACCTCACAGTGAACCTTGCGAAAAGTTTAATTTGTCATGCGACTGTAGAATATTTGGGTCACAAAGTAGGTCAAGGTTTTGTTACTCCTATCATGGCCAAGGTGGAAGCTATTTCAAAGTTCCCGATTCCTACCAATAAGAAAGAGATAATGAGATTCTTGGGAATGGCAGGATTTTACAGAAAATTTCTCGTCAGTTGTTGGTCCACTTACCAATCTGTTACAAAAGAGAGTGAATTTTGCATGGACCAATGACTGTGACGAATCTTTTAAGAAAATCAAATGTGTTCTTATGAATAGTCCTGTCCTGTCAACTCCAAAGTTTGATAAGCAATTTAAGCTTACTGTTGATGCCAGTGACGTAGGAATCGGGGCTGCTTTGTTTCAACAAAATGATGATGGTGTAGATAGAGTTGTTTGTTATTTTTCAAAGAAATTGACTAAATGTCAAAAGAATTACTCTACTATTGAAAAAGAGTGTCTTGCATTATTGTTAGCTTTACAACATTTTGATGTTTATTTGAATGTTACTCTACATCCCATTCTTGTGTATACTGACCACAACCCTCTCACTTTTTTGCACAAAATGTCAAACAAGAATCAAAGACTTACAAGGTGGAGTTTATTGTTGCAAGAGTACAATATCATTATTAACCATATCAAAGGAAAAGACAATGTGATTGCAGATGCACTATCGAGAGTTTCACGAGTGATTTTTGCAGAATTAACCACCTAAGTTTTCATTGACATTCAAACTTTTTTTAAGGGGGGAGGTGTTGTGGGTCATGTATTATTTTAGTTTTACTTCATGTGTAGGTACACATGTACTTAGTCATGTTATTTAATGATTTCATAATAATTCTTTCTAGATTTTACTATGTCATGTTTATTTCATTAGAGAATATTCCAGTATGTTCTTTGTTACATCATTATCATCACATGACTGTGATTTCTAGAATTTACTCTATTGTTAATCATGGGTAATGAGTCATTGTTCTAGAGGCTTCTGGTAAATTCATTTGTATTAAGTATATATACCTCTGAGGAACTGTGTTGAAGGGACATTCGTACACATTCGTAGACACGATTCATTCATCTATTCTGATATACTGGGACACTTTATTTGTTGAGACTTTAATCCATTTAACAACGTTTGGACACCGATCTTTCGAGAACGTTTGTGATTACCGGAAACCATACATTCGATAGACTTTGTGGACCGTAACGGACACTTTGATCCGGACATTGTATTGTGAGTTGTTACATATTTTGTACATAATTAAACTTGTAAATTTATATTCTGTCTTTGTCTGATTTTTGCTGGCGTTTTGGGGTATTCTGACCCATAACAGCTAACACATTTAGAGTGCACTAAGGTGCTTAAAAGAGCACATTCAGGGTGCTCTAAGGAAATATGTGTACATTTTGGGTGCTCTTACCTGCTGAAGGTACACATTTTGGGTGCGCTTATATTCTTAAAGTGTACATACAGGGTGTAGATGGTTCACATATATGGAACAGTACATTTAGGGCGATTTAAGTTGCTCATGTGCATATTCAGGGTGTATTTAGGTGCTGGAGAAGTATATTTAGGGTGCACTTACGCGCAAACATGCACAATGTAGGTGTACATATGTGTCAAAGTGCACATTTCAAGTGCACATATGCATATAAAGAGCACAATGTTGGTGCTGGAGGAACACATTAAGTGTACAAAAAAGTTCACAAGTGAGGTGCTCTTGGATATTTAAGGTAAGTAATTTCGGAGCCTTTGATAAAACACATTCAATTGCAGATAGCGAGCACAGTCGAAGCGTTCATATTTGCTGCTGGTGCACATTACCAGTGCAAATCTTATCTGTGGAGCATAATCAGTGTTTGATGAAATAAAACACAACAGAGATTTTAATTCAAATTTTATTGAACTATTTGTTCAATTTGAACAAGAAACACATAAAAAAAGTAAAATGAATGTAACGTAACATTGAGATAAGTATAAATGAACAAGAATTATGTGCAATGGTTTGACTAACATAATAAATTAACATAATACATATGTCTCACAATGGCATCGTTTTCAAAAAGTTTTTCTGTGAACAAGGAAGTAACTTCAGTCATATCTAAACCCTTGTATCGATAAATCAAATAAGATATGCAATGATGTCCGCATACAACAGATTATCTGTCTTGAACTTGTTTGGTGTTACAAATCCAGGAGTCTACATTCTAATGCATTAAGTCTAAAAATTTCGTATGCAGTGGTGGTAGGCCATAACTGTCGTAGTATTCTCCATTGCCACACTGGTCCAAGTAGATCACATTCCGGTGTTGACCCAACTGTCTGTCCAGATCGGTATTGCAGACAAGCTAGCACGGTAATGTTTTCACTGATGGAATCCTGTTCGAGCAAATACACCAAGGAAAGATGGTCCTACATTCTGTCTCATAACCATCTGTATTTGTTTAGTGTTCATTGTTTTAGGATGCAAAATCAAATATCACATTCCTGTTGAGATCAATATCTATGATGTTATCAAATTCAGCATACACAATGTTATGGGCCAGAATTCCCCAAAACGCCAGCAAAAATCAGACAAAGACAGAATATAAATTTACAAGTTTAATTATGTACAAAGTATATATATTTCAAATGATTACAACTTACAATACAATGTCCGGATCAAAGTGTCCGTTACGGTCCACAAAGTCTATCGAATGTATGGTTTCCGGTAATCACAAACGTTCTCGAAAGATCGGTGTCCAAACGTTGTCAAATGGATTAAAGTCTCAACAAATAAAGTATCCCAGTATATCAGAATAGATGAATGAATCGTGTCTACGAATGTGTACGAATGTCCCTCAACACAGTTCCTCAGAGGTATTTATACTTAATACCAATGAATTAACCAGAAGCTTCTAGAACAATGACTCATTACACAAATTCAAATTCAAATTCATTTATTGCATTAACTCACTATAAAGTCATCATGCATATAAAAGTAACAACACATTATATACCCATACTCACATCGTGATCTATATGTGCATTTGAACCTCCTGGGGAGCTTCTTGAATTTAGTTTAATATATCGTGTACAAAATGACCCAAACTATTTATCAAATTCATGTCACCATTATTGAAAATAAAACTCATTTTACTTTCTTCGTCCAGATAAATAAGATTTGGACATTTTTCAAAAAGTATATCAAAGAATTTCTTTCTTTGTTGTTTATACGCAGAACAACGTAAAATTACATGTTTTTCGTCTTCAATCTCTCCAGTATTACACTTGTCACATAACCTGTCATTTAATGGAGTAACCGGCCTTGTATGTCTTCCGGTTTCAACTTTGAGCTTATGGGCACTTATACGGAACCGTGCAAGGTCACGCCTTACTTTAAATGACATATTTGAATCCAAATACTCCTCAAGCTCGAAACGTGTTTTAAAGTTACAGTAGTTTCTTAGTTTACCATTTCTATTTTCACAGAGTTTTTCTTCCCAGATTTCTCGATAATTAGCTCTTAATTCTTTACGTAATTTCTTAGTATCATAAGACTCTAAGTTATATTTCAGTAAATTATCAATTGTTTTAATCCATGTTATCCATGATCGTCCGCCTTTGTTATCAATATATTCAGCTTCTAGCAAACAATTTTCCAGTAATGGTCTATTCCAATGGTCTACTTACACATGATTAACAATAGAGTAAATTCTAGAAATCACAGTCATGTGATGATAATGATGTAATCAAGAACATACTGGAATATTCTCTAATGAGATAAACATGACATAGTAAAATCTAGAAAGAATTATTATGAAATCATTATATAACATGACTAAGTACATGTGTACCTACACATAAAGTAAAACTAATATAATACATGACCCACAACAACAACAACACTGACGGTTTCTGCCAAGGCTTGGGAGAAGTGAATTTTCAATCTCAGGTTACCATATTTTATAAGGTGGAAATGACCTGCTTCAGATAAGTCTGGGGCCAGATCAAAACCAAATACTGTATCGCCATTTCCATATTCTTCTCTACTAATACCGTTTCCTTCATCATGGAAGATATTTCCAGAACCCGTATAAAAGCCCGAATAGCTGCGAATAAAAAGACTGCGTCCAAAGTTAGGTTGCAAAGGTTTGGCTGGAATCTGCTGTCCGTCAACATAGAGTGCCATAAACTCAATGTTATTGTGATTGAAATTGAAAGGATTCTTCGTAGCCTCTCCGTTGTAAGCATCATTGTCTACCAGACCAACGAAAATGCGCTTAGGCATTTGTCCAAGGAACAGTTTTTCTTTGTTGATACTCATTCTTCCACTGGCAACTGAAAATGCTTTAATCTCAATACGCTTTATTCGATATTTGGCTGTCCCTCTCTCCAAAGCTTTGATGAGAGCCATTCTGACCTAGTTACTGATCCTAACTTTCCTAACAAATAAGGCAGCGTCCATGATTTTGATTTTAAAGTCATCATTGGCTGCCATAAGTGCAAATGCATCTTTGCTCCTGATCAAATTTATCTTTGCATCCACTCCATTGAGCAGATAGCTGGTTCCTCAAAATGTTCTACCAAGTCTGTATCGATCTTTCTCACCAAAGTTTTATCTGAAATCAAATCTGGGCTTCAAAAGTATTGTTCGACAGTATATTCTCGCAGTGGTATCAACCAGATGTGGATTTTAAAGAATTCGAAGGAACTTTTAGAACATCTTAAATCCACTCATTTTAGTTGAGTCCATTCGATCAACGCCTTTGATTTTTCGACACTGTACACTACGATTCGACATTCTAAATTGAATCAAAGACTCGTAAAAATTATAAGTAATGCGTTTACAAGTAAGAACGGTAATCGCAAATACACATTTATTGTTGTTAACTATGACAAAACCTACTTTGTAAAAGAAAAGTCCGATTCTGAAAATAAGTCACTGAAACTGATATTATTCAGATGTTAAACTTTCTGATCCACAACATTTTTGTGGTGTTTCGAGGAAAGGTCTTCCAGCAAATTGTCGGAATTCCAATGGGGACCAATTGTGCCCTACTCCTTGCCGACATTTTCCTTTATTCGTACGAAGCTAAATTCATTCAATCTCTGGTCTCTGAAGGGAAAAGATACTTAACTTCTGACTTCAACTTCACTTACAGATACATAGACGATGTGTTGTCCATCAATAATACAAAATTCGCGGATTACCTGAGCAGTATCTATCCTTCAGAGCTTGAAGTCAAAGAAACTACAGAGACAAATAATTCAGCATCCTATTTGGACATAATATTGTCCTTCGACACTAATGGTCACATGAACACCTCACTCTATGACAAACGTGTCGACTTTAATTTCAGCATTACAAACTTTCCTTTTCTGAGTAGCAACATCCCTTCATCGTCTGCTTATGGCGTGTTCATATCTCAATTGATACGCTATGCCAGAGCAAGTACGAAATATACAGATTTTGTTCTGAGAGCTAGGCGTCTTTCAGATAAGCTTCTCAGTCAAGGGTATGTTTGTGACCGACTAACATCGTCACTGAGGAAGTTCTACGGTCGATAAAGGGAACTCGTCATACACTATGATGCCCCACTCTCAAGAATGGTGGATGATATTTTGTCATAAACCATTTGAACCATCCAACCAAAGATTGTACCCTATGTCTTCCAAAATGGAAGTTACCGGATGTGACAGTTCTACCGAATTGAAGCGGCGGGTGTTGCATGCAAGCAGGAGATGCTCACTCTTCCTGTGCACTTGGTCTCACTCCCATATCGGGAGTTCGCTTCTTTTCATATGGTGGAGGTTTTTGTTTGTTTGCTTTGGTTCCTGTTTTATCCTGATTTTGTATGCCTAATGTCCATATTCAATGCTTGCTTGGGTTGGTGGAACAGCAAACAAGTCCAACTCTGACTTCATGCATTCAAAGGAATGTTGATGGACCAAGGACATTTTGATGTTTGGGTAAAGATGTCTCCTCTCGGTTTAGATGTTCTCTGTACTTTGCTCGCTAAGAAATGACAACTGAAGAATTCCTTTCCATTAGGTTCTCCGGGTGGTTTTGATATTCTGTCTCTTGCTTGATCCATGATAATATTTCTTTCCGCTTCCTTCAGTCGTCGTTCTGTGGATCTGCGTATGTTTTCTCCACTAAGTAAATCATTAGCAATGTCAAGTCCTGTTGATAAGACTTGCTTACCAAATGCTTTTGATCCTGACTTAATAAGAGGCATTGCACTTTTCAAAAGACCGCTAAACATGTTACCGATGCCATGTCCTTTTTGAATTCTTACTCCTTGAAAAGCTTGTAATCCATCTTTGTTTCCTTCAAAGCAAATGTGTTTGTCTGTTTGTAATCTCATTATGATTGTCGTCGCCGGAAATGTAGTGTCACAACGACCACTCCTCTTTCAAATGGCACTGGTAAGCCAGTTTCATCTCTTATATCTATTTCTATAGTGTCAAATTGTCTCTGCTGTAGTGGTAGGTACTGAATGTTTTGATAAGTATGAGAAACCTTTTCGCCAGACGATCCCTATATTGGAACAATTTTCAGTAATGGTACAAGTGCATCACCCACCATACTAGGCTCTACGATGTTACTGAAGATGTACAGAGAATGAAATTCCTGTGTCACGTCGCACACACAAGAAGCTATATAAACACAAGCGTCGAATTCCTCATGATTAAAGCCTAATATTTAGCAAGAGATCTGGACAGTTTTAATATAGCTTCATTCGCTATTGTGATTGTAACTTTGTGACTGACGTCATCAAATTCCATTTTCACGTTATTTCTTCCATTGATACTCCCTTTCAAACCCCATAGAGTCCTCATGAGCTTTTTAGGTGAAACGTAGTATCCATTTTCAGCACAAACTGAACTCTTTGGGCATCTGGATTTTCGGTTATTTCAAACCATGCTTGGTCGTTTAATACATTATACCACGAATGTGGATACTGAATTTCAGTCAACCCCACTTCCCCCTGTCCTGATAAATCCAGGGAATGATGTAACTTGACACGATAATTTGTCAAAGTATTGTTAGAATAAGTTGACATCGAACTATTACTTGGGAGTGTCAGGTAAAGCATGTTGAATGGCCGATGTGTGCTAATCCAGGCGTTTTTGGCAAACTAAAGTCTTGAACAATATATATCCTTAATATGAATTCAACTGATTTCTGTTGATCCAACTGTTGAATGATGCGGGATATCCATGCCGCTTGACAAGATATTGAATCTGCTTTCCTTTCTTTCTTTTCTGTATAACATATTCCATTCTGTATACGTCATCAGATTTAACTCTTGAGGATGAAATGTTCCTTTCAATGATTCGCCATTGTAGTCATTTATGCGATACACAGATGGTTAAAGTTAATGCACTTCACTAAAAGTAAATATTTCTTCGGTCCAACTAGCCAAGTAGCCTTAAATGCCAATCTTGCTTTGCTGATTCGAACCTGATCTCCTGTTTTCAGGGCGGTGTTTTTGACATCCAAAGCTTTGTCATCATAGAGATTTTTCCAAACTATGATTTCATTCTTTTTTAGTTGCCTGTACTGGAGCCATTTTTATACTCCTGTGATTAGTATGGTTGTATGAATACACCAAATCGTACAAAACATCAATGTTCTTCAAAGTATCACTGTGTGTAAAATAATTCCACATCTTTGTTTTCAGAGTTCGATTAAACATTTCGGCTATGGAGGCTTTAATGTCTTCATTCTCTATTGTGAAGAAATATACGTCATTCTCTCGCAGGAAAGACTAAAAATTTCTGTTTGTAAATTAACTCCATTTATCTGTTTGTAGCTGACGAGGTGTTCTACCTGACTTGAATATTGCCTTGAACGCTTCCACTAATGTTTGCCTGTTTTGTCAAGCAAAGGAATGACCCATGCATAATTGGATAGAACATCAATGCAGGTCAACAAGTATTTGTATCCATCATTGCGTTTTGCAATACTTTGCAGGTCACCGAGATCTGCTTGCCATTGTTGATCGATGCCAGCTACAAGTACTTTTCTCCTTTCGAAATTTCGACGCAAAGGCTTGTGTAAAGTGTAGTTGTCTTTCGGTTTCTGATTTTCTGAATTATCGATTTTGTGCTGTATACAGGGATATGGTCATTATCCATATTTGTCATTGTGTCATCAACCAGTCTGAAACATTTTTTTCTTTCACTTTCAAATTGCCGAGTGCTTTTTTGAATGATTTCATTCCGCCGTAACTCCCAGGATGTTTTGGATCATAATACTTTTTAGAAAGTATTTTTCATGCATCGACCTTCTTCTTGGCTTTCATGATGAGGAATGATAACTTGACTTGTCATAGATTGTATTAATAGGTATTAATATGGTGACCAACTAGGCGTAGAGAAGGATGTTTTTGAAACGCTGCTCTTCTTTGTTGTTTTCAAAATTTGCGGCATACTTTCTGGATCTGATTCGTAACCTTGTGCCAATGATGACTTGAACTCGGGTTTGTCTTCGGTTAACATCTCCAAACTACTAGATGACGTATCTGATTCAGATGAATCATGCTCGTCTTGCAACGGATCCTTTCCAAATTGTATCCAGTTCCATCTCTCCTTATGCCCTATGAGATCCTGTTGTACATTAGTTTCTCGAAGACCAGCACTAAATACCTGCCATCGGCGTGGTTCGAAATATTTTCTTCGATGTAAAACATCATTGACAAGATCGATAATATTACTGTGCTTGATCCGTTCACCCTTATACAAAATGTAACATGCTATTTCTTGGAGATTTTAGCAATATAACGGATTAGATATTTAAAGTATTGTATCTCTGATTATCTACAATTACAAGAATTTTTCTTGTCGTCATTAATGCATATTTAACAATTTTAATTTTAATATGTCATAGGACAATTCCTTCAAATTCCTGTAGTCATACGCTGATTAACAAATACCTCTGATGTCACTATAACGTCGAATGAATATGGATTGCAACGTAGAAATTTAGGGGGTGGGGTTACAAAAATAATCATAACATCCGTTCGCTAGGTTCGATTTTGTTCATATTGCATGGAAATACTTCATATACAATAGTTGATCATCTGATATTTGTTTCAAGAAAATTAAACTATAGAATTTCATGCAATTTGCATATAACGTCAAAAAATAACGATCGAAAAACTAGTTTTTAACCTCCTAGATGATCTTCAATTTGTAATAATTCCTCCATTTTGTTAGTTTATTTCAATTTCTTTGTTTAAAGATGAAAAAATAGTTTGAATATAAAATTAAATCATAAAAACATTCATAATTTCAGCAAAAAATATTTTAAAAATCAGCATACTTTCTTCAAATTGGCAACGTTGGCAAAAATAGAGGAGAAACCCCAAACCGCCAAAATTCAAAGCGTCATGAAAACAGTTACGTAGGTTCGATTTTATTCATTCTTTACAAAATTTAATATTGTATACCAATTATCAAATTCTGAGAGTTTCAGAAAAATTATACAAGAGGATCTTTTTAGGGGGGAAGTGTGTGGAACCACCTTAATGAAACTTAATATTTCAAATTGCCATAATATTCAAATCTTAGTGATTATATCATGTATCACGTAAAGGAATATGAAACGATCATTTGAAAGTAAAACAATTTACAGGAGCTCGACGCTAACAATCCTCAATGAAATTTGTCCCTTCTCGTCTCTCTTGAGTCAAAAGTATTTGATCTCCAATAAGACTAGGTTACAGCACCCAGAGCAAAACACCAAACAACTCCAATAGTACGGTGACCAAGGGGTATGGAAATTTAATTTTAATTGAAATTCAAGGTAAACGGCTAATTAAAACAGGTAATGAAAATTTAATTACCTGTCTTTCCTATGCAAGGTGTCGTAAGAATTTAGTAAGTTGTAAAAATGGTGTTTTGGGGGAAAGCATGACTTCTATGAAAGAAAATCACTAGAAAATGGAAAATAACTACAATATTTGAATTTATGAATATGTAGTGTTTGAAATGTCATTTCTTATTATGTGTATTTCATGATCTTTTTCTAAATAGATCTTTGTGTTTTTGGCAAATGAATTTGATTTTTCAGAAAATTTCATTCACGTTTTATATATGGTTTATATAGTAATTGGCCCCTTTTAAGGCAAATTACTAAATTTTCACAAAGTGATGAATTTGTGCCAAAAATTATTCTACAGATCATGCTACTCGGAAATGATACATAACTTTTAATTTCCTTTCTCAATTTCTTAGAACTTGGGCTTCAGAAATGGTATGTTCAGCCAAATTACTGTAAAAACGTCATTTTGGGGCTCATTTTTGACAAACTTCCAATAAATAAGTATCGAGTGGGCTTCTGAACAACTTTTGTATTTTGATATGCTGTTACCTTTGCAACTCTTTAAGTCCATGCAAAAGGAAAAAGTTGCCCACTATTCCGTTCGACGTTATTTCATTGAAAATAATCAAGAAATATGCTAGGAAAAAGTTGCTCACTATCCCGTTTGACGTTATTTCAATGAAAATAATCAAGAATTATGCTATTTTTCGCGGAAAATTGACAAAATCACCAGTTTTCATGATAATTTTGCAAAATTTACAATGTCTAAAAAAGCGAGGAGTAGTTTTGTGCCTAGATTTCTCAAAATATAGATTAATATAATATTGTATCACTCCTTTGTACAGGGACAGGGGTAATCCCACCAGGGTATCAAAGATTTGCAGTTCAAAACGAGGCTTGCCGAGATGTGGACGTTGCAAATCTTTGATACGAGGGTGGGTAATCCCTTTCTCTGTACAAAGGGGTGATTGATTATTTTCTCTCACCCTACCATTTTTACGTAATTCATTACTTGTATTACGATACATGTTGCTCCATGTTACGTCAAACACTGCTAAACCTATGTCTATGACGTCATAATGGGGGAGGGGGGTTGAGACAAACATTCGGGGAGCGAGACCAAATTTTCTCAGAACAGGCAAATCTGTGAATATCTCTGTCCAGGGTGAGAGAAATTTAATTCTCTCAAAATGAAACAAAATTTAATTTTGGAATAGTCGAAATCAGGGGCCACTCTTTACTATATAAACCATATATACTCCTTTAAAGTAAATGGCATACGAAGAAGTCTCCCCTTATCGTTATGCAGCCCTAAAGTAATAATCTACAAAATAACTATATGTTATCCTTATTTTATGAATACAGTTTATTGTTTTAGATTTCTTCGCGAAAATTGCTAATTCTGAACTTTCTTGTACAAACCAGCATTTTGATATTGGGTTTCTTTTAAATAAAGCAAACACTTTATATGTGAGTTTGCAAGTTTTAATCTAATCCACTGCTCATTGGACTTTTTCAGAGTTTTGTCCATATAAAACATAAATACATATATGTGTGTATATTTTGATTTTGAAGAAAGCCATTTTTATGAAAAAAATATCGAAATTACGGTGGGTTTTTTTTCGTAATATATTAAAAATCTTTCAACTGATTATCGGAATTCATTTTTCTGAATAATGCCAATTGTCTTTTACAATCGAGTAATAAAATAATCACAGTCAAGCCAGGGTAAATTCACTATGTTGGATCCAAAATGATCTCTTTTAAAGTATACATGTATCTTTATTTGAACTTCTCTTGGTGCACGTATAGAAAAAAGAGAGGCGTGAATCATAAGATATCGTTGAGGTGGAGCTCCTGTGATGAAAATATTTTGCCAAGGCTAAAACTTTAAAATGACACTACTTATCTATATAACGTAAAAACAAAATTCGTTGACTTCCTTTATGTATGGAAATCAAAACAGCGAAAGTTGATAGAAAGAATAATGATTATGTTATACTTACACATGAAGGTTTTGGACTAAGCTAATGGAAAATGGTTTGTAAAATGTCCTAGTATAATCAGCATAAAAAAGTATCATTGTCACCACAAACATGAGAATGACCACCGTATTACGTTTTGATGACATTGCTATCAAAACAAAAGAACATTTACATGAAGGTCTATTAAAACTGATTGCAACAAAAATAAAGATAGTTGCGAGATTTACCTAATGCTCGATTGCATAGCAAAACATAATGTCTTTATTGGCAGCCAATTTTTTAAGCTCACTTTTTTCTCCAATTTATATAATTATACACAATTGTTTACTCATATAGCACCTATACTTTGCTCAATATTCGCTTCTACAGGCAAAATCACCCTAGCGTAAAAAGTAGGAAAAGGTCATTTTATGAATGTTTGATTAAAGATACATCCATCATGTAAGTTTGGAACATGTAACACTTATACTTTGCTTAATCTAGGCTTTTAAAGGCAAAATCACTCACGCAGAAAAAGTAGGTCGAGATCATTTTATGAAAGTTTGATCAAAGATACATCAACCATGTAAGTTTGGAACATGTAGCACTTTTCTTTGCTTAATATTGGCCTTTAAACGCAAAATCACTCAAGATGAAAAAACAGGTCAAGGTCAATTTATGAAAGTTTGATCAAAGATTAATCCATCATGTAAGTATGGAACATGTAGCACTTATACTTTGCTTATTATTAAATGATCAGGAATTATTGCCAAATTTGCTTTTTTACCATCCTCAATATTTGTTTTTAAAAACAAAATCACCCAAGCGTAAAAAGTAGGTAAGGTCATTTTATGAATGTTTGATTAAAGATACATCCACCATGTACATTTGGAACATGTAGCACTTACACTTTGCTCAATATTGACTTTTAAAGGCAAACTCTCTCAAGCGGAAAAAGTAGGTCAGGGTCACATTATGAAAGTTTGATCAAAAATATATCCACCATGTAAGTTTGGAACATGTAGCTCTTATACTTTGCTTATTATTAAATGATCAGGAATTATTGCCGACTTTGCTTTTTTCTGATTAATGGAGACGCTGTTTCATAGAGTGTACCTCAGAGTGAGTTGACCGCTAACGCTCAAAAGCGGTCTATTTGGGATTGGTGCGTACGTGACCAGCGCGAGCGTTGATTTTTGTAGTGTTAGATATTTGACTTATCATTACAATGCAAATGTTAATAAAATCCTGATAATTTAATAAAGCAGTTATTGACTTTTGATTTCTGTCTACTCGTAACTATACAGACCTGGTCAGGCATTTGTTAACATCGGCCTTCGGTCTCGGTCAACCAGTACCTGACCAGGTCTGTATAGTAACGAGCAGACCTCATCAAAAGTCAATAATTGTATAATATTGACTATTAAAGGCAATTTGCCATCTCAACATTTACCTTATCATCTCAACATTTGCCTTGTCATTTGAAATAATTTTTAAATCCGGGCGCCGGGGGTATTGCAATAGCTCTTTTGCACTAAAGTGCAGTCGAACTAAAATGTATGTGTCTGTCCGGTCGGGCGGGTTACTATATTACAGAAGCAGCACGTATATCATATGATACATGTAGTAGCTTATCAGATCAGTTAAAATCGATGTTGTATATCTTAGTATTTCATCTATTAGTAATTTTATTAATTTTAATCTTATTAGGTAGAGAAACATACACATTGTTCACTTGTCCCAGGTATAAAAACACATCATCCTTAAAAAGTTTGTTCGGCCATCAATTTGGCTATCAAATTTGCCGTCTAAATTCAAAATTTTTGCAAACGATGTGATTTTGGTGTATGTGTTTATAAGATCAAGGCTTAAAACGGTCGTGTATATTTTCTGGAAAACGGATTATTCACAATATTTTCAAACACAATGTTTATAAATAAACTCATGTCTTAAAAAATGTTTGATCACACAAAGCTTTAATTCACCTTTCCAGTCATCAATCTTGAAATGTTTTTGGGTCTGTTTAACACTTACTAAATAATCTTTAAAAGTCTATCCTTATTAACTCTAATTATTTAGAACAGTCTATGTCGTTATTATTTTAAATTTGTAACCATGGTAATGCCCATGCGTAACTTCCGGGTTTTCCATTTTTGAGTTGGCAAAGCCAACTATTGATTGGAATCGATTCCCCCAGTACGAACCGTACAACGCAGAAAAATCTGTAGTCTTACATAGTAAGAAATACATGTAGTACCACTATTATTTGGACAAAAACATTTCAAACGACACAATGAGTACAAGTTGTAAATGTTGAATCTAATGCAATTATTGGAGTGAAAAAATGGTCTATAGAGCTATTTGTAATGAAGATTCGGAGTATAGTTCTCGTATCGCGTAGGAATTCAACTCTCAAGTAGTCCAAAGTTGCACTGCACCATGCGTTTTTTCCGGGGGAATTACCAGAGTTTAGGCCTAATGATAATCATTTTAACCGTGTCGATTTATATTTCATTGATGATAAGATGGATAAAAAATATTCTGTTGATGTCAATATAAATCGCTATGGTTCTTGTGTCAGAGGACACTAGGAAGGCCATACGATGAACGTTGAACTGGATTTGTAGTAAGTTCTTGAATATTTGAATATTTTCTTATCTGTTGTATAAAGGATTATGAAAAATCACAATTCCAAAGTCTATTTACTGTATGTCGTTATCTGTTTATCGAAGTCCGATTTTTGGGAAGGAGCCGAGGGGGGGGGGGGCGTGTTGTGTTTGATTAGGTAAATGAACGATGTACATTACAGTTCGGATGATAAGAAGAGCTTTGTCCTCGAGGAATATAATTTTTCAAGGCTGAATAAATCTCCACCTAATGACTGCAATAAATGTATATATGTCCAAGTACTTGTAGTATTCCAACACATTCACTTCATCAAATCCATGGAAACGCTGGGAAAATATATCCTTTTCTCTCATATTCACAGAACTGTACTCGCATAAAGAGCAAAATGGCAAATCGATCATCCACGTTGACTATGAAGTTTAGTCTTGATAAAGCATAGGAAAAGTACTATTTTCCACGTTTTTTGCACATAAGGAGAAAAAATAATCGACACACTGCGTCGCAACCTTAAACAAAAGATGGCAGAAAAGTAAAGGAAACTTATCGAACGTCAATCACTTGGGTGTGATCATTGATAACGTCACAATGAAATCATTTAATTTCCATTGTTATTATTACGAAACGACGACAGTGGCGTAGCTCTGCCTGAAAAAGCGGAGGGGCACAACATCCCAAATTTTCTAACAAGCAAAAGAAAACAAAAAAAAGGGGGGGGACAGGATTAAAAAAAGAATATGGGTGTTTCATGTTTTGCATGCACGAATTTTAACATTTCTGTTGCAATTCGAAATTTACAAAGTACATGAATAAAAGCGGTAGCGAGCCAGGACATTTTTAGCAAAATATTGACTTATCAGAAAATACTTTCTATACCCTCTTTCATTAACAAATACATGGAATAATATTCTATATAATTTAAGTTAAATGCGTTCATGTACATTGATAAAGTAATATGTACATGTATAAAGGATGGATCAGAATAGCTATATTATTCAGAAAGTCTATAAAGAACTGGCGAGCGGTAACGAGCCAAAGAAAAAAAATGAAAATTGACCGAAAAATTGTAGATTTATGGTACGAAATGTTGCTATTTTAAACAATGTTAATGCATCATAAAATTTAGTGATTGAGAAGTGGGGGGGCACAAACATGGTTGTGCCCCCCACTTTTCAAAGTGGGGGGTATGTGCCCCGGCTGCCCCCCCCCCCCTTCTCCTACGCCCTTGGCCGATTCTGATATGCCGAGAAATTTTGTTGATACCTGTATCAACACAAACGGACGTACGCTCTTAGCAACGTCATTAGCAACGTCGTTAGCAACACGGTTTCAAAGCCGCAAATAAACATTTGAAAGCAACAAAATGAAATAATAAGTAATCACCTTGTAATGAAATAGTTTTATGTGCATACATCGAAAATAAATTTAGTTTTTTTTCTGTCTCTCTCCGGACCCACAAATATACATACTGGCAAAATATTTTTATCGTCCCGCATGAGCGAGGAAGACGAATAACAAAAGAACGATCAGTTGACTTTTTTTAATATAAAGACATTACCCACTTATTTAATAGAAAATTATATTATAAATTATGCGTATGTTCTTGAGTTCATGACTGGGGGTCATTTTATGCAAGCTTTCTTTCTTTTTCTCTCTCTTTCTTTCTTTAGTGCTAAGCACAAAAGCTGCCGATATAACATGCAATTAATGGCACATGCACTGAGGCGACTCGAGATAAGCACTGCTGCAGACACAATAATCTACCTTTGACGACACGTGCCTGAAACGACGTCGACGAAGAAATTTCACAGAATTTATTTAGGCGCAATAATACTATTTGCTTTTTTGTATTTTCTTTTCTACATATCAATACATGTATTCACGAAAATCAGTCGCTTCATGTCGATGATATTAAAAATGATAATAATAGATCAAGATAGTAGAATAGATACAAATGTGAAGACATAAAAAAGTAGAACTTTAAAATGACAAAGAAGGCCTTGGATTTAAAAGAAAACAACAAAATTGCATAAAGTATATGTTTGAACAATTTTTTTCAAATATTCTCCTGCTAAGATTAATATTTCTAATTTTCACAAGTATAGTGAACAGTGTCTTCTAAAGAAAGAAGGGGATTTCCAACAACACCCGGTTACAGCACCCACAACAAACCCCAAAACACCAAATGCAAAAACACAGAGCAGACATCCACAGAAAGAGACGCAAAAGGGACAAGGAATACCTATGTTTAATGTCTTCAAATTCAATAGCATCAATTAAGAACAGATAAATTTGCAGCATGGACCAGATATGCACGTTTCGGGTACTCAACCCTCGGCAGTGATCCTCTATCTAAACAATATAATATGGCCAACGTTATTATGTCCAAAACTATACAGAAAGACGTAGCAGGATGGGTGGGATATGATGGTTTAGGACCCACGTTTAAGAAATTTCAAGTAATTTTGATAACAGAAATTTTCGAGTGCGTTGAGGAAACGATCAACCAAAGTTGTACATGTGCCCTCGGAAAATCCCGGTCCACTAGCAGTGACACTCTCCAAGTGGTACATATGTTAAATGTCTCCAAATTCAATAGCATCAGTTAAGAGATAAATTTGCAACTCACACCATAGAAACACTACACATAAACCAACAAGATCAATGGAAAACTGATACCGACTAAGAACGGCCATCTACAAGTAGCATAGACGATGGGGTTATCCGGATTCAGTGCGCACAACTTTCCCACTTTTCCGATTACCCAGAAGTCTCGAAGAAGGCACAAAATCTCCTCATTGTAAGACGATTTTACAAAGAACACGTGGTATTACTTACTTCACCATATAACCTTGCAGATTTTTTTCCAGCATCCACTTGGACTATGCATTCTAATTGATTACTCACGCGGGTAATATTACATATACAACAACCATCTTTATTTGTAAGATGGAAATTTGCATTATTTACTCATTTAAATAAATATTTTTATCCTACGACACACTTGTGTATCTATATGGAAAAATGAAATGTCTCAGGTATTTTGTACTTATTTCAGACCGCCGCCATACTTTCCTCAATAATAGTAATAGAATGGCGTCTGACACTACCTATTATAACAGAAAATCTGGAAGACACTTTATTTTCAGTCCAAAGTTTTTCAAGCAAGACATGCATAACGAAGACGATGGTATTTTCTGGTACAACGATAATTTCAAGAGACTTTATTGCAGTATATATTTTTATCGTGCATTAAAATCAATTTCGCGGAAGGTTATTAATTGAAATCTACCCTAGTACATGTATTTCCTTCGTGTCATCAGTTATTGTTCGATGGTGTAAATCAAAATAGTTAATATTTAAGAAATTCATTTCTAAATGAGGTTATCTACAAAAGTTATTTATCCGTTTGTAGATTTTAGTTTTCGTGTTTGAGAAGTGAAACGTTAACTTACCTGCAGATTGTTAACGTGGCTTCGAGTATTTTGTTTTCTTTTTTCTTTTTATTCCTATTTTCGGCAAATGATTTGACTGTTTCGATGACTGCGCATTCATAATTCTTATGCAGATAGCATGATGCATGTAATGACTTAAAACATCTTAAATCTAACAGGGAGTATAACTGATACGATCAAAAAGATCTTGCAATCGTGCAGTGTAACCCTGTAAAGCTCCATGTAGTAGTTACTTATTTTTCCACTCGATAGACTCGATTTGGATTTCAAATTCCATTATTCAACATTGGGGTTAGGACCACGATACCCGAAATTTGACCCTAATTTACCGGATGTGGCAGTTCTACGGAATTGAAGCGGCGGGTGTTGCATGCAAGCAGGATATGCTTACTCTTCCTGGGCACCTGGTTTCACTCCCATATCGGGAGTTCGCTTCTTTTCATATGGTGGAGGTTTTTGTTTGTTTGCTTTGGTTCCTATTTTATCCTGATTTTGTATGCCTTCGGTTTCTGATTTTCTGAATTATCGATTTTGTGCTGTATACAGGGATATGGTCATTATCCATATTTGTCATTTGAACATTGTACTTCATAGAAGATTTAACTGTGATTTGACACTTTCATGTGTTTCTACTGTATTTCGTTGGCAATGCATTTATCAACAGATTTTAATCCTCTAAGAAATCAAAAATTGGCAATATTCTGCGATATTGCTGCAAAACTACATATTTCTATTGAATTAGTTATCACCGCATGTATAAACTGAGATGAAAATTTATATGTTAAAGATTACAAAAACGTATCAGTATATCTTTTGTCAAAAGCGTTCTAACGTTTTATCTTATTTAATGCATGCAGCCATATCACATTCATCCACAAAAAAAAACATTTTCCAGCAATTTTCGACATATTTTGTCAATAACATCAAATGACGTCATTTCATGACGACAATACATTCAAATGGCAAATTGTTTTGTAATATTTTTCTCTTCATTAAAAGTCGTAAACATTCAGGAATTTTCATGAGACATATCATGTGATTCTAGGAAGTTTGATTTTGGAGAAAAATGCAGGACCGTCTTAGTGGTATCGTGGCTCTACTCCTTTCTTTTTTCAGCGAGCGATAGAATTTAGAATCTAAATGGTTGAATTCTGCTTTCATTTCTGAAAGTATGAAAAGAATACAGTACCGGGTGAAATGAATTTATTTGCCAAGAAAGCACCTACTTAGACCATGAGCTAGTTGGGCAATACCTGCACCCCTCGGGGGAATTTATGGGACCCTGATTTTTTGTTCAAGGGATGTCCCCTGAATATGAAATGGGCCATGCCCCACTTAAACTAGGGGGCTTTTACTAGTTTTGGGTGAAAAACATGTATTTTTGATCAAAAATCACTGAAAAATGGAAATTTTTTTATAAATTTTATTCGAATAGATATTTGAAAAATTAAACCATGTGAATGTATACTTGTTTTGATCTTCTTTCAGATGAAATTAATTCTAAGTCTCAATTTCTTCTTTTCGTATGATTTTTTGGGGTAAAAAGTCGATATTTTGCAAGATTTCACAGAAATTTTAGGTAATTTTGACTTTTTACAGCTTTTCAGTTCAACGCTATTGCATGTGATCATTCATTGATGGTGTAGAAAATAACTTTAAAGTATCCTCTCTAAAATTGCATATATTTTGTATTTCTAATTTCTTGCAAAAGCCTCGAAATTGTCATTTTTATACAAAAACTTATATTTTCATTTTGAAATCTCTGATTTCTGTATAAAGATTTAAATAAGCCTTATCCGTTATGAAATCAATGATTGAAAGCTATTTTCTAGTGTAACTTTTCATTCTCTTTGAGTTTATATATTTTTTATTGACATTTTGTCATAATTTTGGTATTTTGGGGACCCTACTTGTCTTGAAATGCAATGCCTGAATGAACCTAAGTAATTTCAAGTGAAAAATATGAAATATGAAATTTTAAAATAAGTGATTTTTTGCATACAAAAGTTTTTTGCCCCAAAATAGCATAGAATTTGAATTTCAGATATCAAATGACATTTATCCCCTTTCATAATAAGAAATAGCATCCTACCATAGCCAGAATGTGAAAATTTTGGCAGATTAAAAGGATTTATAAGTATTTTCTCAAAATAAGTGGTTTTTGCATTTACACTCAGGATAATGAATTAATAAAAATTTTCCAGAAATCTGTTATTTTTAAACAAAAAAAAAAAAACAGGCATTTTACCCCAAAATGAAATAAAAATATACCGTACTTGCTTTGAAATGCAATGCCTGAATGAACCTAAGTAATTTCAATTGGAAATATATTGTTACTATAATTTTAAGAAATCCTATATAGATTCAATAAATATTCTCCAGAAATAAGTGATTTTTGAATGAAAAATATGTTTTTTCCCCAAAATACCAAAATCATGACAAAATGTCAATAAAAAAATATATAAACTCAAAGAGTATGAAAAGTTACACTAGAAAATAGCTTTCAATCATTGATTTCATAACGGATAAGGCTTATTTAAATCTTTATACAGAAATCAGAGATTTCAAAATGAAAATATAAGTTTTTGTATAAAAATGACAATTTCGAGGCTTTTGCAAGTAATTAGAAATACAAAATATATGCAATTTTAGAGAGGAGACTTTAACGTTATTTTCTACACCATCAATGAATGATCACATGCAATAGCGTTGAACTGAAAAGCTGTAAAAAGTCAAAATTACCTAAAATTTCTGTGAAATCTTGCAAAATATCGACTTTTTACCCCAAAAAAAATCATACGAAAAGAAGAAATTGAGACTTAGAATTAATTTCATCTGAAAGAAGATCAAAACAAGTATACATTCACATGGTTTAATTTTTCAAATATCTATTCGAATAAAATTTATAAAATTTTTCCATTTTTCAGTGATTTTTGATCAAAAATACATGTTTTTCACCCAAAACTAGTAAAAGCCCCCTAGTTTAAGTGGGGCATGGCCCATTTCATATTCAGGGGACATCCATTGAACAAAAAATCAGGGTCCCATAAATTCCCCCGGGGAGTGCAGGTATTGCCCAACTAGCTCATGGTCTAACTGTAATCTATTTCAGTATCAGCGAACACAACAACCGAATTTCAGAATCCTAAACCCGTTGTCAATCGGCATACAAAACTTTGGGAAAAAAAAACAAATACTGAAAACAGCGAATCAATCTGGACTGCCTGTCGAGCTGAGCCGACGTGTTTTAGCGACGCTCCTGGGGATTAACACGTAACAATGCGAAACTCTAGTATGCTTTCGGCGCTACTTACAAGCTTTACCACGCTAACAAACAGTTTTAGGGGAAAATGAAACGAATGAAGAAAATGATGACGAGAAGATTGTGCTATTGAAGAAAGGAGAGGACAAACTTTTGATGTCAGACATAATCAACAAAGTGAAACGATCAGTTACCCACCGGAATTTTTGGACAGTATTACGCGCTTTTTATGTGTGAAACTATGAGTTTTGTCAAAAAAGGGAAAAAGCATGGTGACATTTACAAGAAAGAGGACTCTACTGTGACAGTGACGCTGTACCAGACAACAAATACGTAACACGTACACGGACCACATCACGGATCATGGACGGACAAATTAATGGATAAGTCCAAGAACTGACAAACTGTAAGTCAATTAATTCATTTTCTATTCCTCGACTGACTTCGACACCAAACGCGATCCTGTTCCCGCCGAATCCTCTAAACAAAATTTTGAAGACAGTTTATTTGGCGATAGCCCCACACAAATTTCGATCATCACAAAATTGTTCTAAAACTTTATCGGACGCATAGACCCAAACTGACAAGAAACAACAAAAAGATAAATGCACCACCACACTGACTTCGACCACACCAACAGGCGTAAATACATCGACTTCGACCTCAACAACAGGCGTAAATACATCGACTTCGTCCACAGTATGCGAACAGAAAACATACGCGAGCATGGTCTCTAGCTCTCCAAAGCAGAGAACAGAGAATAATCCTACCCCGAAAAAAGAAAACTTAAAGGTTAATGCATCGTTCAATGAACAAAATTCCAGAAGCGAGAAAACCGATAAAACCCTGATAATTGGCAGTTCTATTCTTCAGCGTATCCATCCACGTGGTTTACAACGAAGCATCCGTGTTAAAACATCAAGGGGCGCAAAGATGTACACAATCAAAAATTATATTAAAAAGATGGATGTTAGTAAGCTGGAAAACGTCATTATACAAGGAGCAGGAAACGATGTCCAAAATGGTAGATCCATCAGTGCGATAGAGAGCGACATCAAGGAAATCATAAAGGATCTTCGAGACAGGGCACCGAATATATCCATCTTCCTTGCACAGGTTATCCCCCGTGTGGATATTGATACCACCGAGATAAACTGAGTTATACAGAAGATCTGTGTGTCGAACAGAACCACCCTAATACCGACCACCAACGCGATACCGTCAGTGACAGCCGTATCACACTGGATCGATAGGAAACATCTCTCAGATGCCGGTACATCAATTCTTCTGAAGGAATACAACCGATTTGTTCCGATTCTGAAATCAAAATCCTCCGAGGAAGATTGCTATATTTGCGGACAAAAGGGCCATAACAAAAAACGCTGCCGTCATGGAGAGAAAGTACAGTGCTACGCGAGCGGAGGATACGGACACAAAGCGAAACCGTGTCTGCAACAAGTGCGAAGACATTAGGAAATCGGCGATGGAAAGAGGGCCGCGACTAACCCTGTGAAAATTACAAATAAATTTGATTGTCTTCATAATCCCTGTAATGAATGTGAGATGTATGTATGTACATGTTATCAAAATCTTCCCCTTACGTTATTCTTTGATACAAATGTAAACGTGAGTCGAAATAAGAAAAGCAAGGGAAATTTTAAACTTCATGAAAAATCTACATGTAATGCCCAAAACTCAATCATGAACGAAATAAAAGCAACCACCTCCATAAATTCTATTCGCGAAAACTCAAGATCTAAATCACCCGATCAATAAAAATACCAACAATACGTTTGATTTACTGAAAAGAGGGTTAAGGATTTAAAATATAAATATCCGTCATCTCTTAAACAAAATTGATGAGATAAATTCACTTTTGAATGCGAACCAATCAGTTGAAATCTTAGGGATTTGCGAAACATTCTTAAACTCAGAAACACCAGACGAATTACTAAAATTAAATGGATTTTATTTCGAAAGAAGGGATCGTGTTGGGAAAACAGGAGGAGGTATCATTGTGTACATTTCTGAAACAATAAACTACAAACGCCGTAAAGATCTCGAAAGCTGCGATATTGAAATCATATGGCTAGAAATACTTATCCCGAATTCCAAATCATTTCTTTATCGTTCAGCCTATCGCCCCCCATCCGCTAATACTTCCTGGGTAGATTTATTTGCAGAAGAAATAGATAAAGCCACATGCGGAAATACAGAAGCTATTATTTCCGGGGATTTTAACATTGACTTAACGAAAGAACCCCCTCGATATTGGTCTCAGGCACTAGAGGTGTTAAATCTTACGCAAGTTATATCCACACCGACACGTGTCACCGAAAATTCTAGCACACTTATTGACCATGTTTACACGAATAATCCCGATCATATCACGGAGGTAAATGTGGCAAATATATCAATGTCCGACCATTATCCTGTTTGCGTAAACAGATGTACAAAAAACCTTAACAAAAAGAAAACACATATGACTATAGAATATCGAGACTACAAAAATTTCGACGAAGCTAACTTTTTACTAGATATGGCTGATATTAACTTTAATAACGAACTTGCAAATGTTACTGAACCTTATTTGGCACTTGATCAATCTTACAAACTTTTCATTTCAGTTCTAGATAAGCATGCTTAAGTAAAATCAAAACGTGTAAAATGCAAAAACACTCCCAAATGGATTACCACTGAAATAAACGATGCCCGACACAAAAGAGACTTTTTTCACAAAAAAAGGCGAAATGGCAAATTTTAGAAAATGGCGCAATAAAGTAACAGAACTTATTCGAAATGCTAAAAGAGATGATTACAAAGAATCTATTGAAGAAAACACCCGTACTTCAGACATTTGGAAACATTTAAAAGAATTCACTTCTCACAAAAACGAAGTGAATATTAATTTTATGACTCATAATGGCACCTCATCAGAAGACCCAAACGAAATCGCCAACATGTACAATGATTTTATAACTAATATATCAAAAACACTCATTAACGAAAGCCAAAGAGAAACGCTGGAAACTGCGCATATAACAGACTTTGTTCACTCTAAAAACCCAATGGATATAAAATTCTCATTTAATCACATCTCAGAGGAAGAAGTACTAAAACTCCTTACTAAGCTAAACATTAAAAAGTCTGCAGAAACCGACAATATCGGCCCAAAAATACTAAAGATTGCGGCGCCAATCATATTCAAACCACTGACTCATACAATTAACTTGAACATTGCAACATGTACGTTTCCCGATTAAATGAAAGAAGCCAAAATAACGCCTATATACAAAAAAGGTGATAAGTCTATACCCGGAAATTACCGTCCAATTTTTATTTTACCAACTCTATCTAAAATATTCGAAAAACACTTAGCATCACAAATACTGAATTATCTCAATGATTTTGATCTCCTAGTAAAGGAGCAATAGGGTTTTCGTGAACATCATTCGTGTATGTCTGCCTTAACTAAAATGACTGAAAATTGGCTGTCGGAAATGGGAAATCTTACGGGCAAGGTGTATTTAGATTTAAGTAAGGCATTTGACTTGAATCATGACATCTTATTACAAAAACTGCAGTTTTATAAAGTTTTATAATTTTGATCATTCATCGCTAAACTTACTCAAATCAAATCTCAAAAATGGTAGCCAAAAAGTAAGACTTGGAAAATATGTCTCAAATAAAACCGAATTAATTGCAGGAGTCCCACAAGGATCAGTCCTAGGACCACTCCTATTCATTCTTTTTATAAATGACATGCCCTTAGTTGTGAAACAATTCATCATAGACATATTTGCGGATGATGTGACCTTGCAAAACTCATCACAAAAGATAGATGAAATAAGTAAAAATCTCCAGACAGACATAAACTATATTCAAACATGTTGCAAACAAAATGATATGGTACTAAATGAAACGAAAACAAAAAGTACTGTAATCGGAACAAAACAACGCATCTCAAAAATAGAATCAAATTTACCACTTCAAATAAACAACCAAACCATAGAAAGTTCCAAATGCGAGAAATTATTGGGTGTTTTTATTGATCAAAACTTAGACTTTGATAAACATATTATGTATGTAAAAATGTATCTTCAAAAATTGAACTATTAAACAGAATAAAGAAATTTTTACCCTTGCACAGACGAAAGCTTTATTACAATGCCTACATTTTACCAGTGATCGATTATTGTCTCACTATTTGGGGGTCTGCACCAAAATTCCAGTTGGAAAGAATACACAAATTACAAAAACATGCAGCGAGAGTAATTTAAGATATGCCACCTGAAACACCATCATTGTCTCTCTTTGAACAATTAGACTGGTTAAACATATATGAAAGACTAGAATATAACAAATATATTCTCTTGTACAAAATCACCCAAACTCTCACACCTGAATACATAAAAGAACTTTTTTCGTTCAATACTACTGAAAATTACAGCTCCAGGTCATCATCAAATAACGATATGTATATCGTTATTTGATGATGAAAAGGCATAAAACAAAAATTTTCGAAAAGTCACTTCAGTACAGTGGTCCGAGATTATGGAATTCACTACCAGTAAATATACGGGATTCAAATAATATAAATCAATTCAAGAAGAATGTAATACCTTTAATAATTTCTAAAAGAGAGAATTTGTGAGCAAGTGCAGGGACTGGCGTGAAAATATTTTCAGAAGCAAAAACTCTAGTGGACATTTTATTTATTTCATAATTTTATCACTTGTATATGTTTTAATGTAAGAGTGAGAGTGTGTGCGTGAGAGAGAGAGAGAGAGAGCGAGAGGAATTATTACTTATGCCACATGATTCTTTTCATATGATTTTGTTTTGTTTTGTTTTTTTAAATCAGTATGATAGATAGTGACAAAGGTGGGACGAGTATGAGAGGGAGACTTTAGAATATGTTTATAAAATTCTTTTTCAGGCTAATTCTTTTTCATGCTAATTCTTTTTCAGGATTTGACACATAATCTTATTCACTTCAATATTATATATAAGAACGAAAGATGGAAAGAATGTCAGAGAGAGAGAGAGAGAGAGAGAGAGAGAGAGAGAGGGGGGATAGAGAGATATTTTAAAATGAATGTATCATATTAATTCTCTTTTCATGCTTTTTTTAAGGATTGTGACACTTTTGCTAAACATAAGTATGTCAGATGGAAGGACGAAAAAGAGGACAGAGTCAGAGAGAGAAAGATGAACATTATAATATACGTTAACATATTTACATAATAATTATTCTCTTTCAGGAAAGTGACTAAATTCTAGATCTTTTTATATAATTTTATGTATCAAGGAAAGAATGTCATAGAGAGAGAGAGAGAGAGAGAGAGAGAGAGAGAGAGAGAGAGAGAGAGAGAGAGAGAGAGAGAGAGATCTAACATTAATATTACATATTGATTTTCTTTCATGCTCTTTTTCATGATTGTAACACTTTAACTAAACTATGAGTATGTGAGATGGAAGGATGAAAATGAGGAGAAAGTCCGAGATAGAAAGATGAACATTATAATATACCTTTACATATAATTCTCTTTCAGGAAAGTGACAATGAATTCTATATGTCTATATGTATCAAGACAAAATGCGAGAGAGAGAGAGAGAGATTTAATATGATTTGCATGTTATACAATGCTATAAAATGAAATTATTATAGGTTGTGCTCCTTAATTGTTTTGACATAGTCAGAGACAATTAGACATTTTTCCCTGTGACTGACTTCGCACTTCGTACTTCGAACTTCGCTATTTCAGGAAGACTGAAAAAAAACGAATTACGAGGACTGATTGATATGTTGTGAGCCTCGAACCGAAGGAGATACGCAGGGATATTCTTTTTAAGACATGCTAACCTCTGACTATATAAGGTCATGTACCCAAGGACTGGCTTCAATTCGTCAAGTTGCTTTGCGAAATTGGCAAAATCGGTGTAAGGGCATTTATCCAATACATGCATAACAATGGTTTAACACCTAAGAATATCCATAATGATATGGTAACAGCACTAGGGAAAGATGCTTCCTCATATGCTACAGTGAAAAGGTGGGTAGTTGAATTTAAGCGCGGCAGACAGAGCCTTGAGGATGACCCCGTCCTGGAGGGCCTGTCACTGTTGAATGAAATCTTGTTGCAACTCCAAATATGGTCAATAAAGTCCATGATATTGTTATGACGGACAGACGAGTTACAGAAAGATATATAGCCAGTACAGTTGGCATTTCACAGGAAAGCGTATTAAAGATCTTGAAATGAGATAGCTTTCGGTCAGTTGGGTATCAATATTAAACGTCTTCAAATTGAATAGCATCATTAAGAACAGATAAATTGGCAGCATATATTAGACATGCACGTTTCGACTTAACCTCGTCAGTGATCCTCAAATCTAAACAATGTAGTATGCCCAAAAGTGTGAAAATTAGTTTGTCCAAAAACGTACCGAAAGACGTAGCAGGATGGGTGGGATATGTTGATACCCGACCCATGTTTTAGAAATTTCTAGAAATTTTGATAACAGAAATTTTAGAATGCGTTGAAGAAACGATCAACCGAAATCGATAGAACTTGGCTACATGTGCCCTCTGGGACTCCTGGTCCACCAGCAGTGACACTCACCAAGTGGTACAAATTTCTAACGTCATCACATTGAATGGCATAATTTAAGAATAGATAAATTGGCATCATTGACCAGACATGCACGTTCCGGGTTCTTATCCCTCGTCAGTGATCCTCAAATCTTAACAATGTAGTATGCCCAAAAGTGTGAAAATTAGTATGTCCAAAAACGTACCGAAAAACGTATCATGATGGGTGGGATTTGATGCCACAGGACCCACATTTTAGAAATTTACAGAAATTTTGATAAGACTTCTGACAGTTGATCAGGAGCACACCAGGTGCATTTTATCGCGTGCTAATCTTAACCATTCTGATGGAGATCCTGTCAATTTTCTTCAAAGGATTTGTCACTATGTCACTATGGATGAAACATGGATCCATCATTTTACCCCAGAGGCCAAACAACAATCGAAACAGTGGAGGCACCCTGCCTCATTCCGGCCAAAGAAGGCAAAGACTGTTCCTTCCGCTGGGAAGATTATGACCTCGATTTTCTGGGATGCAGAAGGTATTCTGCTGATAGATTATCTCGGAAAAGGACAAACAATCAAAGGCGCATACTATGCTCTACTTCTGACACAGTAACGGGAATATATGAAACTTAAGCTAACTAATGGTGTGTTGTTCCATCAGGACAATGCTCATGTTCACAAGTATGTCATGGCTGTTTTTCGTGATTATGGCTTTTATTTGAAGTAGCATCCGCCTTATTCATCTGATCTTGCTCCATCAAACTTTCATCTTTTCCCAAGACTGAAAGCAGCTATTTCTGCTACCCACTTTCAGTCCGGTGATGACGTCATACTTGCAGTTAATTGATTTCTGAACAGTCAAGATAAGGAGGTCGTTCACCGGTGGCAAAAGTGTATAGATACTGAAGGGGATTATGTAGAAAATAATGCGAAATGTCTGACAATATTCAAATCCTTCAAAACGAGTCAATTAAATTCGGAAAATGTATGCTTGAGTCAAATGATCAATGTTTTAACGTCTTCAAATTCATTGTAATGTTGTACAATAAACTGAACCTTTGTTCAAAATTCTGAATGAGAAATTTATTCTTACGTGCAATATCTTAATCGAAATTATGTTGCTTCCGTGCAAATATATATAAGCAATATTAAAAATGTCGAAGGGTTCCAACTCTCTACCTTCTTGAAGAAAATTCCAAACCAATTTACATGCACCTTTGTTGAAGGTGGTCCTAAGCAGCGACAAATTGATATAGCATTTAACAGAATTATTGAGCGAATGAAAGCTAGGAAGGGATCTCCAACAACACTCGGTTTCAGCACCCAAAGCAAAACCCCAAAACACCCAGTGCAAAACAGAGCCGACATCCAGAGAAAGAGACGCAAAAGGGACAAGGATCACCATAGAAACATGAATCACAAAAGACCACAAATAAATAAATGAGACCAATGAGCTACCGGTGCCGACTTAGGACGGCCATCTGCCGCGCAAGTAACAGACGATTTTGTTAGCCGGATTACGTGCGCACAACCCTCCCACTTTTCCGATTATCCAGATTTCTCGAAAAAAAAGCACAATTGTCGTGTAAATGACCTCCTCACTGTAAGATGAACATACAAACAGACAGCAGGACGTCAAATATAAAAGGTTCACACAGAGGAAAATGCATGGGTACCTGTATTTTTGCGTGTTCAATTGATTTAAATAAACGTAAATATGATTATATACAAATATAATTAAATCTGGTGACCCTTCTAAGCATGTTCTTTTGAAGAGGGACCGTCTATCCGATCACCTGCAGTATTGTCTTGATCTTTAAAGTTACCGCAGATATCACGTTTCTAACAACTACAGGATGTGTTTTAAAATGTTATGGATGTAGATGTTATTCATCATATAATATAATGTCTTTTGGACTTTTTTAGTTTCACTCGATCGAATCCCTAAAGCTGTATACCATTTTAGAACATTTAGGCAAACAGCATACTTATAGTTTGATTCTTTAGATGTGTAAGTGAATCTGGGGTAAGACCGAAAAGAAAAGACTCATCATGCTCTGATTGTTTCATAAACAGCTGTTCAGAGGACAGAAATACCCGAGTGGGGCGCAGCCTTGCGAGTCTTACTTATTAGACTAAGAGTCTGATAAAAAGGAAACTGTGATTATTTGTAAATAGGCTAAAAATCTCTAAACAGCCTGCGCTGTGTTTATTTTTTTATAAACGATCTATTTGCGGCTGAATTAGAAGATTTATAAATTAAAAGGGAGTTTTAGATTATTATAGCCAAGTTCGAACTATTTTGGTTGGTCGTTTTTTCAAACGCATTACAAAATTTGTTTTTAAATGTTTCTCAAATTTCTGAAACCTGGGTCCTGTAACATCATATCCCAGCCATTTGCTGCGTCTTTCTGTATATATTGGACATAATTTTCACAGATTTTTGGCCAGATATAATTGTTTGCATTAAGGATCACTGACGAGGGTTAATACACGACGTTAAGTTATATGTAAATAGCTATAAGTATGAATGATTTGACTAAGCTCCCGTGTTCACTCTCCTTAATGTTTCTACAATGTTTTGTCAATGGATGATCAAAAGTTTTTTTCTCAACAGAATGCATTTTTCATAACAGCGGTATAGTGAACATTGGGTGAGGGGACAGAACACAGATTTAATCATCATTCTACCCATTTCGCCAAATACTACTAAGGACGTATATAATCAGCAATCGACAAAAGTGAAATGACGCAAATGTTGTAGAAAGCTAAAATTGTATTGACGGTAGTCTCTATTTTTCACTCGTCTCGAACTTCGGACTTTGCACTCCGCACTTCGAAGGGACTGTGTAAATGAAAAATGTTGCCAAAGTGGTAATGAACACATTATGTTTTTTCAGAACAACAGTCCTTCTTTGAACGGGCCAGATAGGTAAATATTGCTTAAATCTCATCCCCTTTAATCTATCAGGTGTTCAAATCTGTCTCTTTGAACCACCAATGATTTCTTCAATATATAACCCCTAGAAGTGCGAAGTTTAAAGTGCGAAGGCCGATATTGGTCAACTTGATAAATGTCCACTATAAGCTAATTTTGAAAAAAAAAGAAGTCGCAGTTGTTTTTAAAATCCTGACACTGTCCATGAAATTGTTGCAGAAAGATGTCGTAAGAGCGGCAGCGTAAGATAAAATAGATGGAAGTAGCAAATTTCGAATGAACGAACCAGACCATAAAACATTAAATAGAAAGCTTTCCAACTATAGATGTTTTTAAAAAATTTGAGTCCTTTACATCCTGACAACTAGTGCATGTACAAACTACTCTTGCTAAATGTGAGAAACATAATTATCAAGCTATCTCTCCTCAATAAAATCTGATTTTTCATTTTACATCTCAAATTGAAGAAAAGTATTCCATCGAAAATGAAATATTGAATGATATAAAACATGGAGAATAAATTTAGCTTTAAAATAGCCTGTTGCGTCATCTCTTCTTCATTTAACACCGATCGAACTCGATATGTGTAAATACGCTGGATGAAAAAGTTAATGTCAAATACAAAGCCAAATTAAAATTCAATATCTTTGGGCAAACAAAACCAGAAAAAATGAAAATAATAATGAATATAGAAAAGTCCCGTACATTTTGAATAGGAAGGGAGGGGATCTCCAACCAGACCCTGTTGCAGAACCGACAGCAACACCAACACCATCAGCAAAACAAGGATATATATATAAGGATATCCAAAGAAAAATCCTAAAAATTCTACCATAGTCGTGGACATGGGATCTTCACAGTGTGTAACATTTTCACCAATGTATTCTATCGCATAATTGCTAAAGTCACCTCAAAATCTTTTTGTTGAAGTGTAACAAGATTTATTTATTAATCATAAGTTTTGAATGGTTTTTATTGATTGATTGATTATTTATTTATTTATTTATTTATTTATTTGTTTATTTATCTATTTATTTATTTATCTATTTATTTATTCATTTATTCATTTATTTATTTATTTATTTATTTATTTATTTATTTATTTATTTATTATATATTTATTTATCTATTTTCCTGTTTAATTGAACACAAACTAGAAATAAAATACTTTCTACAAACAATTATTCAATAATAGTGAAACGATACATATCGACCTTGTACATGTGTAGTTTCATTCTGCACCTGGGAATCTAACATACACAGTTACAAATTTATCTGTATCTGTAATACTTGACAACCACACCTAGATGTCAATTTGTCCTTGAGTCCTTCGGTATTCATACTGATGACTTTGACCTTGAACTACCTTATATCTACTGGTTTCTCGAAATGCATAAAAACCACCGAATATCGGTTTATTGCCGGATCGTCCTGGTGTTCCACAAAACCTCTATCCATTCTGCTTACAAAAATATTTACTTACATCAAGCAATGTCTTCAAACATACTGCAAGACAGCATATTCCAGAAATGGAATTAATAAGTTGTGGATTCTGAAGAATTCTAAGGAATTTTTTAAAAAGATGTAAAAGGCACCAATTTCAATCACATTTCCAGGTTAAAGTCTTTCAACTTCTCCACGCTCTACACTACAATTCAACACTAAAAGCTCAAAACAGACTGGCTTATATAAATCGCGAAACCTACTTCATGAAGGAACACTCTGATTCAAACAAAAAGTATTCCGAAGACAATATCATCCAAATGCTTGAGTTTTTGATTGACAACATTTTTGTGGTGTTTCGAGGAACCATATTCCGGAAAATAGTTGACATCCCCATAGGTACTAATTGCGTCCCACTGCTTGCGGACATATTTCTATATACATACAAACCTAACTTCACACAGAACTTGCTCACCACTGGGCGAAAGCACCTCGCATCTCAGTTCAACTTAATACCCAGATATACATGTACATAGATTAGATGACGTGTTGTCCATCAATAATCCCAACTTGAAGGATAATCTACATGAAATCTATTCTAATGAACTAGGGATCAAGCAAACAACCGAGAGTTACAAATCTGCTTCGTACTTGAATATACTTCTATCTTTTGACACAAACAGTGATTTGAATACACCACTGTATGACAGGCGCGATGATTTCACCTTCTACATAACTAACTTCCTTTCATAAGTAGCAACATTCCGTCTTCTCCTGCTTATGTTTTTTTTTTTTCTCAGCTAATTTGTTACACCATTTTCTTATTAAAGAAAGCTATGACGAAAATCCCTATATATCATATCACGTGATAACTTTCTTTCGTATCACATGACGTCATAATGTAAATATGACGTCAGGAAACCGAAGCGCGGAACAAACAAATTAGCAGTGACGTTACATGAGAATATCAATTTATAAATATCTTTTCCGTATTCTTGAATTGTATATCGAAATGCCTATTATTCCTGGTTTTTTCTTATAGAATTAACCAGTTTCGGGGCACTGAATTCGAACATCGCAAAATTCTTGCAATTGAATCAACTTGATATTTTTTTCCAATGTCTTCATTTTATTTCAATGTTTACGTTTCTTCTAATGTGAAATTAAAGGAAAACTATCATTCATGGTAAGCCTCAGGTTTTGCATAATTTTCAAAGCCCTAGGGTTGAACCGAAGTATCTTTCATAGATCATAATCTTTCAGACATTTATTCAAATTCAAGCAATTGAGAGAAATTCGCCACTAAACATTGGGCATTATGGTTATTTTTTAATAAAATTTGTCCATAATTTTCTGTCATTGAAGCATAGATAGTGTGTTTATTATTCATTTTCAAATTTACCCTTACCTTGCCCAATGGAAAATCAAAATCTCTCTGAATTGATTGATACCAAATACATAGAATAACATCATATTACATAGTTCGTAATAAGGAATATAAGTCATGAGGATCAGCAATATATGGTAATTTCACAATAATGGTGTAGAGTACCCTTAAGTGTATATTGCAGGATTTACATTGCATCCGTTAGCAGAGTTATACATTATGACGTATTTTATTATGACACGCTTATGCATTTTGCAGTGTGGAGCTCGTAAAATAAAGTTCCCCGGGAGGGGTTTGACAGTAGATGTTTTGAATGTCCTTCCCTGACATAGTCGCCATAGCACTTTCTATATAGACAAAACTCAGCCAGTGCGTATTTTGTGAATACTGTTTTCAGTTTCGTGCGAGAACATCGACGGCGGGTGCGGCTAGCCAAACAGGGGATTCTTACTCCTCCCGGGAACCTGATCCCACCTCTAGCTTGCTAAGGGTTCGGCGATGTTCAATTTTGTGCTCTATTGTGAGATTGTTGTCAGGATCTTGTTTAACTCATTTGAGATTTTTCCCTATATGTACTATAGAACTCGCACGATGTAAAATCTCCAACAAACTTTCAGTCCGCTTAGCCCCGCCCATTCTCGTGCTACATGTATATAATTCGCCTGGTGTAAAATCTCCAACAAACAAAAAAAATTGAAATAACAACTAGTTTATCCAATCCACTCAGCTCTCGGTATCTTATGAATGTATTGTATGTAATGAATAATGTAATAAGATGACTGTGATTCAGATATCCAATTTCTCCTGATTGTTCAAGTTTTGAATGGCCTCTAATATTTATCATCATTAATGATCATGGTGATACAGGTATAGCTCATTGTTCGAATCCCAAATGTATAAAGTTTCTTGACATCTACAGCATGATTACATGTCATGTATCATAAACATATGTTCGAATCCCAATATGTCTATCATCATAGTCACAATCTGATATTCTCTCTCTTGAATATATTCCATAGTATTGACTCAGTTCTCAATATTATTTCAATTCTATAGTAATAGTTGTGAATAATAAATCATATATCAGTTACAAATTTATTGAACAAGAAATTCTATTGCTATAAATGAACTAAATACTATCATAATTATACAACAACAACAAAAAATAACAATCCATCTACATGTAATCTAAATTTGGCGTTCTTAGGGGCTATTCATGATCATAATTCTGAATACTTCTATCTGATTCTGAACCCAGGGGGAGCCCGGCAGGTTATCATAATTTATGCTAATTAAGCCAATAAATAAATGGTATCTGGGGAGAACCTGGCAGATACCAGGAAAAAACTACCTGGGGGAGTCCAGCAGGCTATTTAGAATACTAATGAACTCAAGTTAGAAGAGAAAGAATCTTGGGGGAGCCCAGCAGATACAAAGCATGTACCCGGGGGAGCCCGGCAGGTATGCTGTATGAAAAAGCAATTGTTGATTTGGGGGAAATTATTGTGTTAACAAATTTATAATGCCAAAATTGAGTGTTATTATTTTAAACCTTATTATTGTATACACGAAAGCCCCCAAGAAACAAAACAGAAATGCAAAAAACAACATTCTATATTTAGCTAGGCAAAATAGCAGGTTTCATGCACATTTGAATCTGAGCATTATCAATAGTACATTTATTAGTTCTTATGTATCTTGTGTAACAATTTGATGACCATCTACCTAAAATCTTAATTATATGGTCCTCAACCCCTGCTGCAGCTGCTGATGTTGCAGCACCTATTCTGAAAGAATGGCCACTGTATTGTACATTACAAAGACCTAGTGTAGATATTAAACTTCTGACATATGATATAAATTCATCTCTACTGAGAACTGAGCCATCAGAATCTGTGAACAATGGAGATTGAGGATTTATAATGTCCCATACTCTTTCTCTGTGAGATAAGACTGTAATGTGATAAACAGGTTGTAACATGGAGTTCGTAAAAATATGTATCAAAATACCTTTCCTATATGGATCAGTGTTGGATACCTTCAAGTGTAAAGTAAAATATGATTTATCATCAGAAAAAGAAATGTCACCAATACACAAGTAATTTGCTAAATCAGGTTTTCTAACAGTAAATTCTCCACATCTCAAAAATCCGAAAAAAAGCAGTAAGGCAAGCACATTGCAGTGTCAGGTCTAACAGACGAATGAAAATAATAATTTACATATCTTCTCTAGTATGTCAAATGTAATAGGCATTCTACGAGCATCTGTTTTATTATAAAATGAATCTTTCTCTTTATAGCTTTCAAAATACATTCCAATCTATCAAAACTGTCAAATGAAAATGTTAAACCAGATTTCAGATAATGAAATCTTATCCCTGCAAGAAACAGCTTAATAGTATTGTATCTTAGACCTAACCTTCTGAAACAGTAAGTGACATATTCAATTAAAACATTTTCTGACAGGTCTGGTAATGTACCTCTGGGTACCACAATGGAACACATAGCAATGAATCGTAAAAAATGCTGTATCGCACTGTTGTACGTTTTATCCGTTTTTGGGCCAACCACAGAATTCCACAGACTGTCGATATCCTGTTTTAAATTCTCACAAGTTCCTCCATGGGCAGACATGGTACTGGGTGTCTCTTTGCGTGGGACACAGGTTGCGAAATTGACTGACTTGTGAATAGCAAGGGGAATTCCGAGGTTATTGAACATCAAAGTTAATATTGCCATGGTTCTCTCTGCAGTAAAATCGGGTGGGTCAATTGTAAGAAAATCATCAAGTAAATGTAAAATATTTCCTACACCATAGTGATTTGTCGCGATCCAACACAGTGCTCTTGAAAGAGTATCAAAAATTTTCGGACTCGATCTGCTACCGAACACTAATCTTGTGTAAAAGTAATATATTTCAATCCATTGTATTCCTTGGTATGGCCATAGATTAGGAAGCACTGGAATTAATTTGAACGCATCTGCTATGTCCACTTTACAAAGCCAACTGCCCTTTCCATTTCCTTTTATGATGTCTATAGCATTGTCAATGTTGACATATTGTAATAAAAAGTCCTCCTTATTAATGAGACCATTTAAGCTAGTGATATCCGAATCCTCATGAGGAGCTGAGCAGTCCACAATTAACCTTTTCTTTTTGAATATTTCCCTTCTGCTATTCCTATTGGATTTATCCGATATGAGTCCCAAGGGATTTCATAAAAAGGTCCAATCAAAAATCCTTTCTCTATTTCCTTTGAAATCCCCGTATAACCAGAAAATTTCGCGAGGTACTTATTTTCGCTATTGATTTGGAATCGCGAAAATAAATAACCGCGAAAAATTGTGTTTGATAAGGTACATGATAAATTTGTATCTGTAACATTTTGTTCTTATTGTACATGTACCATGCTTCATTTTTTTCTAATTAAACGTTAAGAAAAGTGAATTGAGTGAATTCTTTTGTTAGAACTAACTAAATTTTCAATAATGAAAGGTACAAAACATTAACATCATGTGTTCATATTTATTTGTAATTTGGAAATCGCGAAAAATTGTACTCGCGAAAATAAAGACACCCTATTTTACCATAAAATCGCAAAATTTGATACTCGCGAAAAATTCTGGTTATACGGTAAATTACTAACAGTGTCAGGCTGACTCCGTGCTGATAATAAATTTTTGCAAATATAGTTTTTGTTGGGAAGTTTCTGAAGGCCAATATGAAAACCCTGTCTACATCCTTCCACTAAATAATCGGCAAATTGTCTTTCTGGGTGATTACGTAACAAACTCTCTAGTTTATCAACGTTAATAGCTGATGGGATTGATTGAATACCTGTAGTGTCCTCCATGATTACTTTTTTACCCCCTTTTGTATCACTTTGGGGGATGCTCCGTTTTTTTAAATTCATTTCGTTGCATTGTACTTTTGGATGGTCTTTTTTGCATTTTAGACAAATATGAGCATTGTTGCATCGTGGCCTATTGCACCCGCGTTCCCCATTGTAATTGTTACAGATTTCCTGATTCCCAAACATCTGACGTTGTCTCCCATATGAATCTGTCTTAGAACCCCAGTTCCTGTTAGATTGAGCTTGGGATTTAAAATAACCCACATTTTCAAGAGATTGAGGGCAAAATGCGGCGGTGTGGCTAACGCTGGAGTAATAGTAGCATGCTATAGGTTTCCGATTTGCGAATATATTGCAAAACAGAGTATTGTCTCTTATCGACCAGTCAATCAATATCTTATTGTAGCGGAGATTGGCGGATGCTTTAAGACTAAATTGTCTATGATATTCATGCAATCCATTTCCCCCATATCGTGTAGACATATCGACAATGTCTCTTTCATATAGATCTAGTTCTTCACGTCTTTGTGGAAAAGATTCGCACATTACACTTTTGTAAATCCCGAAGGCTGTGATAAATTCCCCAAAAGATAGTATCTTTGATAGTCGTAGGTCATTTGTCTCACGTTTGATCTCTTTTTCTTCGGACAAGTTGGAATATAGGTGATAGGGTATTAAAAGTGACGCTAAGTTAATGTCCTTACCCTCAATAATTGCATTCCGTACAGATGGGGATACAGTGTTCACATGAGGCAGGGAACCAGAAGCAAAACCATATCTAGTTCGCACTGAATTGTTAGTGTATCCACTTTCCATTGTTAAGTTGCGCTGAATCATCTGGTTTGTCTCGTTACTACCGAAAGACGCGTATGCAGTGTGTAGATTGTACTTCTCTGCAGCTGCACTGACGACGGCACTGGCGTTGTTCTGATCGGAAGTACAAGATTCATTTTCTGACCTAGGATGTATGTTCGTTTGTACTTGTGTTTCCAAACCTTATGTCTCACTGCCTGCTGCTGACGGAACCACCCTTGTTGTTCTTTCCTGTGTATTTCTTGAGTTTATTTCCTCCTTTAATTCTTTGACAGTATTTGTCAGCTCTCGTATTGCGTTGAAGAGGTTACTTTCGTTTTGCGACGGAAGTCCGCTATTTGACTCTTCTGATTGACCCCCTCTCAGTTCCGCTGTTCCGTCGGCTGTTCCGTTAGGTGATTGTACATTATCAGTGGCTGTTCTATCCACTCCCTGCGATTGCTTATACAGCGCCAGTAACTGCGTTTTCTTTGGATTTCTTGAAAAAATAATTCCTTTGGCGGATAGTTTTTGGCACAATGTTGCTACTGTCCAATTTTCTGGTAGAGAGGGATCGTAAGCAAAGTGTGCGTTCCTTCTACTTCTAGCATTGTTCTGATTGTCTCGCGCTCTTTTTGCACGGTGCGAAAATAGCGGTTATTTAAAACGTAATATCCATGTCCAAGTAGAGTATCATATTACAAAACAGTGCGATGTCGATGAAAATAATAGAACTTTCTCAATATTTGATGTATCGGTCCACCACCAAGTGTCGTAGTAAGTAGATAAACAGTCACTTTATAGTTTTTCCATAGACAGATTTCTTAAGTAAAATTTTATAACAATAGCCATGAAGTACATCCATACAGAATCGAGTAAAATCTAAGACTGAAGCTGGGGCAAACTGGTCGCTCTTGCTTATTGGCCTGAATTGTCATGTGATTAAAACGTCATCTCCCATATAAGGATTTCTACTCAGGAATACACATTATACATAGCGCAGAAAATAGATTGACATAGAGATTAAACAAATGTATAAACTTTAATTAAATAAATGATCATTTATAAGTATTATAAATGTATTTATGGCAATAAGTCTTACCATGTAATGATAAATATTCATGATCTTCATGCGCGCGCAGCATCATAACAACTTTAGCATCTTTCATTGTTTTTGCATTGTACACGTTGCTGGTATTTTAATCAAATTATTATGATTCGTAACTTACATACACTTCTTAGTTCTGGAAATATTACTGGATAACATATTTAATAGTTCGTTGAAACATACGGTAAAGAGACATTTTCCTGAAGTTGAATTATTGCCTTTTTATCATGTCGATCTACGAGTAAGCATGCGTTGCAGTCAACACTATTTGTATAGCCGGGACTGGACAAGTGGACATATAAATGTACCTTTCTTGGTTTAATGAATATGTAAATTAAATGAACAATTAGTACTTGGAACATTTTGGTTACATGTAACGAGTGACTATAGACAGATCAGAAAGTACCCAATAAATCCCGTTGGGAACCTCTATAGTCAATATTGCAGCTCTACGCTGACCCTTATCTATATACACAAGAAGATTTGGCGGTTTACAGCTGGAACAGTGGACATATAAATATAGCATTCGTGGTTTAATGAAGATGTAGAATTAATGAAGGATCAGAAATTACAAATAAATCCCGTGGGGAACCTCTATAATCAACAGTATGAGAATATTGTGCGGTTCATAGAAACTGACGATGTAAACAAAGATTATACACATCACCATTACTATGATTACGAAACATTCCAGCGCGGCGGACTAAAGAGGATCAGATAGCATCTATGTTTAGAACGCATATTGCGCAATTTTGCTTTCTTATGTTGAATGGTGTCTGGGAATCTTACACAACAGATATTACAGCAGACGTGTGCGTTCAGAGGCCGTTATCTGACCTTTTCTACAAAATTCGACCACTTCCTATATAAGATGTTTTAAGCAGAACCCACAAGTTAAATGACATGCTGGAGTGGTACTTGATTTACATGCATTCTGCAGTCGATCTCTATTTTGTTCTCTCATATTTCATCAGATCATAATTTATTCACATGCATTAATTAGACGCATGTTTCTCATTTAGCATGATTAGAATTGGTAGCAACCAGTATCAAATATTAGCGTATCAATGTACCAATGATTCCTTTTACGTCTTACAGTGTAAAATGATCTCGAAAATCTTCGGCTGTGTCTCGATAGTTTCCGTGACTTAGATGAAACTTTGATGATGGAATCAATTTATTATTATTTTGTTTAAGTTACATTATAAAATAATTAGCTTAAGATATACCGCGATTCAAACTACACAATACACTTTATATTAATTCTTTACTGAAAGGGAATCATTCAAGAAGATAACAAAACTTTGCGCAAACGATGTTTTTAAATTATTTCCACAATTTCCATACGTTAAAGGTGGAAAGGAAAATTGCTTTTAAACAAATTCAACCACGTATCTCGGTTTCGTATCAGTCCCGGGAACCTGTCTAGGTTTTTGTCAAATAAGTGACCTGAAATTTTATAATAGTACATAAAGAGTTGTATTTCAATATTGACAATTGTATCTTCTTCTCTAGCATATTTAAGTTATAATTCGGTCATTGATGTATATTAATTTTCAGAAAGTAGCGATAAAATTCATAATTTCTACTGATATATACATTCAAAGATGTTGAATTTCTGTTTAACAAAACAAATATTTTCCGTATGAAAATTTTGTTGAAGGTTCTACAAAATACGATTGCCAATGCATTCATCTATAATATGTACCATGACCAAAAATTAAAAAATAAATAAATAAATAAAAAAAAATAATAATAATAATTAAAGAATTAGTTATGGTACTGAAAATATTTTAGTGTAGGAAATCTGCTTACTGTTTGGAACTTTTAAGAAGACTGCTTCTTTTAATTTAACAATTTATAGGAACAAGGTTTGCTTTGAGTTGGAAGACTGCTTTCTATGTATGTTTGCTGAATTGTTTTGAGTTGGAAAACTGCTTCCTATATGATACTATGTTAGGAGCTTTTTAAGGAGACTGCTTCTGTTTCAAAAGCTGCCTTTATTTTGGGAACACACTGGTGTTCCGAACTGATTTGAGTTGGGAGAATGCTTCCATTATGATATTCATTGTATTTTAAGGAGCTTATCTACTAAAGCTGCCTTATTATTATTGTAGAAATGGAAGACTGCTTCCATTATGTTTAGGAGCTTATTAGCAAAAGCTGCCTTTATTACATGTAATTATGTTGAATGGGAAGACTGCTTCCATGATCACGCTGGTGTTCTATATACTGATATTTAAAGGGAGACTGCTTCCTAGATCGTAGATCTGAATTTCCAAAGCAAACTGGTGTTCCAAGAAGACTGCTTCTATATTAAATATACTTAATCATTAATATTTTCCTCTAATTATTAATGATTTGATATACATGTATGTTTTATGGTAATATTTTCTGAAGTTATTTCAAATAGAAAGACTGCTTTCTTTATTATGATTATATTAATGGAATACCCTGGTTTTCCATAATGAATTCAGGCAGATGACTATTGCCTTTTTGGTACATTTTTTTATACTTGTTGCTATGACATATATTATTTTGAATATGAAGACTGCTTTACATATTTCTACAGAATAATCTGGTGTTATTGCTAACACATTATATTACATGTAACTAATATGATGTTTCATACTGATTTTAGCTAGAAAACTACTCAATAGTTTACATACGTAGTTATGTAATAGGGAAACTGTTTCCTGTGCTATTTACGGAATGAACGAATAACCTGATGTTACTTACTTATACATATGTACCTTTTGCGATATACTCTGTGTTTTATATATTTTGATTTTAGCTAGAAACCTACTGCACAGTTTGTTTGTTTGTTTATTTTTCATTTTATGTATATACTTGTTGCCATGATTTATGCCATTTGGTTTTGAGTCTACTTCCCATACCAATCAAGGAATACGAATTTATTCTATGCTAAATTTACTGATATAATGTACATTTTATTTACTTATTGTTCCTTTTGCCATGTTTATTCATATATCCCTTGTTTTTAAAAGTCATGTTATTCATTTGTGGAATCATTTATTTTTAATCATGTATCTTTGCATTGATGTAAACGTCAGAATCGTATTAGAGTAACAAATTTGTAAGTTTTTTACAATAGCGGGTTCCACAACAGATTCGATATTGTGATATGGTATGTAAATAAGGCTTAAAGAGATACATTATTACACATAATTAATTATTTAATAGGAGGCTAAATGTTTTGATATTTCCCTTATTATTGCGCGAAACACCGTCTTGATGCCCCGAAAACCTAAAGTTACTCTTTTTAAATCTCTGGACTAGTCTTTTACATACAATAAGACGAAAGACTTTCTCATGTTACATATACGGCATGTGATACAGTACCTACGGACACAGGGTAAAACCTACATTATGTAAGAATATCTAATATATATTGTTATGGGTCAGAATACCCCAAAACGCCAGCAAAAATCAGACAAAGACAGAATATAAATTTACAAGTTTAATTATGTACAAAATATATATATTTCAAATGATTACAACTTACAATACAATGTCCGGATCAAAGTGTCCGTTACGGTCCACAAAGTCTATCGAATGTATGGTTTCCGGTAATCACAAACGTTCTCGAAAGATCGGTGTCCAAACGTTGTTAAATGGATTAAAGTCTCAACAAATAAAGTGTCCCAGCATATCAGAATAGATGAATGAATCGTGTCTACGAATGTGTACGAATGCCCCTTAACACAGTTCCTCAGAGGTATTTATACTTAAGAACAATGAATTAACCCGAAGCTTCTAGAACAATGACTCATTACAAATGATTAACAATAGAGTAAATTCTAGAAATCACAGTCATGTGATGATAATGATGTAACAAAGAACATACTGGAATATTCTCTAATGAAATAAACATGACATAGTAAAATCTAGAAAGAATTATTATGAAATCATAATACAACATGACTAAGTACATGTGTACCTAGACATAAAGTAAAACTAAAATAATACATGACCCACAACACCTCCCCCCTTAAAAAAAGTTTGAATGTCAATGAAAACTTAGGTGGTAAATTCTTCAAAAATCACTCATGAAACTCTTGATAGTGCATCTGCAATCACATTGTCTTTGCCCTTGATATGGTTAATAATGATATCGTACTCTTGCAACAATAAACTCCACCTTGTAAGTCTTTGATTCTTGTTTGACATTTTGTGCAAAAATGTGAGAGGGTTGTGGTCAGTAAACACAAGAATGGGATGTAAAGTAACATTCAAATAAACATCAAAATGTTGTAAAGCTAACAATAATGCAAGACAATCTTTTTCAATAGTAGAGTAATTCTTTTGACATTGTGTCAATTTCTTTGAAAAATAACAAACAACTCTATCTACACCATCATCATTTTCTTGAAACAAAGCAGCCCCGATTCCTACGTCACTGGCATCAACAGTAAGCTTAAATTGCTTATCAAAATTTGGAGCTGACAAGACAGGACTATTCATAAGAACACATTTGATTTTCTTAAAAGATTCGTCACAGTCATTGGTCCATGCAAAATTCACTTTCTTTTGTAACAGATTGGTAAGTGGACCAACAACTGACGAGAAATTTGGACAAAATTTTCTGTAAAATCCTGCCATTCCCAAGAATCTCATTATCTCTTTCTTATTGGTAGGAATCGGGAACTTTGAAATAGCTTCCACCTTGGCCATGATAGGAGTAACAAAACCTTGACCTACTTTGTGACCCAAATATTCTACAGTCGCATGACAAAATTCACTTTTCGCAAGGTTCACTGTGAGGTTTGCTTTCGCCAGTATGTCGAAGAAGGTACGCATGATTCGGAGATGATCAATCCAGGTGTCGCTGTAGATGATGACGTCATCGATGTACGCCTCGCATCCTTCGAGATGATTTAGGAGCGAATGAATCATCCTCTGGAATGTGGCTGGTGCGTTTTTCATACCAAAGGGCATTACTTTATATTGGTATAGCCCATCTGGAGTCGCAAATGCCGATATTTCTCTGGCTCTCTCGGTAAGCGGGACCTGCCAATAGCCTTTGAGCAAGTCAAATTTACTGACAAATTTTGCACTGCCAATTTTATCGATACAGTCATCGATTCGTGGGATCGGATAAGAGTCAGTTTTGGTGACTGAATTGACTTTTCTAAAGTCAGTACACAATCGGTAAGTTCCGTCTGGCTTCGGAACCAGAATACATGGGGAACTCCAATCACTATTGCTGGGTTCAATAATGTCATTTTCGAGCATGTATTGAATTTCTTTCCGCATGTATTGAAGTTTTATTGGATTTAACCGATAGGGATGCTGTTTGATAGGTGACGCATCACCTACAATGACGTCATGATGAGACGCATTTGTCTTTTTTGGAACGTCCGGAAAGATGGTCGTATATTCCCGCATTAATTGGTGCACTTCCTCTTTTTGATGCACGGTCAGATGTCCGAGTTTCACTTCTGGACTTGTTAGAATTTCAGAATTCTTCAAACGGACACTTTGAGCGAAGTCTTTTTCGACAGTCTCTTCATTACATTCAGGTTCAACACAATTTTCTAATGTATTTACATTGGCCAAAGTGGAAACTGGTTTTACAAAATTTCGGTCACTTCTATCAAAATACTCTTTCAACATGTTAACATGACACACTCTTTTTTCTTTTCGCCGACCTGGTGTCTTAACCACATAGTTAACATCACTAATTTTACTCTCAATCTCATAAGGACCGAAATATCTAGCTTGCAAAGGATGACCAGGGATAGGCAATAACTTCAATGGCCCCCTGACCGTATGCCCAAAAACTAGCTCAAAGGGACTGAACCCCAGGGACTCCTGAACCGCTTCTCGTGCCGCAAACAACACGAGGTGAACCCCTTCATCCCAGTCTTTTCCATACTGGTGACAATATGTTTTCATCATAGTTTTAAGGGTTTGATGAAAGCGTTCAAGTGCCCCCTGGGACTCAGGATGGTACGCAGAAGACTTATACTGCCTGATACCTAGCTCATGCATAACCTGCTGAAACAATCCTGACATAAAATTCGAACCCTGATCTGACTGAATAGCCTTGGGAGCACCTACGAAACTGAAAAACTTTGTAAGGGCCTTAACTATGGTCTTTGCCTTAATATTCCTAAGAGGTATGGCTTCAGGAAACCTAGTCGAAGTACACATAATTGTCAGTAAGTACTGATTCCCTGACCTAGTCCTAGGCAAAGGACCTACACAATCAACTAACACCCTACTAAAAGGTTCCTCAAAGGCTGGAATGGGTTGGAGGGGAGCAGGTGGTATAACTTGATTGGGTTTACCTACCATCTGACAACCATGACAAGACTTACAAAACTCAGACACATCTTTTCTCAACTTAGGCCAGTAAAAGTGACTTAAAATCCTATTATAAGTCTTATTGACACCTAAATGACCTGCCATGGGTGTGTCGTGAGCTAAACTCATGATGTCCCCGCGATACGCTACAGGAACCACTATCTGGTGAACGACCCGCCACACGTCATTAGGGGGTGCATCGGGTGGTCTCCATTTCCGCATGAGGATGCCATCTTGTATGTAGAAGCACTCTCCGACTTTGTCCGCTTCTTCTCGGGGAAGGGCCCTCTTGCTTAGTCGGATGATCTCCGGATCTTTAGTTTGCTCGGAGAGGAGCTGCTCACGGCTTAAGGCATCTGTATCTCTGTCTAATGACGGATGGGAATCATCACCAGGTACTGTCGGAGACTTGTCAACATGAAGTGGTACTGACGTTTCAGGTACGCTGTCATCAATGGTAGACATGAATGTGTCAGAAAGGTCTATATTTTCGGAGGGATGGTCCTCGTTAAGTGCAGAAGTACTCTCAGCCTCTTTTAGTCTGTTCCTGGCCATCGCCCTGGTAACTGCGCAGGCTGGGTACAAGTCGTCGTCTTCATCATCGGACACGACATCGGACGTGATTTTCTCACAAACAATCGGATCGGCTACAACTTTGCCGCCAGCTAAATCGTTGCCAAGCAACAAGGAAACGCCTTGAACGGGAAGAGTAGGTCGAACACCTACGATAACAGGTCCAGTAATTAAGTCTGACTTCAAATAAATTTTATGAAGGGGAACATCAATGACGCCTAGCTCCACACCCTGTAATAAAACTGACCTACCAGTAAAAGTGTGCTCAGACAAAGGCAATGAACCCTCTAACAATAAAGTCTGGGCAGCACCAGTATCTCTCAAAATCTGAACAGGCAACGCTTCGCTAGAATCACTGAGTGAAACAAATCCCTGTGACAAAAAGGGCTTATAATGATCCTCCACAAAATCATCAGAACTGGACTTAGAACCCTGAATCTCAGGAGTGTCAGAACAAATCGAATCTAAGGCTTTCCTATCATTTCTAACAGACGCACAGGCCTGTGACTTAAGTTCTTTTTTCTTCTTAAGCTTCAAACACTCACCAATAACGTGACCTTTTTTCTTGCAATAATTGCATGTAGGAAGCGACCCCACCCCTGGGGATGCTTCAGAACGCTCGGACCTAGGACCGGACGTAGAACCACCTTGAGATGGTGACTGGGAACTAATGGACGACTGAGACTCTTGTAAATTTTTCTTTGGAAAATCTGACGTTTTTGCGCTATCGCTAGATTGAGTTTTTGACACAAAATTTTTCTTATGAGTGAGAGCATACGTATCAGACAAAACAGCGGCTTCTTCAAGAGTTTTAACATTTTTGTCTTCCAAATGAGTTCTTAAATCTTGATGTACACACTCTTTGAACTCTTCTATCAGAATTATTTGACGCAAATTGTCAAATGAATTGGGAATTTTCTTGGATCGAAACCACTGATCAAATAAATCTTCTTTTTCTCGAGCAAATTCAACATATGTTTGATTTTCAAACTTTTTGTACTTTCTAAACTTTTGTCTGTACGCTTCAGGTACTAGCTGATATGCTCTCAAAATCGTGTCCTTGACCTTGTCATAGTCTGAACTCTCAGCAATACTGAGCGCCGAGTACACTTCAGCCGCTTTGCCAATAAGTACGCTTTGTAACAAAGTTGGCCAAAAATCACGTGGCCACTTCAGATTGGCCGCGATTTTCTCAAAATGTGGAAAATATTTGTCCACGGACTTTTCTTGAAATTTTGGTACTAATCTGATGTTTTTGGCGGCGTCGAATTCAGACTTGACAGGCGAAGGAACAGGATTTTCCTTAGCGCTTTTCTCTAACTTTAACTTTTCTAACTCAAACTGGAGTTCTTTCTCGTGCATACGTTCCTGTTTCTCTCTTTCTTCCTTTTCTCTTTCAAATTGTCTTATTTTTTCTTCTTTTTCAAATTGTCTTTCTTTTTCTTCTCTTTCAAATTGTCTTTCTTTTTCTTCTTTTTCAAATTGTAATTGTATTTTCATTTTCTCTAATTCAAACTCATATTTTGACATTTTGGTTTCGCTTGAAACAGGTTCAACAGGAAAATCGTATGACGAAAAGATTTCCTTAGCTAAAAGCTCTTTAGCCACAATATTTCTAATTTCTTGTTTTCTCATAGAAGATTTTACATCTAACTTCAAGTGAAGACCTAAACCAATCAAATCACCTTTCTTCAGTGATTCGAACTCATCTACAGTCGGCGATTTCAAAAATTCAGTGACCGAAAATACCATGATTGATTTCTGCTGGCAAAAAAAATTATGGAGAAAAATATTTTCTTTTTTTCAAAAACGAACTTTACGTAAAGTGCAAATATGCAGAGGTTACTATCCCGGACGAGCCCCCAATTCTGTTATGGGTCAGAATACCCCAAAACGCCAGCAAAAATCAGACAAAGACAGAATATAAATTTACAAGTTTAATTATGTACAAAATATATATATTTCAAATGATTACAACTTACAATACAATGTCCGGATCAAAGTGTCCGTTACGGTCCACAAAGTCTATCGAATGTATGGTTTCCGGTAATCACAAACGTTCTCGAAAGATCGGTGTCCAAACGTTGTTAAATGGATTAAAGTCTCAACAAATAAAGTGTCCCAGCATATCAGAATAGATGAATGAATCGTGTCTACGAATGTGTACGAATGCCCCCTTAACACAGTTCCTCAGAGGTATTTATACTTAAGAACAATGAATTAACCCGAAGCTTCTAGAACAATGACTCATTACAAATGATTAACAATAGAGTAAATTCTAGAAATCACAGTCATGTGATGATAATGATGTAACAAAGAACATACTGGAATATTCTCTAATGAAATAAACATGACATAGTAAAATCTAGAAAGAATTATTATGAAATCATAATACAACATGACTAAGTACATGTGTACCTAGACATAAAGTAAAACTAAAATAATACATGACCCACAACAATATATTCATATAAAGAGCAACACATTAAAAAAATATCTTTTGTTTCGATCAAAGCAAGATGCATTGTTCACTGTTCATGCACTCTTTGATGGGTGACATCACAGACATATTTATTTCTTTGAAAAATAAATAACAACTAACAATACAGCAGTGAAAATAAAGAAGACCAGACATTATCTCCAATTGACACTGCAAAATCATTTTTTTATCGACGATCAATTTATGATGTAAATGTTTGGTTAAAGCATAATATTTCTGTTCCATATCAAACATCAGATCCTTAAGCCTTTAAAAATATAAAAATTTCAGATAGCAATTAGCAAATCGACAATCCATGAAATATCTAATTTGCATGATGATGAGGGGCATTTTTTTTCGACCAACCATCTAAGGATCTGAACTATTTGCATTCGTCATTCTGATACGTTAGATGGTAAGGGGACATTATCTCCATTTTGCGCCTTTCAGAGATGCTGAAATTGAAATATTTATGTACACATTTATACACATCGTTTGTCATGTTAATTACTGTATTTGTGTCTTTAACACCAAATGAAATGAATAATTTCACAACAATGGTAATGAAAATGGCTTAAGATACAAGTAAGAAGGAGATCCTGTACTTATATATACATTGGCGGTACATTTATTTTGGATAGAGCTATAGTTTTAGTTATATCTTTAATCAACATTAATTTTCGGATCTAGCTCTTATGTGAAAATTATTTTGTATCATGTTTGATTTAGGTAATAAAATGAAATTTTCAACAGTCATTTTGGTAAATGACATGCCGGATTTCAGATGCCCTTCGAACTAAATTTACACTTCTCATAAAGCCATGATTTCTCTGATCAAATGATATAACACTAAAAGATCCATAGGAAATCGATAGTTGTTTCATCACGTAATTTCATTGGTGCCTAAACTCTGAAAACAGTGTTTACATTGTATTATTTTATCAATCATAAGTACTTGCGAAACACATTTTCATACAGTAAATATGCACGCATAAGAACCCATTATTATTTTGAATAATGTGTGCCATGAGAACATGGGACCCTCGCTTTTTTGGTTGCAGAATGCAGATATGACAGTCACCTTCAATAATTATTGCCATGGGTACATGGGACTCTGGCTTTTACAATTGCAGAAAGGAGGGGATCTCCAACAACACTAGGTTGCAGCACCCACAGCAAAATCCCAAAACACCCATGCAAAAAACACAGAACAGATACCCACAGAAAGAGACGCAAAAGGGACAAGGAACACCAACTCACAACATAGAAACATAAAAGACTACACATAAACCAACGAGACCAATGGGCAACCGGTGCCGACTTAGGACGGCCATCTGCCAAGTAAATAGCAGACGGTGTAGTTATCCTGGATTACGTGCGCACAACCCTCTCACTTCTCCAGTTACCTAGAGGTCTCGAAGAACGTACAAATGTGGTGTAAAACAACCTCCTCACTGTAAGATGACGTCACACAAACAAGACCGCGAAACGCAGAGGCCCCAGAGACACAGATGAATATGTAAATGGATATAAAAAGAGGGCATGCGTAATACAGTCCGTGCTCTGCCGGCTGTAGCGAGCTCATGTATGTAATCACCCGAGGAGTCCGACTGACATTCAGAGAGGACAGGTGGTCGGGGCCCTGTCTTCTCTAAAGAGGTTTGGACAGGGCCCGTCATGGAGTCCCGTCGTCACAGTCAGTCAGAGTGCAAGTCTTAAGAATGCGCTCGTACAAGACTGTATATTGGTCAAGTACCAAGCTTAGTGTCCGTCTGGTGACATTAGGATCATATCCACGGTATAAAAGGCGTTTGATGACTCTGACGCATTTTCGATACATATGCTGTCTACCTTTGATCCTTCTTATTTTGTTAATTATGTCACCATAAAATGCAGGTTGTGAAATACCTAAAGTAATATACTCCGTTGCTTTTATGGGTCCGAATTTCAAAAGAAGTTGATCATAATTTTTGTAAAATTTCCAGAAAGTCTTTACTAGTTTGTGAAAGCGAAAACCTTGACCTAAAAGTTTCTTTGTTATTTGTAGATTTCTATTATGAAAATCCAAAACATCAGTACATGCTCTAGCATACCGGATGAGCTGTGAAATGTAGATACCGTATGACGGTAATCTAGGGACATCACCGTCAAGCCAGGGGAAATTTACTATGTTGAAGCCAAAATCATCTCGTTTGTCATATACACTTGTATGAATTTCTCCATTGACAATTTTGATATTTAGGTCCAAAAATGGTGTTTCAGTGTCTGTAAAGTTTGCCTTGTTTAGAGTCAATTCTTGTGGATAAATAACATCTTTATACTTTTCAAAAACAGGATTATCGATAGTAAGAATATCATCCAGGTACCTAGAAGTACTAATGAAGCATTTCACATCATCATGTTTTCTTTGCTTTTGAAGATTTTGAATAAATTACTTTTCATATGTGTATAAAAATAAATCTGCAACAAGAGGCGCACAATTTGTACCCATAGGAATCCCTACAACCTGCTTGTAGAGATTCTCACCAAATCTTACATAAATGTTGTCCAAGAGGAAGGACAAGGCACTACACAGGTCGCTACATGTCCATGATTTGTATGATTTGTATTCTGTAGCGGAAAAGAAACCCTTTGATTCAGATGTACAAATATATATTTTCCCCTCTCGATTATAGCACCATTTAATGAGTTTGGACAATTGATCATTGATCTTGGCGTGAGGAAGCGTGGTGTACAAATTTGAAAAATCGTATGAAGCAATCGTATTGGCTTGAAAATTTCTAGATTTTATCTTGTCAATCACATCCCCGGAATTTTTTATAGACCAAAATAAATTTACATCATTCCTGTTAAGAACAGTTTCACAATATTTTGCAACGTGTTCCTTTACCGCCGTGAGGGCTGACGTCAGATGTCTAGACAAACTTGTAGTTGAGCAGTTGCTAGAATTAGCAATGTATCTAAATTTGTAAGGAGATTTGTGCAGTTTTGGTATGCAGTATATTGTAGGAAGATCCAATTTAGAAATAGGGATGTTGAATGAAGAAATTTCACTGCTATGTTTGCTCAAAATGTTAGGGACACTTTCATTGCTTTTGATATAAGTATTTGTAGACGAAAGTTCCGAAACTAAAGTTGATATATAGTAAAGTTTTCATATGATTATGGTGTTGTTGTCTGCTTTATCTGCAGGAGCGAAGACAAATTTTTCATGTAAATTACGTAATTGCAGTACACAGATAAGTCAATATGTCAGTACTAAAATCTAGCATCATATTTGCCATGGGTACATGGGACTCTGGCCATTTTATAGAAAATGTAAAAATAGGTCAAGATGCTAGTACTTAAATTTAGCAATATATTTTGCCATGGGTACATGGGACTCTGACTTTTATAATTGCAATTTCCTTATTGGTCAATATTTCAGTAATTTAGAACTATATTTGGCATTGGTACAAGAAACTCTGGTTTCTATTTAAAATTCATAAATAGGTAAATTTGTCAGTTCTTTATCATTATAATCATCATGGGTACATGAAAAATTGGCTTTTTACGGTAGCATATAGATTGATCAATATGTTCCTAAATTAGCATTTCTTAACATTTGCCATGGGTACATGGGACTCTGGCTAATTGGATGAAATGTACAGATAGGTCAGTATGTCAGTACTTTTGCATCATATTTGTGATAGCTACATGGGACTCACTATTTTAAATGCAGTATACAGATAGTTCGATATTTTCCTGATTAAGCATTATATCTGCCATGGGTACATGGGACTCTGACTTTTATAATTGCAAGTTACAGATAGATTGAAATGTTAGTAATTTTGTATTTTATTTGTCATGGGTACATATGGAACTTTTTATATATAAAATATACGGATAGGTCAATGTCTGCTTTGAATTATATGCAAGTACTTTAGCATTACATGTATATTTGCCATGGGTACAGGGGACTCTGGCTTTTAAATACAGAATACATGCAGATAGATAGATATGTTCAAATTTTGTACTATATTTGCCATGGTACATGGGACTTTGGTTCTTTATATAAATCTACAAATAGGTCAATGTCGGCTTGGCATTATATCTGCCACGAATAAATGTGACAATGTCTTTCATAGCATCATACTAAAAGTGCCTACTTTAGCATCATATTTGCCATGAGAACAACAGACTTTTATTTTTAATGCAGTGTAGCCATGGATCGATATGTTTATACCTTCTCAATATGATTGCCATGGCTTAAGGATACATTGGCTTTTGAAAACATATGCATTTAGTTTTGTTCTATTGAATGAAATTTGCCATTCACTCTAATTTGTTCTATGTTATATTCGATAGTTCTGATTGCTATATTTGTGAGCCAGACACATGTTCGGCAGTATGTTTGAATTAGACTATTCATGAGTATAACAGGGATCATGAATCTTTCTTTATACTGCACAGAATTATTCTTTATATACTTATACCTTACTATTAGCATTAACAATTTAAAGCAAAAGAAAGGCGGAGCCTATGCATTGATATATAAAGTGCAGAAACCACTAATTCTCTCAATTCTAGTTGTGGATGGGGTTAAGTGTTCATGTTGCACTCAAACACTTGTGGAGTGTTTTTTACCCCATCTTTGAACTTGCAAGGTTTAAACACCTTCTAGTTTTTATGCTCAGGCCATTTATGTTTTGATGATAAGATAAAACTCTTATAGAGTTGTGTATCTTGTTTATTTTTTTGCCTGTTAATTGTTATATGTTTTTAATTACGTAATTTGTCATTACGTAATTTGTCATTTTAATAAATGCCCATTTTCAATTCAATACAGACTATTTTATTCTTTGAAATACACCTGCGTTCAAACAAAGCACAACTCAGAATTGATAGACATAAATGATCATTTATAAGTATTATAAATGTATTTATGGCAACAATTCTTACCATGTAATAATTAATATTCATGATCTTCATGCGCGCGCAGCATCATAACAACTTTATCATCTTTTATTGTTTTTGCATTGTACACGTTGCTGGTATTTTAATCAAATTACCCACCCTCCTCACCCAATGTTAATATTTAAATAGTATATAAATATTATATCATATTGATATTTACTTACTTTTAGACCAAAATATACTTATATACTTTTACAAGAAACGTTTTATCATTTTATTGAATACATAAAAATATGACAACTACTATCAATTTCATCTTGCATCTTTTTCTAATTATTATGATAAAGTGTACTTTTATGTAGAGTCTACATGATATTGAACTAAGCAGTTAAATTGATTAGCTGCAATTGGTTTTTAAACGTTTTCCTTTGTTGTTTGATGGTTTCATTATATTATTGCAAGAAAATGTTTGTACTTCGTTTAGTATCAACTTATATGATAGTAATGAAATATACTACAAGTTTTGAGGGTTTTTTACCCCATCTTTGAACTTGCAAGGTTTAAACACCTTCTAGTTTTTATGCTCAGGCCATTTATGTTTTGATGATAAGATAAAACTCTTATAGAGTTGTGTATCTTGTTTATTTTTCTGCCTGTTAATTGTTATATGTTTTAATTACGTAATTTGTCATTACGTAATTTGTCATTTTGATAAATGACCATTTTCAATTCAATACAGACTATTTTATTCTTTGAAATACACCAGCGTTCAAACAAAGCACAACTCAGAATTGATAGACATAAAATACTTTATAGTAACCTTAGAAAATACATGTTACAATTTATGTGTATATTGTATTATTCATGATTATCAATTACGAGTTTATATATCTTTCATGATAAAATTTTGTAAATAAAAAAATTCCGTAAACAGTATGATATATACCAATGATTTGTCAAACAAGTATGATCAAAAACATCATGGAAGTTTGAGGTTTTTGAAAATCCTCCTTAAAGCTGTTGTGCAGTTGGTTACTTTCTTCAAATCTCCTAAATTCCTTTTCACAGCCTCAGCAATGTCTTCTTTGGCATTCTCGCTCGATAAATACTGCAAAACGAAAAAGAAATACCTTGACTGAGAGAAGAGTGATATTTTTTCTACATGCCAATCATGCTCATAAATTCTTAAGCAAACGTACAAATCTATACAATAACCTTCGCAAAATTACAAGGAGTAAAATGAAATTGAAGTGTGCCATTTGTTACCCTCTGAAATATCAAATAATGCACCATACATGTGTTTCGGATTGTTAATACTCATCAGTGGTACTTTCAGCCAGAGTGAATGTAAGAAACAGATCTATTTTATCAGCGCCCTCTAAAGCACATACTAAGTACTGACTTATTGAGCAGATAGAACGAAGTATTATGTGTTAAACGTCTTCAAATTCAATAGCATCATTTATGAACAGATCAATTTGCAGCATGGACCAGACATACACGTTTCGGGTACTTAACCCTCGTCAGTAATCGTCGAAGTATCATGTAATACCAATCAATTTATAATCCTCTATGTCTATGTTATAGTTTGCAACAGTATAATAGGTCCTTCCCGGGTGATTAGGAATTAGAATGAACTTCTGTCAAATACTGCATAAGAAACCTTTAAAATACATAATATTATGTTTGACGGAAAAGAATGTGAATCATTGGATATTTTCATAAAAAAAGAATGATAAAAATGGATGTTCGAGTTCGTGAAAGAGCAAATCCAAACAACATGAAATTATAAAGAGCAAAAATCTAATTCTGGCTTTAAATTTTTGCCAAAGAATCTGCTGAGTTAGACGTGTTATAAGACAGAGATGCAAAGAGCCATTTTTAAATGCTTGACTGCATAGCACAATGTCTTTAATAAAAGCCATTTTATTAAACTCACAATTGTATACTCATGTGGCACCTATGCCCAATATCAACTTCTATAAGCAAAATCACTGAAGCGGAAAAAGAAGATCAAGGTTATTGTATGAAAGTTTGATTAAAGATACATATAACATTTAAGTTTGGGACATGTAACACTTATACTTTGCTCAATATTGGCTATTAATGTCAAAATATTGCTCTCTTAACATTTACCTTATCATATTAGCATTTGCATTATCATTTGAAATAATTAAAAAAAAAACAACCAAAGGGGCTACATTTCCATCTGGTAATAATAATCAAAGTATAATTAAACATTAGGGCCTCTTCACATATAGACTAAAGCCCTCCGACGTCAATCTGAGCGAACTGGCGTGTAAGTTTTTAGCAAAATCGTTTACGTTCGCATATCAACGTTTTACATTGTTAGTGATTTCTTATGGATTCGATTGCAATCGTTCAAATTCGTTGCCATCAGTTTTATTCGTCTACAAATTTTGACGAATAAAAATTTCGTCCATGATTAGTAATACTGCGCTTCAATGCGTTAAGGCTGGACTATTACATTATAAACAATGGAAATCAAACATTTTTGTTAGGGAACGGAGATTGCTGAAACAAACTTTAACAATCCCCATTCCCTACATGAAATGTACTTTAGCTCAGTGACGTAGTTTGCATACAAATGAAGGTACGATCCAAAATCCAGGCACATCGCTGTACTTCGGGTATATAAAGCGACTCCTGGTCAAGAACCGTGACATTGCATGATAATGATTTCAAGGCAAAGAGACCACCTGATAGTATTAAAATGAAAGATGGTTATCAAATGATATTTGACATAATTTCTTAAAAGCATTTTTAAGTACCAATATACACGTATGTAGTACATATAGGTATCACAGTACTTAATGCCTTTTCCATTGAAGTCTATGGAGTACCCACCTCTGTTCAATTGCATCCTACTTCTCTCACAACATTCACCCAGATGATTCACTGTATAAATTTTGTACACGAAGGTTTGAGATACTTAAAAATAACATCTATAGAAAAAGTGACCACAGAGTCTAGAAAGATCTAACAACTTGAAAATTTAGATCCATTTTTATACGCCCGTCATTTGACGGGTCGTATTAGGGTATGGAGAAGTCCGTCCGTCCGTCCGTCTGTCCGTCCGCCTATGGAACGCAATAACTTCATTATGCGTCAACGGATTTTCACGAAATTCATACATTATGATTGGACTGTGAAAAGGAAGCCGCCTTTTGATTTTCAGGTTCATCCGATTTGTCGTTACAGAGTTACATGTATGGGACTTAGATTTTTAAAATACAGTGAAAATATACTAAAATAGTTAAAAATTATTTAAAAATCTATTTCTGGTCGAAATGTTTTGAAATTTTGTATACTTCAAGTCGAAAGGAGGTTCTTTGACATATGTAACGGGTTTTCAATTTTTTTTTGTCGCATAATCGAGATATTGTGTGTAATGGGAAGGGGGGGGGGCAAAATATAGGCGCATGGAACGCAATAACTTGAATATGCGTCAACAGATTTTCATGATATTCATACATCGTGTTTGGACTGTGGAGAGGAAGCCGCCTTTCGATTTTCATGTTCATTCGATTTGTCGTTACGGAGTTATGGGACTTAGATATTTTAAAATACAGTGAAAATATACTTAAATAGTTAAAAATTATTTAAAAATGTATTTTTGATCGAAGTGTTTTGAAATTTTGTATACTTCAACTGGAAAGGATGTTCTTTGACATATAGAACGGGTTTTAATTTTTTTTTGGTCGCAAAACCCAGATGTTTATAATGGGAAGGGGGGTGGGTGATATGCACATACATGTTAAGCTAAGGGCAAAATATAGTCGCATGGATCGCAATAACTTGAATATGCGTAAACAGATTTTCATGATATTCATACATCATGTTTGGACTGTAGAGAGGAAGCCGCCTTTCGATTCTCAGGTTCATTCAATTTGTCGTTACAGAGTTATGGGACTTAGATTTTTAAAATACAGTGAAAATATACTAAAATAGTTAAAAATTATTAAAAAATGTATTTTTGATCGAAATGTTTTGAAATTTTGTATACTTAAGGTAGAAAGGATGTTCTTTGACATATTTAACGGGTTTTTAATTTTTTGGTCGCATAAGTGAGATATTTGTAATGGGAGGGGGTGTTATATGCACAAACATGTTAAGCTTAGGGCAAAATATAGGCGCAAGGAACGCAATAACTTGAATAAGCGTCAACGGATTTACATGATATTTCTACATTGTGATCAGACTTTGAAGAAGAAGCCGCCTTTCGATTTTCAGGTTCATCGGATTTGTCGTTACGGAGTTATGGGACTTAGATATTTTAGATACAATGTAAATATATACTAAAATAGTTAAAAATTCTTTAAAAATCTATTTCTGGTCGAAATGTTTTGAAATTTTGTATACCTCAAGTAGAAAGGATGTTCTTTGACATATATAACGGATTCTTAAATTTTTTGTCACATCCAGAAATTATGTGTAATAGGGGGGGGGGGGGGGTTATGTGCACATACTTGTTAATGACAAATATGGATAATGACCATATCCCTGTATACAGCACAAAATCGATAATTCAAAAATCAGAAACCGAAGGCATACAAAATCAGGAGAAAACAGGAACCAAAGCAAACAAACAAAAACCTCCACCATATGAAAAGAAGCGAACTCCCGATATGGGACTGAGACCAGGTGCCCAGGAAGAGTAAGCATATCCTGCTTGCATGCAACACCCGCCGCTTCAATTCGGTAGAACTGTCACATCCGGTAACTTCCATTTCGGAAGACATATGTACAATCTTTGGTTGGATGGTTCAAATGGTCTATGACAGAATATCACCCACCATTCTGGAGAGTGGGACATCATAGTGAATGACGAGTTCCCCGTATCGACCGTAGAACTTCCTCAGTGACGATGTTAGTCGGTCACAAACATATCCCTGACTGAGAAGTTTATCTGAAAGACGCCTAGCTCTCAGAACAAAATCCGTATATTTGGTACTTGCTCTGGCATAGCGAATCAACTGAGATATGAACACGCCATAAGCAGGCGATGAAGGGATGTTGCTACTCAGAAAAGGAAAGTTTGTAATGCTGAAATTGAAGTCGTCACGTTTGTCATAGAGTGAGGTGTTCATGTGACCATCAGTGTCGTAGGACAACATTATGTCCAAATAGGATGCTGAATTATTTGTCTTTGTAGTTTCTTTGACTCCAAGCTCTGAAGGATAGATACTGCTCAGGTAATCCGCGAATTTTGGATTATTGATGGACAACACATCGTCTATGTATCTGTAAGTGAAGTTGAATTCAGAAGCTAAGTATCTTTTCCCTTCAGAGACCAGAGATTGAATGAATTCAGCTTCGTTCGAGTAAAGAAAAATGTCGGCAAGGAGTGGGGCACAATGGGGCAATACCCAAACGATACCAGTCGGCAAGAAGTGGGGCAAGGAGTGGGGCACAAGCTAGGGGCAAAATATAGGTGCATGGAACGCAATAACTTCAATATGCGTCAACAGATTTTCATGATATTTGTACATTGTGATCAGACGTTGAAGAGGAAGCCGCCTTTCGATTTTCAGTTTCATCCGATTTGTCCTTATGGAGTTATGGGACTTAGATATTTTGGTGTTGTGAAAAACATCCCAACGGGCGTATCTTGCTGCGTGAGCGTAGGCTTTATTTGCACTTAAATCTAAAATGCGATGTTTGAATTCACAGGACTTCTTTTAGATCGATCTTTCATCCATAGCTACAGTTGATAATTTCACAATTGATCCGTGCTTTAATTTCTTATTGATAGGCCTTTTAAGTGATATGATTAGATTATTTCAATTCTTTATATTTATTTAGAATTTTATTTTTAAAGTCGGGAACAAGATTTCAATAGCGCCCATGTTTTGCCGTGTACCCGAAGGGGATTCCCCATTTAGTTCTGTGATACCTTCAATATAGGGAGTTAATCTCAACGCATAACGAAATACCTCAATATAACCAATGTATAAACGATACCCAAAACAATCGTGCATCATCCCATCTTCTTCACTCCCTCCACGCTTTCACCATTCATAACAGATTCAGGCAAAGGCTGTTTAGATACCTATTTTTTTCAGCTTTTTAGAAAGGTTCGTTGTTACACAGTTGAAATATAAACATCAGCATACATACTCCCTCCTTGCTCGTAAATAAGGATACATGGATATCAGAAATAAGCATGATGATGATGAATGCATTCGATAGACAGTGCCAAAAATTCTGGTGGACCTCCGTCTGGATAATTTTTGTTGATACATGTGTATAAAATCATAGGTTCTGATATAAATTTTCTTCTGAATCAGGTTTTCCACTTAGGACGTAGGGTGACTACCATTTGATACTGAGGGGGGGGGGGGGTTACTTTTTGGAAATTAATATTCTGACCCCAAAATGGTTGAAAATAAAATATCTGATCGTCTTCTTTGCAGAAAATAAATTGTCTAACCCACATCTGTTCAAATTCAAAAAATTAATTTCAGCTTACTTTGCTAGCAACACGACAAACATTTTTGGGCTTGCTGCGCTCGCCTTACACTACATTTTTTCGCTCCGCTTGCCCTTTCATAGAATTTCATATTAATCATTTGCTATTATTTAAAGATACATTCAATTTTATAGTATTGTATTACAATTGCAAGCATCGAATAAAAGAAATGCATTTTATTTATAATCATATTAATCATATATAAGCTCCAAGTCTTGTAAATGGATTTGTTTCTATGGTGCATTACACACTGTCAACTATACCTGCTTTGTACTTGACATGTTCTGTGAAAAACTCAATTTAGAATATGCAGGTGATACATGTAAATATCATTTGTACATGTATATAGATTAATTGTAAAGTAAACAGATTTGGCACTTTGCAAATAAATGATGGAATTTAATTGACATACTCAGTTTGTGTGTGTTTTCTTGTTTCTTTTTTTTTCTTTCTTTTTCTATTTCTTTGCTTATAAGGAGGAGGAAAATAGATATAATAATTCTGACCTCAAGTTACTGGAAGATGAATTATTCCACCGGTTCTGTTTTGAAAATAAACAATCCAATTGAAAAAAGGTCAGACCCCCACCCCTTCAGCATCAAATGGTCGTCCCCTATTATATTCAGACTCACAGGAACGGAGGAGAGAGGAGGATTGAGGTATAATAGTGGCGTAGATGAAGACTTAAAATGGAGGGGTCACAACAAAACATCGAAGAAAACTGACAAGTATAGAAATATTACAATATGTTTGTTACATCCCCAGAGAATACCGAGATATTGGAACAACTCTCAAACTTTATCCATAAATTGTACCATGCAAAAAATGTCAATCACATCAAAATAGAATCTATCACCCCTTTGTACAGGGACAGGGAAATCCCAACCGCGTATCAAATATTGGCAGTACACGACGAGGCTTGCTGAGTTGTGGACGTTGCAAATCTTTGATACGAAGATGGGATTTCCCTGTCCCTGTACAAAGGGATGATTTATTTTTTTCAAGCAGTAATTGACACGGGAGCAGATGCCACTGTTGAGTCGGAGGATGTTGCAAACAGAGCAGGAATAATCCCTGACACACCTTAACCGGTCCGCATTCTTCACGCCATCAACAACTCGGAGTTGTCTGCATTTGGAGGTCTCACTGCGACCATCCAAATTGGAGACAAATCATACGATTTTCATTGCAACAATAAGAGATCCGACACTTCTAAGAATTGATATCATGAAAAAGAAATTAATGCGACAATGTACACGGAGCAAGGAAATATTGAAGTAAATGGCAAGACGGTGATTGGTACAATAACCAATGATAGCAAAGAATCAGATCATGCTTGCAGTGTCATATAGGCACCAAACGATATCATTGTACCTGCGGCAAGCGAGTGATTAATTAGTCAGTGTGTTTTAGAACCAGCACCGGATCAACAAGCTGCACTAGTGGTCAACACTTTACTCTGTGGTATTCAGGGGGGATCATCTTTGGCCAATGTGAATAGCAAAGACCCTCCCAGGCTGCTTAATGTTATGCACAATAATGTCAAAATCAAAAGAAACTTTGTGTTTGGAAAGCGTACCGCAGTTGATGAGCAACTTTCGGAACCCAGTACTTTGGTAACAAGAAAGAAAGTAGCCAACAAAGGGAATAAGGATGTATCTGTGGTGTGCTCCTGGCTAGAAGATGCGGAAAAGCCAGAACAATCAGTTGTCAGAAATCAAAGTGTAGTCGTGAGGAACTATTATCTGACTCTAAACCAGTTCAAGTTCCTTAAAGGAGTTCTACATTACAGTTGGATAGGAGACGGAAACAACCGGTCACTGCAACTGGCTGTCCAATAAATCAATGAGAAAGGAATTGTTAAAGTTTTTCATGAGCCTGCATACTCTGTCCGACAGGATGAGAAGAAAATCTTAGATGACATGAAAAATGGCTTTCATTGGTTTGATTTTTTTGCGGATGCAACATGTCGTGTAGGAGTGCATGAATCCTTGCTGTTCGACAGACTATACATACATGCCTTGGGACCATTCACTGAAAGTGCAAGCGGAAATTGCAACGTTCTCGTCACAGTTGACCTGTTCAGCAAGTTGACCATGGCCTATGCCATGCCAAATGTATGCAGCTATGTTACAGCAAACTGCATTAGAAAAGGTTTATTATCTCGTGTTGATGCACCATTTGAAATCCACACCAACCAAAGAAGAAATCTACAGAGCAGACTTTTCAGGGAAGTGTGTGCTCTGTTGGAGGCCACTCAGCCATGAACTACATCATGACCTAATGACCCAAATTCGATTGGACAGGTGTGGCAGTTAAACCGCGTATTGCTCCAAATGATCCTTTGCTACGTCAACAGTGACCTGAAGCATTGGGATAAGAAGTTGCCACTAGTCCTGGCTGCATACAGGAGCACTCCTCACCTATTTTTTTTTATTTCTAAAATGTATGTTCTTCATGCATTTTCTATCACAACTTTCCAAAATACCTAACGTTTTCAGAACATGCTCTCTCTCTCTCTCTCTCTGGTGTGTTAGGATGTACTAGAAAATTTCATAACCTTTTGATTATATGAAAAATATTAAGTTGAAAAAAATTAAAGTTTAATGGTCTAGAGGTTAATCCGAGCAATTCGTGAGCCACCATCCCCCTCCCTTCAGATAGATGCTGTTTAAACGTATGCTTATTCTCGAAGCGAACGTTTCTTCTGTTTCTATTGTTTCAAAGTTAACGTGTATCAATAGTGTCTCTTTTTCGCCTACAAAAAGTTTTTTTTGTACAACGGGCTTGACGTATATACTAATCAAATGACACGGTTACTGAACAAGGAGACGCTTTAAATACCCGCACAAGAGCGATTTGCTAGGATTCTGGGTCGTACCTTCATTAGTATGCAAACAACGTCACTAAGCTATAGTTCATTTATGTAGAGAATGCGGATTGTTAAAAATTGTTTAAACAATCTCCGTCCCCTAAAAAAATTAAAAAAAACTTCAAAGTTTAAATTGTAATAGTCCAGCTTTAACCCTTCGGTACGCCTCCTCTATGCGTTCGTTACATGTAACTATCGCAAGCAATTGGATTGAGACCTCTTCATTTGCATATTTTATACTGTAATTTACATATCAGTTTATTGAGGGCGCTGAGAAGACCCATTATTGCGAAGTTCTGCGAACAAGTACGACACAAATCTGCATTTCGTAGCGAATTCAAACCCAATTCTAATACGAATAGTTGCGAATTATAACGATTAAATAAAAGGAAGCACGGATGCTTAAAACGAACTATTACGACATGTATTTGCAACGTTCGAATAAAAACGAAGCGCAGCGAATCGCAATCTCGGGAAACATCTGGAATAGCTCTACAGTTTTGCAATCAGAATTACCCATCCGTCCACAAATCTGTACACTTGTATTGCTTTTAGATTTTAATACATTTTTGAAATAAAAAGGACAACGCATAAATCGGCGCCGACATTGAAGGGTTATTGTGTGCTCCGGGTTTTTTGTACATAACCATTCTATCAATTCATCTGAATGAGTTAAAGAAGATACAGACGATAATCTCAACAGCACTCACAACAGAGCACCAATTTGAGCATCGACGGACCCCTAGCAAGCTAGAGATGGGACCAGGTGCCCGGGAGGAGTAAGCATCCCCTGTTGGCCAGCCGAACCCGCCGTCGATGTTCAAGCACTAACATGAATATATATATATATATATATATATTAACTACATGCACTATTTGCGGTTCCTTCTGTATAGAAAGTGCTATGACAACAATGTCAGGGAAAATATTCAAAACACTTACAGTCAAACCCCTCGCGGAGAATTTTTTACGAATTCCACACGGCAAAGGGCATAAGTGTGACATAAATGAGTTAAAGAAGATCCTGACGATACTCTCAACAGCACTTACAACAGAGCATCAATTTGAGCATCGACGGACCACTAGCAAGCTAGAGGTGGGTCCAGGTGCCCGGGACACACAGAGGAGTTGTCCTTACTTAACGTCACAATATAGGAGTTGAACACCCTTGTATCAAACCTATAACATGTATTAATTTTGCCATTTTAAGTTAACATAGACCAAAAGGAAAATTTGGAGCCACTCATGCACTTTTGATAAAGAAAACTATAAGAAATTTTGAAGTTGCAAAGGGCACTTGCTTTAGCTTCTTTGAATCATTTAAGATTGAGGTACCTCTGATGAAAACACATAAATGACACATGCATGTCAGGTAATTTTGAAAAAAAAGGCCCAGAAGGCAGCTACAATGTACCTAACGCCCTGGTCACAACCCGCCGTGCGTGCTTTTAGGACGTGCGTGTTTGTGGAGGCTACGTGCGCTACGTTTTTTTCTGAAGACGCAAGGAAGGAAGTGGCAAGATTACGGAAGGCGTGCGTCACGCACGTCGCACGCACGGTTATATGGATGGTTATTTGCATCATATGTAGCGCAAAAAAGTAAGTGCGCTGCACGTACTCTGGACTTGCGTGCAACTTGCTTACCACGTACTTTCTCCGTACGTCTTCTATGTTATTGTAAGGAATTCGAATTGACACGTACTGCTAACGCACGGAGTCATCATTCCTTGCGTCGAAGGTGCGTTGCACGTACTTGCAACGTACGTGCAACTTGCGTGTCGTACTTCTTGTTGAATTCTTAGACAGCAAGCAGACAGGACGCAGCGAAAGTTCTGTATGCACTAAAACTGCTACAGACGTCCTGTCTGCGTGTTCCTTAACCCGCAAGGAGGACGTACGGGACACGTACTGATAACGCACGTACACCGTACGGATACCAAAGCTTTGCCTACGATTTTGCACGTAGACAGCACGTACGTGCACGTACGGCGGGTTGTGACCACCGCTTAACAGATAAGTTGAAATACACTGAGCAAAAAAGTAAGTTCTCCTATTTTGACAGACTTCATACTATACAGATGAAACGTCAAATTCCTCGAATAAGTGACTTTTATTCAATAAGGACTAGGGCACTTCCTTTTCATTACTTTGACATTGAATGCATTGATGCGTGTCGAAGAAAAGAGTTTTTGCCTTTTGACGGAAAATGCTACGCTTCGTTGTTCTCGTTGGATGCTCCCGATGGGATAGTGTCTATAACAAATCTAGAGAGTCATCCTGACAATAAAATGTATTAAATATTCAGAAAGATATAGCGTAAAAATCAAAACAATGACGCAAAAAAGGAAATTTAAGCTTAATATAAACCGGAAGTCATGCAAAGGGCATGCGCAATACCGACAATCCATGCCACGTTTGAAGGATACCTGAGACGGTGCATGGACGAATCCAAAAGTTTTACTCGATTGACACAAGAAATATTTGAACTACATGAGGTCAAATAGGCATAATCCGTTTGATTTCGACCATTGATGATGACGTCACATGTGCGTCAGTTTATCAGGGACTTGTCATAATCGAAAATTGGAAGAACATTCAGTTCATTCGTAATTTCAGAATGAAGTTTTTCTATGATGCCTAGCCTACACAAAATTTAATTGAACGTGCCATATAAAACATAAATGAAAAATGGGTACTCTCGTTTTTTGCGCAGTATACTTCGATCTATTTTATATGAACAAAAAGCTTAGTCTTTCCTTGTAAAATAAAGAAGTGGATCTTCAACAGGACTCTGTTTCTCCAACGGGACTCACATCACCATCAAAAACAACCACAAAATAACCCAAATGTAAAAACAGTGGACAAGCACATGCAAAAGACAACAAAGGGGAAAGAAAGAATAAAGGCCTAAGACGACATCTAAGCACAGAACAAAAACCAACGAAACAATGAGCAACCAGTGCTGACTAAGGACAGCTTTCTGTCACGTTGGAAGCAAATGGTTACCCTGAGGTCTCAAACAACGCGCAATTATTATGTATAATATCCTCTTGAAAGGTGACGCGAAAAAAAGACAATATGAAGGAAATACGGGCCTAATTAAAATAAAAAAGAAATTAATGTACAAGAAAAAGACCGTGTTACGTAGTGGGCGCAAAAATCCGACCAACTTTCTGTTAGGACAAATGATCAGATTGACGAAATTTGGAGAGAATCGTCCTAGAATCCTATCACCACGGTTTGGCGTTGTGCAATACTACAGATGGGTTTGAACAGTACTTTCGATGACTTTTATGAAGATAATGTTTTCATTTTTGCGCGTGAAAATCGATGTCTGGTGCGGCAATCCAAACAGGGGATTCTTATTCCTCCCAGGCACCTGGTCCCACCTATAGCTCGCTAGAGCTCAGTCGATACTCATCTTCGTGCTTAATTGTGAGTGCTGTTGAAATTGTTGTCAGGATCTTCTTTATCTCATTTTCGATCATATGCCTGTTACATAGATGACGCTTGCTGATCTTTTTAACAGTTTCGATTTAAAACTACTCAGTCTTTAATTCTTTTATTTTGTCTATCAAGTTTTAACAATTACACAATGATATGGAAAGAATCAATACCATGTAGAAGGTCATATTGTGTGAGCTAACCAATGTTACTAGACGTCTGCATAAATTATATTAATAAAAAAAATATATATTACAATATATAAATTATATTATACATGTAGATGTTTCACTGCCCTCAATATCTTCTTTGAACGTCTGCTAGGATTTTGGCAATATATTTTCGGGATGTTGCGGTCAGCTTAGATCGGAAGTATTCGCTTTAGTGGGAAAAGCTACACTTATATCAGTAATTTGACGCACCCTTTCATCTGTAAATGAATCACTATTGGTCGGGCAATCAAGCGAACGATAGCGTAGAACCGTAGTCATTCGAAATAAATCGTCAACGATTCGCAATATATGGTTTTTCCACGTTCGCTGTTTGTTACAAAATGTACATTTCAAATTGTTTGAGACATTTTCGTTCACAATTCGCGGAGATTGTGATAAATTTTCCCAGTTTGCAAGACTTCGTTAAATAGATTCGCATAAATGTGAAGGGGCCTCTTACAACAAAAAGAAACAGCAGAAAATTAATATAGCAAAGGTCATTGTGTGATCTTAACATCTACCTTATTATCTAGTCGAACGTCACCGATGCCGGGGGTATTGCAATAGCTCTTTTGCACTTAAGTGCAGTCGAGCTAAAATCATTCTCATTCTCTTTTGTGTGTGTGTGGTACGTCTTTTTTCAGAGCGTTTCATGTATCTTTATATCAACAGTACATCAAAGTAAAGAAATAATCAAAGGACTGAAGGTCCTGAGAGATACTTCTATTCAGAATTTCTTGTCAGCACATGAACGGTAAATAATTTTATTGTAAGGCAATGTTGATGATTTTTTAACACAGGATGCATCTGTGGAGTTAATACATGTAATATTTATTTCCATGTGTTCTATGAACAATACAGACTATATTTATGTATAAAAATGTAATGATCGCTGTGCGATATAAGTCCCCTACCGGCGGCATAATTTTTTTGTCCTGTATCTCTGTTCATCAGTTCATTATCTGCAACAACAGCCAAGAAAAGTCTGGGAAACTGAATTCACTAAATTTGCTTTGTCCAAGGGCCATAACTCTTGTGAGAACTAGTCATTATCATTATTATCTGCAATAACAGGCATGAAAAAGTCAGGAAAAATGAAAATTTGCTAAGTCCAAGGGCCATCTCTCTTGTAAAAGTAGGCCAATGGAAATCAAACTCAAACTTGGTCTGTATCACACTGAGATGTATTCATATACCAAAAATCAGTGCATTATATGCAATAGAACCGAAGAAAAGTCAAGAAAACTGAATTTTTCTTCAAATTTGCTACATGTAAGTCCAAGGGCCATAACTCTTGTAAAAATAGGTCAATCTAAAGCATACTCAAACTTGATCTGTATCACATTGAGATATATCCACATACCAAAAATGAGTTCAATATATGCAACAACAGCGAAAAAAAGTCCGGAAAACTGAAAATGGGACAGACGGACAGACGGACAGACAGACGGACAGACAGACAGACAGAGAGGAAACTAAGAGTCCCCTTCGGCGTTGCCAGTAGGGGACTAATAATAAAAGAGGTATTCTTTAAAACATTTTTATCGCGACTAAGGTTCTCAGTGTTGAATAAAAGGAAGACAACTCTATAACTTTTATGCAATTCTTTGAGTTATCTCTCCTGTCTTTGTAATAAAAGCACTGAAAAGTAATGTATTATTACGAAACCAATGTTCAGTGAAAACAAAATATATAATTGATTTTATGTGATTCATTTATCTTATATGAAATTGCGACAAGGAGAATATTCTTGTTCTTTCATTTTGCGTATGTCAGACAGCAAATTCCTGGACTAGACACAACACAATACGTGTATTTGAGGTGTATTGAAACAGGAACAAAGTGGCAGTATCTCATAAATACAGTGCAGTGTTTACCATACATGTAACCATCAGATACTTCCTAAAAGGATGCATATCAAAAATCAAATCTACAAGCTGAATAATTACCTTTTCGAAAGCATTATTGACTGCAAATAATTCTGGTGATTTTTTCGGTTTTACAAGCCTTTGACTAGTACCATGGAGTATATGAGTACCATTGTTTTCTGCGCCTTTACAAGCATTCCCATGCAAACAATGTCTGTCTCTATAATTCCACTCACAAGGGATGAGGTAAAGCTTTTCTATTAGTATAAAAATTGTATAAACATCACAAAAAACTCAAATGAGTACGATAGTAAAACGTATTTTAGTAAAACGTATTTCAATTCCTCAGACCAGGCGGACACACGTATATATCGTCTGCTCTTACATGATAGTCCAAAGCTGCAATGCACTGGAAGCCCGTTTACATGAAGGTAATATTCTCCAATGCAGACCCTGCATGGGACGAGACCAGGTGCCTAGGTAGAGTCTGAATAGTGAACATAGTTGTTTTTACTTTTTTGTGCTTTAAAGGTATATAGTATATTATGATGATACAAGTTTGGTGTTTCATTGTTTTTCTATGGTTGCTTCGATCAGATCCTGCGTCCCTCTGTATTTCAAAGATTCATTCTCCGGCTCCAAAAATGTTCAATAAAAGACTTAGATCAATATAGTCTTTGCAAACTGAAAAACAAATACTTACGAATACATAAATAAAAAAACTTTAAGGCAATTAAAACTATTAGTCTACAGATAGGGTCGAAAAGATGTGGAATACTTTAAGTATGTCTTTCACAAAATTGATACAATACCTGGGTGATAATGAAGATATATGTTTTGTAAATCTTGTTCTCCCCACATAATTTTGGAGTGCCATTTCTTGTAAAGTTTCACAATTATCGACGTATAGCCAATAGCACGTAATCGTGTAAGATTCATTAACATCACACCAATATTGAGACCTAAATTAAAGAAAACAGAAATCATCAGACTCTTTTCTTTATACAAGTATTCTCCCACACTAGGTGATATGTTTTAATGAACATTAGAAGGAATTAGATATTCATAATGTATCGATTATAAGTGTTGATGACAAATATGGATAATGACCATATCCCCGTATACAGCACAAAATCGATAATTCAGAAAATCAGAAACCGAAGGCATACAAAATCAGGATAAAACAGGAACCAAAGCAAACAAACAGAAACCTCCACCACATGAAAAGAAGCGAACCCCCGATATGGGAGTGAGACCAGGTGCCCAGGAAGAGTAAGCATCTCATGCTTGCATGCAACACATGCCGCTTCAATTCGGTAGAACTGTCACATCCGGTTACTTTCATTTCGGAAGTCATAGAGTACAATCTTTGGTTGGATGGTTCAAATGGTCTATGACAGAATATCATCCATCATTCTGGAGAGTAGGCCATCATAGTGTATGACGAGTTCCCCATATCGACCGTAGAACTTCCTCAGTAACGATGTTAGTCAGTAACGATGTTAGTCGGTCACAAACATATCCCTGACTGAGAAGCTTATCAGTAAGACGCCTAGCTCTCAGAAAAATCTGTATATTTGGTACTTGCTCTGGCATAGCGTATCAACTGAGATATGAACACGCCATAAGCAGGCGATGAAGGGATGTTGCTACTCAGAAAAGGAAAGTTTGTAATGCTGAAATTGAAGTTGTCACGTTTGTCATAGAGTGAGGTGTTCAAGTGACCATCAGTGTCGATGTTGTCTTTTAGTGCACTTTACTAGTTCAAAACGCCAATTCTTGCGCCTGTCGTTCTACGTCCGTCCGTGGTCAAAATTTTATATTTTCTACGTGTTCTCATGAACAACTAGATATACTTTGATGAGTTTGTCATACTTACTGTCCTCTATAAGGGTTGAGTTTTTAGATTTGCAAAAAGGTGTGCCTTCAAAGGCAAAAGTAGGTCAAATTGGGTATCCTTCTATGAGGAACCGACATAATGCCAATATCAATATTATCTTGAAGAATGTGTTAAGGATTATTATTCTTCTTCAGTTTTGCTCGTACCAGTACCATGTGAGACAGCCTATGTGAGACACATAAGTTGTCTCAAAGAGTACATCACCCAATCATTAAACGTAATATACCAATCAGCTGTTCCAAACGACCAATTAGAGATATCGTACTAAAGACGCGTGCGGCTTGTGAATGGACTTCCGGTAAATGGCAATGAAATGTTGATGAAGCTAGAGGTTGACGCCGGAGGGCTATCAGATCATTTTGCAGACGTGGGACAAACTATTGAGAAATTCCATTCATCAGTAAGAAAAACACTATCGTTATCTAGTCCACCACTGTTCTCTACCGGTTAGCATTTTGTCTCGACAATGCGTAGTAACCGTTGTCAAGGAGTAACGACAAGATCGTAGCTACTTAGAAATGAAGAAGAAATAGATTCTTTCACTTTCTACTGAGTGACACATAAAAATTTACACTCGTGACGGAATGTTTTTATATTTTCCCTCATTCCGCTACGCTCCACTAAGTAAAAGATGAAATTTCCGTCACTCGTGAAATTTTTATGTCTCACTCAGTATTATTCTGATTAGATTTTGAAGTAAAACATTTGAGGTTTTTGGACATCTAATTAGACTTTGTAAGAAATGCTCATTTTTATTATTTTTTAATATAGTTACGGTTTCATGCAATTAGTTGCATTTGACTCATTCAATGGAATCAATGCAGTGTAAATTCCATTTTCAATTTTAAGAAATGCTCATTTTTATTATTTTTTAAATATAGTTACGATTTCATGCAATAAGTTGCATTTGACTTATTCAATGCAGTGTAAATTCCATTTTCAATTTTAAAATAAATAAAGGGATGAGGAGTTGAACATATTTAGCATCTTCTTCTACAGGACCACTGAATGTAGTTTAATGAAGTATGCATTCTGTCAATGTTAGTTTTCTGTTATGTTTACAACAGTGTACAAGAGCATAAGATAAACGAGAAACACAAATCTGCAACCATGTTACTGACATCACAGTAAATTTTTCTCAAGGGGGTAGCATCCTTTGAAATATTTCATCTGCGGAAACAACAAAGTATTAATAATGAAACATCAGTAGCATGTGAATGATCAAAAGAGATGCGTTGTTATTTTAAGAGTTTTTCTACACTATTTAAAACCATTCTCTTTAAAAACCAAAGAATGTTTAGGGGTCTTCAAATGACCACCTCAGATTTGAGTAATTTTGATAATTTATTGTCAACATAAGACTTATATTCAAAATTGAGATCATTTTCATACATACGTTTAACGGATGGATGCAATGGTAACGCACTGACTTGTTTGGCCCAATCTCGGGTGGTAAAATATAAGAAAAAAGGAGTTAGGTTTGTAAACACTAGTGCTTATTGAAATTTTGGTAGATGCACAATGAAATGCATATTAGTAACGCCGCTAAATAGACAATTAACGCCTCGCGCAAAAATAAGCCGTATTACAAATCTGACGATTTTAAAAAATTATTTTGCCCATAATCAAACTCAAGTTTTGGTATAAACATTCAGAAAAAGATCTTTCTGATTCCATAGATACCAACCTCATTTCCATCCGACCCGAAATAAGAGAATTACGCGACGTTGTGATTTGGAAACCTCTAAGGGATATATATGCTAGCTAGAGTTACGTTCCTTAGGTGTACCGAACTACTTTAAAAAATTATTTCCAAATATGTAAATTTTCAAGACAAAAATGCCAAAAACTCGTAAATTAGCACTTTTCATGAGGTATTTACAAAATGATGCAGGCTCTCACATCTGTAATGATACGTTTTTCAGATAATTCAATCTCTCCTTTAAACAATATAAAAGGATTGAAGATGTTATTTTTATTAAGGGAAAATTATTTTATTTTGAAAATTGTTACCATGGCAACATCTGCAATTTACTGGGTTTCTGTTTGACGAGCAGCATTTCAAATTAAGAAAAGAGAAAAACACCAAAATAATATCAAAATTAAAGTTAGAGATCTAGTGATATTCTTATGTCAATTTAGTCTGTATTTTAATCGGTTACCATGGTAACCATTCCAAAAAGTAATAATATTCACTATTTCAGCATTTTCAAGTCATTTTTATTTGTTCTTGTGCCTTATAGTAAACAGAAATTCATAATTTCTTTGTTTTTGTATAACAGGTATTTCATGTTTCTTTAAGAAATCACTTAATTGTAGAGGAAATATATGAAAAATCCACATATTTATCCATAGCAACGCAGCATATTCAGATGTAACGAATAGCGAAATGTTCATTATCATGCTTATGGCACGCCAAAGTTACAAAAATTCGATAAACTAGGTTTCACAGCTGTTAACCCTAGTTTTCACATAGAAAACCTAGTTTTCCCACTTTGACGTGCCATACAGGCTTTAATCATCAGTTTCTATGCTATTATTATCTTGAATTATTATAGACTGAAATCAAATTCAAACACAAACTTAAACGCAGAATTTTGAATAAGTTCACTCGCAGTGTCTGATATTATCAAAAGGCTGTTTGGTTACCCATGTTACCATGACAACAAAATTAGCTAATCTTAATATATTGATTTCAAAATGCTATTTGTATTTTCCAATTTGTCTTCTCTCTTTATGGGTATATGATAAGGAAATGCAATATATTTTACAAAATAAGAAAATTCAAGATCAACCCACTTGTTGGTATGTACTTTAGTTACCTTGGCAACAGTTTTCCTTTGTCTATGATATTGCTAATTTTGAATCTTCAGAGTCATTATTATTATTTTTTTTTTTTTTTGCATTATGATGAATAGATGATAATTGATGGAATAATGAGCTCTTTCAAATACCGTGAAAAAGTTATTGGGAACATATTTGACCATGACAACCATTTTATATCATTTTTATAAAACAGTATATGTTTAATCCCAGGAGGTCAAATCAAATATTAATAATGGTCTAGTAAGCCTCTATCAAATAAAAGATAAAATTTCAAATTTATAGTGGTTGCTAAAGCATCTATCAAAATAAAAGAAAAAAAATTCAAACTGAGATCAATAGAAACAGGCTTTCGCTACTATTTTTACATATATGATAAATAAAAGTCTTAACTTTATTTTTGTTTTAAAATTTTCAGATTACTTAACCTTGGATGCCTGTATAAAAGTAGGCTTATGTGCATTTTTACACAATTGTTCCCATAGCAACGGGCTAAAATGTCTACTTGAATATTTCTATTAAATTTCATGACTTTGATTTAAAGATTAATGATCTAGTAAAAAAAGGACTCTAAATACTGCCTACAATTGCTTTCATTTTTGCGATGTGAGTTTATGTTACCATAGCAACGAACACAAACTTTGTTCCAATGTGAATGCTAATGTTTTATTTGCATAAAATACTCAAAAATGTAAGTAATAAAATTTGAAATTAACGCCAAAAACTCTATTTTGATAAGTTACATGTGTTGTTGCTATGGAAACATATACAAAATGTTCATAAGTCCTTTAACCCAACTTTTTACGCTTTTTTTTACTTGAAAGAGGAATGATAGGATACTAATATTTTATCAATTTTTGTTTTAGATTATACTGCATATATGACTTCAAAAACAATAAAAAAACATTTTCTCAATGTTAAAAGTCTGTTTCCATGGCAACCTGGTGTGATATTAAGAGAAATTTTTAACAACTTTTTACTTTTGGGTCAGACCCAACTTATGTGTAAATTTTAACACAATCTGAAGTATGCCGAGCCATTTATCCTTAATGAAAGTGCACATCCTTAGAACAGAGAATAGCTATTAACACTTTTTTTCTCATCTCAAAGAAAGGAGGGGATCTCCAACAACACTAGGTTGCAGCACCCACAGCAAAATCCCAAAACACCCATGCAAAAATCACAGAACAGACACCTACAGAAAGAGACGCAAAAGGGACAACGAACACAACTCACAACTCAAATGCACGGTTGATTGATAAATACATATGCTTTAGTGAAAACATTAAAATCGGCAAAAATTTTCAAGCCTCCTAAACCTACATGTAACTCCTGACGCCTGTAACGGTTCTGCTGAGTGAATTTTAGAGATGGATATGCACTATTCATTGAAAAGAAACAAAAGGCAAGATCATAAACACCAGCATTAACCTTCACTCTTAATTTCAAGAAAATTTCAGTCATTTATATACTGGGGGGGGGGGGGCAACACTTTATTTCATCAACACACAAACTTGTGAAATATGGCATTGAGTTCTGTATTAATTGATACCTAAAACGTTCTTTCTTTTAAGCACGGAACCCTGATATTTGAAAAAAAAGCTAGGTTTTTTCCTCGTTTAACATACTATTTTTCTAAATACAATATTCTGGACAACACCCCCCCCCCTTTTTTTTTAATAAAAGAAATATGGATCTGCTCATGTCTAATTGCCTTTTCAGTGTTTTCGACTGAGAGGTTGTGATCCTTACATTTTAGAACAGTTATTGAAATGCGACATTAAGAATGTTATTGTTTATGATTTTTAAAGGAAACCTTGTATCATCAGTATCGTTGTACAATTGAAGTCAATGAACAAATTACCATATAACAGTTAAGATAAGGGATATATTTGAACTCCTTTCTAATAAATGTTTATAGGATGATTCTAGATGTCCAGATGTTTGAAATAAGAATATATTTAGAATACACAATTTTGGTATTTATTTCCCAGATCTTTTTAATTGACCACTAAGTTTTATGACTTTTTTTCTACAATTTCTTTTAAAAACTTCATGCCCTTTATTATTTAACAATTTATTAGATTAAACTTTAAAATATACATGATGAAAGATAGAAAATGAAAATTTAAACATAATAATGTAAATTTCAGTCTATTAATGATGCCAATAGTTCCTTGCTATGGGGATATCATTGTATTTTTTATATATTTTCCTTTGATTTTAGTGATATAAGAAAGAAAGAATATTCTGTATGAGTCAGACAAAGAAATTGCCTTTCCTATTTTCATACATTAAAGGTACAGAAATAATTGAAAAAGGCTTTTAAAAGTGTCCAATTTGCCTTTTTAGACATGGCAACCGTTGATAAAATATAGACTGAATCTAAATAGAAATGTCAGAAAAGTAGAAGCCATGAATAATCTACAAACATTACATGTTTCTGTCTTTTATGATCTGAGATACTTGTAAAACAACAATCATATAAAATGCAAATGCCGCCTTGGTAACCATTTTTGAATAAGATTCATTTTCTTAAAACGAAAATAACATCTCTGAATTTTTAATATTTTCCTTCTGGGTAATCAAACATTCATTTTTCAATAATTAATCATTTCACTTTGCCTGCGTTATTTTCCTATGCATAGCCGAAAATGATGAGTTTTTGTGTTTTTGTAAAATGTCAAAATATTGAAACTTTGCCGTGAAATTTGAAAGATTATTACAGTTTTTCGACCATATTTTAATGACACAACTTTAAGATCAAGGTACCTAATTTTACAATTTGGATAAAAATTGAACAATTTAAAGGATTTACCTGAGTAAATTGTACCTGAAAGTAGATCAATGGCAACGGATAGTTGTATACAAAAACAAATGTCATTTTAACTATCAGGGTGTCAAACTTGGCTTAGACTCTTAAAATCATGAAAATCTGAGATGGCAGTTTTTCGGCCACTTTGGTCTTTACAGAGAATGACTCTTAAGATTTCACAATAACTCTCATTTTTTAAAAAAAATCTCATTACTACATTCATGTACATGACAAATATGGATAATGACCATAACCCTATACACAGCATAAAACACCCATCGCTTCAATTCGGTAAAATTGTCACATCCGGTTACTTCCATTTTGGAAGATATGAAGTATAATCTTTGGTTGGACGATACAAATGGTCTATGACAGAATCTTGAAAGTGTGACATCATAGTGTATGACGAGTTCCCCATATCTACCGTAGAACTTCCTCAGCGCCAATGTTAGTCGATCACAAACGTATTCCTGACTGAGAAACTTATCTGAAAGTCGCCTAGCTCTCAGAAAAAATGCATATTTGGTACATGCTCCCGTTAAGCGTATCAACAGAGATATGAACACGCCATAAGCAGGCGATGAAGGGATGTTGCTACTCAGAAAAGGAAAGTTTGTGATGCTAAAATTGAAGTCGTCCCGTTTGTCAAAGAATGAGGTGTTCATGTGGCCATTGGTGTAGTAGGACAACATCATGTCCAAATAGGATGCTAAATTATGTGTCTCTGTAGTTTTCTTGACTTTAAGCTCCGAAGGATAGATACTGCTCAGTTAATCCGCGAATTTTGGAGTATTGATGGACAACACATCGGCTATGTATATGTAAGTGAAGTCGAAGTCAGAACCTAAGTATCATTTCCCTTCAGATACCAAAGACTGAATAAATTCGGCTTCGTACGAGTAAAGAAAAATGTCGGCACAATTGGTCCCCATTGGAATTCCGACAATTTGCTGGATGAGCTTTCCTCCAAACACAACAAAAATGTTGTCGATCAGGAAGATTAACATTTGTATAATATCTGTTTCAGTGTACTTATTATCAGAATCGGGCTCTTCTTTTACAAAGTAGGTTTTGTCATAGTAATAACAATAAATTTGTATTTGCGATTGCCTTTCTTACTTGTAAACTCATAACTTATAATTCTTGCGAGTCTTTCATTCAATATAGAATGTGGGATTGTAGTGTATAGTGTCGAAAAATCAAATGCTTTACTCGAATGGACTCTACTAAAATTAGTGGATTTCAGATATTCTAAAAGTTCCTTCGAATTCTTTAAAATCCACATCTGGTTGATTCCCTTACCGGAATATACTGTCGAACAATATTTTCGAGGTCCAGATTTTGATTTCAGATAAAACTTTGGTGAATAAGATCGATACAGATTTGGTAGAACAATTTGAGGAACCAGCGATGAAACGTTGTTTGTACGGATTCTGGTGCATTTTTTAAAAGTATTCAGTATAAGTATGGTAAATCTTAATCTAAATTGTTTGTGTTGAAGCCAAAGGAAGCGAGAGTTAATTTGTGGTTATCTATTATTTCAGAGGCAGAATGGTTTATTGGGGTGAAAGTGGGATTTCCAAGTGTCGAATTGAAACCCAACTCTTTAACAAGATTGTCGCACTAGGTACTTTTTGCAAGTAAATATGTAATTATTTGAGGCTTTGTCTGCTGGTGTGATGACATAATGTTCTTCGGGGAAGGTACATGTAAGCTCTGTGATAACCTCAGGGTCTTTAAAGATAGACTCGAATCTGGTGTTCACAGTTGATTTTAATCGGTAAATTCTAGATAAAAGTAACCTCTGATGGATTTTGAAAGGGTGTCGATCTATACATCCTCTTTCTTTGCCCAACGTCTTGCATATTCCTCACAAGAGTCCATGATAATTTTGAAATTTTGGTTCCATGTAAAGGAGTAACTTTCTCTGTATTTGGGACTTTTTTAACAATTCTCTCAACTTGTTGTTTTTGACTATACTAAGGTCACCAGTAATAACGTGTCCACTTAGAGAGTAGTTGAAATCCGAAGAAGAGCATTCGCAATGGATGTAGTGAGGGATTACTTAAATCAATGCACTGCCGGAATCGTTTGTAATTGTAAATTTTAGACACAACTGTTGGTGTGTAGATAAAGGAAATACAAGGAGTTTCTTTTCTTCTGAAATATGGTGGATTTTTTCCTGTGATAGTTTTGTTATTCAACATTTGACCAAGATTCAATTTATCAATACCTTTGCTTGCAAATCTTACTTTAATGAAAGGGCGGTTTGTTTTCTCTTTTGATTTATCTGATCTAACTGCTTGAAATAAACGAAAGGTAGAAATGTCCATTATTATTCCTTGTAGTCTGTATTCTGGGGAACGTGTATCGGTAAATGTGAGGTCCTTAGTATATTCGTAGATTTCATGTAACTTTCGTAAAGGAACAGAGTATAATTTTGTACGTATACGATGCAGGCCTAGAGGCTCATTCAAAAATGGAACAAAGTCATCGAAGGAGAAATGTACTATCATATATATTGAAATACATGTCTTATCGTTATGATTTAGTACATCGTATGCGCCATACAGCAAAGAGTTGCATTATCAGTAATGATCGACGCCAAATGAGAAGAAATCAAAATAGTGAATACTAGTATATGACGAAATTTTTATATATGTGCCAAAGAGCCAGCTTATGACAAAGCTTTGCAACGAGGGAGGTACCCATCAAATTCAGATAAAAAATCATGTTTCAGGAAATATACATATAATTCAAATTAGTGCAAAAGCACGGTAAAACATATTTCATGCTCATTCGTTTCATATATTCATGTTTTATCACTATCTTATTCATGCTGAGAGCAAATAGGCTCGCCAGTAAACTGCTTGTTCAAGGTTATTAGGGAGAACGCTACATAGCATATAAAGTGTTTAACGTCTTTAAACCCAATAGCTTCATTTTAGAGTAGATAAATTTACATCATGGACCAGACATGCACGTTTCGGGTATTAACCCTTGTCAGTGATCCTCAATCTTAATAATGTAATATTGCCAAAATCTGTTTAAACTATGTCCTTAATATACCAAGAGACGTAGCAAGATGGCTGGGATATGATGCTTCAGAACCCATATTTGCGAAGGATAGTCAAGAACCTTCGTGAGCGCTACCTTCTAGCTGACAGTCCTTTGACTATTTGGACATTTAGTTGAGTGCCTTATGTAAAAAAATAAATTGCCGTGGGAATTTTATGATTAAAGCAAACCACTATGATAAACATATTAACTATGGAATAGTATCACAGAAAAAGTTTGATATACCTCTGATATATGTGGCAGTTGCAATATTTTGGGGGTAAAACATCCTTTTCTGCGCAAAAATCACGAAAAACTGGAAATAATTGATAACTTTTCCATAAAATATGATTAGAAAAATTAAAAGATGTAAATGTACTTTATTTCTTATGTTCTTTCGGATAAAATGAGTTTCAAATTAGAATTCCTACATCAAATGTGTTTTTTTTTTTTGTGCAAAAACCCCTTTTCTAGACTAAATGATGAAAAATTGGAAATGATTCATATTTAAAGTATTAACTAATTTAAAAAATTAAAAGATGTTCACATATTTTTCTTATGAATTAGTTTTTTATTCAAATTCATATATCAAATGTGTTTTTTTTTTTTTGGGGGGGGGGGGGGCAGAAATTTTTTTTTTCTAGGCCAAAATCATGAAAAACTGGAAATAAATTTATAGCTAGTACTTTTACATAAAAATTGATCACAAAAATTAAAAGATGCTTATGTTCTTAATTCCTTATGATCTTTCAATTGAAATGAGTTTTCAATTCAAATTACTACTTCAGATGTATTTTGTGCGCAAAAATCCCTTTTCCATGCAAAAATAATAAAGAACTCGAAAAGTTTTGCATGAAAAAAATTGATAACAGAAATTGAAAGATGTAAAAGTACTTAATTTCTGATGTTATTTCGAATTAAATGAGTTTCATATTCGAATTCCAATATCAAATGTGGTTTTGTGGCGAAAAGCCTATTCTGAAATGCCTAGGCTGAAAAAAAAAAGCCTAGGCTGAATTTCCTAGGCTGAAATCATGAAAAATCAGAAGAAATAATACATATTTTTAACTGATTTCAAAAATTAAAAGGTGTTCATACATTCAATTTCTGATGTTCTTTCACATGAAATGAGTTTTCAATTTAAATTCTTATAATGGGTGTTTTTTGGGGGAGCAAATACGCTTTTCTAGGCCAAAAGAATCCTGAAAAACTGGAAATGATTTATAACTTGTGCATGAAAAATAATAACAAAATTAAAAGATGTTAATGTATTTAATTTCTTATGTTTTTTTCAAATGAAGTTTGCATTATATTCGTACCAAATAATACTCTGTTACTTTACGGAAGTTACACGAAATTTACAAACACACAAAGGACCTCACTTTTACCGATACACGTTCCCCAGAATACAGACTACAAGGAGTCATCCTGGACATTTCTACTTTTCGTATATTTCAAGCAGTTAGATCAGGTAAATCAGAGGAGAAAACAACCCGTCCTTTCATTAAACTAAGATTTGCAAACAAAGATATTGATAAATTAAATCTTGGTCAAATTTTAAATCACAAAACTCTCACAGAAAAAAATCCCACCATATTTCAAAAGAAAAGAAACTCCTTGTATTTCCTATAGCTACACACCAACAGTTGCATCTAAAATTTACAATTACAAGCGATTCTTGCAGTGCATTGATTTAAGTAATCCCTCACTACATCCACTTCCTTGCGAATGTTCGTCATCGGATTTCAACTCCTTGTGGACACGTTATTACTGGTGACCTTAGTATAGTCAAGAACGAAAAGTTGAGATAATTGTTTAAAAGGGTCCCAAATACAGAGAGAGTTTGTCCTTTACATGGAACCAAAATGTCTAAATTATCGTGGTCTCTTGTATGGAATATGCAAGACGTTGGGCAAAGAAAGAGGATGTACAGCTCGACCCCCTTTCCGAATAGATAAAATCCATCAGATGGTTACTGTGCGTTGACGTTCCTTGTCCCTTACGCGTCTCTTTCTGTGCATGTCTGCTTTGTGTTTTTGCATTGGGTGTTTTGGGGTTTTGCTTTGGGTGCTACAACCTGGTGTTGTTGGAGATCCCCTCCTTTGTTTTATCTAGAATTAACCGATTAAAATCAACTGTGAACATCAGATTCGAGTCTATATTTAAAGACCCTGATGTTATCACAGAGCTTACCTTCCTCCAAGAACATTATGTCATCACACCAGCGGACAAAACCTCAAATGATTACACATTTACTTGCAAAAAGTACTATTTTGACAGTCTAGTTAAAGAGTTGGGTTTAAATTCGACACCTGGAAATCCCACTTACACCCCAACAAACATTTCTGCCTCTGAAATAATAGATAACCACAAATCAGCTCTTGTTTCCTTTGGCTTCGACACTAACAATTTAGATTTAGATTTGCCATACATATACTGCATACCTAAAATGCATAAGAATCCGTACAAACTACGTTTCATAGCTGGTTCCTCAAAATGTTCTACCAAATCTGTATCGATCTTACTCACCAAAGTTATATCTGAAATCAAATCTGGGCTTCAAAAATATTGTTCGACAGTATATTCTCGCAGTGGTTTCAACTAGATGTGGATTTTAAAGAATTCGAAGGAACTTTTAGAACATCTGAAATCCACTCATTTTAGTAGAGTCCATTCGATCAAAGCCTTTGATTTTTCGACACTTTACACTACAATTCTACATTTTAAATTGAAAGAGAGACTCGCAAAAAATATAAGTAATGCTTTCACAAGTAAGAACGGTAATCGCAAATACAAATTTATTGTTGTTAACTATGACAAGACCTACTTTGTAAAAGAAAAGTCCGATTCTGATAATAAGTACACTGAAACTAATATTATTCAGATGTTAAACTTTCTGATCGACAACATTTTTGTTATGTCTGGAGAAAAGGAATTCCAATGGGGCCAATTGTGCCCCACTACTTGCCGATATTTTCCTTTACTCGTACGAAGCTGAATTCATTCAATCTTTGGTCTCTGAAGGGAAAAGATACTTAGCTTCTGACTTCAACTTCACTTACAGATACATAGACGATGTGTTGTCCATCAATAATCCAAATTTCGCGGATTACCTGAGCAGTATCTATCCTTCGGAGCTTGAAGTCAAAGAAACTACAGAGACAAATAATTCAGCATCCTATTTGGACATAATGTTGTCCTACGACACTGATGGTCACATGAACACCTCACTCTATGACAAACGTGACTACTTCAATTTCAGCATTACAACTTTCCTTTTCTGAGTAGCAATATCCCTTCATCGCCTGCTTATGGCTTGTTCATATCTCATTTGATACGCTATGCCAGAGCAAGTACAAATGTACCAAATATACGGATTTTGTTCTGAGAGCTAGGCGTCTTTCAGATAAGATTCTCAGTCAGGGATATGTTTGTGACCGACTAACATCGTCACTGAGGAAGTTCGATATGGGGAACTCCTCATACACTATGATGTCCCACTCTCCAGAATGGTTGATGATGTACACGTCTTCAAATTGAATAGCATCATTTTTAAAAGAACAGAAAAATTGGCAACGTGGACCAGACATGCACGTTTCGGGTACTTTACCCTCATTGGTGGTCCTAAATCTAAACAATGTAATATGCCAAAAAAGTATGAAAGTTACTATGTCGAAAAAGTGTACCGAAAGACGTAGCAGGATGGATGGGATGTGATGCTACAGGACCCACTTTTTAGAAATTTCAAGAAATTTTGATAACAGAAATTTAGACTGCGTTGAAGAAATGATCAACCGAAATTGATCGAACTTGGCTACATGTGCTCTCGGGGACTCCTGGTCCACCAGCAGTGACACTCACCAAGTGGTATAAATGTAAACGTCTTCAAATTGAATAGCATCATATTCTGTCATAGACCATTTGAACCATCTAACCAAAGATTGTACTCTATGTCTTCCGAAATGGAAGTTACCGGATGTGACAGTTCTACCGAATTGAAGCGGCGGGTGTTTCATGCAAGCAGGAGATGCTTACTCTTCCTGGACACCTGGTCTTACTCTCATATCGGGAGTCCGCTTCTTTTCATTTAGTGGAGGTTTTTGTTTGTTTGCTTTGGTTTCTATTTTGTCTTGGTTTTGTATGCCTTCGGTTTCTGATTTTCTGAATTATCGATTTTGTGCTATATACTGGGATATGGTCATTATCCATATTTGTCATTTCAAAAATCTATTTTCTATGTAAAAATCACGAAAAACTGGAGATAATGTATCCATTTTGAATAAAAAACGCGATAACCGAAATTAAAAGATGTAAATGCACTTAATTTCCTATGTTAAGTCGGAAGTTATGAGTTTCAAATTCGACTACGGATGTCAAATGTGGGGGGGGGGGGGGTTGGGGGGGGAGACATTTCCTATGCAAAATTTATGAAAAACTCGAAATAATCTATACATTTTGCATAGAAAATGATAACAGAAGTTTAAAGATGTAAATGTACTTAATTTTTTTATGCTCTGTTGCATGAAATGAGTTTCAAGTTCGAATCCCTGTAAAAAATTGGGAGGGGTTGGACGGGGTAGCTCTTTACTATTCAAAATTCATGAAAAATTGAAAATAATTGATAACTTTTGTATCATATGACCTGATCTCAAAAATTAAAAGATGGTTATATATTTGATTTCTGATGCTGTTTTTAATGAAATTAATTACCAATTCAAATTCCTCTATCAAATGTGTTGGGGGAGGGGGGGAATTCTAGGCAGAAATCATGAAAAAATGGAAATAATTCATTACTTTTGCATTAAACTTACATATAAAATTAGAAGATGTGAATTTACCTAATTTCTTAGGTTCTTATCAGTGAAATGAGTTTCTATTTTTAATTCTTATATCAAATATGTTTTTCGGGGGGGGGGATTCCTTCTGGGCAAACATTATGAAATCACTTGAGATAATGTTTGACTTTTATTTAAAACTTAATATCAATTCTCTATATGGACCAAAATATTTTGGAAATAGCATATCATGGAATTTTATGATTTTCTTTACAAATTGTATGTTTAATGCCCTGGATACAAAAATAACTATTCTTTTAAAATAAATATTCCGGTTGGCATAGAAACGGGGTCTGTCTATTTATAGCACTAAAATATGGTCAAATTAGTCATCTTTATTATTATGTTGCCATGGAAATCATTGTCAGAGTTCATTGGTATTAACAACTCATCATCTTTTTTCATCAACTTATAAACCTCTTTTTTTCGAAAAATTAGCAATTTTTTTTAAACTTCTTTTAATTAGCCGAATCCTATCAAATCAAAGTCCGTCAAAAATGCCATAAAATAAGGGCAACATTAAGGCCTATTTTTGTCCAATTTTTTCCATTTTTAAGAAAAATTAACACAAAATGTCAGGCTGATACATGTAACACCATCACTGTTGTCAGAACGAAATAGATTTCATGTGACAAATATAATCACTGAAAAAAAAATATGTGGGACCTTGTTTTGTTTTCCTACATTTCGAGGTCAAAAATGGTTGCCATAGCAATTTTTCATCTGACACATGATAACTTTATCTTTTCAAATTGAATTTTAGCATGGTTTAAATAACTTATATTGATTAAGCTTTATGTAGGGACAACAAGAAATTATTCTTTATTTGAACACTTCCAAAATTTGTCAAGGTTATTGACTCTAAGTTCAAGGTCAATCAATACATAGGTTCCAATTTCAATAAAATTTGCATTTTTGTTGTTATTTATTGTTACTTAATTTAGGCTTGACTGTCATATATTTGTATATAATACTTATTTCTAAAATTAGGACCGATAGATGGAAAAACATTACAATTTCAGAACATTTCTCCTGAAAAAATAAGCCCCAGACAAAAATCATAATAATCTCAGATTTTTCTATATTGATGTATGAGATACTAGCTACAAATCAAGGATGTCATTGATTTTGAGATTTTTGCAACTTTTGTCAATAAATCGGGGATATAGCCAAAATTACTATGTGTGTGTTTGTTTTTTTCATTATCACATGATTTTTGAGTAAATGTCTCATATTTTTGAAAAATCACAGAATTTTGCCAAATTTTGTGAATTGCATTCAAGATGACCTTGACAAGGGTCATGTGACCTTGAAAAAAATAAATATGATTTTTTAATCAATAATGCTCTTTTATATGCACTGATAAAAATGCTTTTAAGATATATAACGGACAGCTAAAAATTACCAGTAAATAACTCTATGTGTAATAGCACTGGACACAATGTCACCATGGTAACCATTTTTTATATCCTTTTGAATAAAATTGTGAAGAGGTCCCACTCAATTTTAACGATTTCTTACACATCGAGGATTAAACTTTAAAGGTAATTGGCAGTAGAAATCAAGTTAGCCTGACATTTCAGATTATTTGTCCTTAAAATTGAGCAAAATCATGTTAAATTAGGAGCTTTTCGGTCTTAAAAAGGGCCTCTTCGAAACAGGTTTTTGCCTACATTTTGAGCATATTGACATAAGAATAGCGGGCAGAAACATACTTCTTGTGTAGTTTTTATACTATGAAAGATATAAAGAGAAAAATTAAGAAAATGTCAGTTGACTATAATAGCTGTTACCATGGAAACGAGCCTGGTGAAAATGCCATGTTACAAGTATTCTACTAATGCGTAAAATTTCAAACATGGTTTCCATGCAACGAAAACTAAATTTGTAAAAAGGACGTTTATGTTTGTCTCAGTACATCATATACACCCTCCATACCAAACATCTCCAAAATTGTAGACATGCTATTTCCATGTGCTATTGGAATTATTTTGGTCCTTCCAGAGAATTGCTATTATTACCAAAAATTAAAAGGTGCTTATGTACTTTAGTCTTAAAAAATTTCAGTGTTCTTTCGAATGAAATGAGTTTTGAATTCTAATTTCTATGTTTAATCAACAATGCTGGCTCTCAAACCCTTTATTGAGACTGGGGCCGAGGCCTTTGAAAGAAGAAGGTACATTAAGACCCCATATCGGCCCTGTGTCCAGAGAAATTCAAATCGTGAAAATTGATCATCTGTGTTTATTTTATTTATCTACAAGATCAGTTACATATATACATAAAAAGCGCTTTTCATCTTGATCACCCCTACGAAATTATAGCTCATCAAACCAAGGAAGGTTTAACAAATCCGGATTTTTCTCTAGAAATTCACATATATTTTCGAGAATTTCATACAGAGCAAGACTATCTGCTAAAAACAAAAGTAGAAAAATGAATCAATAACCTCCATATCTGTCGATTGAAGGTGAAAAATTAGTAGTAGACGCTCTTGCTCTAGTTGAAAATTAATGATTTGTCTTGCGTAGAATGTATATGGAAAATGCATGGACCACGTCGGCACGGCGTTATGACGTCATTATAATGACGTCATTTGATTGACACCGCAGGTGCATGCACTGGCGTGACATATTTCAATCAGGAATCGGTTTTCTCTTAAATTCGGTTTGCTTTATAAACATTTGTAGTAAAAACCAAAAAAGGCTGAACATTGATATATTTTACTAACATAGTGGGGTTCATCGATCATGTCGCATAATATCTCCGCCGGTAAAATAACTTAAATTTTAGGAGTAAAATAGTAAAAAAAACCGAGCAACTTAACCAGAATTTAGATTCGTTGATTCAAGGATCACGAATCCACTATAACTGAAAGGGATGTAAGAAAATTCTATAGGCATGATCAACCCGACAACAATCTCTGAAGACGGTCAAGATCATGGGCGGATCCAGGATTTTATTTCAGGATTGGTCCGTAAGTCCGAATTTTTCTGAATAGGAAAAAAAGGGGGGGTTACACACCAGACAATAAAGTTTTTGATTAACTGTACTTTCTATTTTTCATTACATGTATAAATAAAACAGATGACCGGCGGGCTAAAAAGCGAGCAAAAAGCTTAAATTCTTGAATTTTCACATCATAGTATTAAAACCTTGAATTTTCACATCATTGTACTCGATGAATGATATGTTAATACAAAAAAATACAAAAAATGGCGGCCGCGAGCGATAGCGAGACGTTGAATTGTTTTTTTTTTTTTAGATCAAGTCCTCTACTCGTGTCTTTTTCAGTTTCATTACTCCTAGTGCCCCTGGTTTTTTTTACCAAAGTGAAATGTATATATGGACTTTTGAGGAAAGCGCAGCCTCTATTGAAAAAAAAACGTGTGTGCCGTGATTAAAAGGTTTCCGAATCCCTCTCTCCCCACCCCACCACCATCGAAATCACCAACGTTTTCCGCTTTTAAAGTATGAAATAGCATATCGATTTTATATAAAAAAAAAACATGCCATCGATTAGATACAAATGTAAAACAATTACAAACTGTTCATTTAGTGAACCATGTGCATTTCTGGGTGTTTAAGTGAAAGAAACACAAAACCAAACCAAACCAAATACACACTGTTTTGGAAAAGTACATCACCCTGATATACATTAGTTATTATGTATATAAAATTATTAAATCAGTAAATGGAATTGAACAGTATAGCCATGAGAAAAATAGTCTGCGTTTGTCTTTTGGTAGATTTCTCGCAATCTTGTGACTTCTCGTAAATAAATCAATAAATCGAATTTACTCACAGGGGCAAGAGTACACAGAGTTCAAAATAAATCCCCCCCCCTTATAATACATAAACAAAAATGTTTATGTATTATAAGGGGGGGGGGTTAGTATTTATATTTACTCCCTGTGTACTGTAGCCCCTGTTATTCATCGTGATTTTATCGAATTCTTCCAGTGGCGCCATCTATCACAGTTTCTTGCAACGGCTGTGATAACTGTATACGCATGATTTATTCTATTTATTTGTTTCATTTTATATTTTATTCGTATATTCCTAATTCATTAATTGCAGCTAGATATAAAATATACATATATTAAACTAACTAAGGTTCATTTTAAATTAATGCTTATTGACGTATTTAGATGGGCGTCTTGGCGCCACCACCAAAAAACAAAAAACAAAACAAAACAGAACAAAACATAACAAACAAAAAAATCGGTTAGTAAGGTACATTCGCATTAGGTGGGCTTATACTTGAGTTTTGATGTCGAACGTTCGGAAAATTATACTCTCGCTCCCGGCCGCTCGCCATGCAACTGTTCGTTGTTTGCATATCAAATTGCTAAAAAAGAAACTCCGGCTTTTTCTGATAATCATACTAAGTAAGTCAACATACCCTTACAGCAAGGGGTGTGTAACCCTCCGTCCCCCCCTAAAAATCGCTGGCTTACTTTGCTCATCAGGTAATTCTCGATCATAAAATATAGCTTTTCATAACAATCCAATAACCATGATACAAATTTCAAATGGCTATTTCAATACTGTCTTCTGGTCTTCATCAAGCAAAACGGTCAATCGCCGCAAGATAATTTTCCGTCCCCCTTCAGGAACACCCTGGACCCCTTCGACAGGGACTCTAGTCGCTCTCCCAGACTCATTGACTTTCTGATATTCACTACATCCCCCATCTCAAATTTAAGCGGTAATATCTTTGTCTTTTCGTTCGTTTGAATGACTGTACTATTTGCACGGATATGATTTTAAAAAACATCGTAATTCCCTTAAATTCTAGAATCAGTTATAGCATTAAAATGAGACAGTCTCCGAGAATAACCCAGAAGCTAAAAGACGACGTACAATACTTTATCCATCGCAGATTTTCGAGGATTCATGTAATCGTTATTGCAAAACCTTGAGCAAAACAATCATTATGAATAATGTAAGAATACAGCAATTTGTTATCTGACATCGTTATATCACGACATGATCATAACGTCACATGACGTCAAAGTCAGTGAAACAGAAAGCTTACCTACGTGTTTTCAAATTGCTATAAAATCGCAACGGAATATCCGATTCTCAAAATGTAAACTGATTTACATTCTGTAAATCTTTTATTTTCATTGTTCAATGTTTGCTTCATTTCTCAGATAGGGCCGATTTTGGCCCATAATGTACCTTCTCCTTGGGGGAAATTATAAATTAATTTGAATGTTTTTTCGCTTGAAATACATGTATAGCACTTTTACCCCCTTGTGGATCTTCCAAATATTATTTTCTATGAGGTGTACACTTGGGAAAATTGGTCCATAAATTTGGAAATTGTCGATACTGAAATAAGTGATTGTTCTATTGTAAAATTTCAGTGCATCATAAGAGCATTTCAATAAGTAATGTCTCATCGGTATATAAAAATAAAAAATGTATAAAATTTAGTCTCAAAATAGATACTATATTGCATTGGAAATTTGGCCAAATATTGGGCCTAAATTAGGCTGATCAAGAGTCCTGATCAATACACATGTGTTTAGAGTAAAAATAATGTCCAATAATTGAATTTTCACTAAAATCTACATTTAATTTTCCTGTAAACATATTATGTTTTCATTAAACATAGAAATTACGATTCAAAATTCATTTGTAAAGAACAATGAAGTCATGTATATATATTTTGTGTAAACATCTTTCAATTTATCAAATCAGGTTTTAATTAATTGGCATATATTATCTCCATTTTTCTATGGGTTTTATGTTTTGCTTGGATCTCATTCAAAAGAACATCATAAATTAAGTATAAAACCATCTTTAAATTTTTGAAATCAGATCACATGCTAAAATTGTAAATTATTCCATTTCTTCAGATTTTTTGTCCAGATAAAAAGGGCTTTTTGTCGCACAAAAAGAAAACATATTATTTGATATAGTAATATGAATTTGAAACTCATTTCATCCGACAGAAAATAAGAAATTAAGGACATTTGTATCTTTTAATTTTTGTTATCGTTTTTTCTGCAAACGTTTTATATTATTTCCAGTTTTTTATTATGTTTACATAGAAAATGGATTTTTGCCCCAAAAAACATATTGATAAAGGAATTCGAATTGGATACTCATTTCGCTTGAAAGAACATAAGAATTAAGTACATTAACAGCTTTTAATTCTTGTTATAATTTTGTATACAAAAGTTATACATATTTTCATTTTGTCATGATTTTGGCCTAGAAAAGGGCATCCCCCCCACACATTTGATGTAAAAATTTGAATTGAAACTCATTTCATGTGAAGGAACATAGTAAATTGAATTTATAAACATCTTTCAATTTCTTAAATCAGTTGCTAAAATTATATATTATTTCAATTTTTTCATAATTTTAGCCTTAAAAGGGCTCTTTCGCCCCAAAACCACATTTGATATAGGAATTCGAATTTGAATTTCCTTAAAAAAAGTATCAGAAATGAAATATCTAAACATCTTTTAATTTCGAAATTAGTTCAATAGAAGTATTAAAAAATGTTAAACGTCTTCAAATTCAATAGCATCGAGGCAGTCGATGGTAGGACGACGAACGGATGGCACACTTGAACTTTGATCAGGTGAGGTAAAAGAATGAAACACCTTTGAATTGCTGTAAATGAGGGATTTTAAAATTCTTTGTAGTGTAAACTTCATCACATCATGAATCGTCTATTTAATCATATAGCTATCTTTAATTTCTCAACCTTATCGAAACCAAAGGCATTCCTACTAAAATTGCTTTTATACATGTATTATACTTTTTGTATGTATTTATTCTTATATCAAGAGTACATTAAACTCAATACGCTCAAATAAATATCATGAATAAAAAAAAAACGAACGAAAGATCATGAGGTTAAAGCATTTTTATAACATAAAAAATAACGACAAATTAAAGCGTAACACTTACCCGTAGAACCATAATAGGGATGTTTCGCATTTCTGTTGTACCAATTAACTTTGTTTGGTTCATCGGGTGGTATCGCAACCACTTGTGAACTATTGAATTTTTCAAACATAGACCAGAGTTCTTCAATTGGGCGGAAAAATAACATGTCCGTGTCCAAGTAAATAACAGAATCAACATCAGGCAGTAATCTCTACAAAAATAAAAAAAATTGTATCAGCGAAATATCTAGAGTTTTCACGCTTTGGAATGTAATGCCTAATGTTCTCAATATCAATAGATTTGTAGTGTTCCTCAAGTTTATCTATCAATGCAATTCTTCCAGTTAAAACTAGGAAACTGAACGTGTGGCTTATTTCAGAAGCTGGAAAGCACACAGGTATTTGCGTCCTTTATTCGGAATATATAGATACCATTCGATGTGTATATTCTGTTGCTTTGTTCTAACTTCGGATGCGTTCATTGGACCCTTTCATAATTAAACTTAAGCTGTGTAGTGACATCGTCATCTTTTTCAAAGACTGAAGTTCAGCATCATTAATGATCGTTAAGTACAGGTCCACGTAAGGATCAGGCAGTTGAAAAACTTTAATTTTTGAAATTTTTTTTTCTCTAGAAATGTGTTCAGATCAGCGTTCATGTGAATTTTCCTCATACTTGGATTGTGAAGAAAGTTATAGGGCTAGCAAATGTGGTGGAATTATATAGAGAAATTTTCTCGTCGTTTTTCCCTTCATAATGCTTTATACATTATGACGTGAATATCTTGCTTCATCGTCGCTACCATGAGAAATGAATATCATATATTTGATTTATACCACATATATGTCTTAAAACAGAAAAAGTTTTGCAAAAAATTGATGTATCACCCCTGCCTAATTCTTACGTGTACCTATACTTAAACATTGAACAGGTTATTTGTCCGAGGAAAATTAATGCTTCCAATGACGTGCATAATAATGTATACCTTATCTTCAGATATGTCATTCGAGATGTCTCTTATCTGAAATGTTTTAAGACAATCTGGACAAAATCGTGGTTTTAAGGTGGCACTTAACCCAAAGTCAAATAACATTTTATAACCATTTCCCCATTGATTACTACCAATTGTCAATATTGAAATATCAATTTTATTAGACACGTGTTTCGGATATTGAATCCCCGACATTAGTACTTCATGGTTTTAAAACAGTTTAAATAAAGCCAAAATGAATATCTTGCTTCACCGTCTCTACCATGAGAAATGAATACCATATCACTGGCGAGGGTTGAGTATCCGAAACGTGCATGTCTGGTTCATGCTGCAAAATTATCCGTTTATAAATGATGCTATTGAATTTGAAGACGTTTAACATTTTCCTGGCGCCATATCGATATTGACTTATAATTTCCCCTTGCCAAAATGAGCGGCTCCAAATTTTGTGTACAGTTTATTCAGAAGCGTATTTAAGTGAAAAATATGGCCAAGTTATATATCATGTTGTATATCAAAATGTTAGTTGGAATCAGAGGAAGACATACATATTATGTACAAGTTCAGATTTGGAATTCAAAAATAAGGTTAATCACATGAATTTTGCCCTTAAATCTGTAGATTTTATGGAATCTTTTGTAGCCAAAAACAAATCAGTTTAGACAATGAAACATGGTATAAAGCCTATGCTCACGCAGCAACAACATCAAAATATCTAAGTCCCAAAACTCCATAATGACAAATCAGATGAACTTGAAATTCGAAAGGTGGCTTGCTCTCTATAGTTTATTCACGATGTAGAAATAGCATGAAAATCTGTTGACACGTATTCAAGTTATTGCGTTCCATGTGCTTATATTTTGCCCTTAGCTTTAAAACATGTATCTCCATATGGGGTCCCATAACACATAATTTCTCGATTATGCGGCCGAAAAAACCAAATAGACTTTATTTATGTCAAAGAACATCTTTTCTTCTTGGAGTATACAAATTAACAAAATATTTCAACCAAAAATAGATTTTTAAAGAATTTTTTAACTACATGTATTTAAGTATATTTTCACAGTATTTTAAAATTCTAAATCCCATAACTCCGTAACGACAAATCAGATTAATTTGAAACTCGAAAGGCAGCTTCCTCATTAAAGTCCGAATACAATTAAGAAATATCATGAAAACCTGTCGACTCGTATTCAAGTTATTGCGTTCCATGTGCCTATTTTGCCCTTAGCTTAACATGTGTCTGCAAATCCCCCCCCCTTAAACATAATTTATCAATTATGTGACAAAATCTTTAAAACCCGTTATATTTGTCAAAGACCATCCTTAATTTCTACTTGAAGTATACAAAAGGGATAAGGTCATGAAGCCCGATATTGGCCCTAACTTTGAACATTGTATCTCATAGAATTTTTAATTGTGATTTGACATTTTGAAATGTTATCTACTGATTCACGGATCTATCTTTTGTAAACATTGCATTTATCAATAGCTTTCAGCCCTTTGAAGACACCAAAATAGGTCATATTCCGCAAAATTGATGCAAAAACAACATATTTCTATTAAATTAGGAATGGCTGCATGCATTAACTGAGATTAAAAATTTATATTTGAAATATTAACATTATATCCTTGTCATAAATGTTTTACTTCAGTTAAAGCATGCGGCCACATTGAATTATTTCACAAAAGACAAATTCCCAGCAGTTTTCCGTTATATTTTGTGAACAACGTCAAAACGACGTCATTTCAGGACGTCATTACAGCTATATGGCAGTTTGTTCGGTGGTATTTTTCTTTTCGTTAAACATTCGTATATTTTCATGAGAGGTATCAAGTATCCCTCATGAAATTTATTTCTAGTGAGAAAATCGAGGGCCAATTTAGGGGTCCCGAGGCCTACCCCTTTCAAAACATTTCAATTAAAATAGAATTTTAAAGAATTTCTAACTATTTTAATATATTTTCGCTGTATATAAAAGGCCCATAACTCCGTAATAACAAATCGGATGAAACTGAAAATCGAAAGGCGGCTTCCTCTTCACAGTCTCATTACGATGTACAAATATCATGAAAAGCCGTTGAGGCATATTGAAACTATTCCATTAGCGGACGGACAGACAGACAGACAGACGGACCGCGCCATATCATAATACTTCCCGTGAAATGACGGGTGTATAAAAAAGGACATGCCAATGTGTATTTCTTCATTGAAGGAATAATAACGGTATTGCTTGTATATATGTATCTACACTTGTAACAATGACAAATTTTGATAATGACCTCATCAACACCTGTAACAAGTCTACTTTCACTTTCACAGAAAATATGTGTACTTTTGTAGATAAGTCCAATGTGACTTAGCTATGCATTTTGATAGAGATGCAGCATTTACATGCCTTCATTGTTGTATGAATAATTATTTGACTAAAATAGAATCGGTTTGATCTCTAGATGTCTAGGCAAACTTCAGGATATGTTCTTCTAGTTTTGAGAAGCATAGGAACATATTCTTTGCTCAAGTGTGTTCTTCATATTGTCACAGACATTTTCATATACAATGTGAGACATAACTTTGTAGTAGGGTTTAAATAGGGATATTGTCCTATGACATATTAAAATTAAAGCTTTAAACATGCATTAATGACGATTTTAATATGTGATAGGACAATATGAATTTGGGTTGAGCTCCACCTAAAGGACAGTCAGTATTTTATCAACACTACAAACCGGAAAGAAAACTCGTGTGATAGAACACGGCTTTGTTTCCTCAGCAAATTCATTTCTGGCAACGACTCCCGGATATGACACAAACATCATTTTGAAAGCAAAATTGTCTGTATATTTTTTCTTAAGGTACCATAACTGTAAAAGAAAACAAATATTTCATTTTCAATGTGACGGAGTTAATAAAAAAGATAATATGAAATTATATCGATATAAATTTTGTTTTCATAAAGGAACTGAAATAATTTTATGCAAAAAAGTGTACGCAAAATTACGATCACCTGTCTCGCGAAGATGTTAAAAATAAAGCCTAGAAGTTTTGAAGGACGTGACTCTTTAATTTTAGCGATATATATTGTCACATATTAAAGTTGTAGATCCTGTAATCGTCAAAAAGTGGATAAGATTTAACTTGTAGAACGCAAACTGTATTTTTCTAGCATTACCAAAGTTATTTACTTTCCGTTAATTACAAAATTTAAACAACGAAGCCCTCCAATATAATTTCAAATTATTATTCTTCCAGTGAGTTATTTCTGTGATAGGTTCTACTCTTCCATATTGTGAAAGAGAACGGTTTAGGTGTACACTTTCACCTTTCAAAGTGTGCTCTATCCTCTAATAGTGCACCCCTGTCTCTCCACAGAAGTTTCTTGACAGTATGTAATGCTGTCCTGCTTATATATACAGACATGTCGCTTTCATACAAGATATTTAATTAAATTTGTTTGCATACCAAAGCAAATGTTCTTAGATATTTATTTTTACCTTTAAAATTAATGCCAAATTTATGTTTCTATATTTTTACTTGTTAGATTTTGCCTATACTAAACGACCATACGACTATAGATCTCTTACAGTCAAAGAGGGGTATCTCCAGAATATGTTTGTCTGTAACACAGGGATTTTGAAAGGGAGGTTACTCGTGCAATCAATGTTCATAACATATATCTTGAAAACGTTTTCTATGAAGGAAATACCAGGTAAACAAATTTGTTGCTGTACATTATCAGTAACCATTAAAAAAAGTGTTCCCCTGTCTGTATACCAGTAATGATGGTAGAAGAAGGCAAAGACTATCAAAAAGCAGTCTGTGAAAAAAATAAGTGTTTGTCAGACGCAGAATGAAATGAATTAATGGATGTACACTATCAAAAACAGTCAGATAATAATCATAATAGTGTTAGGTTTAGTGTTCACTATGCCGCAATAGTAGTCAGGGTTCTGGCACATAGTGCACGACCCGAAGGGTCGTGCACTATGTGCCAGAACCCTGACTACTATTTCGGCATAATGAACACTAAACCTAACACTATTATATAGATATAAAGATAATTTATTGTAAATATTTCTGGCTCACAATATTTACAACGAAAATGGAAAATTCCGAAGTTACGCATGCGCATTTTCCATGATTACAAATTTTAAATAATAACGACATATATTTTTCAACTTAATATAGAGTAATAAGGGTAGACTATCAAGGATTGTCCTGTATGTAAATAACAAACTTTAAAAAATGTCCAGATTGGTGACTAGAAAGCTTCATGAGATAAAGCTCACCTTTTACGACATGAGTTTATTTATAAATATTGTGTTCGTAAACTTTGTAAATTTGATGGCTATATTGTAAAACACATGAATAAAAGATGCTATGTTTATATACCTGGGACAAGTGAGCGTTTTGTATGTTTGTTTACCCAATAAGACCAAAATGATGAAATTCGATAATTTACTCCATTTTCTAGAAAATATAGGGTATACATTTTAAATCGTCAACATGGAACAGAACTATCTATTTATTTAATAACAAGTGGTTCTTATTGCATGATATGTATAATTTTCTTAGCATTTTTTGTCATCATTTACTAATAACATGGTAGAATTTAAGAAAATATGGTACATGTACTAGTATTTTTTGTCAAATATATGAAACATTACCGTATCATTCATTCTCTTTTCATTTTGTTCATCAACATAGATATAGAGCATCAATCGAGCCCTTGTTAGGAGTAATATTGACTTCAGCATGGTCACTATTTCGCCAGAACGATCTCCACAGACTTGAGTCGCTACTCGAACACTTGGAATGACTGGTTCCCGTGACCTTGAACTTGAGGATCGAAAAAAATCTCAAAAAACGAATGAAAATAAATTAAACCATTTGCATGATTAGTTTTCGTTTTTTTGTATATTCACCGGAAAATATTATTGACGTCATGTATGAAATAATGATGTTTGCTCATTATTCATTCTATAAAGTACAAAATTTTCGATTTTGTCATTTGTTTAAATATATGCATATATCGTGTCATAAAGGAATCCTAAACGATTACTCTGTTACAAATTTGTTGAAATTGTTTAAATTGTATAAAACAGCGCATTTGTTTCAAAGATACCGTGTATGAAATAAAACTGGTCGACGTTCTCTGTGTATGACTGTCAACAAAGACAGCCGAGAAAATATTTCTTTTTTGTTACCTTTTTTATAGAAATATACTCACGTTTGCAGTTTTTAAAAAAAATGACCACTCCTGGCGTGTTTGGCTCTCTTGTATGGTCAGCATATAAAACTATAACCACCATCACCACCACTACCACGGCAATGGTCACTCTCTTATGACTTGATGACATAGCTATTTGACATAAAAAAATTAGGTTTTTCAAAAATTTGTGCAACTAAATGAAGCGAAGTTGATAGATGTTTAACTAGATCCATTTATCGGATTTTGCTTTTCGCTTTAAGGGGTCTTTTTCTGATGCAAAATGTTTTGCCTTTGTAACCTTGAAGTCAATTTTAATATATCTTTTTTTTTAATCAGTGTAATACATTGCTCGTTCATGCAATGAGATACGAAACTGATGAGACTTTTCGTGAATCGTGTACAAGAGAAAAACACAAGTTTTTGGCTGAACTTCCCTATACAGAATTCTATGTATGATGCTCATTTCACGACAAAGTCTTGTTCGTTTCATTTATCGATGTGTATTTCGCTTCGATGTGCTGTTCATTTCAATTGATTTCAAATGCAAATCTATCTATCTACCTATTTTTATCCGTTTATTTATTTTTATTATTTATATATCAATAAATTTATTTACATGGTCCGTTCATCATTTGAGGACATATGCAATTATATTGCCCCCCCCCCTAAAAAAACACACACGCTAACTTATACGATATATAGAAAAAGACTTCGCTTCGCTTTTAGGGCTTTGTCATAATTCATATTATTCTGATATGGTGTTTAACACATCCTCTGCACAGGTCACGGAAGACGAAGTCAGGGTTTAAATGGATCCATTTGAGCCGTTTTACGATTCGAGTAATAAAGCCGTAATGGAACCTTTATGGTGTTTAATTAAGAAATGACTGTCTTACTTTTGGTGTTCATGGGTGTATAATTCTGGTTGGACACGTGCAAATTCCGTGAATCGCGAAGCGATTCTCGGAAAATTTGCACGTGTCCAACCAGAATTATACACCCATGAACACCAAAAGTAAGATAGTCATTACTTATATTTACATTTATTCTAAATATCTGTCATTTTTATTTGCATGCACTTCGCATATTTTGCCTGTTTTAGTGTCAAATGTATTTGAACGCTGGTAAATTCTCCCTACATGCAAAACTTGCACGTGAGCAACCCAAGTTATTGGAGTATAATTCTAGTTGCCTATTGGGCGTTTAACATGGGGAATCTACTAGTAATGTAAATATTATATCCTCTGCACAGGTCACGGAAGACGAAGTCAGGGTTAAAATTGATCCATTTGAGCCGTTTTTCGATTCGAGTAATAAAGTCGTAATGGAACCTTTTTGCTATTGGCCAAGATACCTTTATTAATCTCGAATTGTGTTTGGGTGTATGCTTTTTTATTTGTTTTTTAGAATTAACAGCCATGGTCTTTCATTGTTCAATATACAATTTTGTCCTATGGCGATTCAACTACATTAAACTTTTAAAGCTGACATGTCACTTTCTAACTGAAATGAAAGTATAATCATCAGACGGACGGACGGACATACAGACGGAAAGACCATTTATTTATGTAATAAGAACTACAAGCGTTTTACGTCTCTTCGTCTGAAAAACGGATAATTGACACAAAACGAAACCGTAATTTTAAGACATACAATGTACCAGTAAAACGTGAGGGAAGATCAGCTTTACTGTAGTTTGACTACCCGAGAACAAGATTATGTAATCCCTAATCACCGTAGAGTTAACGTTGTAATAAAAGAAGTGTAACGTAAAATAAATGCAACTGCTCTAATAACCGAACAGATGGAACTCGGAGAGGTTAGTGTAAGATGAGCTCACCATCTTCTCACTAAAGATACATACGAAAGAACAAAAACCTTTAAGTGTACTAAACATAGTCAACTATAACTTCTGAATGTCCTTAAAGCTGAACTAAGTCTAAAAAAACCCAATGACGGGTCATGTGTTGATTTGAACGTTAGTAGTGTAAGAAGCCCCGCTGGTCAGGTAGTATTTCTTGAACGGGCTAATTCCTGTGTTTTGTGTATAGGTAGGGGGACTTCCGTGTTTATTCATAGAATGGGGAAGTCTATGGTGAATTCCTGGGGAATTTCCAATTCGTAATTTAGATATTGGAATGTTCTAGAATATATATCTAGGGAAGTCCCAATTCTATTTTTAGATGTTGTTAGATAAAGTTCTAGATGAAGATGATTTTTAGATGAAGTTCTAGAACTTCATCTATTCGTGGAAGAAAAAAATCTTCTACAACTAGATGAAAGAATTGATAAAGACGACTTGAAAGTTTACAATTTTCATTCAACATTGTACATATTTCAGAAAAAAGTATATGCACTGTCCTGTGGTCTCACATTTCTGTCTCGGCATAGGTGGGCGCCCTCTGTTCGCTCCGTAGATGGGTCTGGGGTTATTTGGTCTGTAGATGGGTCCATAGTTGTTAGATCCGTAGTTGTTTGGTCCCGGATATGTGTTGCATTCCTTTTGTACAGGACAGTCTCTGGCCCAGTGTGCCGTGCCTTGGCACATGTAGCAAATGACGTTCTGCTTCTTGGGCGGCTGAGGACATTCGGTAGCAAAATGTCCCTCCTCATTACAGTTGAAGCAAATGTATGTGGGTTTCTTCTTGGGCGGTTCTTCTTTTTCTTCTGCATTTCTCTTGCTACCCATCAATTCGTGAATGTCGGCTTGCATCTTGGAAATGGATATCTGTACATCTTCCATCATGGTAGTCATGCGCTGACAATTCTCACTGGATGAAAAATTATCTTTACGCGGCCACGTAAAGCTAGCGTAAAGATAGCGTAAAGACCGGAGGATCTTTACGCGGACTTTACATGCCTGCGTAAAGAAGCGTAATGACCTGGATTCTTTAAGTTATCTTTACGCTTTCTGTACGCTTTCTTTACACATACAAACATCTTTGATAATTACGTTTTTGTACACATCTATACTGTTGCCAACCGACAAATAAGATATTATCTTCTAAATAAAAAAAAAAGAAAAAAACAATTATTTTTGAAATGTTTAAATGAGGAGCTATTATCTTTGACAGAAGCTGCTATTACATAATTAAAATTGAAAATGGGGGAGAATTTGTTGAAACTATGATCAAAGAAAACTAATATCCAGTAGTTGCGTTTATTTCAGTATGTGTATTTTACCTTCGGTAGGAAGAGGTTTTTTTTTTCTCTTTCTTTTCGTTTGTTATATTTTAGGTTTCCTTTAAATACTAATGAAAATAAACTTAAATAGGAGAATCAAAGTAAATCTTACAAATATATATTGGAAAGAGTCCTTGTTGACACTTCACCCCTCGCATCTATGTGTGAGGGTGAATTAACAGTCGGAGGGTGTCATTTACCCGGGGAAAAATACAATCGATAACGTACCACGTCACCTGACCATGTTTTCGTAACATAGGGTGATCGTAACTGTTACTGTAACATCTAAACATACGCGTAGATGTACACATGTACGTCCCAGTTTTCTTTTGTACGTTATTTTTTCGATCATTTTTTTAATTATTCATGGCAAAAGGAGTGGCACATGCCCTCCTCAGAATTAAGGAGAAAAAAAAATCGAAAATAAAAAACTATCGGGGGAAAAAACAAGTTATCTATTCTGAAAGCATACAGGTACGTGCTTAAAGTAACTGAATCCCATAGAATAGCAATTTTGAACTGAATTTATTCTTTCCTTTTATGTCGTTTAACTTTATTTATCGTCTTCAAATGGTATCATTTTGATACATACTTATTGGATATTAATAATATTTTTGTATTAGTTTGTAGAGAAAACAAAGACATTAAATGACAAAGCGTAACGGTAGATATGAAAAAGATTCTCACATTAAATCGAAAAAAATTATTTTATTATTTTATTTAAAGTATTGGCAAAAATTGAATAGCGAATCACTGAGTAAATCACGCATATGATATTTTCTGAGACGTTTTTATTTCTCACCCTCACCCTCAACCACTCCCCCTCGCTCCTCAAGTCCTACGTATGAAGGGGAACGATTGAATGTTATCTACATTGATTTTATTTAAAACATCACCAAAGCATCACAATTCCCGTCGGGCTTTTGATTTGGCGAAGATTACCTTTGTATTTTTAGCTTATTCGATATACAAAAGAGAAAAAAATGATATTTGGCCAGAAAATAAGTATACGATTTCATACATTTAAAAAACAGATTTTCGACGTTTGGAATTAAACAGTTCGTCTACAAGGTGGAAATATTGTTTTGATGATAGGTGTGAATGGGGTCCTCTATAAGGTCTTTTTCGTACTAATTAGTTACATGTTATGATGACATGTACCTGATTTACCTGTACAGGTAGAATGCTATTTAAAGAATGTAAACAAATAAAGTTGATTTATTTTCAAATCGATAATAAAAGTATTTATATAGAAAGAAGAATAGAAAGAGAGAAACAAGAATAGATAGAAGAGAAATAATTGAAATAGAGAAAGAATAGAAAGAAAGAAAGAATTTAAAGAATAGAAAGAAATAGGACGGAAAGAGAAAAAACGGAGGAAAAACAGACAGAAAATCTAAAATGACATTTGAAATGCTCGCTTGCGAAGATAATGTAAAAAAAAAAAAAACACGCACACATATGTAAATAAACTATGCACATCTTGAGGAGATGGACAAAACATCATTAGAAAATCGGATACCCCCGCCCCACCCCACCCTCTAGTCAGCTTGATTCGCTTACGCATCTCCCGCGGGTAATCAAAGGCGCGGTCATATCTTGTGATGTGTGGTTGACACGACCGGATGTTTATTCGGCAATGGATATAGAGAAAGTCGATACTTTATTCAATCCATTGGCGGATCTGAGATATTTTTCAGAGCGGGAGGAGGGGTTGAACATTTAGGATTTTTAAAAGGGGAGAGGGCCTTACGCGACTGTTTATAAACAATTTATGTAACATCTAGTTTTGATTTCTTTTTATTCATTTCTTTGTTTCTTGATTTTAAAGAAATTTTGTTAACGTTGTATTTCTAGAATATCAATGATGTAATAAAAATAATAATAAACCGAAAAAAAAAAAACCCAAGAAAAGAAATAATCAAACAAAACAAACCCCCCCCCCGAAAAAAAAGAAACAAACAATAGTAGAATCATTAAAGATAGCCAATGACAGTCTTCTTTTATTGAAATGCATTGAAATATTAAACTTATAATTTTTAGGGAATATTACGTCAAATGGAAGTTTGTTTTTTTTTTTCGTAATTTTTCTGTTTACCTTATTTAAATGGAAAATCCTACACCTAAACAAGAAAACATTATTATGGTTTTTTTATAGGGAGTCCAACCCGACAGAAGGGATCCAGGTTTTGAATTTCAAGATAAAAAGTAAAACAGTTGTTTTATCTGTAAATTCCGCCTTGAATCTAAAAGAAAGGAGGTGATAACCCGACCGATTGACGATACCATATTCGTATACTGTTCAAGTGTTTTGAATTAGGCTATGTACTATATGTATTTACACCCGCCCTAATTAAATGTTGATTTGGGTTGCCTACCCGCGGAGAAATGAAAGAGAGCTTCCATTAATGCAGTATATACCTGTTCTGAACTTGATCCACTATGAATTATCCTAATGGAAGGTTTAACATCAACTTGATAAACTTTGAGTTTTACGGTACATGGTAGCATAATAGCATTTCTATTTTTCACTTTTTTACATAATCCCCGACTATTTAAAATTTGTAACAAAAAATTAAATAAATCAATAAATACATCGATAGATAAAAAAGAATAAATAAACGCATGTTCAAATATATCTTTCTTCTTTCTTATTAATAATTTTCTCAAATGCTACTTTAATCATTTTAAGAAGCGTAAGCGGTGAAGCCGGAGGTAGCTCATTCTGTTTTAACTAACTTCATAATTATGCGGGAATATTTTTTTGTGATTTTATCAATCATTCATTAATTTATTTTTTCCTTCTGATTTAAAAAGAAAATTAACAAAATGTTAAATCGACCTGAAGCTACTCTCGTGCATTTATGTCACATACCGTTCAATATCCGGTGAATTATAATATGGTTAACCCCCACCCGCCAGCGGCGAATTAGCTAGGCTATTTATAAATTACATAAACAAAGGTAATATCGGGTTTAAAAATAGTGATGACCGATATATTGATTTACAAACTCATGAAACTGTGAACCTTTTTAGTACTAGTTAGATTCAATGTGATTACTTAACATATAAGCTTTAGTAACTACCATACATTTGCAAGAGGCGCGGTAGTCAAGTGGGTAAGGTCGTGGACTTCAGATTCCGTGGGTATGGCAGGGAATGGGATCGAATCCTCGCGGGTTTTGTTGATGGTTATTTTTCTTTTTTCGTTTTTTTTTTTTTTTTGGTCAAACAACCATTACAAAATACGTCTTTATTTCTCTCAAATTGTATAAAGTTTAAAGAAAATAAAAGAATAAAATGTAAAAATGACAGAGAGCTGCGTAAAGAATCCAGGTCATTACGCTCCTAAACGCTCGATGTAAAGGTTGCGTAAAGATAGTGTAAATATACGTAAAGCTCGCGTAAAGCTGACTTAAAGGTACCTTTACGCTATCTTTACGCTCTCTTTACATTTCCTTTACACGGAGCGTAAAGATTTACTTTCATCTTGTGTCTATGGATATCGCCAACTTTGTTGTCTGCAGCCTGCTGTACATTGCCGTTTGGCCATTGAAATTCAAAGTTGTTTAAATCAATATCAGCAACTTGTTGAGAAGTCATCTTAGTTGTGTCTCCTATGAAGCACATTTTCTGTGCATTAAGGTGCTGAAGGTGCACATTTAGGGTGCACTTACGTACTGAAGGTGCACATTAAGGGTGCATTTAGGTGCTAAAAGAGCACATTTAGAGTGTACTTAGGTACTAAAAGAGCACATTTAGAGTGCACTAAGGTGCGTAAAAGAGCACATTCAGGGTGCTCTAAGGAGATATGTGTACATTTTGGGTGCTCTTACCTGCTGAAGGTTCATATTTTGGGTGCGCTTATAGTCTTAAAGTGTGTTAAAGGGTGTTGATGGTTCACATATAGGGTGCACTCATGTGCTGGAACAGTACATTTAGGGCGATTTTAGGTGCTCATGTGCATATTCGGGTGTATTTAGGTGCTGGAGAAGTATATTTAGGGTGCACTTACGCGCAAACATGCACAACGTAAGTGTACATACGTGTCAAAGTGCACATTTCAAGTGCACATATGCATACAAAGAGCACAATGTTGGTGCTGGAGGAACACATTTAGTGTACAAAAAGTTCACAAGTGAGGTGCTCTTGGATATTTAAGGTAAGTCATTTCGGAGCCTTTGATAAAACACATTCAATTGCAGATAGCGAGCACAGTCGAAGCGTTCATATTTGCTGCTGGTGCACATTACCAGTGCAAATCTTATCTGTGGAGCATATTTCAGTGTTTGATGAAATAAACACAACACAGATTTTAATTCAAATTGTATTGAACTATTTGTTCAATTTGAACAAGAAACACATGAAAAAAAGTAATATGAATGTAACGTAACATTGAGATAAGTATAAATGAACAAGAACTATGTGCAATGGTTTGACTAACATAATAAGTTAACATAATGCATATGTGGCACAATGGCTTTCAAAAAGTTTTTCTGTGAACAAGGAAGTACCTTCAGCCATATCTAAACCCTTGTATCGATAAATCAAATAAGATATGCAGTGATGTCCGCATACAACAGATTATCTGTCTTGAACTTGTTTGGTGTTCCAAATCCAGGAGTCTACATTCTAATGCATTAAGTCTAAAAATTTCGTATGCAGTGGTAGTAGGCCATAACTGTCGTAGTACTCTCCATTGCCACACTGGTCCAAGTAGATCACATTCCGGTGTTGACCCAACTGGCTGTCCAGATCGGTATTGCAGACAAGCTAGCACGGTAATGTTTTCACTGATGGAATCCTATGTCGAGCAAATACACCAAAGAAAGATGGTCCTACATTCTGTCTCATAACCGTCTGTATTTGTTTAGTGTTCATTGTTTTAGGATGCAAAATCAAATATCACATTCCTGTTGAGATCAATCTCTATGATGTTATCAAATTCAGCATACACAACAACACTGACGGTTTCTGCCAAGGCTTGGGAGAAGTGGTTACCATGTTTTATAAGGTGGAAATGACCTGCTTCAGATAAGACTGGGGCCAGATCAAAACCAAATACTGTATAGCCATTCCATATTCTTCTCTACTAATACCGTTTCCTTCATCATGGAAGATCTTTCCAGACCCCGTATAAATGCCCGAATAGCTACGAATAAAAAGACTGCGTCCAAAGTTAGGTTGCAAAGGTTTGGCTAAAATCTGCTGTCCGTCAACATAGAGTGCCATAAACTCAATGTTATTGTGATTGAAATTGAAAGGATTCTTCGTAGCCTCTCCGTTGTAAGCATCATTGTCTACCAGACCAACGAAAATGCGCTTAGGCATTTGTCCAAGGAACAGGTTTTCTTTGTTGATACTCATTCTTCCACTGGCAACTGAAAATGCTTTAGTCTCAATACGCTTTATTGGATATTTGGCTGTCCCTCTCTCCAAAGCTTTGATGTGAGCCATTCTGACCTAGTTACTGATCCTAACTTTCCTCACAAATAAGGCAGCGTCCATGATTTTGATTTTAAGGCATCATTGGCTGCCATAAGTGCAAATGCATCTTTGCTCCTGATCAAATTTATCTTTGCATCCACTCCATTGAGCAGATAGCTGGTTCCTCAAAATATTCTACCAAATCTGTATCGATCTTACTCACCAAAGTTTTATCTGAAATCAAATCTGGGCTTCAAAAGTATTGTTCGACAGTATATTCTCGCAGTGGTATCAACCAGATGTGGATTTTAAAGAATTCGAAGGAACTTTTAGAACATCTGAAATCCACTCATTTTAGTAGAGTCCATTCGATCAACGCCTTTGATTTTTCGACACCGTACACTACAATTCCACATTCTAAATTGAAAGAAAGACTTGCAAAAATTATAAGTAATGCGTTTACAAGTAAGAACGGTAATCGCAAATACAAATTTATTGTTGTTAACTATGAAAAAAACCTACTTTGTAAAAGAAAAGTCCGATTCTGAAAATAAGTCACTGAAACTGATATTATTCAGATGTTAAACTTTCTGATCGACAACATTTTAATGGTGTTTCGAGGAATGGTCTTCCAGCAAATTGTCGGAATTCCAATGAGGACCAATTGTGCCCCACTCCTTGCCGACATTTTCCTTTACTCGTACGAAGCTGAATTCATTCAATCTCTGGTCTCTGAAGGGAAAAGTTACTTAACTTCTGACTTCAACTTCACTTACAGATACATAGACGATGTGTTGTCCATCAATGATACAAAATTCGCGGATTACCTGAGCAGTTTCTATCCTTCAGAGCTTGAAGTCAAAGAAACTACAGAGACAAATAATTCAGAATCCTATTTGGACATAATGTTGTCCTACGACACTGATGGTCACATGAACACCTCACTCTATGACAAACGTGACGACTTCAATTTCAGCATTACAAACTTTCCTTTTCTGAGTAGCAACATCCCTTCATCGTCTGCTTATGGCGTGTTCATATCTCAGTTGATACACTATGCCAGAGCAAGTACGAAATATGCGGATTTTGTTCTGAGAGCTAGGCGTCTTTCAGATAAGCTTCTCAGTCAAGGGTATGTTTGTGACCGACTAGCATCGTCACTGAGGAAGTTCTACGGTCGATAAAGGGAACTCGTCATACACTATGATGCCCCACTCTAAAGAATGGTGGATGATATTTTGTCATAAACCATTTGAACCATCCAACCAAAGATTGTACTCTGTGCCTTCCAAAATGGAAGTTACCGGATGTGACAGTTCTACCGAATTGAAGCGGCGGGTGTTGCATGCAAGCAGGAGATGCTCACTCTTCCTGTGCACCTGGTCTCACTCCCATATCGGGAGTTCGCTTCTTTTCATATGGTGAATGTTTTTGTTTGTTTGCTTTGGTTCCTGTTTTATCCTGATTTTGTATGCCTAATCTCCATATTCAATGCTTGCTTGGGTTGGTGGAACAGCAAACAAGTCCAACTCTGACTTCATGCATTCACAGGAATGTTGATGGACTAAGGACATTTTGATGTTTAGGTAAAGATTTCTCCTCTCGGTTTAGATGTTCTCTGTACCTTTGCTCGCTAAGAAATGGCAACTGAAGAATTCGCACGCCGTTTTATACCCTTTCGATTAGGTTCTCCGGGTGGTTTTGATATTCTGTCTTTTGCTTGATTCATGATATTTCTTTCCGCTTCTTTCAGTCGTCGTTCTGTGGATCTGCGTATGTTTTCTCCACTAAGTAAATCATTAGCAATGTCAAGTCCTGTTGATAAGACTTGCTTACCAAATGCTTTTGATTCTGTCTTAATAAGAGGCATTGCACTTTTCAAAAGACCGCTAAACATGCTACCGATGCCATGTCCTCTTTGAATTCTTACTCCTTGAAAAGCTTGTAATCCATCTTTGTTTCCTTCAAAGCAAATGTGTTTGTCTGTTTGCAATCTCATTATGATTGTCGTCGCCGGAAATGTAGTGTAACAACGACCACTCCTCTTTCAAATGGCACTGGTAAGCCAGTTTCATCTCTTATATCTATTTCTATAGTGTCAAATTGCCTCTGCTGAAGTGGTACTGAATGTTTTGATAAGTGTGAGAAACCTTTTCTCCAGACGATCCCTATATTGGAACAATTCTCAGTAATGGTACAAGTGAATAACCCAGCATACTAGGCTCTACGATGTTACTGAAGATGTACAGAGAATGAAATTCCTGTGTCACGTCGCACACACAAGAAGCTATATAAACACAAGCGTCGAAGTCCTCATGATTAAAGCCTAATATTTTAGCAAGAGATCTGGACAGTTTTAATAAAGCTTCATTCGCTATTGTGATTGTAACTTTGTGACTGACGTCATCAAATTCCATTTTCACGTTATTTCCTCCATTGATACTCCCTTTCAAACCCCATGGAGTCCTCATGAGCTTTTTAGGTGAAACGTAGTATCCATTTTCAGCACAAACTGAACTCTTGGAGCATCTGGATTTTCGGTTATTTCAAACCATGCTTGGTCGTTTGATACATTATACCACGAATGTGGATACTGAATTTCAGTCAACCCCACTTCCCACTGTCCTGATAAATTCAGGGAATGATGTAACTTGACACGATAATTTTTCAAAGTATTGTTAGAATAAGTTGATATCGAACTATTACTTGGGAGTGTCAGGTAAAACATGTTGAATGGCCGATGTGTGCTAATCCTGGCGTTTTTGGCAAACTAAAGTCTTGAACAATATATATCCTTAATATGAATTCAACTGATTTCTGTTGACCCAACTGTTGAATGATGCGGGATATCCATGCCGCTTGACAAGATATTGAATCTGCTTTCCTTTCTTTCTTTTCTGTATAACATATTCCATTCTGTATACGTCATCAGATTTAACGATCCTTTGTAACTCTTGAGGATGAAATGTTCCTTTCAATGATTCGCCATTGTAGTCATTGATGCGATACACAGATGGTTAAAGTTAATGCACTTCACTAAAAGTAAATATTTCTTCGGTCCAACTAGGCAAGTAGCCTTAAATGCCCATCTTGCTTTGCTTATTCGAACCTGATCTCCTGTTTTCAGGGTGGTGTTTTTGACATCCAAAGCTTTGTCATCAGGGAGATTTTTCCAAACTATGATTTCATTCTTTTTTAGTTACCTGTAAAAGTATTACAAAAGTATTTGATCTCCAATAAGACTAGGTTACAGCACCCAGAGCAAAACACCAAACAACTCCAATAGTACGGTGACCAAGGGGTATGGAAATATAATTTTAATTGAAATTCAAGGTAAACGGCTTATTAAAACATGTAATGAAAATTTAATTACCTGTCTTTCATATGCAAGGTGTCGTAAGAATTTAGTAAGTTGCAAAAATGGTGTTTTGGGGGAAAGCATGACTTCTATGAAAGAAAATCACTAGAAAATGGAAAATATCTACAATATTTGAATTTATGAATATGTAGTGTTTGAAATGCCATTTCTTATAATGTGTATTTCATGATCTTTTTCTAAATGGATCTTTGTGTTTTTGGCAAATGAATTTGATTTTTCAAAAAACTTTATTCACGTTTTATGTATGGTTTATATAGTAATGGGCCCCTTTTAAGGCAAATTACTAAAGGAGCTGTTAAGATAAGGGCTGTATTTAGCCCTGAATCCCGTGACTTATTTCTTCCGCATGGCGAATCGTACACAGAAAAACATGAATCATTATTGAAATATAATGTATTTGCAGACCTTTTACATTTTTTTATATTATGTTGAGGAACTCTTAAGGTTGTAAAATTAAGGTCGAAAGAGGTAGGGGTGCTCAGATAGAAAATCCGATAATATCGACAAAAAACGTATACATTTTTGAATATTTTATCTAAAATGGATAAATATAACCTAAAAGACATCAAATATGTCTACATTGTGTATCAGAAATAGATTTAGAACGTTCCACCTCCTTTAATCGGTAAATAATGAAATCCGGAACTTAAAATACGGTCTTATTCTTCATTCAATGGCTACAATGTAAGCCTTTTAGCGCAAAATACACATTGACGGAGAAATGAACATCACTCTTGCTTATTTCGTTTCTAATTCTTGTATCTTTCTTTCAATCATATTGAGTACACAATGTTTGATGGATTAAAGAGGAAAAATAGTCAAATATGCTATATTTAATGGTCAAAAAGATCGATTCTTATAAAATGCACCCCCCTTTCCATTTTTAGTTTTTCGTCTCTGGGGTAGTGTTCCCCCCGGAGATACAGGACCCCACTTTGCCAAAAGATTTGTATCATGGATACACATTTCCAGTAAAAGTGGCTTTCTGTATATCCGGGGGGAACAATGTTCAATAAAACTTTTCCTTTTTCTATTGATTTCTATGAGAAAAAGATAAGTTTTGACCTAAAAATTAGCAATATTATGCAAAACAGATAAAAAATAACTTCATATTCTGATGGGATGCCGTATAGGTATACATTTGACCAAAAAAGGTTCTTGAAATTTCAATTTTCAAAATTCCACTTTTCAGGGCTGATTTTACGCCTTATCTTAACAGCTCCTTTTCACAAATTGATTAATTTGTGCCAAAAATTATTCTACAGGTCATGTTACTCAGAAATGATACATAACTTTTAATTTCCTTTCTCAATTTCTTAGAACTTGGGCTTCAGAAATGGTATGTTCAGCCAAATTACTGGAAAAACGTCATTTTGGGGCTCATTTTTGACAAACTTCCAATAAATAAGTATCGAGTGGGCTTCTGAACAACTTTTATATTTTGATATGCTGTTACCTTTGAAACTCTTTAAGTGCATGCAAAAGGAAAAAGTTGCCCACTATTCCGTTCGACGTTATTTCATTGAAAATAATCAAGAAATATGCTAGGAAAAAGTTGCTCACTATCCCGTTTGACGTTATTTCAATGAAAATAATCAAGAATTATGCTATTTTTCGCGGAAAATTGACAAAATCACCAGTTTTCATGATATTTTTGCAAAATTTACAATGTCTAAAAAAGCGAGGAGTAGTTTTGTGCCTAGATTTCTCAAAATATAGATTAATATAATATTGTATCACTCCTTTGTACAGGGACAGGGGTAATCCCACCAGGGTATCAAAGATTTGCAGTTCAAAACGAGGCTTGCCGAGATGTGGACGTTGCAAATCTTTGATACGAGGGTGGGTAATCCCTTTCTCTGTACAAAGGGGTGATTGATTATTTTCTCTCACCCTACCATTTTTACGTAATTCATTACTTGTATTACGATACATGTTGCTCCATGTTACGTCAAACACTGCTAAACCTATGTCTATGACGTCATAATGGGGGAGGGGGGTTGAGACAAACATTCAAACTATATGGTATCCTTATTTTATGAATACAGTTTATTGTTTTAGATTTCTTCGCGAAAATTGCTTATTCTGAACTTTTTTGTACAAACCAGCATTTTGATTTTGGGTTTCTTTTAAATAAAGCAAGCACTTTATATGTGAGTTTGCAAGTTTTAATCTAATCCACTGCTCATTGGACTTTTTCAGAGTTTTGTCCATATAAAACATAAATACATATATGTGTGTATATTTTGATTTTGAAGAAAGCAATTTTTATACAAAAAATATCGAAATTACGGTGGGTTTTTTTTTTTCGTAATATATTAAAAATCTTTCAAGTGATTATCGGAATTCATTTTTCTGAATAATGCCAATTGTCTTTTACAATCGAGTAATAAAATAATCACAGTCAAGCCAGGGTAAATTCACTATGTTGGATCCAAAATGATCTCTTTTATAGTATACATGTATCTTTATTTGAACTTCTCTTGGTGCACGTATAGAAAAAAAGAGAGGCGTGAATCATAAGATATCGTTGAGGTGGAGCTCCTGTGATGAAAATATTTTGCCAAGGCTAAAACTTTAAAATGACACTACATATCTATATAACGTAAAAACAAAATTCGTTGACTTCCTTTATGTATGGAAATCAAAAGAGCGATAGTTGATAGAAAGAATAATGCTTATGTTATACTTACACATGAAGGTTTTGGACTAAGCTCATGGAAAATGGCTTGTAAAATGTCCTAGTATAATCAGCATAAAAAAGTATCATTGTCACCACAAACATGAGAATGACCACCGTATTACGTTTTGATGACATTGCTATCAAAACAAAAGAACATTTACGTGAAGGTCTATTGAAACTGATTGCAACAAAAATAAAGATAGTTGCGAGATTTACCTAATGCTCGATTGCATAGCATAACATAATGTCTTTATTGGCAGCCAATTTGTTAAGCTCACTTTTTTCTCCAATTTATATAATGATACACAATTGTTTACTCATATAGCACCTATACTTTGCTCAATATTCGCTTCTACAGGCAAAATCATTCAAGCGGGAAAAGTAGATCAAGGTCATTTTATGAAAGTTTGATTAAATATATAACCAACATGTAACTTTGGAATATGTAGCACTTATATTTTGCTCAATATTGGCGTTTAAATGTAAAATCTCTCAAGCGGAAAATGTAGGTTAGGGTCATTTTATGAAAGTTTAATTAAAGATGCATCCACCATGTTAGTTTGGAACATGTAACACTTATACTTTGCTCAACATAGGCTTTTAAGGGCAGATAACTCAAGCGGAAAAGGTAGGTCACGGACATTTTATGAAAATTTGATTAAAGATGCATTCAACATGTAAGTTTGCAACATGCAGCACTTATACTTTGCTCAATATTGGCGTTTCAGGGCAAAATCACCCAAGCGTAAAAAGTAGGAAAAGGTCATTTTATGAATGTTTGATTAAAGATACATCCATCATGTAAGTTTGGAACATGTAGCACTTATACTTTGCTTAATCTAGGCTTTTAAAGGCAAAATCACTCACGCGGAAAAAGTAGGTCGAGATCATTTTATGAAAGTTTGATCAAAGATACATCAACCATGTAAGTTTGGAACATGTAGCACTTTTTCTTTGCTTAATATTGGCCTTTAAACGCAAAATCACTCAAGATGAAAAAAACAGGTCAAGGTCAATTTATAAAAGTTTGATCAAAGATTAATCCATCATGTAAGTATGGAACATGTAGCACTTATACCTTGCTTATTATTACATGATCAGGAATTATTGCCAAACTTGCTTTTTTACTATCCTCAATATTTGTTTTTAAAAACAAAATCACCCAAGCGTAAAAAGTAGGTAAGGTCATTTTATGAATGTTTGATTAAAGATACATCCACCATGTAAATTTGGAACATGTAGCACTTACACTTTGCTCAATATTGGCTTTTAAAGGCAAACTCACTCAAGCGGAAAAAGTAGGTAAGGGTCACATTATGCAAGTTTGATCAAAAATATATCCACCATGTAAGTTTGGAACATGTAGCTCTTATACTTTGCTTATTATTAAATGATCTGGAATTATTGCCGACTTTGCTTTTTTCTGATTGATGGAGACGCTGTTTCATAGAGTGTAACTCAGATTGAGTTGACCGCTAACGCCCAAAAGCGGTCTATTTGGGATTGGTGCGTACGTGACTAGCGCCAGCGTTGATTTTTGTAGTGTTAGATATTTGACTTCACGTATCATTACAATGCAAATGTTAATAACATCCTGATAATTCAATAAAGCAGTTATTGACTTTTGATTTCTGTCTACTCGTAACTATACAGACCTGGTCAGGCATTGGTTAACATCGGCCTTCGGTCTCGGTCAACCAATACCTGACCAGGTCTGTATAGTAACGAGCAGACCTCATCAAAAGTCAATAATTGTATAATATTGACTATTAAAGGCAATTTGCCATCTCAACATTTACCTTATCATCTCAACATTTGCCTTGTCATTTGAAATAATTTTTAAATCCGGGCGCCGGGGGTATTGCAATAGCTCTTTTGCACTAAAGTGCAGTCGAACTAAAATGTATGTGTCTGTCCGGTCGGGCGGGTTACTATATTACAGAAGCAGCACGTTTATCATATGATACATGTAGTAGCTTATCAGATCAGTTAAAATCGATGTTGTATATCTTAGTATTTTATCTATTAGTAATTTTATTAATTTTAGTCTTATTAGGTAGAGAAACATACACATTGTTCACTTGTCCCAGGTATAAAAACATATCATCCTTAATAAGTTTGTTCGGCCATCAATTCGGCTATCAAATTTGCCGTCTAAATTCAAAATTTTTGCAAACGATGTGATTTTGGTGTATGTGTTTATAAGATCAAGGCTTAAAACGGTCGTGTATATTTTCTGGAAAACGGATTATTCACAATATTTTCAAACACAATGTTTATAAATAAACTCATGTCGTAAAAAAAAGTTTGATCACACAAAGCTTTAATTCACCTTTCCAGTCATCAATCTTGAAATGTTTTTGTGTCTGTTTAACACTTACTAAATGATCTTTAAAAGTCTACCCTTATTTACCCTTAATTATTTAGAACAGTCTATGTCGTTATTATTTTAAATTTGTAACCATGGTAATGCCCATGCGTAACTTCCGGGTTTTCCATTTTTGAGTTGGCAAAGCCAACTATTGATTGGAATCAATTCCCCCAGTACGAACCGTACAACGCAGAAAAATCTGTAGTCTTACATAGTAAGAAATAGTACCACTATTATTTGGACAAAAACATTTCAAACGACACAATGAGTGCAAATTGTAAATGTTGAATCCAATGCAATTATTGGAGTGAAAAAATGGTCTATAGAGCTATTTGTAATGAAGATTCGGAGTATAGTTCTCGTATCGCGTAGGAATTCAACTCTCAAGTAGTCCAAAGTTGCACTGCACCATGCGTTTTTTTCCGGGGGAATTACCAGAGTTTAGGCCTAATGATAATTATTTTAACCGTGTCGATTTATATTTCATTGATGAAAAGATAGACAAAAAATATTCTGTTGATGTCAATATAAATCGCTATGGTTCTTGCGTCTTAAGATCAGAGGACACTAGGAAGGCCATACGATGAACGTTGAACTGGATTTGTAGTAAGTTCTTGAAAATAACTGATAGAATATTTGAATATTTTCTTATCTGTTGTATAAAGGATTATGAAAAATCACAATTCGAAAGTCTATTTACTGTATGTCGTTATCTGTTTATCGAAGTCCGATTTTTGGGAAGGAGCCGAGGGGGGGGGTGTTGTGTTTGATTAGGTAAATGAACGATGTACATTACAGTTCGGATGATAAGAAGAGCATTGTCCTCGAGGAATATAATTTTTCAAGGCTGAATAAATCTCCACCTAATGACTGCAATAAATGTATATATGTCCAAGTACTTGTAGTATTCCAACACATTCACTTCATCAAATCCGTGGAAACGCTGGGAAAATATATCCTTTTCTCCCATATTTACATAACTGTACTCTTATAAAGAGCAAAATGGCAAATCGATCATCCACGTAAACTATGAAGTTTAGTCTTGATAAAGCAAATGAAAAGTACTATTTTCCACGTTTTTTGCACATAAGGAGAAAAAATAATTGACACACTGCGTCGCTTCAACCTTGAACAAAAGATGGCAGAAAAGTAAAGGAAACTTATCGAACGTCAATCACTTGGGTGTGATCATTGATAACGTCACAATGAAATCATTTAATTTCCATTGTTATTATTACGAAACGACGACAGTGGCGTAGCTCTGCCTGAAAAAGCGGAGGGGCACAACATCCCAAATTTTCTAACAAGCAAAAGAAAAATAAAAGGGGGAGGGGGACAGGATTAAAAAAGAATATGGGTGTTTCATGTTTTGTATGCACGAATTTTAACATTTCTGGTGCAATTCGAAATTTTAAGTACATGAATAAAAGCGGTAGCGAGCCAGGACATTTTTAGCAAAATATTGACTTATCAGAAAATACTTTCTATACCCTCTTTCATTAACAAATACATGGAATAATATTCTATATAATCTAAGTTAAATGTCTTCATGTACATTGATAAAGTAATATGTATAAAGGATGGATCAGAATAGCTATATTATTCAGAAATTCTATAAAGAACTGGCGAGCGGTAACGAGCCAAAGAAAAAATTTTGAAAATTGACCGAAAAATTGTAGATTTATGGTACAAAATGTTTCTATTTTAAACAATGTTAATGCATCATAAAATTTTGTGATTGAGAAGTGGGGGGGGGGGGGGCACAAACATGGTTGTGCCCCCCACTTTTCAAAGTGGGGGGGGGGGGGCATGTGCCCCGGCTGCCCCCCTTCTCCTACGCCCTCGGACGATTCTGATTGGCCGAAAAATTTTGTTGATACCTGTATCAACACAAAACGGAAGTACGCTCTTAGCAACGTCATTAGCAACGTCGTTAGCAACACGGTTTCAAAGCCGCAAATAAACATTGGAAAGCAACAAAATGAAATAATAAGTAATCACCTTGTAATGAAATAGTTTTATGTGCATACATCGAAAATAAACTTAGTTTTTTTCTTTCTCTCTCTCCGGACCCACAAATATACATACTGGCAAAAGATTTTTATCGTCCCGCATGAGCGAGGAAGACGAATAACAAAAGAACGATCAGTTGACTTTTTTGAATATAAAGACATAACCCACTAATTTAATAGAAAATTATAGTATAAATTATGCGTATGTTCATGGGTTCATGACTAGGGGTCATTTTATGCAAGCTTTCTTTCTTTTTCTCTCTCTTTCTTTCTTTAGTCGCTAAGCACAAAAGCTGCCGATATAACATGCCAATAATGGCACATGCACTGAGGCGACTCGAGATAAGCACCGCTGCAGACACAATAATCTACCTTTGACGACACGTGCCTGAAACGACGTCGACGAAGAAATTGCACAGAATTCATTTAGGCGCAATAATACTATTTGCTTTTTTTTTGTTGTATTTTCTTTTCTACATATCAATACATGTATTCACGAAAATCAGTCGCTTCATGTCGATGATATTAAAACTGATAATAATAGATCAAGATAGTAGAATAGATACAAATGTAAAGACATAAAAAAGTAGAACTTTAAAATGACAAAGAAGGCCTTGGATTTAAAAGAAAACAACAAAATTGCATAAAGTATATGTTTGAACAATTTTTTTCAAATATTCTCCTGCTAAGATTAAAATTTCTTATTTTCACAAGTATAGTGAACAGTGTCTTCTAAAGAAAGAAGGGGATTTCCAACAACACCCGGTTACAGCACCCACAGCAAACCCCAAAACACCCAATGCAAAAACACAGAGCAGACATCCACAGAAAGAGACGCAAAAGGGACAAGGAATACCTATGTTTAATGTCTTCAAATTCAATAGCGTCAATTAAGAACAGATAAATTTGCAGCATGGACCAGACATGCACGTTTCGGGTACTCAACCCTCGGCAGTGATCCTTTATCTAAACAATATAATATGGCCAACGTTATTATGTCCAAAACTATAAAGAAAGACGTAGCAGGATGGGTGGGATATGATGGTTTAGGACCCACGTTTAAGAAATTTCAAGAAATTTTGATAGCAGAAATTTTCGAGTGCGTTGAAGAAACGATCAACCAAAGTTGCACATGTGCCCTCGGAAAATCCCGGTCCACTAGCAGTGACGCTCTCCAAGTGGTACAAATGTTTAATGTCTCCAAATTCAATAGCATCAGTTAAGAGATAAATTTGCAACTCACACCATAGAAACACTACACATAAACCAACAAGATCAATGGAAAACTGATACCGACTAAGAACGGCCATCTACAAGTAGCATAGACGATGGGGTTATCCGGATTCAGTGCGCACAACTTTCCCACTTTTCCGATTACCCAGAAGTCTCGAAGAAGGCACAAGAACTCCTCATTGTAAGACGATTTTACAAAGAACACGTGGTATTACTTACTTCACCATATAACCTTGCAGATTTTTTTCTAGCATCCACTTGGACTATGCATTCTAATTGATTACTCACGCGGGTAATATTACATGTACAACAACCATCTTTATTTGTAAGATGGAAATTTGCATTATTTACTCAATTAAATATTAAATTTTATCCTACGACACACTTGTGTATCTATATGGAAAAATGAAATGTCTCAGGTATTTTTGTACTTATTTCAGACCGCCACCATACTTTCCTCAATAATAGTAATAGAATGGCGTCTGACACTACCTATTATAACAGAAAATCTGGAAGAAACTTTATTTTCAGTCCTAAGTTTTTCAAGCAAGACATGCATAACGAAGACGATGGTATTTTCTGGTACAACGATAATTTCAAGAGACTTTATTGCAGTATATATTTTTACGTGCATTAAAATGAATTTCCCGAAAGGTTATTAATTGAAATCTACCCTCATACATGTATTTCCTTCGTGTCATCAGTGATTGTTCGATGGTGTAAATCAAAATAGTTAATATTTAAGAAATTCATTTCTAAATGAGGTTATCTACAAAAGTTATTTATCCGTTTACTTTGTAGATTTTAGTTTTCGTGTTTGAGAAGTGAAACGTTAACTTACCTGCAGATTGTTAACGTGGCTACGAGTATTTTGTTCTCTTGTTTCTTTTTATTCCTTTTTTCGGCAAATGATTTGACTGTTTCGATGACTGCGCATTCATAATTCTTATGCAGATAGCATGATGCATGTAATGACTTAAATCTAACAGGGAGTATAACTGATACGATCAAAGGATCTTGCAATCGTGCAGTGTAACCCTGTAAAGCTCCATGTAGTAGTTACTTATTTTTCCACTCGGTAGACTCGATTTGGATTTCAAATTCCATTATTCAACATTGGGGTTAGGACCACGATACCCGAAATTTGACCCTAATTTACCGGATGTGGCAGTTCTACGGAATTGAAGCGGCGGGTGTTGCATGCAAGCAGGATATGCTTACTCTTCCTGGGCACCTGGTTTCACTCCCATATCGGGAGTTCGCTTCTTTTCATATGGTGGAGGTTTTTGTTTGTTTGCTTTGGTTCCTGTTTTATCCTGATTTTGTATGCCTTCGGTTTCTGATTTTCTGAATTATCGATTTTGTGCTGTATACAGGGATATGGTCATTATCCATATTTGTCATTTGAACATTGTACTTCATAGAAGTTTTAATTGTGATTTGACACTTTCATGTGTTTCTACTGTATTTCGTTGGCAATGCATTTATCAACAGATTTTAATCCTCTAAAAAATCAAAAATTGGCAATATTCTGCGATATTGCTGCAAAACTACATATTTCTATTTAATTAGTTATCACCGCATGTATAAACTGAGATGAAAATTTATATGTTAAAGATTACAAAAATGTCAGTATATCTTTTCTCAAAAGCGTTCTAACGTTTTATCTTATTTAATGCATGCGGCCATATCACATTAACGTGCATGTCTGGTCCACGTTGCCAATTTATTTGCTCTTAAATGATGCTATTCAATTTGAAGACGTTTACATTCATCCACAAAAAAAAACATTTTCCAGCAATTTTCGACATATTTTGTCAATAACATCAAATGACGTCATTTCATGACGACAATACATTCAAATGGCAAATTGTTTTGTAATATTTTTCTCTTCATTAAAAGTCGTAAACATTCAGGAATTTTCATGAGACATATCATGTGATTCTAGAAAGTTTGATTTTGGAGAAAAATGCAGGACCGTCTTAGTGGTATCGTGGTTCTACCCCTTTCTTTTTTCAGCGAGCGATAGAATTTAGAATCTAAATGGTTGAATTCTGCTTTCATTTCTGAAAGTATGAAAAGAATAAAGTATCGGGTGAAATGAATTTATTTGCCAAGAAAGCACCTACTGTAATCTATTTCAGTATCAGCGAACAAACCGAATTTCAGAATCCTAAACCCGTTGTCAATCGGCATACAAAACTTTGAAAAAAAAAACAAATACTGAAAACAGCGAATCAATCTGGACTGGCCGTCGAGCTGAGCGGACGTGTTTTAGCGACGCTCCTGGGGATTAACACGTAGCAATGCGAAACTCTAGTATGCTTTCGGCGCTACTTACAAGCTTTACCACGCTAACAAACAGTTTTAGGGGAAAATGAAACGAATGAAGAAAATGATGACGAGAAGATTGTGCTATTGAACAAAGGAGAGGACAAACATTTGATGTCAGACATAATCAACAAAGTGAAACGATCAGTTACCCACCGGAATTTTTGGAGAGTATTACGCGCTTTTTATGTGAAACTATGAGTTTTGTCAAAAAAGGGAAAAAGCATGGTGACATTTACAAGAAAGAGGACTCTACTGTGACAGTGACGCTGTACCAGACAACAAATACGTAACACGTACAAGGACCACATCACGGATCATGGACGGACAAATTAATGGATAAGTTCCAAGAACTGACAAACTGTAAGTCAATTAATTCATTTTCTATTCCTCGACTGACTTCGACACCAAAACGCGATCCTGTTCCCGCCGAATCCTCTAAACAAAATTTTGAAGACAGTTTATTTGGCGATAGCCCCACACAAATTACGATTTTGAAAGACCTTGCTGAAGAGATTAGGACACTGAGGGAAAGAATTAACTTTTTGGAATCATCACAAAATTGTTCTAAAACTTTATCGGACGCATCGACCCAAACTGACAAGAAACAACAAAAAGATAAATGCACCACCACACTGACTTCGACCACACCAATAGGCGTAAATACATCGACTTCGACCACAACAACAGGCGTAAATACATCGACTTCGTCCACAGTATGCGAACAGAAAAAATACGCGAGCATGGTCTCTAGCTCTCCAAAGCAGAGAACAGAGAATAATCCTACCCCGAAAAAAGAAAACTTAAAGGTTAATGCATCGTTCAATGAACAAAATTCCAGAAGCGAGAAAACCGATAAAACCCTGATAATTGGCAGTTCTATTCTTCAGCGTATCCATCCACGTGGTTTACAACGAAACATCCGTGTTAAAACATTAAGGGGCGCAAAGATGTACACAATCAAAAATTATATTAAAAAGATGGATGTTAGTAAGCTGGAAAACGTCATTATACAAGGAGGAGGAAACGATGTCCAAAATGGTAGATCGATCAGTGCGATAGAGAGCGACATCAAGGAAATCATAAAGGATCTTCGAGACAGGGCACCGAATATATCCATCTTCCTTGCACGGGTTATCCCCCGTGTGGATATTGATACCACCGAGATAAACCGAGCTATACAGAAGATCTGTGCGTCGAACCGAACCACCCTAATACCGACCACCAACGCGATACCGTCAGTGACAGCCGTATCACACTGGATCGATAGGAAACATCTCTCAGATGCCGGTACATCAATACTTCTGAAGGAATACAACCGATTTGTTCCGATTCTGAAATCAAAATCCTCCGAGGAAGATTGCTATTTTTGCGGACAAAAGGGCCATAACAAAAAACGCTGCCGTCATGGAGAGAAAGTACAGTGCTACGCGAGCGGAGGAGGATACGGACACAAAGCGAAACCGTGTCTGCAACAAGTGCGAAGACATTAGGAAATCGGCGATGGAAAGAGGGCCGCGACTAGCCCTGTGAAAAATTAAAAATAAATTTGATTGTCTTCATAATCCCTGTAATGAATGTGAGATGTATGTATGTACATGTAATCAAAATCTTCCCCTTACGTTATTCTTTGATACAAATGTAAACGTGAGCCGAAATAAGAAAAGCAAGGGAAATTTTAAACTTCATGAAAAATCTACATGTAATGCTCAAAACTCAATCATAAACGAAATAAAAGCAACCACCTCAATAAATTCTATTCGCGAAAACTAAAGATCTAAATCACCCGATCAATAAAAATACTAACAATACGTTTCATTTACTGAAAAGAGGGTTAAGGATTTAAAATATAAATATCTGTCATCTCTTAAACAAAATTGATGAGATAAATTTACTTTTGAATGCGAACCAATCAGTTGAAATCTTAGGGATTTGCTAAACATTCTTAAACTCAGAAACACCAGACGAATTACTAAAATTAAATGGATTTAATTTCGAAAGAAGGGATCGTGTTGGGAAAACAGGAGGAGGTATCATTGTGTACATTTCTGAAACAATAAACTACAAACGCCGTAAAGATCTCGAAAGCTGCGATATTGAAACCATATGGCTAGAAATACTTATCCCGAATTCCAAATCATTTCTCTATTGTTCAGCCTATCGCCCCCCATCCGCTAATACTTCCTGGGTAGATTTATTTGCAGAAGAAATAGATAAAGCCACATGCGGAAATACAGAAGCTATTATTTCCGGGGATTTTAACATTGACTTAACGAAAGAACCCCCTCGATATTGGTCTCAGGCACTAGAGATGTTAAATCTTACGCAAGTAATATCCTCACCGACACGTGTCACCGAAAATTCTAGCACACTTATTGACCATGTTTACACGAATAATCCCGATCATATCACGGAGGTAAATGTGCCAAATATATCAATGTCCGACCATTATCCTGTTTGCGTAAACAGATGTACAAAAAACCTTAACAAAAAGAAAACACATATGACTATAGAATATCGAGACTACAAAAATTTCGACGAAGCTAACTTTTTACTAGATCTGGCTGATATTAACTTTAATAACGAACTTGCAAATGTTACTGAATCTAATTTGGCACTTGATCAATTTTGCTAACTTTTCATTTCAGTTCTAGATAAGCATGCTAAAGTAAAATCAAAACGTGTAAAATGCAAAAACACTCCCAAATGGATTACCACTGAAATAAACGATGCCCGACACAAAAGATACTTTTTTCACAAAAAAAGGCGAAATGGCAAATTTTAGAAAATGGCGCAATAAAGTAACAGAACTTATTCGAAATGCTAAAAGAGATGATTACAAGGAATCTATTGAAGAAAACACCCGTACTTCAGACATTTGGAAACATGTAAAAGAATTCACTTCTCACAAAAACGAAGTGAATATTAATTTTATGACTCATAATGGCACCTCATCAGAAGACCCAAACGAAATCGCCAACATGTACAATGATTTCATAACTAATATATCAAAAACACTCATTAATGAAAGCCAAAGAGAAACGCTGGAAACTGCGCATATAACAGACTTTGTTCACTCTAAAAACCCAATGGATATAAAATTCTCATTTAATCACATCTCAGAGGAAGAAGTACTAAAACTCCTTACTAAGCTAAACATTAAAAAGTCTGTAGGAACCGACAATATCGGCCCAAAAATACTAAAGATTGCGGCGCCAATCATATTCAAACCACTGACTCATATAATAACTTGAACATTGCAACATGTTCGTTTCCCGATAAAATGAAAGAAGCCAAAATAACGCCTATATACAAAAAAAGGTGATAAGTCTATTACCGTCCAATTTCTATTTTACCAACTCTATCTAAAATATTCGAAAAACACTTAGCATCACAAATACGGAATTATCTCAATGATTTTGATCTCCTAGTAAAGGAGCAATAGGGTTTTCGTGAACATCATTCGTGTATGTCTGCCTTAACTAAAATGACTGAAAATTGGCTGTCGGAAATGGACAAAGGAAATCTTACGGGCAAGGTGTATTTAGATTTAAGTAAGGCATTTGACTTGAATCATGACATCTTATTACAAAAACTGCAGTTTTATAAAGTTTTATAATTTTGATCATTCATCGCTAAACTTACTCAAATCAAATCTCAAAAATGGTAGCCAAAAAGTAAGACTTGGAAAATATGTCTCGAATTAATTGCAGGAGTCCCACAAGGATCAGTCCTAGGACCACTCCTATTCATTCTTTTTATAAATGACATGCCCTTAGTTGTGAAACAATTCATCATAGACATATTTGCGGATGATGCGACCTTGCAAAACTCATCACAAAAGATAGGTGAAATAAGTAAAAATCTCCAGACAGACTTAAACTATATTCAAACATGGTGCAAACAAAATGATATGGTACTAAATGAAACGAAAACAAAAAGTACTGTAATCGGAACAAAACAACGCATCTCAAAAATAGAATTAAATTTACCACTTCAAATAAACAACCAAACCATAGAAAGTTCCAAATGCGAGAAATTATTGGGTGTTTTTATTGATCAAAACTTAGACTTTGATAAACATATTATGTATGTAAAAATGTATCTTCAAAAATTGAACTATTAAACAGAATAAAGAAATTTTTACCCTTGCACACACGAAAGCTTTATTACAATGCCTACATTTTACCAGTGATCGATTATTGTCTCACTATTTGGGGGTCTGCACCAAAATTCCAGTTGGAAAGAATACACAAATTACAAAAACATGCAGCGAGAGTAATTTTAGATATGCCACCTGAAACACCATCATTGTCTCTCTTTGAACAATTAGACTGGTTAAACATATATGAAAGACTAGAATATAACAAATATATTCTCTTGTACAAAATCACCCAAACTCTCACACCTGAATACATAAAAGAACTTTTTTCGTTCAATACTACTGAAAATTACATCTCCAGGTCATCATCAAATAACGATATGTATATCGTTATTTGATGATGAAAAGGCATAAAACAAAAATTTTCGAAAAGTCACTTCAGTACAGTGGTCCGAGATTATGGAATTCACTACCAGTAAATATACGGGATTCAAATGATATAAATCAATTCAAGAAGAATGTAATACCTTTAATAATTTCTAAAAGAGAGAATTTGTGAGCAAGTGCAGGGACTGGCGTGAAAATATTTTCAGAAGCAAAAACTCTAGTGGACATTTTATTTATTTCATAATTTTATCACTTGTATATGTCTTAATGTAAGAGTGAGAGTGTGTGCGTGAGAGAGAGAGAGAGCGAGAGGAATTATTACTTATGCCACATGATTCTTTTCATATGATTTTGTTTTGTTTTTTTTTAAATCAGTATGATAGATAGTGACAAAGGTGGGACGAGTATGAGAGGGAGACTTTAGAATATGTTTATAAAATTCTTTTTCAGGCTAATTCTTTTTCATGCTAATTCTTTTTCAGGATTTGACACATAATCTTATTCACTTCAATATTATATATAAGAACGAAAGATGGAAAGAATGTCAGAGAGAGAGAGAGGGGGGGGATAGAGAGATATTTTAAAATGAATGTATCATATTAATTCTCTTTTCATGCTTTTTTTAAGGATTGTGACACTTTTACTAAACATAAGTATGTCAGATGGAAGGACGAAAAAGAGGACAGAGTCAGAGAGAGAAAGATGAACATTATAATATACGTTAACATATTTGCATAATAATTATTCTCTTTCAGGAAAGTGACTAAATTCTAGATCTTTTTATATAGTTTTATGTATCAAGGAAAGAATGTCATAGAGAGAGAGAGAGAGAGAGAGAGAGAGAGAGAGAGAGAGAGAGAGAGAGAGAGAGAGATCTAACATTAATATTACATATTGATTTTCTTTCATGCTCTTTTTCATGATTGTAACACTTTAACTAAACTATGAGTATGTGAGATGGAAGGATGAAAATGGGGAGAAAGTCCGAGATAGAAAGATGAACATTATAATATACCTTAACATATAATTCTCTTTCAGGAAAGTGACAATGAATTCTATATGTCTATATGTACCAAGACAAAATGCGAGAGAGAGAGAGAGAGATTTAATATGATTTGCATGTTATACAATGCTATAAAATGAAATTATTATAGGTTGTGCTCCTTAATTGTTTTGACATAGTCAGAGACAATTAGACATTTTTCCCTGTGACTGACTTCGCACTTCGTACTTCGAACTTCGCTATTTCAGGAAGACTGAAAAAAACGAATTACGAGGACTGATTGATATGTTGTGAGGCTCGAACCGAAGGAGATACGCAGGGATATTCTTTTTAAGACATGCTAACCTCTGACTATATAAGGTCATGTACCCAAGGACTGGCTTCAATTCGTCAAGTTGCTTTGCGAAATTGGCAAAATCGGTGTAAGGGCATTTATCCAATACATGCATAACAATGGTTTAACACCTAAGAATATCCATAATGATATGGTAACAGCACTAGGGAAAGATGCTTCCTCATATGCTACAGTGAAAAGGTGGGTAGTTGAATCTAAGCGCGGCAGACAGAGCCTTGAGGATAACCCCGTCCTGGAGGGCCTGTCACTGTTGAATGAAATCTTGTTGCAACTCCAAATATGGTCAATAAAGTCCATGATATTGTTATGACGGACAGACGAGTTACAGAAAGATATATAGCCAGTACAGTTGGCATTTCACAGGAAAGCGTATTAAAGATCTTGAAATGAGATAGCTTTCGGTCAGTTGGGTATCAATATTAAACGTCTTCAAATTGAATAGCATCATTAAGAACAGATAAATTGGCAGCATATATTAGACATGCACGTTTCGACTTAACCTCGTCAGTGATCCTCAAATCTAAACAATGTAGTATGCCCAAAAGTGTGAAAATTAGTTTGTCCAAAAACGTACCGAAAGACGTAGCAGGATGGGTGGGATATGTTGATACCCGACCCATGTTTTAGAAATTTCTAGAAATTTTGATAACAGAAATTTTAGAATGCGTTGAAGAAACGATCAACCGAAATCGATAGAACTTGGCTACATGTGCCCTCTGGGACTCCTGGTCCACCAGCAGTGACACTCACCAAGTGGTACAAATTTCTAACGTCATCACATTGAATGGCATAATTTAAGAATAGATAAATTGGCATCATTGACCAGACATGCACGTTCCGGGTTCTTATCCCTCGTCAGTGATCCTCAAATCTTAACAATGTAGTATGCCCAAAAGTGTGAAAATTAGTATGTTCAAAAACGTACCGAAAAAAGTATCATGATGGGTGGGATTTGATGCCACAGGACCCACATTTTAGAAATTTACAGAAATTTTGATAAGACTTCTGACAGTTGATCAGGAGCACACCAGGTGCATTTTATCGCGTGCTTATCTTAACCATTCTGATGGAGATCCTGTCAATTTTCTTCAAAGGATTTGTCACTATGTCACTATGGATGAAACATGGATCCATCATTTTACCCCAGAGGCCAAACAACAATCGAAACAGTGGAGGCACCCTGCCTCATCCCGGCCAAAGAAGGCAAAGACTGTTCCTTCCGCTGGGAAGATTATGACCTCGATTTTCTGGGATGCAGAAGGTATTCTGCTGATAGATTATCTCGGAAAAGGACAAACAATCAAAGGCGCATACTATGCTCTACTTCTGACACAGTAACGGGAATATATGAAACTTAAGCTAACTAATGGTGTGTTGTTCCATCAGGACAATGCTCATGTTCACAAGTATGTCACTGTCATGGCTGTTTTTCGTGATTATGGCTTTTATTTGAAGTAGCATCCGCCTTATTCATCTGATCTTGCTCCATCAAACTTTCATCTTTTCCCAAGACTGAAAGCAGCTATTTCTGCCACCCACTTTCAGTCCGGTGATGACGTCATACTTGCAGTTAATTGATTTCTGAACAGTCAAGATAAGGAGGTCGTTCACCGGTGGCAAAAGTGTATAGATACTGAAGGGGATTATGTAGAAAATAATGCGAAATGTCTGACAATATTCAAATCCTTCAAAACGAGTCAATTAAATTCGGAAAATGTATGCTTGAGTCAAATGATCAATGTTTTAACGTCTTCAAATTCATTGTAATGTTGTACAATAAACTGAACCTTTGTTCAAAATTCTGAATGAGAAATTTATTCTTACGTGCAATATCTTAATCGAAATTATGTTGCTTCCGTGCAAATATATATAAGCAATATTAAAAATGTCGAAGGGTTCCAACTCTCTACCTTCTTGAAGAAAATTCCAAACCGATTTACATGCACCTTTGTTGAAGGTGGTCCTAAGCAGCGACAAATTGATATAGCATTTAAAAGAATTATTGAGCGAATGAAAGCTAGGAAGGGATCTCCAACAACACTCGGTTTCTGCACCCAAAGCAAAACCCCAAAACACCCAGTGCAAAACAGAGCCGACATCCAGAGAAAGAGACGCAAAAGGGACAAGGATCACCATAGAAACATGAATCACAAAAGACCACAAATAAATAAATGAGACCAATGAGCTACCGGTGCCGACTTAGGACGGCCATCTGCCGCGCAAGTAACAGACGATTTTGTTAGCCGGATTACGTGCGCACAACCCTCCCACTTTTCCGATTATCCAGATTTCTCGAAAAAAGCACAATTGTCGTGTAAATGACCTCCTCACTGTAAGATGAACATACAAACAGACAGCAGGACGTCAAATATAAAAGGTTCACACAGAGGAAAATGCATGGGTACCTGTATTTTTTGCGTGTTAAATTGATTTAAATAAACGTAAATATGATTATATACAAATATAATTAAATCTGGTGACCCTTCTAAGCATGTTCTTTTGAAGAGGGACCGTCTATCCGATCACCTGCAGTATTGTCTTGATCTTTAAAGTTACCGCAGATATCACGTTTCTAACAACTACAGGATGTGTTTTAAAAGGTTATGGATGTAGATGTTATTCATCATATAATATAATGTCTTTTGGACTTTTTTAAGTTTCACTCGATCGAATCCCTAAAGCTGTATACCATTTTAGAACATTAAGGCAAATAGCATACTTATAGTTTGATTCTTTAGATGTGTAAGTGAAACTGGGGTAAGACCGAAAAGAAAAAAACTGATCATGCTCTGATTGTTTCATAAACAGCTGTTCAGAGGACAGAAATACCCGAGTGGGGTGCAGCCTTGCGATTCTTACTTATTAGACTAAGAGTCTGATAAAAAGGAAACTGTGATTATTTGTAAATAGGCTAAAAAACTCTAAACAGCCTGCGCTGTGTTTATTTTTTTATAAACGATCTATTTGCGGCTGAATTAGAAGATTTATAACTTAAAAGACATGAAGCCAAGTTCGAACTATTTTGGTTGGTCGTTTTTTCAAACGCATTCCAAAATTTGTTTATAAATGTTTCTCAAATTTCTGAAACCTCGGTCCTGTAACATCATATCCCAGCCATTTGCTGCGTCTTTCTGTATATATTGGACATAATTTTCACAGATTTTTGGCCAGATATAATTGTTTGCATTTAGGATCACTGACGAGGGTTAATACCCGACGTTAAGTTATATGTAAATAGCTATAAGTATGAATGATTTGACTTAGCTCCCGTGTTAACTCTCCTTAATGTTTCTACAATGCTTTGTCAATGGATGATCAAAAGTTTTTTTTCTCAACAGAATGCATTTTTCATAACAGCGGTATAGTGAACATCGGGTGAGGGGACAGAACACAGATCTAATCATCATTCTACCCATTTCGCCAAATACTACTAAGGATGTATATAATCAGCAATCAACAAAAGTGAAATGACGCAAATGTCGTAAAAAGCTAAAATTGTATTGACGGTAGTCTCTATTTTTCACTCGTCTCGAACTTCGGACTTTGCACTCCGCACTTTGAAGGGACTGTGTAAATGAAAAATGTTGCCAAAGTTGTAATGAACACATTATGGTTTTCAGAACAACAGTTCTTCTTTGAACGGGCCAGATAGGTAAATATGGCTTAAATCTCATCCCCTTTAATCTATCAGGTGTTCAAATCTGTCTCTTTGAACCACCAAAGATTTCTTCAATATATAACCCCTAAACGTGCGAAGTTTAAAGTGCGAAGGCCGATATTGGTCAACTTGATAAATGTCCACTATAAGCTAATTTGAAAAAAAGAAGTCGCAGTTGTTTTTAAAATCCTGATACTGTCCATGAAATTGTTGCAGAAAGATGTCGTAAGAGCGGCAACGTAAGATAAAATAGATGGAAGTAGCAAATTTCGAATGAACGAACCAGACCATAAAACATTAAATAGAAATCTTTCCAACTATAGATGTTTTTAAATAATTTGAGTCCTTTACATCCTGACAACTAGTGCATGTACAATCTACTCTTGCTGAATGTGAGAAACATAATTATCAAGCTATCTCTCCTCAATAAAATCTGATTTTTCATTTTACATCTCAAATTGAAGAAAAGTATTCCATCGAAAATGAAATATTGAATGACATAAAACATGGAGAATAAATGTAGCTTTAAAATAGCATGTTGCGACATCTCTTCTTCATTTAACACCGATCGAACTCGATCTGTATAAATATGCAGGATGAAAAAATTAATGTCAATACATAGCCGAATTAAAATTCAATATCTATGGGCAAACAAAACCAGAAAAGAATGAAAAAAATAATGAATATAGAAAAGTCCTACATATTTTGAATAGGAAGGGAGGGGATCTCCAACCAGACCCTGTTGCAGAACCGACAGCAACACCAACACAATCAGCAATACAAGGATATATATATATAAGGATATCCAAAGAAAAATCCTAAAAATTCTACCAGAGTCATGGAATTTTCACAGTGTGTAACATTTTCACCAATGTATTCTATCGCATAATTGCTAAAGTCACCTCAATTTTTTTAAGTGTAACAAGATTTATTTATTAATCATAAGTTTTGAATGGTTTTTTATTGATTGATTGATTATTTATTTATTTATTTATTTATTTATTTATTTATTTATTTATTAATCTATTTATTTATTTATTTATTTATCTATTTATTTATTTATTCATTCATTTATTTATTTATTTATTTATTTATTTATTTATTTATTTATTTATTTATTTATTATACACTTATTTATCTATTTTCCTGTTTAACTGAACACAAAGTAGATATAAAATACTTTCTACAAACAATTATTCAATAATAGTGAAACGATACATATCGACCTTGTACATGTGTAGTTACATTCTGCACCTGGGAATCTAACATACACATTTACAAATGTATCTGTATCTGTAATTCTTGACAACCACTCCTAGATGTCAATTTGTCCTTGAGTCCTTCGGTATTCATACTGATGACTCTGACCTTGAACTACCTTATACCTACTGGTTTCTCGAAATGCATAAAAACCGGATATCGGTTTATTGCCGGATCGTCCTTGTGTTCCACAAAACCTCTATCCATTCTGCTTACAAAAATATTAACTTGCATCAAGCAATGTCTTCAAACATACTGCAAGACAGCATATTCCAGAAATGGAATTAATAAGTTGTGGATTCTGAAGAATTCTAAGGAATTTTTGAGAAAATTTAAAAGTCGCCAATTTCAATCACATTTCCAGGTTAAAGTCTTTAACTTCTCCACGCTCTACACTACAATTCAACACTAAAAGCTCAAAACAGACTGGCTAATATAAATCGCGACACCTCCCTTTCAAACAATGAGAACGGGATATACAAATATCTTGCCATAGCGTGGCAGGATACCTATTTCATGAAGGAACACTCTGATTCAAACAAAAAGTATTCCGAAGACAATATCATCCAAATGCTTGAGTTTTTGATTGACAACATTTTTGTGGTGTTTCGAGGAACCATATTCCGGAAAATAGTTGACATCCCCATAGGTACCAATTGCGTCCCACTGCTTGCGGACATATTTCTATACACATACATACCTAACTTCATACAGAACTTGCTCACCACTGGGCGAAAGCACCTCGCATCTCAGTTCAACTTAATACCCAGATATACATGTACATAGATTAGATGACGTGTTGTCCATCAATAATCCCAACTTGAAGGATAATCTACATGAAATCTATCCTAATGAACTAGGGATCAAGCAAACAACCGAGTGTTACAAATCTGCTTCGCACTTGAATATACTTCTATCTTTTGACACTAACAGTCATTTGAATACACCACTGTATGACAGGCGCGATGATTTCATCTTCTACATAACTAACTTCCTTTCATAAGTAGCAACATTCCGTCTTCTCCTGCTTATGTTTTTTTCTCAGCTAATTTATTACACCATTTTCGTATTAAAGAAGGCTATGACGAAAATCCCTATATATCATATCACGTGATAACTTTCTTTCGTATCACATGACGTCATAATTTCAATTGGTAATGTAAATATGACGTCAGAAAACTGAAGCGCGGAACAAACAAATTAGCGGTGACGTTACATTAGAAAATCGATTTATGAATATCTTTTCCGTATTCTTGAATTGTATATCGAAATGCCTATTATTCCTGGATTTTCTTATAGAATTAACCAGTTTCGGGGCACTGAATTCGAACATCGCAAAATTCTTGCAATTGAATCAACTTGATATTTTTTCCAATGTCTTCATTTTATTTCAATGTTTACGTTTTTTCTAATGTAAAATCAAAGGAAAATTATCATTCATGGCAAGCCTCAGGTTTTGCATAATTTTCAAAGCCCTAGGGTTGAACCGAAGTATCTTTCATAGATCATAATCTTTCAGACATTTATTCAAATTCAAGCAATTGGAGAAATTCGCCACTAAACATTGGGCATTATGGTTATTTTTGAATAAAACTGGTCCATAATTTTCTGTCATTGAAGCATAGATAGTGTGTTTATTATTCATTTTCAATTTTACCCTTACCTTGTCCAATGGAAAATCAAAATCTCTCTGAATTGATTGATACCAAATACATAGAATAACATCACATTACATAGTTCGTAATAAGGAATATAAGTCATGGAGATCAGCAATATATGGTAATTTCACAATAATGGTGTAGAGTACCCTTAAGTGTATATTGCAGGATTTACATTGCATCCGTTAGCGGGGTTATACATTATGACGTATTCTTTTATGACACGCTTATGCATTTTGCAGTGTGGAGCTCGTAAAAAAAAGTTCCCCGGGAGGGATTTGACAGTAGATGTTTTGAATGTCCTTCCCTGACATGGTCGCCATAGTACTTTCTATATAGACAAAACTCAGCCAGTGCATATTTTGTGAATATTGTTTTCAGTTTCGTGCGAGAACATCGACGGCGGGTGCGGCTAGCCAAACAGGGGATTCTTTCTCCTCCCGGGCACCTGATCCCACCTCCAGCTTGCTAGGGGTCCGTCGATGTTCAATTTTGTGCTCTATTGTGAGAGCTGTTGAGATTGTTGTCAGGATCTTGTTTAACTCATTTGAGATTTTTTCCTTATATATACTATAGAACTCGCATGGTGTAAAATCTCCAGCAAACTTTCAGTCCGCTAAGCCCCGCCCATTCTCGTGCTACATGTATATAATTAGCCTGGTGTAAAATCTCCAACAAACAAAAGAATTGAAATAACAACTAGTTTATCCAATCAACTCAGCTCTCGGTATCTTATGATGGTATTGTATGTAATGCATAATGTAAAATATTTATCATCATTAATGATCATGGTGATGCAGTTATAGCTCATTGTTCGAATCCCAAATGTATAAAGTTTCTTGACATCTACAGCATGATTACATGACATGTAGCATAAACATATGTTCGAATCCCAATATGTCTATACGTAAGACTCATCATGATAGTCACAATCTGATATTCTCTCTCTTTAATATATTCCATAGTATTGACTCAGTTCTCAATATTATTTCAATTCTAAAGTAATAGTTGTGAATAATAAATCATATATCAGTTACAAATTTATTGAACAAGAAATTCTATTGCTATAAATGAACTAAATACTATCATAATTATACAACAACAACAAAAAATAACAATCCATCTACATGTAATCTAAATTTGGCGTTCTTGGGGGCTATTCATGATCATAATTCTGAATACTTCTATCTGATTCTGAACCCAGGGGGAGCCCGGCAGGTTATCATAATTTATGTTAATTAAGCCAATAAATAAATGGTATCTGGGGAGAGCCCGGCAGTTACCAGGAAAAACCTACCTGGGGGGAGCCCAGCAGGCTATTTAGAATATTAATGGTTAGAAGAGAAAGTATCTTGGGGGAGCCCAGCAGATACTAAGCATGTACCCGGGGGGAGCCCGGCAGGTATGCTGTATGAAATAGAAATTGTTGATTTGGGGGAAAAAATTTGTGTAAACAAATTTATAATGCCAAAATTGAGTGTAATTATTTTAAACCTTAATAATGTATACACGAAAGCCCCAAAGAAACAAAACAATAATGCAAAAACCAACATTCTATATTTAGCTAGGCAAAATAGCAGGTTTCATGCACATCTGAATCTGAGCATTCTCAATAGTACATTTATCAGTTCTTATGTATCTTGTGTAACAATTTGATGACCATCTACCTAAAATCTTAATTATATGGTCCTCAACCCCTGCTGCAGCTGCTGATGTTGCAGCACCTATTCTGAAAGAATGGCCACTGTATGGTACATTACAAAGACCTAGTGTAGATATTAAGCTTCTGACATATGATATAAATTTATCTCTACTTAGAACTGAGCCATCAGAATCTGTGAACAATGGAGATTTAGCATTTATAATGTCCCATGCTCTTTCTCTGTGAGATAAGACTGTACATGTGATAAACAGGTTGTAACATGGAGTTCTTAAAAATATGTATCAAAATACCTTTCCTATATGGATCAGTGTTGGAAACCTTCAAGTGTAAAGTAAAATATGATTTATCATCAGAAAAAGAAATGTCACCAATACACAAGTAATTTGCTAAATCAGGTTTTCTAACAGTAAATTCTCCACATCTCAAAAATCCGAAAAAAGCAGTAAGGCAAGCACATTGCAGTGTCAGGTCTAACAGACGAATGAAAATAATAATTTACACATCTTCTCTAGTATGTCAAATGTAATAGGCATTCTACGAGCATCTGTTTTATTATAAATGAATCTTCTCTCTTTATAGCTTTCAAAATACATTCCAATCTATCAAAACTGTCAAATGAAAATGTTAAACCAGATTTAAGATAATGAAATCTTATCCCTGCAAGATACAGCTTAATAGTATTGTATCTTTGACCTAAACTTCTGAAACAGTAAGTGACATATTCAATTAAAACATTTTCTGACAGGTCTGGTAATGTACCTCTGGGTACTACAATGGAACACATAGCAATGAATCGTAAAAAAATGCTGTATCGCACTGTTGTACGTTTTAGCCGTTTTTGGGCTAACCACAGAATTCCACAGACTGTCGATATCCTGTTGTAAATTCTAACAAGTTCCTCCATGGGTAGACATGGTACTGGGTGTCTCTTTGCTGTGGGACACAAGTTGCGAAATTTGTCCATCTGAAATCGAGATATAGCATCAGCAATAGTATTATCACGACCAGGTAGATGTTTAGCAAGTACAGTAAAGTTATTGCTGGCTGCTTGCCATGTAAGTTTTTCTCATTAGCTTCATGACAAGAGGGCTCATCTGCCTTTATTGATGCTGTTGACGGTTCCTAAATTATCACAGTGAAATAAGATTCTTTTGCACTGCCATTTAATGCCCCATAGAGAACATGCCATGACGACGACTGGAATTAATTCACAAAATGCCATAGATAGTAGTCCTAAACTTCGACACATTTCAATCGGGATCTTGCCCTGAAACCATTGATCTTCGTAAATTCCATCAAATGCCTGGTCTGTGGCATCAGTGAACAAGTGCAGATCGGCTGCACTCACTATATTATCATGTAAAAAGAAAGAAACACCATTCCATCCTGCTAGAAATTTGTACCACATAGTAATATCTAATCTGCAATCTGCGGAAATCTTGACATGGTGATGAAGTTCCTTAACTGTGGTTGATAGTTGAATAAGATAGGACATGAATGATCTAGCTGAATGTACTACTCTACATGCAAAATTAAGATGACCCAACAAGCTTAGTAGTTCCCTTTTTGTACACGACTTCCTATCTTTAAAACTGTTCAATATTTCACATATTCTTTCCAATTTATCTTCGGGAAGTCTAGCTTGCATTTTTTCTGAGTCGAATATAACTTTACTGTACTTTACTTATATATGCCTAAGTACTCGAGACATCGTGATGGTCCCACTGATTTATGAATAGCAAGGGAAATTCCGAGGTTATTGAACATCAAAGTTAATATTGCCATGGTTCTCTCTGCGGTAAAATCAGGTGGGTAAATTGTAAGGAAATCATCAAGTAAATGTAAAATATTTCCTACACCATAGTGATTTGTCGCGATTCAACACAGTGCTCTTGATAGAGTATCAAAAATTTTCGGACTCGATCTGCTACCGAACACCAATCTTGTGTAAAAGTCATATTTTTCATTCCATTGTATTCCTTAGTATTGCCATAGATTAGGAAGCACTGGAATTAATTTGAACGCATCTGCTATGTTCACTTTACAAAGCCAACTGCCCTTCCATTTCTTTTTATGATGTCTATAGCATTGTCAATGTTGACATATTGTAATGAAAAGTCCTCCTTATTAATGAGACCATTTTAGCTAGTGAAAAGGGGTGGTCGGCTCTATTGCTGTTTCATAGATTACAAAAAGGCGTTCGATTTTGTAAATAGAGGTAAATTATGGGTTAAATTAGTGAAATTAGGAGTTCAAAGAAAAATGCTGAGAATAGTAAGATCATTGTATCAAAATATTTAATGATGTGTAAAGTATGATGGTTTTCTATCTGAATACTTTGGTAGCCAGGTCGGGCTTTTTCAGGGTGAAATCTTATCACCTATATTATACTCATTTTATGTAAATGATTTCGAAATGCATTTGTTCTCTGAAAATTGTACTTCGATTGAAATTAATCTAATTAATTTATTTTTAATAATGTATGCGGATGACACTGTGCTAATTTCTCAAAGCCCGGAGGCATTACAAAGTATGTTAAATTCTTTATACAATTATAGCAGAAAATGGGATCTTACAGTAAATACAGGAAAAACAAAAATTGTAATCTTCAGAAATGGAGGTAAAATAAGGAACAATGAAAAGTGGTTTTATGATAATACAGAATTAGAAACCGTAAATGAATTTAATTACTTAGGCATTTTACTAAACTATAATGGAAAATTCACTAAAACACAGCAACACTTAGCAGAACAGGATAGGAAAGCTTGTTTCGGTATCGATTCTAAATTGAGAGATTTTTCTTTTAATATTGAGACAAAATGTTCTGTCTTCGATACTTATGTAAATGGTATTTTATCTTATGCAGCAGAAGTTTGGGGATTTGATAAGGGGGCGGACATTGAGAAAGTTCACATAACATTTTGTAAAAGAATTTTAGGGCTTCACAAAAATGTAAGTAATAAACTTGTTTATCATGAATTAGGACGTTTTCCTTGCTACATTTCAAGAAGAATCAAAATTATGAAAAATTGGCTAAAATTAAGAAAGTCAGAAAATTGTATTCTCAGAAATTGTTTTGAGCATATGATAGAGGAAAATGATAAATGGATTATAAACATAAAAACAGAATTAGATAGACTAGGATTAAGTTTCTTGTGAGATTCAAACTACGAAGACAACCATGCTTTAGCCTTAATAGAACAAAAGATTAAAGATATTTATATTCAAGAAATCCGATCTGAAATAAATGATTTGGAAAAAGGAAAATTGTACATTCATCTTGTAGATAACTTTTGTCTCCAGTATTATCATTCTAAGCCCTTAGGTGATAAGATAAGAGAAAATATAACATAATTTAGAGTTTCGGGTCATCGATTAAACATTGAATTAGGTAGATATACAAACATTAATAGATCAGACAGGAAATGTTCTCTTTGTAACATGAAAGAAATAGAAGACGAGTTTCATTTTATTTTACAATGCCCCATTTATGCAAATATAAGGAAGAAATTTATTTAAAAGTATTACTATCAGAGCAGCAGCGTATTTAAATTAGTACAATTACTGAGTGTAGAAAATGTGAAAGAATTGAAGTACTTAGGGAAATATTTGATTGAAGCGAATAATACAAGAAATAGATTATTGACATAATAAATTCATCGTATGTTTTGTTTCTTATATACTGTTCAATTTATGATATGGTTATTCTTAATTTAAGAAATGTTCATAGATATTGTCTACATAACATAAATCCATGCATTTTATTTATCATAGTACATATTATCTGACTGACCATGTATTTATATATCAACTATATTTATGTGTGTATATCTGATGTGCCTCAGGCATAAAGAAAATAAAGAATCTGAATCAGACTCTGATATCCGAATCCTCATGAGGAGAGTCCACAATTAACCTTTTCTTTTTTGAATATTTCCCTTCTGCTATTCCTATTGGATTTATCCGATATGAGTCCCAAGGGATTTCATCAAAAGGTCCAATCAAAAATTCTTTCTCTATTTCCTTTGAAATTGAATTACTAACAGTGTCAGGCTGACTCCGTGCTGATAATAATTTTTTGCAAATATAGTTTTTGTTAGGAAGTTTCTGAAGGCCAATATGAAAACCCTGTCTACATCCTTCCACTAAATAATCGGCAAATTGTCTATCTGGGTGATTACGTAACAAACTCTCTAGTTTATCAACGTTAATAGCTGATGGGGTTGATTGAATACCTGTAGTGTCCTCTATGATAACTTTTTTACCCCTTTTTGTATCACTTTCGGAGATGCTCCGTTTTTTGAATTTATTTCGTCGCATTGTACATTTGGATGGTCTGTTTTGCATTTTAGACAAACATGAACACTGTTGCATCGTGGCCTATTGCACCCGCGTTCCCCATTGTAATTAATACAGATTTCCTGATTCCCAAACATCTGACGTTGTCTCCCATATGATTCTGTCTTAGAAGCCCAGTTCCTGTTAGATTCAGCCTGGGATTTAAAATAACCCACATTTTCAAGAGACTGAGAGCAAAATGCGGCCGTGTGGCTAACGCTGGAGCAATAAAGCCTGTGTTTGTGAAACACGAATGCCCCCGGTGGCATCTTTGTTAGTATGAACACTATTTTCTGTTAAGTACATGTATGTGAGGTCACTGGGTGAAAAGGTCAAAGGTCAAGGTCACGAGGTCTAAAATTTTGGTATCAATGGAAAGGTATTGTCACAAGGAATACACATGTGAAATATGAAAGCCCTATCACTTCCCATTCAAAAGTTATGCCCAATGTTAAAGTTTTTGAAATGTAGGTCAAAGGTCAAGGTCAAGGTCATGAGGTCAAAAATTTTGGTATCATTGGAAAGGTCTTGTCACAAGGAATACACATGTGAAATATGAAAGCCCTATCACTTCCCATTCAAAAGTTATGCCCAATGTTAAAGTTTTTGAAAAGTAGGTCAAAGGTCAAGGTCAAGGTCATGAGGTCAAAATTTTGGTATCAATGGAAAGGTCTTGTCACAAGGAATACACATGTGAAATATGAAAGCCCTATCACTTCCTATTCAAAAGTTATGCCCAATGTTAAAGTTTTTGAAATGTAGGTCAAAGGTCAAAGTCAAGGTCACGAGGTCAAAAATTTTGGTATCAATGGAAAGGTCTTGTCACAAGGAATACACATGTGAAAAATGAAAGCCCTATCACTTCCTATTAAAAAGTTATGCCCAATGTTAAAGTTTTTGAAATGTAGGTCAAAGGTCAAAGTCAAGGTCACGAGGTCTAAAATTTTGGTATCAATGGAAAGGTCTTGTCACAAGGAATACGCATGTGAAATACGAAAGCCCTATCACTTCCCATTCAAAAGTTATGCCCAATGTTAAAGTTTTTGAAAAGTAGGTCAAAGGTCAAGGTCAAGGTCACGAGGTCAAAAATTTTGGTATCAATGGAAAGGTCTTGTCACAAGGAATACACATGTGAAATATGAAAGCCCTATCACTTCCCATTCAAAAGTTATGTCCAATGTTAAAGTTTTTCGGACAAACAGACAGACAAACAGACAAACAGACAAACAGATAAACAGACAAACAGACAAACAGACGGACAGGCCAAAAACTATATGCCCCCGAATCTTTGATTCCGGGGGCATAAAAATAACATGCTATAGGTTTCAGATTTGCGAATATATTGCAAAACAGAGTATTGTCTCTTATCGACCAGTCAATCGGTATGTTATTGTAGCGGAGATTATCGGATGCTTTAAGACTAAATTGATCTATGATATTCATGCAATCCATTTTCCCCATATCGTGTAGACATATCGACAATGTCTCTTTCATATAGATCTAGTTCTTCGCGTCTCTGTGGAAAAGATTCGCACATTACACTTTTGTAAATCCCGAAGGCTGTAATGTATTCCCCAATAGATAGTATCTCTGATAGTCGTGGGTCATTTTTCTCACGTTTGATCTCTTTTTCTTCGGACAAGTTTGAATATAGGTGATAGGGTATTAAAAGTGACGCTAAGTTAATGTCCTTACCCTCAATAATTGCATTCCGTACAGATGGGGATACAGTGTTCACATGAGGCAGGGAACCAGAAGCAAAACCATATCTAGTTCGCACTGAATTGTTAGTGTATCCACTTTCCATTGTTAAGTTGCGCTGAATCATCTGGTTTGTCTCGTTACTACCGAAAGACGCGTATGCAGTGTGTAGATTGTACTTCTCTGCAGCTGCACTGACGACGGCACTGGCGTTGTTCTGATCGGAAGTACAAGATTCATTTTCTGACCTAGGATGTATGTTCGTTTGTACTTGAGTTTCCAAACCTTGTGTCTCACTGCCTGCTGCTGACGAAACCACCCTTGTTGTTCTTTCCTGTGCATTTCTTGAGTTTATTCCTCTTTTAATTCTTTGACAGTATTTGTCAGCTCTCGTATTGCGTTGAAGAGGTTACTTTCGTTTTGCGACGGAAGTCCGCTATTTGGGTCTTCTGATTGACCCCCTCTCAATTCCGCTGTTCCGTCGGCTGTTCCGTAAGGTGATTGTACATTATCAGTGGCTGTTCTATCCACTCCCTGCGATTGCTTATACAGAGCCAGTAACTGCGTTTTCTTTGGATTTCTTGAAAAAAATATTTCCTTTGGCGGATAGTTTTTGGCACAATGTTGCTACTGTCCAATTTTCTGGTAGAGAGGGATCGTAAGCAAAGTGTGCGTTCCTTCTACTTCTAGCATTGTTCTGATTGTCTCGCGCTCTTTTTGCACGGTGCGGGCCCATACTTATGTCTTCAAGAAAACAACTTGGAAACGCATAAGCTAAAAAATGAATCAAATCTCCATTCACTAAAGTGACGAAGAAAGTAAACAAACCGTGCGAAATGACGGAAATAGCGGTTATATAAAACGTAAAATCCATATCCAAGTAGAGTATCATATTACAAAACAGTGCGATGTCGATGAAAATACTAGAACTTTCTCAATATTTGAGGTATCGGTCCTCCACCAAGTGTCGTAGTAAGTAGATAAACAGTCACTTTATTGTTTTTCCATAGACAGATTTCTTAACTGAAATGAAGTACATCCATACAGAATCGAGTAAAATCTAAGACTGAAGCTGGGGCAAACTGGTCGCTCTTGCTGATTGGCCTGAATTGTCATGTGATTAAAACGTCATCTCCCATATAAGGAATTCTACTCAGGAATACACATTATACATAACGAAGAAAATAGATTGACATAGAGGTTAAACAAATGTATAAACTTTAATTAAATAAATGATCATTTATTAGTATTATAAATGTATTTATGGCAACAACTCTTACCATGTAATGATAAATATTCATGATCTTCATGCGCGCGCAGCATCATAACAACTTTAGCATCTTTCATTGATTTTGCATTGTACACGTTGCTGGTATTTTAATCAAATTATTATGATTCGTAACTTACATACACTTCTTGGTTCTGGAAATATTACTGGATAACATATTTAATAGTTCGTTGAAGCATACGGTAAGGAGACATTTTCCTGATGTTGAATTATTGCCTTTTTATCATGTCTACGAGTAAGCATGCGGTGCAGTCAGCACTATTTGTATAGCCGGGACTGGACAAATGTACATATAAATGTACCTTTCTTGGTTTAATGAATATGTAATTTTAATGAACAATTAGTACTTGGAACATTTTGGTTACATGTAACGAGTGACTATAGACAGATCAGAAAGTTCCCAATAAACCACGTGGGGAACCTCTATAGTCAATATTGCAGCTCCACGCTGACCCTTATCTATATACACAAGAAGATTTGGCGGTTAACAGCTGGAACAGTGGACATATAAATGTAGCATTCGTGGTTTAATGAAGATGTAGAATTAATGAACTATTTGAAGTTGGAAAAATTTGTCAAAGCATTTTGGTTACACGTAACGAATGATTACAGAAAGATCAGAAATTACAAATAAATCCCGTGGGGAACCTCTATAATCAACAGTATGAGAATATTGTGCGGTTCATAGAAACTGACGAATCGGATGTAAACAAAGATTATACACATCCCCATTACCATGATTACGAAACATTCCAGCGCGGCGGACTGAAGAGGATCAGATAGCATCTATGTTTAGAATGCATATTGAGCAATTTTGCTTTCTTATGTTGAATGGTGTCTGGGAATCTTACACAACAGATATTACAGCAGACGTGTGCGTTCAGAGGCCGTTATCTGACCTTCTCTACAAAATTCGACCACTTCCTATATAAGATGTTTTAAGCAGAACCCACAAGTTAAATGAGATGCTGGAGTGGTACTTGATTTACATGCATTCTGCAGTCGATCTCTATTTTGTTCTCTCATATTTCATCAGATCATAATTTATTCACATGCATTAATTAGACGCATGTTTGTCATTTAGCATGATTAGAATTGGTAGCAACCAGTAACAAATATTAGCGTATCAATGTACCAATGATTCCTTTTACGTCTTACAGTGTAAAATGATCTCGGAAATCTTCGGCTGTGTCTCGATAGTTTCCGTGACTTAGATGAATCTTTGATGATGGAATCAATTTATTATAATTTTGTTTAAGTTACATTATAAAATAATTAGCTTAAGATATACCGCGATTCAAACTACACAATACACTTTATATTAATTCTTTACTGAAAGGGAATCATTCAAGAAGATAACAAAACTTTGCGCAAACGATGTTTTTAAATTATTTCCACAATTTCCATACGTTAAAGGTGGAAAGGAAAACTGCTTTTAAACAAATTCAACCACGTATCTCGGTTTCGTATCAGTCCCGGGAACCTGTCTAGGTTTTTGTCAAATATGTGACCTGAAATTTTATAATAGTACATAAAGAGTTGTATTTCAATATTGACAATTATATCTTCTTCTCTAGCATATTTAAGTCATAATTCGGTCATTGATGTATATTAATTTTCAGAAAGCAGCGGTAAAGTTCATAATTACTACTGATATATACATTCAAAGATGTTGAATTTCTGTTTAACAAAACAAATATTTTCCGTATGAAAATTTTGTTGAAGGTTCTACAAAATACGATTGCCAATGCATTCATGTATAATATGTACAATGACCAAAAAATAAAAAAAAATAAAGAAATAAAGAAATAATAATAATAATTAAAGAATTAGTTATGGTACTGAAAATATTTTAGTGTAGGAAATCTGTTTACTGTTTGGAACTTTTAAGAAGACTGCTTCTTTTAATTTAACAATTTATAGAAACTAGGTTTGCTTTGAGTTGGAAGACTGCTTTCTATGTATGTTTGCTGACCTGCTTTGAGTTGGAAGACTGCTTCCTATATGATACTATGTTAGGAGCTTTTTAAGGAGACTGCTTCTGTTTCAAAAGCTTCCCTTATTTTGGGAACACACTGGTGTTCCGAACTGATTTGAGTTGGGAGAATGCTTCCATTATGATATTCATTGTATTTTAAGGAGCTTATCTACTAAAGCTGCCTTATGAATTATTGTAGAAATGGAAGACTGCTTCAATTATGTTAAGGAGCTTATTAGCAAAAGCTGCCTTTATTACATGTAATTATGTTGAATTGGAAGACTGCTTCCATGATCACGCTGGTGTTCTATATACTGATTTTTAAAGGGAGACTGCTTCCTAGATCGTAGATCTGATTTTCCAAAGCAAACTGGTGTTCCAAGAAGACTGCTTCTATAATAAATAAACTTAATCATTAATATTTTCCTCTAATAATTAATGATTTGATATACATGTATGTTTTATGGTAATATTTTCTGAAGTAATTTCGAATAGAAAGACTGCTTTCTATATTATGATTATATTAATGGAATACCCTGGTTTTCCATAATGAATTCAGACAGATGACTATTGCCTTTTTGGTGCATTTTTTATACTTGTTGCTATGACATACATTATTTTGAATATGAAGACTGCTTTACATATTTCTACAGAATCTGCTAACACATTATATTACATGTAACTAATATGATGTTTCATACTGATTTTAGCTAGAAAACTACTCAATAGTTTACATACGTAGTTATGTAATAGGGAAACTGTTTCCTGTGCTATTTACGGAATGAACGAATAACCTGATATTACTTACTTATACATATGTACCTTTTGCGATATACTCTGTGTTTTATATATTTTGATTTAAGCTAGAAACCTACTGCACAGTTTGTTCGTTTGTTTATTTTTCTTTTTATGTATATACTTTTTGCCATGATTTATGTCATTTGGTTTTGAGTCTACTTCCCATACCATTCAAGGAATACGAATTTATTCTATGCTAAATTTACTAAGATAACGTACATTTTATTTACTTATTGATCCTTTTGCCATGTTTTTTCATATACCCCTTGTTTTTAAAAGTCATGTTATTCATTTGTGGAATCATTTATTTTTAATCATGTATCTTTGCATTGATATAAACGTCAGAATCGTATTAGAGTAACAAATTTGTAAGTTTTTTACAATAGCGGGTTCCACAACAGATTCGATATTGTGATATGGTATGTAAATAAGGCTTAAAGAGATACATTATTACACATAATTAATTATTCAATAGGAGGCTAAATGTTTTGATATTTCCCTTATTTTTGCGCGAAACACCGTCTTGATGCCCCGAAAACCTAAAGTTACTGTTTTTAAATCTCTGGACTAGTCTTTTACATACAATAAGGCGAAGACTTTCTCATGTTACATATACGGCATGTGATACAGTACCTACAAACACAGGGTAAAACCTACATTATGTAAGAATATCTAATATATATATTCATATAAAGAGCAACACATTAAAAAGTATCTTTTGTTTCGATCAAAGCAAGATGCATTGTTCAATGTTCATGCACTCTTTGATGGATGACATCACAGACATATTTATTTCTTTGAAAAATAAATAACAACTAACAATACAGCAGTGAAAATAAAGAAGACCAGACATTATCTCCAATTGACACTGCAAAATCATTTTTTTTTATCGACGATCAATTTATGATGTAAATGTTTGGTTAAAGCATAAGATTTCTGTTCCATATCAAACATCAGATCCTTAAGCCTTTAAAAATATAAAAATTTCAGATAGCAATTAGCAAATCGACAATCCATGAAATATCTAATTTGCATGATGATGAGGGGCATTTTTTTCGACCAACCATCTAAGGATCTGAACTATTTGCATTCGTCATTCTGATACGTTAGATGGTAAGGGGACATTATCTCCATTTTGCGCCTTTCAGAGATGCTGAAATTGAAACATTTATGTACACATTTATACACATCGTTTCTCATGTTAATTACTGTATTTGTGTCTTTAACACCAAATGAAATGAATAATTTCACAACAATTGTAATGAAAATGGCTTAAGATACAAGTAAGAAGGAGATCCTGTACTTATATATACATTGGCGGTACATTTATTTTGGATAGAGCTATAGTTTTAGTTATATCTTTAATCAACATTAATTTTCGGATCTAGCTCTTATGTGAAAATTATTTTGTATCATGTTTGATTTAGGTAATAAAATGAAATTTTCAACAGTCATTTTGGTAAATGACATGCCGGATTTCAGATGCCCTTCGAACTAAATTTACACTTCTCATAAAGCCATGATTTCTCTGATCAAATGATATAACACTAAAAGATCCATAGGAAATCGATAGTTGTTTCATCACGTAATTTCATTGGTGCCTAAACTCTGAAAACAGTGTTTACATTGTATTATTTTATCAATCATAAGTACTTGCGAAACACATTTTCATACAGTAAATATGCACGCATTATTATTTTGAATAATGTGTGCCATGAGAACATGGGACCCTCGCTTTTTTTGTTGCAGAATGCAAATATGACAGTCACCTTCAATAATTATTGCCATGGGTACATGGGACTCTGGCTTTTACAATTGCAGTACACAGATAAGTCAATATGTCAGTACTAAAATCTAGCATCATATTTGCCATGGGTACATGGGACTCTGGCCATTTTATAGAAAATGTAAAAATAGGTCAAGATGCTAGTACTTAAATTTAGCAATATATTTTGCCATGGGTACATGGGACTCTGACTTTTATAATTGCAATTTCCTTATTGGTCAATATTTCAGTAATTTAGAACTATATTTGGCATTGGTACAAGAAACTCTGGTTTCTATTTAAAATTCATAAATAGGTAAATTTGTCAGTTCTTTATCATTATAATCATCATGGGTACATGAAAAATTGGCTTTTTACGGTAGCATATAGATTGATCAATATGTTCCTAAATTAGCATTTATTTACATTTGCCATGGGTACATGGGACTCTGGCTTATTGGATGAAATGTACAGATAGGTCAGTATGTCAGTACTTTTGCATCATATTTGTGATAGCTACATGGGACTCACTATTTTAAATGCAGTATACAGATAGTTCGATATCTTCCTGATTCAGCATTATATCTGCCATGGGTACATGGGACTCTGACTTTTATAATTGCAAGTTACAGATAGATTGAAATGTTAGTAATTTTGTATTTTATTTGTCATGGGTACATATGGAACTTTTTATATATAAAATATACGGATAGGTCAATGTCTGCTTTGAATTATATGTAAGTACTTTAGCATTACATGTATATTTGCCATGGGTACAGGGGACTCTGGCTTTTAAATACAGAATACATGCAGATAGATAGATATGTTCAAATTTTGTACTATATTTGCCATGGTACATGGGACTTTGGTTCTTTATATAAATCTACAAATAGGTCAATGTCGGCCTGGCATTATATCTGCCACGAATAAATGTGACAATGTCTTTCATAGCATCATACTAAAAGTGCCTACTTTAGCATCATATTTGCCATGAGAACAACAGACTTTTATTTTTAATGCAGTGTAGCAATGGATCGATATGTTTATACCTTCTCAATATGATTGCCATGGCTTAAGGATACATTGGCTTTTGAAAACATATGCATTTAGTTTTGTTCTATGGAATGAAATATGCCATTCACTCTGATTTGTTCTATGTTATATTCGATAGTTCTGATTGCTATATTTGTGAGCCAGACACATGTTCGGCAGTATGTTTGAATTAGACTATTCATGAGTATAACAGGGATCATGAATCTTTCTTTATACTGCACAGAATTATTCTTTATATACTTATACCTTACTATTAGCATTAACAATTTAAAGCAAAAGAATGGCGGAGCCTATGCATTGATATATAAAGTGCAGAAACCACTAATTCTCTCAATTCTAGTTGTGGATGGGGTTAAGTGTTCATGTTGCACTCAAACACTTGTGGAGGGTTTTTTACCCCATCTTTGAACTTGTAAGGTTTAAACACCTTCTAGTTTTTATGCTCAGGCCATTTATGTTTTGATGATAAGATAAAACTCTTATAGAGTTGTGTATCTTGTTTATTTTTTTGCCTGTTAATTGTAATATGTTTTTAATTACGTAATTTGTCATTACGTAATTTGTCATCTTAATAAATGACCATTTTCAATTCAATACAGACTATTTTATTCTTTGAAATACACCTGCGTTCCAACAAAGCACAACTCAGAATTGATAGACATAAATGATCATTTATAAGTATTATAAATGTATTTATGGCAACAAGTCTTACCATGTAATAATTAATATTCATGATCTTCATGCGCGCGCAGCATCATAACAACTTTATCATCTTTCATTGTTTTTGCATTGTACACGTTGCTGGTATTTTAATCAAATTACCCACCCTCCTCACCCAATGTTAATATTTCAATAGTATATAAATATTATATCATATTGATATTTACTTACTTTTAGACCAAAATATACTTATATACTTTTACAAGAAACGTTTTATCATTTTATTGAATACATAAAAATATGACAACTACTATCAATTTCATCTTGCATCTTTTTCAAATTATTATGATAAAGTGTACTTTTATGTAGAGTCTACATGATATTGAACTAAGCAGTTAAATTGATTAGCTGCAATTGGTTTTCCTTTGTTGTTTGATGGTTGCATTATATTATTACAAGAAAATGTTTGTACTTCGTTTAGTATTAACTTATATGATAGTAATGAAATATACTACAAGTTTTGAGGGTTTTTTTACCCCATCTTTGAACTTGCAAGGTTTAAACACCTTCTAGTTTTTATGCTCAGGCCATTTATGTTTTGATGATAAGATAAAACTCTAATAGAGTTGTGTATCTTGTTTATTTTTCTGCCTGTTAATTGTTATATGTTTTAATTACGTAATTTGTCATTTTGATAAATAACCATTTTCAATTCAATACAGACTGTTTTATTCTTTGAAATACACCAGCGTTCAAACAAAGCACAACTCAGAATTGATAGACATAAAATACTTTATAGTAACCTTAGAAAATACATGTTACAATTTATGTGTATATTGTATTATTCATGATTATCAATTACGAGTTTATATATCTTTCATGATAAAATTTTGTAAATAAAAAAATTCCGTAAACAGTATAATATATACCAATGATTTGTCAAACAAGTATGATCAAAAACATCATGGAAGTTTGAGGTTTTTGAAAATCCTCCTTAAAGCTGTTGTGCAGTTGGTTACTTTCTTCAAATCTCCTAAATTCCTTTTCACAGCCTCAGCAATGTCTTCTTTGGCATTCTCGCTCGATAAATACTGCAAAACGAAAAAGAAATACCTTGACTGAGAGAAGAGTGATATTTTTTCTACATGCCAATCATGCTCATAAATTCTTAAGCAAACGTACAAATCTATACAATAACCTTCGCAAAATTACAAGGAGTAAAATGAAATTGAAGTGTGCCAATTCGTTACCCTCTGAAATATTAAATAATGCACCATACATGTGTTTCGGATTGTTAATACTCATCAGTGGTACTTTCAGTCAGAGTGAATGTAAGAAACAGATTCATTTTATCAGCGCCCTCTAAAGCACATACTAAGTACTGACTTATTGAGCAGATAGAACGAAGTATTATGTGTTAAACGTCTTCAAATTCAATAGCATCATTTATGAACAGATCAATTTGCAGCATGGACCAGACATGCACGTTTCGGGTACTTAACCCTCGTCAGTAATCGTCGAAGTATCATGTAATACATGTACCAATCAATTTATAATCCTCTATGTCTATGTTATAGTTTGCAACAGTATAATAGGTCCTTCCCGGGTGATTAGGAATTAGAATGAACTTCTGTCAAATACTGCATAAGAAACCTTTAAAATACATAATATTGTGTTTGACGGAAAAGAATGTGAATCCTTGGATATTTTCATAAAAAAAGAATGATAAAAATGGATGTTCGAGTTCGTGAAAGAGCAAATCCAAACCACATGAAATTATAAAGAGCAAAAATCTAAATCTGGCTTTAAATTTTTGCCAAAGAATCTGCTGAGTTAGACGTGTTATAAAACAGAGATGCAAAGAGCCATTTAATGCTTGACTGCATAGCACAATGTCTTTAATAAAAGCCATTTTATTGAACTCACAATTGTATACTCATGTGGCACCTATGCCCAATATTAACTTCTATAAGCAAAATCACTGAAGCGGAAAAAGAAGATCAAGGTTATTGTATGAAAGTTTGATTAAAGATACATATAACATTTAAGTTTGGAACATGTAACACTTATACTTTGCTCAATATTGGCTATTAATGTCAAAATATTGCTATCTTAACATTTACCTTATGATATTAGCATTTGCATTATCATTTGAAATAATTAAAACAAAACAACCAAAGGGGCTACATTTCCATCTGGTAATAATAATCAAAGTATAATTAAACATTAGGGCCTCTTCACATATAGACTAAAGCCCTCCGACGTCAATCTGAGCGAACTGGCGAGTAAGTTTTTAGCAAAATCGTTTACGTTCGCATATCAACGTTTTACATTGTTAGTGATTTCTTATGGATTCGATTGCAATCGTTCAAATTCGTTGCCATCAGTTTTATTCGTCTACAGTTTTTGACGAATAAAAAATTCGTCCATGATTAGTAATACTGCGCTTCAATGCGTTAAGGCTGGACTATTACATTATAAACAATGGAAATCAAACAATTTTGTTAGGGAACGGAGATTGCTAAAACAAACTTTAACAATCCCCATTCCCTACATGAAATGTACTTTAGCTCAGTGACGTAGGTTGCATACAAATGAAGGTACGACCCAAAATCCAGGCACATCGCTGTACTTCGGTATATAAAGCGACTCCTGGTCAAGAACCGTGACATTGCATGATAATGATTTCAAGGCAAAGAGACCACCTGATAGTATAAAAATGAAAGATGGTTATCAAATGATATTTGACATAATTTCTTAAAAGCATTTTTAAGTACCAATATACACGTATGTAGTACATATAGGTATCACAGTACTGAATGCCTTTTCCATTGAAGTCTATGGAGCATCCACCTCTGTTCAATTGCATCCTACTTCTCTCACAACATTCACTCAGATGATTCACTGTATAAATTTTGTACACGAAGGTTTGAGATACTTAAAAATGGCATATATAGAAAAAGTGACCACAGAGTCTAGAAAGATCTAGCAACTTGAAAATTTAGATCCATTTTTATACGCCCGTCATTTGACGGGTCGTATTAGGGTATGGAGAAGTCCGTCCGTCTGTCCGTCTGCCTATGGAACGCAATAACTTGATTATGCGTCAACGGATTTTCACGAAATTCATACATTATGATTGGACTGTAGAGAGGAAGCCGCCTTTCGATTTTCAGGTTCATCCGATCTGTCGTTACAGAGTTATGAAACTTAGATTTTTAAAATACAGTGAAAATATACTAAAATAGTTTAAAATTATTTAAAAATCTATTTCTTGTCGAAATGTTTTGAAAATTTGGATACTTCAAGTCGAAAGGATGTTCTTTGACATATGTAACGGGTTTTCAATTTTTTTGTCGCATAATCGAGATATTGTGTGTAATGGGAAGGGGGGGGGGGTTATATGCACATACATGTTAAGCTAAGGGCAAAATATAGGCGCATGGAACGCAATAACTTGAATATGCGTCAACAGATTTTCATGATATTCATACATCGTGTTTGGACTGTGGAGAGGAAGCCGCCTTTCGATTTTCATGTTCATTTGATTTGTCGTTACGGAGTTATGGGACTTAGATATTTTAAAATACAGTGAAAATATACTAAAATAGTTAAAAATTATTCAAAAATGTATTTTTGATCGAAATGTTTTGAAATTTTGTATACTTCAACTGGAAAGGATGTTCTTTGACATATAGTACGGGTTTTAATTTTTTTTCTGGTCGCAAAACTGAGATATTTATAATGGGAAGGGGGGTGGGTGATATGCACATACATGTTAAGCTAAGGGCAAAATATAGTCGCATGGATCGCAATAACTTGAATATGCGTCAACAGATTTTCATGATATTCATACATCATGTTTGGACTGTGGAGAGGAAGCCGCCTTTCGATTCTCAGGTTCATTCGATTTGTCGTTACAGAGTTATGGGACTTAGATATTTTAAAATACAGTGAAAATATACTAATATAGTTAAAAATTATTTAAAAATGTATTTTTGATCGAAATGTTTTGAAATTTTGTATACTTAAGGTAGAAAGGATGTTCTTTGACATATTTAACGGGTTTTTAATTTCTTGGTCGCATAAGTGAGATATTTGTAATGGGAGGGGGGTCGTTATATGCACAAACATGTTAAGCTTAGGGCAAAATATAGGCGCATGGAACGCAATAACTTGAATATGCGTCAACGGATTTACATGATATTTCTACATTGTGATCAGACTTTGAAGAAGAAGCCGCCTTTCGATTTTCAGGTTCATCGGATTTGTCGTTACGGAGTTATGGGACTTAGAAATTTTAGATACAATGTTAATATATACTAAAATAGTTAAAAATTCTTTAAAAATCTATTTCTGGTCGAAATGTTTTGAAATTTTGTATACCTCAAGTAGAAAGGATGTTCTTTCACATATATAACGGATTCTTAATTTTTTTGTCACATTATCCAGAAATTATGTGTAATAGGGGGGGGGGGGGTTATATGCACATACTTGTTAAGCTTAGGGCAAAATATAGATGCATGGAACGCAATAACTTTAATATGCGTCAACAGATTTTCATGATATTTGTACATTGTGATCAGACTTTTTGAAGAGGAAGCCACCTTTCGATTTTCAGGTTCATCCGATTTGTCCTTATGGAGTTATGGGACTTAGATATTTTGGTGTTGTGAAAAACATCCCAACGGGCGTATCTTGCTGCGTGAGCGTAGGCTTTATTTGCATTTAAATCTAAAATGCGATGTTTGAATTCACAGGACTTCTTTTAGATCGATCTTTCATCCATAGCTACAGTTGATAATTTCACAAATGATCCGTGCTTTAATTTCTTATTGATAGGCCTTTTAAGTGATATGATTAGATTATTTCAATTCTTTATATTTATTTAGAATTTCATTTTCAAAGTCGGGAACAAGATTTCAATAGCGCCCATGTTTTGCCGTGTACCGGAAGGGGATTCCCCATTTAGTTCTGTGATACCTTCAATATAAGGAGTTAATCTCAACGCACAACGAAATACCTCAATATAACCAATGTATAAACCATACCCAAAACAATCGTGCATCACCCCATCTTCTTCACTCCCTCCACGCTTTCACCATTTATAACAGATTCAGGCAAAGGTTGTTTTATTATTTTCAGCTTTTTAGAAAGGTTCGTTGTTACACAGTTGAAATATAAACATCAGAATACATACTCCCTCCTTGCTCGTAAATAAGGATACATGGATATCAGAAATAAGCATGATGATGATGAATGCATTCGATAGACAGTGCCAAAAATGCTGGTGGACCTCCGTCTGGATAATTTTTGTTGATACATGTATATAAAATCATAGGTTCTGATATAAATTTTCTTCTGATTCAGGCTTTCCACTTAGGACGTAGGGTGACTACCATTTGATACTGAGGGGGGGGGGGTACTTTTTGGAAATTAATATTCTGACCCCAAAATGGTTGAAAATAAAATATCTGATCGTCTTCTTTGCAGAAAATAAATTGTCTAACCCACATCTGTTCAAATTCCAAAAATTAATTTCAGCTTACTTTGCTAGCAACACGACAAACATTTTTGGGCTTGCTGCGCTCGCCTTACACTACATTTTTTCGCTCCGCTCGCCCTTTCATAGAATTTCATATTAATCATTTGATATTATTTAAAGATACATTCAATTCTATAGTATTGTATTTAAATTGAAAGCATCGAATAAAAGAAATACATTTTATTTATAATCATATCAATCATATATAAGCTTCAAGTCTTGTAAATGGATTTGTTTCTATGGTGCATTACACACTGTCAACTATACCTGCTTTGTACTTGACATGTTCTGTGAAAAACTCAATTTAGAATATGCAGGTGATACATGTAAATATCATATGTACATGTATATAGATTAATTGTAAAGTAAACAGATTTGGCACTTTGCAAATAAATGATGGAATTTAATTGACATACTCAGTTTGTGTGTGTTTTCTTGTTTCTTTTTTTTTTCTTTTTTTTTCTATTTCTTTGCTTATGAGGAGGAGGAAAATAGATATAATAATTCTGTCCTCAAGTTACTGGAAGATGAATTATTCCACCGGTTCTGTTTTGAAAATAAACAATCCAATTGAAAAAAAAGGTCAGACCCCCACCCCTTCAGCATCAAATGGTCGTCCCCTATTATATTCAGACTCACAGGAACGGAGGAGAGAGGAGGATTGAGGTATAATAGTGGCGTAGCTGAAGACTTAAAATGGAGGGGTCACAACAAAACATCGAAGAAAACTGACAAGTATAGAAATATAACAATATGTTTGTTACATCCCCAGAGAATACCGAGATATTGGAACAACTCTCAAACTTTATCCATAAATTGTACCATGCAAAAAAATGTCAATCACATCAAAATAGAATCTATCACCCCTTTATACAGGGACAGGGTAATCCCAACCGCTTATTAAATATTGGCAGTACACGACGAGGCTTGCTGAGTTGTGGACGTTGCAAATCTTCCCTGTCCCTGTACAAAGGGATGATTTATTTTTTTCAAGCAGTAATTGACACGGGAGCAGATGCCACTGTTGAGTCGGAGGATGTTGCAAACAGAGCAGGAATAATCCCTGACACACCTTAACCGGTCCGCATTCTTCACGCCATCAACAACTCGGAGATGTCTGCATTTGGAGGTGTCACTGCGACCATCCAAATTGGAGACAAATCATACGATTTTCATTGCAACAATAAGAGATCCGACACTTCTAAGAATTGATATCATGAAAAAGAAATTAATGCGACAATGTACACGGAGCAAGGAAATATTGAAGTAAATGGCAAGACGGTGATTGGTACAATAACCAATGATAGCAAAGAATCAGATCATGCTTGCAGTGTCATATAGGCACCAATCGATATCATTGTACCTGCGGCAAGCGAGTGATTAGTTAGTCAGTGTGTTTTAGAACCAGCACCGGATCAACAAGCTGCACTAGTGGTCAACACTTTACTCTGTGGTATTCATGGGGGGGGTCATCTTTGGCCAATGTGAATAGCAAAGACCCTCCCAGGCTGCTTAATGTTATGCACAATAATGTCAAAATCAAAAGAAACTTTGTGTTTGGAAAGCGTACCGCAGTTGATGAGCAACTTTCGGAACCAAGTACTTTGGTAACAAGAAAGAAAGTAGCCAACAAAGGGAATAAGGATGTATCTGTGGTGTGCTCCTGGCTAGAAGATGCGGAAAAGCCAGACCAATCAGATGTCAGAAATCAAAGTGTAGTCGTGAGGAACTATTATCTGACTCTAAACCAGTTCAAGTTCCTTAAAGGAGTTTTACATTACAGTTGGATAGGAGACGGAAACGACCGGTCACTGCAACTGGCTGTCCAATAAATCAATGAGAAAGGAATTGTTAAAGTTTTTCATGAGCCTGCATACTCTGTCCGACAGGATGAGAAGAAAATCTTAGATGACATGAAAAATGGCTTTCATTGGTTTGATTTTTTTGCGGATGCAACATGTCGTGTAGGAGTGCAGGAATCCTTGCTGTTCGACAGACTATACATACATGCCTTGGGACCATTCACTGAAAGTGCAAGCGGAAATTGCAACGTTCTCGTCACAGTTGACCTGTTCAGCAAGTTGACCATGGCCTATGCCATGCCAAATGTATGCAGCTATGTTACAGCAAACTGCATTAGAAAAGGTTTATTACCTCGTGTTGATGCACCATTTGAAATCCACACCAACCAAGGAAGAAATCTACAGAGCAGTCTTTTCAGGGAAGTGTGTGCTCTGTTGGAGGCCACTCAGCCATGAACTACATCATGGCACCCTAATGACCCAAATTCGATTGGACAGGTGTGGCAGTTAAACCGCGTATTGCTCCAAATGATCCTTTGCTACGTCAAAAGTGACCTGAAGCATTGGGGTAAGAAGTTGCCACTAGTCCTGGCTGCATACAGGAGCACTCCTCACCTATTTTTTTTTATTTCAAAAATGTATGTTCTTCATGCATTTTCTATCACAACTTTCCAAAATACCTAACGTTTTCAGAACATGCTCTCTCTCTCTCTCTCTCTCTCTCTCTCTCTCTCTCTCTCTCTCTCTCTCTCTCTCTCTTGTGTGTTAGGATGTACTAGAAAATTTCATAACCTTTTGATTATATGAAAAATATTAAGTTGAAAAAAATTAAAATTTAATGGTCTAGAGGTTAATCCGAGCAATTCGTGAGCCACCATCCCCCTCCCTTCAGATAGATGCTGTTTAAACGTATGCTTATTCTCGAAGCGAACGTTTCTTATCTTTCTATTGTTTCAAAGTTATAACGTGTATCAATAGTGTCTCTTTTTCGCCTACAAAAAGTTTTTTTTTGTACAACGGGCTTGAGGTATATACTAATCAAATGACACGGTTACTGAACAAGGAGACGCTTTAAATACCCGCACAAGAGCGATTTGCTAGGATTTTGGGTCGTACCTTCATTAGTATGCAAACAACGTCACTAAGCTATAGTTCATTTATGTAGAGAATGCGGATTGTTAAAAATTGTTTAAACAATCTCCGTCCCCTAAACAAATTAAAACAACTTCAAAGTTTAAATTGTAATAGTCCAGCTTTAACCATTCGGTACGCCTCCGCTATGCGTTCGTTACATGTAACTATCGCAAGCAATTGGATTGAGACCTCTTCATTTGCATATTTTATACTGTAATTTACATATCAGTTTATTGAGGGCGCTGAAAAGACCCATTATTGCGAAGTTCTGCGAACAAGTACGACACAAATCTGCATTTCGTAGCGAATTCAAACCCAATTCTAATGCGAATAGTTGCGAATTATAACGATTAAATAAAAGGAAGCACGGATGCTTAAAACGAACTATTACGACATGTAACTGCAACGTTCGAATAAAAACGAAGAGCAGCGAATCGCAATCTCGGGAAACATCTGGAATAGCTCTACAGTTTTGCAATCAGAATTATCCATCCGTCCACAAATCTGTACACTAGTATTGCTTTTAGATTTTAATACATTCTTGAAATAAAAAGGACAACGCATAAATCGGCGCCGACATTGAAGTGTTATTGTGTGCTCCGGGTTTTTGTACATAACCATTCTATCAATTCATCTGAATGAGTTAAAGAAGATACAGACGATAATCTCAACAGCACTCACAACAGAGCACCAATTTGAGCATCGACGGACCCCTAGCAAGCTAGAGATGGGACCAGGTGCCCGGGAGGAGTAAGCATCCCCTGTTGGCCAGCCGCACCCGCCGTCGATGTTCACGCACTAACATGAATATATATATATATTAACTACATGCACTATTTGCGGTTCCTTCTGTATAGAAAGTGCTATGACAACAATGTCAGGGAAAATATTCAAAACACTTACAGTCAAACCCCTCGCGGAGAATTTTTTACGAGTTCCACAAGGCAAAGGGCATAAGTGTGACACAAATGAGTTAAAGAAGATCCTGACGATACTCTCAACAGCACTTACAACAGAGCATCAATTTGAGCATCGACGGACCACTAGCAAGCTAGAGGTGGGTCCAGGTGCCCGGGACACACAGAGGAGTTGTCCTTACTTAACGTCACAATATAGGAGTTTAACACCCTTGTATCAAACCTATAACATGTATTGATTTTGCCATTTTAAGTTAACATAGACCAAAAGGAAAATTTGGAGCCACTCATGCACTTTTGATAAAGAAAGCTATAAGAAATTTTGAAGTTGCAAAGGGCACTTGCTTTAGCTTCTTTGAATCATTTAAGATTGAGGTACCACTGATGAAAACACATAAATGACACATGCATGTCTGGTAATTTTGAAAAAAAAAGGCCCAGAAGGCAGCTACAACGTACCTAAAGCCCTGGTCACAACCCGCCGTGCGTGCTTTTAGGACGTGCGTGTTTGTGGAGGCTACGTGCGCTACGTTTTTTTCTGAAGACGCAAGGAAGGAAGTGGCAAGATTACAGAAGGCGTGCGTCACGCACGTCGCACGCACGGTTATATGGATGGTTACATGCATCATATGTAGCGCAAAAAAACAAGTGCGCTGCACGTACTCTCGACTTGCGTGCAACTTGCTTACCACGTACTTTCTCCGTACGTCTTCTACGTTATTGTAAGGAATTCGAATTGACACGTACTGCTAACGCACGGAGTCATCACTTCCTTGCGTCGAAGGTGCGTTGCAAGTACTTGCAACGTACGTGCAACTTGCGTGTCGTACTTCTTGTTGAATTCTTAGACAGCACGCAGAGAGGACGCAGCGAAAGTTCTGTATGCACTAAAACTGCTACAAGACGTCCTGTCTGCGTGTTCCTAAACCCGCAAGGAGGACGTACGGGACACGTACTGATAACGCACGTACACCGTACGGATACCAAAGGTTTGCCTACGATTTTGCACGCAGACAGCACGTACGTGCACGTACGGCGGGTTGTGACCACCGCTTAACAGATAAGTTGAAATACACTGAGCAAAAAATGTAAGTTCTCCTATTTTGACAGACTTCATACTATACAGATGAAACGTCAAAATAAGTGACTTTTATTCAATAAGGACTAGGGCACTTCCTTTTCATTACTTTGACATTGAATGCATTGATGCGTGTCGAAGAAATGAGTTTTTGCCTTTTGACGGAAAATGCTACGCTTCGTTGTTCTCGTTGGATGCTCCCGATGGAATAGTGTCTATAACAAATCTAGAGAGTCATCCTGACAATAAAATGTATTAAATATTCAGAAAGATATAGCGTAAAAATCAAAACAATGACGCAAAAAAGGAAATTTAAGCTTAAAATAAACCGAAAGTCATGCAAAGGGCATGCGCAATACCGACAATCCATGCCACGTTTGAAGGATACCTGAGACGGTGCATGGACGAATCCAAAAGTTTTACTCGATTGACACAAGAAATATTTGAACTACATGAGGTCAAATAGGCATAATCCGTTTGATTTCGACCATTGATAATGACGTCGCATGTGCGTCAGTTTATCAGGGACTTGTCATAATCGAAAATTGGAAGAACATTCAGTTCATTCCTAATTTCAGAATGAACTTTTTCTATGATGGCTAGCCTACACAAAATTTAATTGAACGTGCCATATAAAACATAAATGAAAAATGCAATGATCGCTGTGCGATATAAGTCCCCTACCGGCGGCATAAATTTATGACTTTCATCTCTGTTCATCAGTTCATCTTCTTCAACAACAGTCAAGAAAGGTCTGGGAAACTGAACTCACGAAATTTGCTAAGTCCAAGGATAACTCTGGTGAAAATTAGTCAATCAAATTAAACTCAAATCTGCATCACACTATAATGTATTCACATACAAAAAATCAGCTCATTATCTGCAATAACAGGAATGAAAAAGTCCGGAAAACTGAAAATTTCATGAAATTTGCTAAGTCCAAGGGCCATAACTCTTGTAAAAATAGGCGAATGGAAACCAAACTCAAATTTGGTCTGTATCACACTGAGATGTATTCATTCACCAAAAATCAGTGCATTATTTGCAATAAAACCAAAGAAAAGTCCGGAAAACTGAAATGTTCATAAAATTTGCAAAGTCCAAGGGCCATAACTCTTGTAGAAATAGGTGAATCTAAAGCAAACTCAAACTTCATCTGTATCCCACTGAGATATATCCACATACCAAAAATGAGTTCAATTTATCCGACAACAGTGGAAAAAAGTCCGGAAAACCGAAATTTTCATAAAATTTGCTATGTCCAAGGGCCATAACTCTTGTAAAATTCGGTCAATCAAAAGCAAACTCAAACTTGATCTGTATCACATTGAGATATATCCACATATTAAAAATGAGTTCAATATATCCAACAACATTGGAAAAAAGTCCGGAAAACCGAAATTTTCATAAAATTTGCTAAGTCCAAGGGCCATAACTCTTGTAAAATTAGGTCAATCATTAGCAAACTCAAACTTGATCTCTATCACATTGAGATATATCCACATACCAAAAATGAGTTCAATATATGCAACAACAGCGGAAAAAAGTCCGGAAAACTGAAACTTTCATAAAATTTGCTAAGTCCAAGGGCCATAACTCTTGTAAAATTCGGTCAATCAAAAGCAAACTCAAACTTGATCTGTATCACATTGAGATATATCCACATATTAAAAATGAGTTCAATATATCCAACAACATTGGAAAAAAGTCCGGAAAACCGAAATTTTCATAAAATTTGCTAAGTCCAAGGGCCATAACTCTTGTAAAATTAGGTCAATCAAAAGCAAACTCAAACTTGATCTGTATCACATTGAGATATATCCACATACCAAAAATGAGTTCAATATATGCAACAACAGCGAAAAAAAGTCCGGAAAACTGAAAATGGGACAGACGGACAGACGGACAGAAAGACGGACAGACAGACAGACGGACAGACAGACCGAGAGGAAACTAAGAGTCCCCTTCGGCGTTGCCGGTAGGGGACTAAAAATGGGTACTCTTGTTTTTTGCGCAGTATACTTCGATCTATTATATATGAACAAAAAGCTTAGTCTTTCCTTGTAAAAGAAAGAAGTGGATCTTCAACAGGACTCTGTTTCTCCAACGGGACTCACATCACCAACAAAAACAACCACAAAATAACCCAAATGTAAAAACAGTGGACAAGCACATGCAAAAGACAACAAAGGGGAAAGAAAGAATAAAGGCCTAAGACGACATCTAAGCACTGAACAAAAACCAACGAAACAATGGGCAACCAGTGCTGACTAAGGACAGCTTTCTGTCACGTTGGAAGCAAATGGTTACCCTGAGGTCACAAACAACGCGCAATTATTATGTATAATATCCTCTTGAAATGTGACGCGAAAAAAAGACAATATGAAGGAAATAAGGGCCTAATTAAAATCAAAAAAGAAATTAATGTACAAGAAAAAGACCGTGTTAGTGGGCGCAAAAATCCGACCAACTTTCTGTTAGGATAAATGATCAGATTGACGAAATTTGGAGAGAATCGTCCTAGAATCCTATTACCACGGTTTGGCGTTGTGCAATACTACAGATGGGTTTGAACAGTACTTTCGATGACTTTTATGAAGATAATGTTTTCATTTTTGCGCGTGAAAATCGATGTCTGGTGCGGCCAGCCAAACAGCGGATTCTTATTCCTCCCAGGCACCTGGTCCCACTTATAGCTCGCTAGATCTCCGTCGATACTCATCTTGGTGCTCAATTGTGAGTGCTGTTGAAATTGTTGTCTGGATCTTCTTTATCTAATTATCGATCATATGCCTGTTACATAGAAGGCGCTTGCTGATCTTTTTAACAGTTTCCATTCAAAATCACTCATTCTTTAATTCTTTTATTTTGTCTATCAAGTTTTAACAATTACACAATGATATAGAACGAATCAATACCATGTAGAAGGTCATATTGTGTGAGCTAACCAAGGTTACTAGAAGTCTGCATAAATTATATTAATAAAAAATATATATTACAATATATAAATTATATTATACATGTAGATGTTTCACTGCCCTCCATATCTTCTTTGAACGCCTGCTAGGATTATGGCAATATATTTTCGGGATGCTGCGGTCAGCTTAGATCGGAAGTATTCGCTTTAGTGCGAAATGCTGCACTTATATCAGTAATCTGACGCACCCTTTCATCTGTAAATGAATCACTATTAGTCGGGCAATCAAACGAACGATAGCGTAGAACCGTAGTCTTTCGGAATAAATCGTCAACGATTTGCAATAAATGGTTTTTCCACGTTCGCTGTTCGTTACATTTCAAATTGTTTGAGACATTTTCGTTCACAATTCGCGGAGATTGTGATAAATTTTCCCAATTTGCAAGACTTCGTGAAATAGATTCGCATGAATGTGAAGGGGCCTCTAACAACAAAAAGAAACAGCAGAAAATTAATATAGGAAAGGCCATTGTGTGATTTTAACATCTACCTTATTATCTAGTCGGACGTCACCGATGTCGGGGGTATTGCAATAGCTCTTTTGCACTTAAGTGCAGTCGAGCTAAAATTACTCTCATTCTCTTTTATGTGTGTGGTACGTCTTTTTTCAGAGCGTTTCATGTATCTTTATTCCAACAGTACATCAAAGTAAAGAAATAATCAAAGGACTGAAGGTCCTGAGAGATACTTCTACTCAGAATTTCTTGTCAGCACATGAACGGTAAATGATTTTATTGTAAGGCAATGTTGATGATTTTTTAACACAGGATGCATCTGTGGAGTTTATACATGTAATATTTATTTCCATGTGTTCTATGAACAATACAGACTATATTTATGTATAAAAATGTAATGATCGCTGTGCGATATAAGTCCCCTACCGGCGGCATAATTTTATGCCCTGCATCTCTGTTCATCAGTTCATTATCTGGAACAACAGCCAAGAAAAGTCTGGGAAACTGAATTCACTAAATTTGCTTTGTCCAAGGGCCATAACTCTTGTGAGAACTAGTCAATCTAAATTAAACTTGAACTTGATCTGCATCACATTATAATGTATTCACATACAAAACTCAGTTCATTATCTGCAATAACAGGCATGAAAAAGTCAGGAAAACTGAAAATTTGCTAAGTCCAAGGGCCATCCCTCTTGTAAAAGTAGGCCAATGGAAATCAAACTCAAACTTGGTCTCTATCACACTGAGATGTATTCATATACCAAAAATTAGTGCATTATTTGCAAAAGAACCGAAGAAAAGTCCAGAAAACTGAACTTTTCTTAAAATTTGCTACATGTAAGTCCAAGGACCATAACTCTTGTAAAAATAGGTCAATCTAAAGCATATTCAAACTTGATCTGTATCACATTGAGATATATCCACATACCAAAAATGAGTTCAATATATGCAACAACAGCGAAAAAAAGTCCGGAAAACTGAAAATGGGACAGACGGACAGACAGACGGACAGACAGACGGAGAGGAAACTAAGAGTCCCCTTCGGCGTTGCCGGTAGGGGACATATAATAAAAGAGGTATTCTTTAAAATATTTTTATCGCGACTAAGGTTCTCAGTGTTGAATAAAAGGATGACAACTCTATAACTTTTATGCATCTCTTTGAGTTATCTTTCCTGTCATTGTAATAAAAGCACTGAAAAGTAATGTATTATTACGAAACCAATGTTCAGTGAAAACAAAATATATAATTGATTTTATGTGATTCATTTATCTTATATGAAATTGCGACGAGGAGAATATTCTTGTTCTTGCATTTTGCGTATGTCAGACAGCAAATTCCTGAACTAGACACAGCACTATACGTGTATTTGAGGTGTATTGAAACAGGGACAAAGCGGCAGTATCTCATAAATACAGTGCAGTGTTTACCATACATGTAACCATCAGATACTTCCTAAAAGGAAGCATATCAAAAATCAAATCTACAAGCTGAATAATTACCTTTTCGAAAGCATTATTGACTGCAAATAATTCTGGTGATTTTTTCGGTCTTACAAGCTTTTGACCATTTCCATGGAGTATATGAATACCATTGTTTTCTGCGCCTTTACAAGCATTCCCATCCAAACAATGTTTGTCTCTATAATTCCACTCACAAGGGATGAAGTAAAGCTTTTCTATTAGTATAAAAATTGTATAAACATCACAAAAACTCAAGTGACTACGATAGTAAAACGTATTTTAGTAAAACGTATTTCAATTCCTCAGACCAGGCGGACACACGTAATATCGTCTACTCTTACATGATAGTCCAAAGCTGCAATGCACTGGAAGCCCGTATACATAAAGGTAATATTCTCAATCAAATAAACCAAAGCAGACCCTGCGTGGGACGAGACCAGGTGCCTAGGTAGAGTCTGAATAGTGAACATAGTTGTTTTTACTTTTTTGTGCCTTAAAGGTATATAGTATATTATACTGATACAAGTTTGGTGTTTCATTGTTTTTCATTGTGTAATGCCTTGTCCTTCCTCTTGGACAATATTTATGTTAGATTTGGTGAGGATCTATACAAGCAGGTTGTAGGAATTCCTATGGGTACTAACTGTGCGCCTCTTGTTGCAGATTTATTTTTATACACTTATGAAAAAGAATTTATCCAAAATCTTCAAAAGCAAAGAAAATTTGATGAGCTGAAATGTTTCAATAATACTTCTAAGTATCTGGATGATATTCTAACCATTGACAATCCTGCTTTTGAATTATATAAGAATGAAATTTATCCACAAGAATTAACCCTTAACAAGGCAAACCTTTCAAATATAGAAACACCCTTTCTGGACCTAAATATCAAAATCGTAAACGGAAAGATTCATACAAGTGTATATGACAAAAGGGATGATTTTGGATTCAACATAATAAATTTCCCTTGGCTTGACGGTGATGTTCCAAGATTACCGTTATACGGCATTTACATATCACAGCTCATCCGGTACGCTAGAGCATGTACTGATTGTTTGGATTTTCACAGTAGAAATTTACAAATTACCAAAAAACTTTTAGGTCAAGGTTTCCGCTTTCATAAACTAGTTAAGACTTTCTGGAAATTTTACAAGAATTACAGTCAGCTTCTTTTGAAATTCGGATCTATACATGCAACAGAGTACATTACTATGGGTATTACACAACCTGTCTTTTATGGTGATATGATAAACAAAATAAAAAGGATCAAACGTAGGCAGCATAACCATTTAAAATGCGTCAGAATCATCAAACGCCTTTTATACCGTGGGTATGATCCTAATGTCACCAGACGGACACTAGGCTTGGTACTTGACCAATCTACAGTCTTGTACAAGCGCATCCTTGAGACTTGCACTCTGATTGACTGTGACGACGGGACTCCATGACGGGCCCTGTCCAAACCTCTTTAGAGAAGACAGGGCCCCGACCACCTGTCCTCTCTGAATGTCAGTCGGACTCCTCGGGTGATTACATACATGAGCTCGATACAGCCGGCAGAGCACGGACTGTATTACGCATGCCCTCTTTTTATATCCATTTACATATTCATCTGTGTCTATGGGGCCTCTGCGTTTCGCGGTCTTGTTTGTGTGATGTCATCTTACAGTGAGGAGGTTGTTTTACACCACAATTGTACGTTCTTCGAGACCTCTTGGTAATTGGAGAAGTGAGAGGGTTGTGCGCACGTAATCCAGGATAACCACACCATTTGCTACTTGCGCGACAGATGGCCGTCCAAAGTCGGCACCAGTTACCCATTGGTCTCGTCGGTTTATGTGTAGTCTTTTGTGTTTGATGTTTACATGTCGTGTGTCTCTTTTCCGTCTCGTGCTGTACTCGTCTTTTGTGTTTTTGCATCGGTGTTTTGGTGTTTTGCTGTTGATGCTGCAACGGGGTTTTGTTGGAGATCTCCTCCCTTCTTTCTATGGTTGCTTCGATCAGATCCTGCGTCCCTCTCTATTTCAAAGATTCATTCTCCGGCTCCAAAAATGTTCAATAAAAGACTTAGATCAACATAGTCTTTGCAAACTGAAAAACAAATATTTACGAATAGATAAATAAAAAAAACTTTAAGGCAATTAAAACTATTAGTCTACAGATAGGGTCGAAAAGATGTGGAATACTTTAAGTATGTCTTTCACAAAATTGATACAATACCTGGGTGATAATGAAGATATATGTTTTGTAAATCTTGTTCTCCCCACATAATTTTGGAGTGCCATTTCTTGTAAAGTTTCACAATTATCGACGTATAGCCAATAGCACGTAATCGTGTAAGATTCATTAACATCACACCAGTATTGAGACCTAAATTAAAGAAAACAGAAATCATCAGACTCATTTCTATATACAAATCTTCTCCTACACTAGGTGATATATTTCAATGAACATTAGATGGAATTATGTATTCATAATGTATCGATTATAAGTGTTGATGACAAATATGGATAATGACCATATCCCCGTATACAGCACAAATCGATGATTCAGAAAATCAGAAACCGAAGGCATACAAAATCAGGATAAAACAGGAACCAAAGCAAACAAACACAAACCTCCACCACATAAAAAGAAGCGAACCCCCGATATGGGAGTGAGACCAGGTGCCCAGGAGGAGTCAGCATCTCCTGCTTGCATGCAACACCCGCCGCTTCAATTCGGTAGAACTGTCACATCCGGTTACTTCCATTTCGGAAGTCATAGAGTACAATCTTTGGTTGGATGGTTCAAATAGTCTATGACAGAATATCATCCACCATTCTGGAGAGTGGGACATCATAGTGTATGACGAGTTCCCCATATCGACCGTAGAACTTCCTCAGTAACGATGTTAGTCAGTAACGATGTTAGTCGGTCACAAACATATCCCTGACTGAGAAGCTTATCTGAAAGACGCCTAGCTCTCAGAACAAAATCTGTATATTTGGTACTTGCTCTGGCATAGCGTATCAACTGAGATATGAACGCGCCATTGGCAGGCGATGAAGGGATGTTGCTACTCAGAAAAGGAAAGTTTGTAATGCTGAAATGACGTGGGACAAACTATTGAGAAATTCCATTCATCAGTAAGAAAAACACGATCGTTATCTAGTCCATCACTGTTCTCTGCCGGTAAGCATTTTGTCTCGACAGTGCGTAGTAACCGTTGACAAGGAGTAACGACAAGATCGTAGCTACTTAGAAATGAAGAAGAAATAAATTCTTTCACTTTCTACTGAGTGAGACATAAAAATTTACACTCGTGACGGAATTTTTTTATCTTTTCCCTCGTTCCGCTACGCTCCACTAAGTAAAAGATGAAATTTCCGTCACTCGTGAATTTTTTATGCCTCACTCAGTATTATTCTGATTAGATTTTGAAGTAAAACATTTGAGGTTTTTGGACATCTAATTAGACTTTGTAAGAAATGCTCATTTTTATTATTTTTTAATATAGTTACAGTTTCATGCAATTAGTTGCATTTGACTTATTCAATGGAATCAATGCAGTGAAAATTCCATTTTCAATTTTAAGAAATGCTCATTTCTATTGTTTTTTAACAAATTTACGATTTGATGCAATAAATTGCATTTGACTTATTCAATGCAGTGTAAATTCCATTTTCAATTTTAAAATAAATAAAGGGATGAGGAGTTGAACATTTTAGCATCTTCTTCTACAAGACTACGGAAGGTAGTTTAATGAAATATGCATTCTGTCAATGTTAGTTTTCTGTTATGTTTACAACAGTGTACAAGAGCATAAGATAAACGAGAAACACAAATCTGCAACCATGTTACTGACATCACAGTAAATTTTTCTCAAGGGGGTAGCATCCTTTGAAATATTTCATTTGCGGAAACAACAAAGCATTAATAATGAAACATCAGTAGCATGTGAATGATCAAAAGAGATGCGTTGTTATTTTAAGAGTTTTTTCTACACTATTTAAGAACCATTCTCTGTAAAAACCAAAGAATTTTTAGGGGTCTTCAAATGACCACCTCAGATTTGAGTAATTTTGATCATTTATTGTCAACATAAGACTTATATTCAAAATTGAGATCATTTTCATACATACGTTTAACGGATGGATGCCATGGTAACGCACTGACTTGTTTGGCCAAATCTCGGGTGGTAAAATATAAGAAAAAAGGAGTTAGGTTTGTAAACACTAGTGCTTATTGAAATTTTTGTGAGATGCACAATGAAATGCATATTAGTAACGCCGCTAAATAGACAATTTACGCATCGCGCAAAAATAAGCCGTATTACAAATCTGACGATTTTAAAAAATTATTTTGCCCATAATCAAACTCAAGTTTTGGTATAAACATTCAGAAAAATATCTTTCTGATTCCATAGATACCAACTTCATTTCAATCCGTCCTGAAATAAGAGAATTACGCGACGTTGTGTTTTGGAAACCTCTAAGGGATATATATGCTATGTAGAGTTACGTTCCTTAGGTGTACCGAACTACTTAAAAAAATCTTCCCAAATATGTAAATTTTCAAATCAAAAATGCCAAAAACTCGTAAATAAGCACTTTTCATGAGGTATTTACAAAATGATGCAGGCTCTCACGTCTGTAATGATACGTTTTTCAGATAATTCAATCTCTCCTTTAAACAATATAAAAGGATTGGAGATGTTATTTCTATTTAGGAAAATTTTTTTTATTTTGAAAATTGTTACCATGGCAACATCTGCAATTTACTGGATTTCTGTTTGACGAGCAGCATTTCCAATTAAAAAAAGAGAAAAATACCAAAATAGTATCAAAATTAAAGTTAGAGATCTAGTGATATTCTTATGTCAATTTAGTCTGTATTTTAATCGGTTACCATGGTAACCATTCGAAAAAAGTAATAATATTCACTATTTCAGCATTTTCAAGTCATTTTTATTTGTTCTTGTGCCTTATAGTAAACAGAAATTCATAATTTCTTTGTTTTCGTAAAACAGGTATTTCATGTTTGTTTAAGAAATCACTTAATTGTAGAGGAAATATATGAAAAATCCACATATTTATCCATAGCAACGCAGCATATTCAGATGTAACGAATAGCGAAATGTTCATTATCATGCTTATGGCACGCCAAAGTTACAAAAATTCGATAAACTAGGTTTCACAGCTGTAAACCCTAGTTTTCACATGGAAAACCTAGTTTTCCGACTTTGGCGTGCCAGACAGGCTTTAATTATCAGTTTCTATGCTATTATCTTGAATTATTATAGACTGACATCAAATTCAAACACAAACTTAAACGCAGAATTTTAAATAAGTTCACTCGCAGTGTCTGATATTGTAAAAGGCTGTATGGTTACCCATGTTACCATGACAACAAAATTAGCTAATCTTAATATATTGATTTCAAAATGCTATTTGTATTTTCCAATTTTTCTTCTCTCTTTATGGGTATATGATAAGGAAATGGAATATATTTTACAAAATGAGAAAATTCAAGATCAACCCACTTGTTGGTATGTACTTAAGTTACCTTGGCAACAGTTTTTCTTTGTCTATAATATTTCTAATTTTGAAACTTCAGAGTCATTTTTATTTTTTGCATTATGATGAATAGATGATAATTGATGGAATAATGAGCTCTTTCACATACCGTGAAAAAGTTATTGGGAACATATGTGACCATGACAACCATTTTATATCATTTATATAAAACAGTATATGTTTAATCCCAGGAAGTCAAATCATATATTAGTAAAGGTCTAGTAAGCCTCTATCAAATAAAAGATAAAATTTCAAATTTATAGTGGTTGCTATCTATCAAAATAAAAGAAAAAATTCAAATTGAGATCAAAAGAAACAGGCTTTCGCTACTATTTTTACATATATGATAAAGAAAAGTCTTAACTTTATTTTTGATTTAAAATTTTCAGATTACTTAACCTTGGATGCCTGTATAAAAGTGGGCTTATGTGCATTTTTACACAATTGTTCCCATAGCAACAGGCTAAAATGTCTACTTGAATATTTTTATTAAATTTCATGACTTTGATTTAAAGATTAATGATCTAGTAAAAAAGGACTCTAAATACTGTCTACAATTGCTTTCATTTTTGCGATGTGAGTTTATGTTACCATAGCAACGAACACAAACTTTGTTCCAATGTGAATGCTAATGTTTTATTTGCATAGAATACTCAAAAATGTAAGTAAGAAAATTTGAAATTAACGCCAAAAACTCTATTTTGATAAGTTACATGTGTTGTTGCTATGGACACATATACATAAGTCCTTTAACCCAACTTTTTACGTTTCTTTACTTGAAAGAGGAATGATAGGATACTAATATTTTATCAATTTTTGTTTTAGATTATACTGCATAAATGACTTCAAAAACATGAAAAAAAAAAACATTTTCTCAATGTTTAAAGTCTGTTTCCATGACAACCTGGTGTGATATTAAGAGAAATTTTTAACAACTTTTTACTTTTGGGTCAGACCCAACTTATGTGTGAATTTTTACACAATCTGAAGCATGCCGATATGGAGGGGGATTAGGGTCACAATGCTATTTGACTTGCTTACATGCTTCATGCTATATTGCTTCATTTAATGTTTGATTATTCCATGTTCATTTGTCTTGCTTTCATTTCAAATTGACTTTATTGCATTTGTCTTTCTTCTTTATGCAATGTTGCTTTCGTGTATTTTACATTTGTCCTTCGTCAATGCATAATTGTCGTTCTACCATGCGTTATGACATCTTTCAATGTGCCGTCATTCTTTCGTCCTAATGCCATGATTGCTTCGTCAATGCTAACCTCAATTTTGATACCAGGTGGCGCTCCGTATGTGTCCGTTCCTTGAAATTAACTTTGAGACGTCCCCTGTTGCAGTACTTGGAAAAATGAGTTATAAATAGCGGAAAAAAGCAAAAGCCGATTGAAATATTTGAACAAAAAACATCTCATTAAATGATAAATATTTGGACCTTTTCTGTTTGTTTGTTTGGTTGGTTTTTGTTTTGTTTTTTTTTTTATACAGTAATAGCCATTTGGGGATTTGAAAGCTCTAGAAAGTTTTGCAAAGACTATGTAAAGACTCCGTGGTTCAACTGTTAGCGTGCCGGACTTTCTTTGCATTTTTTTCCCGCATGGGTTCGAATCCCATCGGCAACATAATTTTTTTTTTCTGAATTGTGAGTGGGAAATTATATAGACGTCAGTTTTTTTCTGAGATATCGTGGGAAAGGCGGTATTTCATATCGAAAAATTCTAGATAAATTGAAACTGCCGCGCGTCCTACACTGATCAAACCTTGAGATCAACATCCCCCGGCCCCATTGATTCAGTCAATAATGCAGTTTCTAGTCTCCTTTCATAATTTTGACCTTGAAAATTTACCTTTTGACATCTCTGTATGCCAAAATTACTCCAAGCTGTTGTCCTGGACAAGCGGAGCGTAGGAGAAAGGGGGGGGGGGGCAGCGCTACCGCTCGCCAGTTTTTTTTTTTTAGACTTTCTGAATAATTTAGCTAAATATTCTGATCTATCCTTTATACATATTACTTTATCAACGTACATGAAGACATTTAACTCACTCTATATAGAATATTATTACATGTAATGATAGAGGGTATAGAAAGTATTTTCTGATAAGTCAAAATTTGCTAAAAAATAATTCCTGGCTCGCTACCGCTCGCCAGACATTTATTCATGTACTTAAAATTTAGAATTGCACCAGAAATGTTAACATTTGTGCATACAGAACATGAACCCCCCCCCCCCCCACCATATTTTTTTTAAATCTATTCCCCTCCCCCTTTATCTATTTTTTTTTCTTCATTTATTTATTTATTTTATTTTAATTTTTTTGCTTGTTAGAAATTTTGGGATGTTGTGCCCCTCCACTTTTTCAGGCAGAGCTACGCCGTTGGTCCAGGACGTCGCCTGCTCAGGAACGTGGCACAGTTCAGTGTCATTCACAGCCTTTTTCAACAATGGCCAAAATTTAGACCTTTATTGTGATCCTATACTGCGTGTTAGGAGCGCAAGGAAGGTCCAAATTATTTAGACCTTTTATTTCTTGAATAAATATTGTTTAAACCAAGGAAGGTCTAATTTTAATTAGGTTGCACTATGGCAGATTCTCCTTGTTCAGTGGCGGATCCAGCGCCCCCCTTTGCCGGGGGTCAAGGGGCGAATTTTGCCGATTTTACTGATGTACCTGTTTTTGCCGGGAAAATATTGGGTCTGTGCAGAAACATCCCCTAAATCCGCCACTTTTGTTCGACCCAAGATCAAGGTTAAGATTGGAATCCAAGCGTTTGATGCTTGCAAGGATTGACCTTGAACATTGACCTTCATAAGTCCATACTTCAAAGTCAATTATTATAGAAGTTTTATCTTTTTATGCAAGAATCACCCGATTTATGGTACAGAAACGACATTGACGGGCATATAAAAGGCAAGGAATTAAAATTATGACTTTTCATAGATGACTTGCAACTGACGATAGTGAGACAACGAAGCCTTTGCAAAGTTTTGTAATAAAAATGATTTTGTATTTCAACTGAATAATGATAATGTACAGTTGCCCGCCATATTTTTTTTCCAAATCAATGACCCCCCCCCCCCCCCCCGCGCCAAGACAAAATGAAAAAAAAATTGCATAAAAACATTTTATTTTCATAAGTACCCCCAATTTTTTTCTACATCCTCTACTGGGCAGATGGACAACATGGACAAGTTACATTGTACTTAAAACTGATCACAGGAGTGAGGTATCATCGCTTGGTCACAAATCCTTTCCTCATTACAAAAAGTTACCCTTTCTTCTATATGTCTATATTAATTAGACATATAAAAGAAAGGGTTTGTATCGAGGAAAGGGTATGTGACAAAGCGATGGTACCTCACCCCTGTGCTTAAAATTGACAAAAGGAAAAAAATGTATCCTCGTCCGGGATTCGAACCCACTCGGAAAGATGCAAAATAATATTTCATGGTCTACGTGATAACCACTACGCCACAGAGATTCTTCATCATAGCACAAATTTTATTGATAGTGACGGTTAAAACTTACAAAAATCTTATGCATACAAAATCAAATATTTACTAATTCCTTAAAAATATTTTTCAAATATTCATACAGCCAATCTACTTCTGTCCTCTCGTGCGATAATATAATTACTTTTCGAACGATACTGTAGTAGAATTTAAAATAATTTCTAACGACAGGGGATGTTTCAAAGTTCATTTCAAGGAACGGGCACATGCGGTCGCGCGAAGCGCCATCTGGTATCAAAATTGAAGTTAGCATTGACGAAGCAATAATTATAGCATTAAGACGAAAGGATAATGGCAGAAAGAATGATGTCATAACGCATGGTATAATGACAATTATGCATTGACGAAGGACAAATGTAAAATGTAGGGAAGCAAAATTACACAAAGAAGAAAGATAAAGTCAATTTGAAATGAAAGCAAGACAAATGAACATGGAATAATCAAACATTGAATGAAGCAACATAGCATGAAGCATGTAAGCAAGTCAAATAGCATTGTGACCCTAATCCCCCTCCATATGCCGAGCCATTTATCCTTAATGAAAGTGCACATCCTAAGTACAGAGAATAGCTATTAACACTTTTTTCTCATCTCAAAGAAAGGAGGGGATCTCCAACAACACTAGGTTGCAGCACCCACAGCAAAATCCCAAAACACCCATGCAAAAATCACAGAACAGACACCTACAGAAAGAGACGCAAGAGGGACAAGGAACACCAACTCACAACTAGAATGCACGGTAAATTGATAAATACATATGCTTTAGTGAAAACATTCAAATCGGCAAACATTTTCAAGCCTCCTGAACCTAACTCCTGACGCCTGTAACGGTTCTGCTGAGTTAATTTTAGAGATGGATATGAACTATTCATTGAAAAGAAACAAAAGGCAAGATCATAAACACCAGCATTAACCGTCACTCTTAATTTCAAGAAAATTTCAGTCATTTATATACTTGGGGGGGGGGGGGGCAACACTTTATTTCATCAACACACGAACTTGTGAAATATGGCATTGAGTTCTGTATTAATTGATATCTAAAACGTTCTTTCTTTTAAGCAAGGAACCCTGATATTTGAAAAAAAGCTAGGTTTTTTCCTCGTTTTACATACTATTTTTCTAAATACAATATTCTGGACAATCCCCCCCACCTTTTTTTTTTGAATAAAAGAAATATGGATCTGCTCGTGTCTAATTGCCTTTTCAATGTTTTCGACTGAGAGGTTGTGATCCTTACATTTTAGAACAGTTATTGAAATGGGACATTAAGAATGTTATTGTTTATGATTTTTAAAGGAAACCTTGTATCATCAGTATCGTTGTACAATTGAAATTAATGATCAAATTACCATATAGCAGTTAAGATAAGGGATATATTTGAACTCCTTTCTAATAAATGTTTATAGGATGATTCTAGATGTCCAGATGTTTGAAATAAGAATGTATTTAGAATACACAATTTTGATATTTATTTCCCAGATTTTTTTTAATTGACCATTTTCCCTAAGTTTTATGACTTTTTTCTACAATTTCTTTTAAAAACTTCATGCCCTTTATTATTTAACAATTTATTAGATTAAACTTTAAAATATACACGATGAAAGATAGAAAATGAAAACTTAAACATAATAATGTAAATTTCAGTCTATTAATGATGCCAATAGTTCCTTGCTATGGGGATATCATTGTATTTTTTATATATTTTCCTTTGATTTTAGTGATATAAGAAAGAAAGAATATTCTGTATGAGTCAGACAAAGAAATTGTCTTTCTTATTTTCATACATTAAAGATACAGAAATAATGGAAAAAGACAGAAAAAGGTTTTTAAAAGTGTCCAATTTGCCTTTTTAGACGTGGCAACCGTTGATGAAATATAGACTGAATCTAAATAGAAATGTCAGAAAAGTAGAAGCCATGAATAATATACAAACATTACATGTTTCTGTCTCTTATGATCTGAGATACTTGTAAAACAACAATCATATAAAATGCAAATGCCGCCTTGGTAACCATTTTTGAATAAGATTCATTTTCTTAAAACGAAAATAACATCTCTGAATTTTTAATATTTTCCTTCTGGATAATCAAACATTCATTTTTCAATATTTAATCATTTCACTTTGCCTGCGTTATTTTCCTATGCATGGCCGAAAATGATGATTTTTCGTGTTATTGTAAAATGTCAAAATATTGAAACTTTGCCGTGAAATTTGAAAGATTATTACAATTTATCGACCATATTTTAATGACACAACTTTAAGACCAAGGTGCATAATTTTACAATTTGGATAAAAATTGAACAATTTAAAGGATTTACCTGAGCAAATTGTATCTGAAAGTAAATCATTTTATGCTCGAAAACCCCCGCTTTATTTGTTAAAATGGGATGGTTACCATGGCAACGGATAGTTGTATACAAAAACAAATGTCATTTTTACTATCAGGGTGTCAAATTTGGCTTAGACTCTTAAAATCATGAAAATCTGAGATGGCCGTTTTTCGGCCACTTTGGTCTTTACAGAACATGACTCTTAAGATTTCACAATAACTCTCATTTTTGAAAAAAAAAAAATCTCATTACTACATTCATGTACATGACAAATATGGATAATGACCATAACCCTATACACAGCATAAAATTTATAATTAAGGAAATCATAAAAAGAAGACATACAAAACCAGGATAAAACAGGAACCAAAGCAAACAAACAAAAACCTCCACCACATGAAAAAAAGCGAACTCCCGATATAGGAGTGAGACCAGGTGCCCAGGAAGAGTCAGCATCTCCTGGTTGCATGCAACACCCATCGCTTCAGTTCGGTAAAATTGTCACATCCGGTTACTTCCATTTTGGAAGATATGAAGTATAATCTTTGGTTGGAAGGTACAAATGGTCTATGACAGAATCTTGAAAGTGTGACATCATAGTGTATGACGAGTTCCCCATGTCGACCGTAGAACTTCCTCAGTGCCAATGTTAGTCGATCACAAACGTATTCCTGACTGAGAAGCTTATCTGAAAGACGCCTAGCTCTCAGAAAAAAATTGCATATTTGGTACTTGCTCCGGCAAAGCGTATCAACTGAGATATGAACACGCCATAAGCAGGCGATGAAGGGATGTTGCTACTCAGAAAAGGAAAGTTTGTGATGCTAAAATTGAAGTCGTCCCGTTTGTCAAAGAATGAGGTGTTCATGTGGCCATTGGTGTAGTAGGACAACATTATGTCCAAATAGGATGCTAAATTATTTGTCTCTGTAGTTTTCTTGACTTTAAGCTCCGAAAGATAGATACTGCTCAGGTAATCCGCGAATTTTGGATTATTGATGGACACCACATCGTCTATGTATAATTATGTAAGTGAAGTTGAAGTCAGAAGCTAAGTATCATTTCCCTTCAGATACCATAGATTGAATAAATTCGGCTTCGTACGAGTAAAGAAAAATGTCGGCAAGGAGTGGAGCACAATTGGTCCCCATTGGAATTCCGACACTTTGCTGGATGAGCTTTCCTCCGAAGACAACAAAAATGTTGTCGATCAGGAAGTTTAACATTTGTATAATATCTGTTTCAGTGTACTTATTATCAGAATCGGGCTTTTCTTTTATAGTCATAGTAATAACAATAAACTTGTATTTGCGATTGCATTCTTACATGTAAACTCATAACTTATAATTCTTGCGAGTCTTTCATTCAATATAGAATGTGGGATTGTAGTGTATAGTGTCGAAAAATCAAATGCTTTACTCGAATGGACTCTACTAAAATTAGTGGATTTCAGGTATTCTAAAAGTTCCTTCGAATTCTTTAAAATCCACATCTGGTTGATTCCCTTACCGGAATATACTGTCGAACAATATTTTTGAAGTCCATATTTTGATTTCAGATAAAACTTTGGTGAATAAGATCGATACAGATTTGGTAGAACAATTTGAGGAACCAGCGATGAAACGTTGTTTGTACGGATTCTGGTGCATTTTAAGTATTCAGTATAAGTATGGTAAATCTTAATCTAAATTGTTTGTGTTGAAGCCAAAGGAAGCGAGAGTTAATTTGTGGTTATCTATTATTTCAGAGGCAGAATGGTTTATTGGGGTGAAAGTGGGATTTCCATGTGTCGAATTGAAACCCACCTCTTTAACAAGATTGTCGCAACAGTACTTTTTGCAAGTAAATCTGTAATTATTTGAGGCTTTGTCTGCTGGTGTGATGACATAATGTTCTTCGGGGAAGGTACATGTGATCTATGTGATAACCTCAGTGTCTTTAATGATAGACTCGAATCTGGTGTTCACAGTTGATTTTAATCGGTAAATTCTAGATAAAAGTAACCTCTGATGGATTTTGAAAGGGTGTCGATCTATACATCCTCTTTCTTTGCCCAACGTCTTGCATATTCCTCACAAGAGTCCATGATAATTTTGAAATTTTGGTTCCATGTAAAGGAGTTACTTTCTCTGTATTTGGGACGTTTTTTAACAATTCTCTCAACTTGTTGTTCTTGACTATACTAAGGTCACCAGTAATAACGTGTCCACTAAGAGAGTAGTTGAAATCCGAAGAAGAGCAATCGCAATGGATGTAGTGAGGGATTACTTAAATCATTGCACTGCCGGAATCGTTTGTAATTGTAAATTTTAGACACAACTGTTGGTGTGTAGATAAAGGAAATACAAGGAGTTTCTTTTCTTCTGAAATATGGTGGATTTTTTTCCTGTGATAGTTTTGTTATTCAACATTTGACCAAGATTCAATTTATCAACACCTTTGCTTGCAAATCTTACTTTAATGAAAGGGTGGTTTGTTTTCTCTTTTGATTTATCTGATCTAACTGCTTAAAATAAACGAAAAGTAGAAATGTCCATTATTATTCCTTGTAGTCTGTATTCTGGGGAACGTGTATCGGTAAATGTGAGGTCCTTAGTATATTCGTAGATTTCATGTAACTTCCGTAAAGGAACAGAGTATAATTTGGTACGTATATGATGCAGGCCTAGAGGCTCATTCAAAAATGGAACCAAGTCATCGAAGGAGAAATGGACTATCATATATATTGAAATACATGTCTTATCGTTATAATTTAGTACATCGTATGCGCAATACAACAAAGAGTTGCATTATCAGTAATGTTCGACGCCAAATGAGAAGAAATCAAAATAGTGAATACTAGTATATGACGAAATTTTTATATATGTGCCAAAGAGCCAGCTTATAACAAAGCTCTGCAACGAGGGAGGTACCCATCAAATTCAGATAAAAAGTCATGTTTCAGGAAATATACATATAATTCAAATTAGTGCAGAAGCACGGTAAAACATATTTCATGCTCATTCGTTTCATATATTCATGTTTTATCACTATCTTATTCATGTTGAGAGCAAATAGGCTCGCCAGTAAACTGCTTGTTCAAGGTTATTAGGGAGAACGCTACATAGCCTATATAATGTTTAAAGACCGAACTTGGGGTATAAATAGCAGCCAACCAGGAAAATGGTGGTGAATATGAAATTTCTAGACACGTTCATGTTGCAGAGGAAAATTTTGAAATATCTCTTGAAAAAGAAAGAATTAGTTCATAAAAATTGTTATGCATCTAAACTCTGTATTCAGTTGTTTGTATATGTGATATGAAGAAATAATATATAGATTTAAATGAGTATTTTGACTCTAAAAAACCGAAGCAGGACAAATTTTCAATTCAAAATCAGAAGAGTGACATGCGGTAGGCGTTTCTAACTCTGTTATTGTTTATACCGGATGCTGAGTCATACAGACATCTCGTGTAATTTTCACATTCTCATGCAGCATGCTTGTAAACAGAGTTTAACACACGTAAACAATTCCTACCTTATTTTCTTCCTATTTTTTTCCGTTTGATGAAAATATTGAATCCAAAAACTCATCCATGATGTACATGTATGTTATGAGTTTTTGGAACAATTAACTGAAGTATATCCGAATTTCATTTGTCATGTTTGTTTGACAAATTATTTCGTAAATTCTGATTTACAGAAAACATACTTTCCGTCAAATTCCGAGTAAAATTATCCCTCTGCCTTTTTCACAATTAACAGTACAATCATTTATATGATCATGGTGATAGAAGTCCCCATTTTTTACTCCTAAAGTTGATATTTTCGGTAGATCCCGTTAATGCTCAATAACGCCACTAAACAGTTATCACAATTAACAAGCTAGTTTACTTAATTAAACCAGATTTGCACAATCTTCTCTTGAAGGAAACATGCTGTACAGCGCCATTGTCTACACTAAATTAATTTATGCAGACCCGCTAAAAAGTTCCCGCCAAAACCACGAGGCTTACAAAGGGACAAACAGATTTATTATGTCATTCTTTGCAAAAGAAAACAAAGATACAATTGGAAAGCACACCAAAACAAAATAAAAAACCCATCACCATGACAGAGTTAAGAATTTACGGCGTAATGATCGACCCTTTGTCGCCTCTCCTTCACATTTCTAAGTTCCAGCTTCGATCGTACATGTATATCTTAATCTTTGTGACATGTTAGATATAAACTCATACAAACAACAGCTTTAACTTATTTGAAGTTCGATTAATTTTAGCAGTATTATTATATAGATCAAATGAACTTACAAAGATTTCTATAGGAATCTATGTACACGTGCATGAATCGCTATATTATTTTACCATGCGGTTTGTTATTTTTATCACCAGTATGCACATTGTATGAGATAAGCACCGCCCCAAACACCATATGCGCTTAATTTCTTCCCCACCGGAATTTCAACTAGGTCAAGCTCGGCCTTTAACGTCTTCAAACCCAATAGCTTCATTTTAGAGTAGATAAATTTACATAATGGACCAGAACTTGCACGTTTCGGGTATTTAACCCTCGTCCGTGATCCTTAAGGTATTCAGCCCGTAATACATTTTCAATGAGAATTATCAAAGATACAGATTTTCTATTTCATCGTATAGAATACTTTATACACTAATTTTGCTCATATAAATGATGCCACTTGTCAACCAATGACACATGCAATTACCTCCGAACATTCCCGATAATAAAATCATCGGTATTTGTCGGAAATGTGGTAATAGTGTAAAAATCTTAACCGGAAGTAACTCTATTAGGGTGCGGGAACCTTAATCTAAATAATGTAATATTGCCAAAATCTGTTTAAACTATGCCTATGTCCTAAATATACCGAGAGACGTAGCAAGATGGCTGGGATATGATGCTTCAGAACCCAGATTTGCGAAGGATAGTCAAGAACCTTCGTGAGCGCTACCTTCTAGCTGACAGTCCTTTGACTATTTGGACATTGAGTGGAGTACCTTATGTAAAAAAAAATTGCCGTGGGAATTTTATGATTAAAGCAAACCACTATGATAAACATATTAACTATGGAATAGTATCACAGAAAAAGTTTGATATACCTCTGATATATGTGGCAGTTGCAATATTTTGGGGGTAAAACATCCTTTTCTGCGCAAAAATCATGAAAAACTGGAAATAATTGATAACTTTTCCATAAAAAATGATAAGAAAAATTAAAAGATGTAAATGTACTTCATTTCTTATGTTCTTTCGGATAAAATGAGTTTCAAATTAGAATTCCTACATCAAATGTGTTTTGTTGGGCAAAAACTCCTTTTCTAGGCTAAATCATGAAAAATTGGAAATGATTCATAACTTTAACGTATTAACTGATTTCAAAAATTAAAAGATGTTCACATATTTTTCTTAAATTAGTTTTTTATTCAAATTCATATATCAAATAATGTGGGGTTTTTTTGGGGGGGGGGCACAAAATGTTTTTTTCTAGGCAAAAATCATGAAAAACTGGAAATAAAGGAGTAGGTTCAGAAACTACCGATATTGGCCCTGTTCAAACCTAGATTCTAAAATTGTTTTATTTCATGTTATTTCTTTATGAAAGCAATGACAAACTTTGATAGTTCAGAAAAATACGACGATCAGGAATTTGCACGTGCTGTGACGTAATCTATGACGTCGTTAATCCATGACGGTATGCCGATTTCAGTGTTTTAACATGTTTTAGAGTCTTTATCCTGAAACTTAACCCATAGCACACGTTGTCACAGAAATTGAATAGGTATTAAATTGAAGATTATACTCAAATCTTGCTATATAGAGAATTTCGTTTCTGTGATGCACTGTGCTGTGCATCTATTCTAAAGTTTTCTGTGTTGCACTTCTACCAACATGAGAGAGATTTAGCGCGTACAGCTCTCTTTAGAAATCAGAAAATCGAGAATTTTTTTTACAGTGTCTACAGATTTTGACAATAATTTTCATACAGTTTGATTGTTCTTTGATTTCTCGTAACTACGAACATAATAAGTGCTACTATAACATATTTACATGGACAAGAAACTAAGTTTGAAAGGGCGATTTTATAAGATATTTTTTTTAGGCTCAGTACATCGTGTACATTAAAGTAAACGAGTTTCTGGGTATAAATATATACATATCAGTATTGAATTTATAACAAAACTAAAACTATCAAATGATCTACATCTTATCAAAAGTTTCAAAAGATAAAGATGACAAAATCTTGATTTTCCGATTTCTGAAGTGTGCTGCGCGGACGGTAGCAACAACAAAAAAAAAAGATGGACGATATATAGGTAAACGTAAATTACAAAAAAAAAATAATTTGAATGAAGAATGTATTTAAGCATTCATATACATGTGCTTCTGCAAGTGTAATGGAAGGTTAATATATATTGAATAAAATGAAGAAATATTCGCTCATTATCCAACATTTTTATTTTCAAACACTAAAGAGAAATAGTAATAACTGTGACTACAGTTCATACCTTCTCAAATTCAAAACGACAAACAGAAAAACGAAATTTCTATTCAGAAAATGAGAGAGAGAGAGAGTGAGAGAGAGAGAGAGAGAGAGATAATATCGGAAAAAGTTATTATTATTGGTATGACTTATAAACTCCAATTTAGATTATGCAAATATGATGTACGATACGATGTAGCTCATTACTAAGCTTGTGTTCATGTTTGATACAAAATGTACCCGGGATCTGAGTTCGTAATGTATCAAGACGGTCTGTTCTGTATTTTCATGAATCCAACATCAAATTGAAAGCACTGGTCTAAAGAGAAATCATGGACCGGGTCAGCACTAGTGTTGAAGACATTTAGGAATCGATAATCGTTTTTTTTTTTTTTTTCGTAGATAATCAGAAAGAGTAAAATGGATTAAATTCAGAAAAAAATATTTTAAGAAAAATGCAGCATGACATTTACCGAGAAGGTTGCATTTTTTTCTGCAAGGAGTAAATCTGAACATAATTGAGCGACATGGGTCATACTCGAACATGATCTTTTTTGTTAAGGCTATATAAAGGAAGTAAATCGATTCGTTGTAAGGGTTTCTTTAAAATGTTCAGAACCATGTTTAGGGCGGCGGCGGACGGACGGACACACACACGGGTAGACCGATTTAATCCAGAAATCTATTACCGGCATGAATAACCTATTAGGAAGCTCGACTAGGAAGTTTGATGGACGGACATGTTCATCGCTCAATAGCCCCCATGGTCGGATCCAGGATTTTTTCTTCGGGGGGGGGGGGGTGTCCTAAAGAAAACAAGAGCCCCAGGGGGCACAACGCTCACCTGATACCCATGCACGCTCTAATTGACATACTGACATTGAATACTGATAGTGCCAGTACCAGGATTTAAGCCCACAACCTTTCTAACAAGATTTTTGCCGGATGCAGACAAGTTTTTTTTTAGACAACCTTTAAAAGTACAAACAAGAGAAAATAGTCACATTTCAAAACAACAACTTTTTTACTGATTTGAAAAGATGGATTATGCGATCCAAAGTCATATGCCCAGCTAGTATAGTTCGATTATGCAACATCAAAAATAAAATCATTTTGTAAAATTCCACATAAATGTGCAACAGAAACAGAATAAAACAATGAAATGATTTCATAAATTAAGTTTATTTAAAATTGAACACCAAACCTTTCATTATTAATGGCTAGTATGCCAGAAAATAATAAAGCCTGTGTTTGTGAAACACGAATGCCCCGCGGTGGCATCTTTGTTGGTATAAACACCATTTTCTGTTAAGTATGTGAGAGGTCAGGGTCAGAATAATGTTGGTATCAATGGAAAGATCTTGTCACAAAGAATACACATGTACAATATGAAAGCCCTATCACTAACCATTCAAAAGTTATGCCCAATGTTAAAGTTTTTCAAAAGTAGGTCAAAGGTCAAGGTCAAGGTCACGAGGTCAAAAATTTTGGTATCAATGGAAAGGTATTGTCACAAGGAATACACATGTGAAATATGAAAGCTCTATCACCTTCCTATCAAAAGTTATGCCCAATGTAAAGTTTTTCGGACAAACAGACAGACGGACAGGCCAAAAACTATATGCCCCCCATATCTTTGATTCCGGAAGCATAAAAAACAAAGACTTTTCCGTTTTGCCTTTATTCATATTAAATTATACAGAAATCTATGAATGAGAGCTTTTGAATAGTATTGATTTCATCTTAATACATGTAACGAACAGTCAAAATCGTGTTAATCCAATTAACACAGACAAGTTGTTAGCGGACAATATTAATTCAAGTGAGTTTTGCAGAAATTGAGCCAATTTATTTTCCAAACAGCAGTGTACGGTGTATCAAACCTCATGACCCAGTGAAGCCACTTGGACAAATTATTTTCGGTAAATATGCTGAAATGCGGTGCTTGGAAATATATTTTTAGCATATTGAATCAATAGTCGTGATAAATTTAACTTTGAACTTGATCTTGTCTTTTATGCAATCTATAGATAGGTTTGAAAATATGCAAAATTCGGAACATTTTCGATGAGGACGCAGAGTTCCTGTAAAAAAAGTGAAATTTGCGAAAAAAGGACATGCATGAACCCCCCCCCCCCCCCTTTTCTTTACATTTTTATGCGTGCCAAAGATTCGCAATCAAAAAAGACCAATTTTACAGACTTCCGGGCATTTCAAGTCAGTCAAAATTTTTAGTGTGCACCTTTTTATTTCCTGTAGTTACCCCTACTAAAGGGGCAAGGAGGTATTGAACCAATCAAATCTGTAACACAAGATATATGGCGACTATGTTTACCATAGATACAGAAATAAGACAGAGAAAATAATCATTAAATAGGGAAATTGTTCTGAAATATGCATGTATGAAAAAAAAGCAATCCAAGGAATGCTTGTGTCGCCTGCGTAGCGGATTTTTTTTTTATTGAAATTAGGTCAAATATCAAGGGCAAGGTCACTAGGTTAAAAATTATGGAATGTTTAGAAAGGTCTTTTCATAAGGAATACAAATGTGAAATATCAAAGCCCTATCACTTACCACTCAAAAGATATAGCAAATCATAGATTTGTTGAAAAGTAGGTCAAATATATAGGGCAAGTGCACGAGGTAAAACATAGGTAATCACAGATTACGAAGCTCACCTCGTGACAGCAAAATTCAATTCAAACATATTTCTTAGTACATGTATATTGGCTTTTAAAGGCAAAACCACTCAAGCAGAAAAAGTAGGTCAAGGTCATTTTATGAAAGTTTGATCAAAGATACATCCAATATGCAAGTTTGGTACATGTAGCAGTTATACTTTGCTCAATATTGGCTTTTAAAGGCAAAATCACTCAAGCGGAAAAAGTAGGTCAAGGTCATTTTATGAAAGTTTGATCAAAGATACATCTAATATGCAAGTTTGGAACATCTAGCATTTATACTTTGCTCAATATTGGCTTTTAAAGGCAAAATCACTCAAGTGGAAAAAGTAGGTCAAGGTCATTTTATGAAAGTTTGATCAAAGATACATCCAATATGCAAGTTTGGTACATGTAGCACTTATACTCTGCTCAATATTGGCTTTTAAAAGCGAAATCACTCAAGTGGAAAAAGAAGGTCAGATGCTGCATCCGATGCATGGGTCCATCTCGGCATCCAAAGATGAATCACTTGTGCAAGTTTGGTTACTGTAGCATCAGTACTTTGTCAGATACTGAGCTACCCCAAACTTCTTAACCAAGTCACTCAAGTGGAAAAAGAAGGTCAGATGCTGCATCCGATGCATGGGTTTACCTCAGCATCCAAAAATGAATCACTTGTGCCAGTTTTGTTACTGTAGCATCAGTACTTTGTCAGATACTGAGCTACCCCAAACTTCTTAACCAAGTCACTCAAGCGGAAAATGTAGGTCAGATGCTGCATACGATGCATGGGTTCACCTCAGCATCCAAAGATGAATCACTTGTGCCAGTTTGGTTACTGTAGCGTTAGTACTTTGTCAGATACTGAGCTACCCCAAACTTCTTAACCGGACGCAGACGCGGACACGGACGCGTGGGGTTATAGCATAAGCTCACTCAACTTCGTCGAGGTGAGCTAAAAATGATGGTATGTGAAGAAAGGTCTTGTCACATGGAATGCACATGTGAAATATCAAAGCCTATCACTCAGCAATCAAAAGAAATAACCAATCTAAGATTTTTTGAAAAGTAGGTCAAATATCTAGGTCTTGGTCATGAGGTCAAAAGTTATGATATGTGTAGAAAGGCCTTGTCACAAGAAGGAATACACATATGAAATATCAAAGCTCTATCACTTACCAATCAAAAGATATAGCAAATCTTAATTTTTTTGAAAAGTAGGTCAAATATCTAGGTCAAGGTCATGAGGTCAAAATTATGGTATGTGTAGAAAGGTATTGTCAAAAGGAATACACAAGAGAAATATCAAAGCCCTATCACTTGCCAATCAATAGATATAGCCAATCTTGGTTTTTTTTAAAAAGTAGGTCAAATATCTAGGTCAAGGTCATAAGGTTAAAAAATATAGTATGTGAAAAAAGGGCTTGTCACAAGAAATACACATGTGAAGTATCAAAGCCCTATCACTTACCAATCAAAAGATATAGCCAATCTTAGATTTTTTGAAAAGTAGGTCAAATATCTAGGTCAAGGTCATGAGGTCAAAAAATATGGTTTGCGTAGAAAGGTCTTGTCACAAAGATTACACACGTGAAATATAAAAGCCCTATCACTTGCCAATCAAGAGATATAGCCAATATTAGATTTTTAGAAAAGTAGGTCAAATATCTAGATCAAGGTCACAAGGTCAAACATTATATGTGTAAAAAGGTCTAATCACAAGGAATACACATGTGAAATATCAAAGCCCTATCACTAATCAATCAAGAGATATAGCCAATATTAGATTTTTAGAAAAGTAGGTCAAATATCTAGGTCAAGGTCAAAAGGTCAAAAATTATGATATGTGTATAAAGGTCTTGTCACAAGGAATACACATGTGAAATATCAAAGCCCTATCACTTACCAATCAAAAGTTATGGGGTGTGACACCCAAGTGTGACAGACAGACGGAGGGACGGATGGACGGACAGACGAACAACAGACAAACTGTTCCCTAAGTGTCGCTGTGCTTCGCAGGCGACACAAAAAGTCAACATCTTAAAAATAAATTCAGCGTATATTTGATAGCGTATGTGGCCAAGTTCATTCGAAGTATGAAAATAAGTATACAAAGCCAAACTAGCTATAGCTTGTCTTATTTAAAAAATCATTAAAAATCTAAAAGTTGATATTTTAACAAAATTCTTTCACAGTTTCATTTCTAGCGATAAATATAAAAATAAGAGAAAAAAAACTGAAAAAGAGAAAAAAAAATTGTTGGGGTCCCGCCGGGGTTTGAAGCTACTCCCCATGGGTCGATTTGGCATGGAAAACATACATTATACCTATGTACAATCTTAAAAAATATTCCTTAAAAATCCAAAAGTGGATATCTTGACAAAATTCTTTCACTTGTAGGGTACCATGCATGAGTACCTCATACCTACAAATTGTCATGACAATCTGAAGAGTGGTTATAGAAAAGAAGCAGAAAATGTATGAAAATCAACCCCCCCCCCCCTTCCTTTTTACATAAGAAAAAAATTCATAAAAAATCAAAAAAATAAATTTTAAGCATAAAATACATATCAAAGCATTAAGTAAGTTAAATATGATAAATATGTAGTAAATGAGTGTGTAAAATCATACACTTATTGAGTTATTTAAAGAAATAGTGCAAAAATGTGCATTTCTGACAAAGTCCGAAAAGACGTCAAAAACGCGTCAAAAATTTGACTTCGAAGTGGAACCAAAAATAACAACACTTCTTAAGACATCTCTCTCGATCATCCTGATGCTTTCGGTTTGTCGATACATGCTTCGGTTCTGAAGAAGAAGTTTGTCAAAGGAGGGTACCCCCCGTGACCTACTTTTGGCTGTGGTGGCGCCACCTGTTGACAGATCCGGACGAAAAACAACAACACTTGTAGGGGACCATGAGTACTTCATACCTACCAAGTTTCATCAAAATCCCTTCAGCCGTTCTTGAGAAGAAGTTTAAAATGTGAAAAGTTTACGACGACGACGGACGACGACGGACGACGGACGACGACGACGACGACGACGACGGACGACGGACGCAACACTATGACAATAGCTCACTTGAGCCTATGGCTCAGGTGAGCTAAAAACGCAAACGCAAGAAAATAGTTATTAATTGATGATTGTCAAAAAAAAAAATAGAACGCAAACGCAAGAAAATAGTTATTGATTGATGATTGTCAGTTCTGTATCTTATTATTATTATTAAAACTAACGGCGAGCAGAAAAGCTTAAAATCTTGAATTTTCACATCATAATACTTGATTATTGATTGTCAGGTCTATCATATGATGACAACAAATGGCGAGCAATAGCGAGCCAGCGAATTTTTTTTTTTTTTTTTTTTTCGGAAAATTGGAATAAAAACTTTTTCAGTTTCTTTTCGTTTTCTTAGTGCCCTTGTTTATAGGAAAGCGCAGCATCATTTGAAAAACAACGTACATGTACATTGTATGTAATAAACTCTGGTCGAGCGGTAGCGAGAAAAAATTTGTAAATGCTGACAACAAAACATTATCAAAATGAAAGATTTATAATACAAATTCGTAATATATTTTTCAAATATTATGACAACAAAAGGGGAATTGGGACTTGATCTTATGAAATTTGTGCATTAAAAAAAAGAAAAAAAAGGTATGTTTTGAAAATTCCAGGAGGGGTCCGGACCCCCCGACCCACTCCCCCCCCCCCCCTCTGGATCCGCGCTTGGCCCCGAAATTTTGACAGGATGTTAACATGATGAGACGAATTTTTTAAGAATTTGCTTATGTTCATGTATCATGATCCAATCGTAGCCTAGGTATAACACACAATTCTTTGTTTTTGTGTTTTTATTTATTTCATTTTTTCAATCAATTTGTAATATGCAACTTCCGGTTTGAAAATCGATCTTTTTTTCAAATTTGTGCATAGATCTACATTTTTTCTAGGATATGCTACATGCTGATATTGAAGATGAAATATCACCGCATCGGATGTGCACTTTTCAACTATACTTCGCAAACGATTACATAAATGGACGATGCGATAATCTGAATGTTATGATTTGTTAATTTTCAAATCTAGTAAAAATACACAATAACTGGAAATGAAACACAATCTAAGTTCTGTAGAATGTAAAAGATACATCTACCAGGCACTGAAATGGATTATTATCAGCTAAAGACAACGGGCCCCGTTGAAATTAAGAAACTGTCCAGGAAGCAAGTTTTTTTTTCAGGTGTCAATACGTTATTTATTCAGAGATTTTCAAATGAAACATTTCATTCGTGCACATCCACAGGGGCCGTAGCCAGATTTTTTTTTTTTTTTTTAATCTGCATATATCAAAATTCCATCCCCCTTTCGTCCTTCCATTTAATCAGCTACGTACAGCTTTTTTACCGGAATAAGAAAAAAAATCTGGCGACGGCCCATGAGTGCGCATTGTGAAATAGCTTCCGTATGTCGTCTGTCCCACACTTTGTTTATGTGTCTGGGATATTTTAAGATTAGAAACGACATGTATGATGCAACAGTTACAATTACACTGGTAAAAAGATTCATCGAAGTAAGTTGTAATTTAAGAAGACTGAAAGATGACAAGAAACTTTATTTCGCATATCACTTAAATCGTACCGGTCGACACCCACAACAATACCCCCCCCCCCCCCACCCAACCTTCCTTGATCCCGCATAACACAATTCGTCGGTCATTTAATAAATAAAATATACTTTTATGGATACCTTGAATGCACAAGCGTATATAAAAAAGATATAAGAAATTAAAAAGAAGAAGAAAAATAACAGGACCAAAATCGAATGGGATACTAGTATACCAATTAGAAAACTGTTCATGGTTTTGCATGTATACTAGTAAAACAATTTTCTGTGACTTTTTTTAAAGGTAGGATATTTTGACCTAATAACTGTTATATAACGAAATTAACTTCTGCAGAAAAAATCCAATATGTGAAAAATACGGTCCCGACTGCGTGTTCACGGGCCGTTTTCAGGACATGGATCTCGAGTTTCCGATGAAAATACGCCACGCATCTTCTCTACCTTGAGGCTATTCCAGCTCATATCTTTTCAAATCGTCTAATTTAATCGTAAATGTAAATACTTTCTTTTCTTCTTGTTTTTTTTTCTAATTTATTGTTTCCGTTACAACTAGTGTTCATAAATCTTATGGCAACACAACGTCGTGACGGCGTCATGTGACGACGTCATTGACGTCGCTCAATACGCTATACCATGCCTCAAACGATTTCACATATTTTCGTCAATTTTTAAGATATTTGAAAAAAGAAAACAGTTTTAGAAACTGCAGACATCAGTTATTTAACATACCAAATTTCATTCAAAAGTACGACAGGGCCGAATTCCATGGTTACCGAACCTACTCCTTTATAACTTGTACTTTTACATAAAAATTGATCACAAAAATTAAAAGATGCTTATGTTCTTAATTCCTTATGTTCTTTCAATTGAAATGAGTTTTCAATTCAAATTACTACTTCAAATCTGTTTTGTGCGCAAAAATCCTTTTTCCATGCAAAAATAATAAAGAACTCGAAAATTTTTGTATGAAATAAATTGATAACAGAAATTGAAAGATGTAAATGTACTTAATCTCTGATGTTATTTCGAATTAAATGAGTTTCATATTCGAATTCCAATATCAAATGTGGTTTTGGGGCGAAAAGCCTATTCTGAAATGCCTAGGCTGAAAAAAAGCCTAGGCTGAATTTCCTAGGCTGAAATCATGAAAAATCAGAAGAAATAATACATATTTTTAACTGATTTCAAAAATTAAAAGATGTTCATTTATTCAATTTCTGATGTTCTTTCACATGAAATGAGTTTTCAATTCAAATTCTTATAATGGGTGTTTTTTGGAGGAGCAAATACGCTTTTCTAGGCCAAAAGAATCCTGAAAAACTGATTTATAACTTGTGCATGAAAAATAATAACAAAATCAAAAGATGTTAATGTATTTAATTTCTTATGTTTTTTCAGATGAAGTTTGCATTATATTCGTACCAAATAATACTCTGTTACTTTACGGAAGTTTCACGAAATTTACAAACACACAAAGGACCTCACTTTTACCGATACACGTTCCCCAAAATACAGACTACAAGGAGTCATCTTGGACATTTCTACTTTTCGTTTATTTCAAGCAGTTAGATCAGGTAAATCAGAGGAGAAAACAACCCGTCCTTTCATTAAACTAAGATTTGCAAACAAAGGTATTGATAAATTGAATCTTGGTCAAATTTTAAATCACAAAACTCTCACAGAAAAAATCCCACCATATTTCAAAAGAAAAGAAACTCCTTGTATTTCCTATAGCTACACACCAACAGTTGCTTCTAAAATTTACAATTACAAACGATTCTTGCAGTGTATTGATTTAAGTAATCCCTCACTACATCCACTTCCTTGCAAATGTTCGTCATCGGATTTCAACTCCTTGTGGACACGTTATTACGGTGACCTTAGTATAGTCAAGAACGAAAAGTTGAGATAATTGTTTAAAAGGGTCCCAAATACAGAGAGAGTATGTCCTTTACATGGAACCAAAATGTCAAAATTATCATGGACTCTTGTATGGAATATGCAAGACGTTGGGCAAAGAAAGAGGATGTACAGCTCGACATCCTTTCAGAATGGATAAAATCCATCAGATGGTTACTGTGCGTTGACGTTCCTTGTCCCTTACGCGTCTCTTTCTGTGCTTGTCTGCTTTGTGTTTTTGCATTGGGTGTTTTGGGGTTTTGCTGTGGGTGCTACAACCTGGTGTTGTTGGAGATCCCCTCCTTTGTCTTATCTAGAATTAACCGATTAATATCAACTGTGAACACCAGATTCGAGTCTATATCTAAAGACCCTGATGTTATCACAGAGCTTACCTTCCTCCAAGAACATTATGTCATCACACAAGCGGACAAAGCCTCAAATAATTACACATTTACTTGCAAAAAGTACTATTTTGACAGTCTAGTTAAAGAGTTGGATTAAATTCGACACCTGGAAATCCCACTTACACCCCAACAAACATTTCTGCCTCTGAAATAATAGATAACCACAAATCAGCTCTTGCTTCCTTTGGCTTCGACACTAACAATTTAGATTTAGATTTGCCATACTTATACTGCATACCTAAAATGCATAAGAATCCGTACAAACTACGTTTCATAGCTGGTTCCTCAAAATGTTCTACCAAATCTGTATCGATCTTACTCACCGAAGTTTTATCTGAAATCAAATCTGGGCTTCAAAAATATTGTTCGACAGTATATTCTCGCAGTGGTATCAACTAGATGTGGATTTTAAAGAATTCGAAGGAACTTTTAGAACATCTGAAATCCCCTCATTTTAGTAGAGTCCATTCGATCAAAGCCTTTGATTTTTCGACACTGTACATAACAATTCTACATTCTAAATTGAAAGAGAGACTCGCAAAAAATATAAGTAATGCGTTCACAAGTAAGAACGGTAATCGCAAATACAAATTTATTGTTGTTAACTATGACAATACCTACTTTGTAAAAGAAAAGTCCGGTTCTGATAATAAGTACACTGAAACTAATATTATTCAGATGTTAAACTTTCTGATCGACAACATTTTTGTTTTGTTTGGAGAAAAGTCTTCCAGCAAATTATCGGAATTCCAATGGGGACCAATTGTGCCCCACTCCTTGCCGACATTTTTCTTTACTCGTACGAAGCTGAATTCATTCGATCTTTGGTCTCTGAAGGGAAAAGATACTTAGCTTCTGACTTCAGTTTCACTTACAGATACATAGACGATGTGTTGTCCATCAATAATCCAAATTTCGCGGATTACCTGAGCAGTATCTATCTTTCGGAGCTTGAAGTCAAAGAAACTACAGAGACAAATAATTTAGCATCCTATTTGGACATAATGTTGTCCTTCGACACTGATGGTCACATGAACACCTCACTCCATGACAAACTTGACTACTTCAATTTCAGCATTACAAACTTTCCTTTTCTGAGTAGCAACATCCCTTCATCGCCTGCTTATGGCTTGTTCATATCTCAATTGATACGCTATGCCAGAGCAAGTACCAAATATACGGATTTTGTTCTGAGAGCTAGGCGTCTTTCAGATAAGATTCTCAGTCAGGGATATGTTTGTGACCGACTAACATCGTCACTGAGGAAGTTCGATACGGGGAACTCGTCATACACTATGATGTCCCACTCTCCAGAATGGTGGATGATATTCTGTCATAGACCATTTGAACTATCTAACCAAAGATTGTACTCTATGTCTTCCGAAATGGAAGTTACCGAATGTGACAGTTCTACCGAATTGAAGCGGCGGGTGTTGCATGCAAGCAGGAGATGCTTACTCTTCCTGGGCACCTGGTCTCACTCTCATATCGGGAGTCCGCTTCTTTTCATTTGGTGGAGGTTTTTGTTTGTTTGCTTTGGTTTCTGTTTTGTCCTGGTTTTGTATGCCTTCGGTTTCTGATTTTCTGAATTATCGATTTTGTGCTGTATACAGGGATATGGTCATTATCCATATTTGTCATTTCAAAAATCCATTGTCTATGTAAAAATCACGAAAAACTGGAGATAATGTATAACTTTTGAATAAAAAACGATAACCGAAATTAAAAGATGTAAATGCACTTAATTTCCTATGTTAAGTCGGATGTTATGAGTTTCAAATTCGACTTCCGATGTCAAATGTGGATTTTTTGGGGGGAGCCATTTCCTATGCAAAATTTATGAAAAACTCGAAATAATCTATACATTTTGCATTGAAAATGATAACAGAAATTTAAAGACGTAAATGTACTTAATTTTTTTATGCTCTGTTGCATGAAATGAGTTTCAAGTTCGAATTCCTGTAAAAAAACATTGGGAGGGGTTGGAGGGGGTAGCTCTTTACTATTCAAAATTCATGAAAAATTTATATAATTTATAACTTTAATATCATATGACCTGATCTCAAAAATTAAAAGATGGTTATATATTTGATTTCTGATGCTGTTTTGAATGAAATGAATTACCAATTCAAATTCCTCTATCAAATGTGTTGGGGAGGGGGGTATTTCTAAGCAGAAATCATGAAATAATGGAAATAATTCATTACTTTTGCATTAAACTTACATATAAAATTAGAAGATGTGAATTTACCTAATTTCTTAGGTTCTTATGAGTGAAATGAGTTTCTATTTTTAATTCTTATATCAAATATGTTTTTCGGGGGGGGGGGGTGGTTCCTTCTGGGCAAACATTATGAAATCACTTGAGATAATGTATGACTTTTATTTAAAACTTAATATCAATTCTCTATATGGACCAAAATATTTTGGAAATAGCATGTCATGGAATTTTATGATTTTCTTTTCAAATTGTATGTTTAATGCCCTGAATACAAAAATTATAATTCTTTTAAATTAAATATTCCGGTTGCCATAGAAACGGAATCTGTCTATTTATAGCACTAAAATATGGTCAAATTAGTCATCTTTGGTTATTTGGTTGCCATGGAAACCATTGTCAGAGTTCATTGGTATTAACAACTTATAATCTTTTTTCATCAACTTATAAACCTCTTTTTTTTCGAAAAATTAACAATTTTTTTAAACTTCTTTTAATTAGCCGAATCCTATCAAATCAAAGTCAGTCAAAAATTGCAATAAAATAAGGTCAACATTAAGGCCTATTTTTGTCCAATTTTTTCCATTTTTAAGCAAAATTAAGACAAAATGCCAGGCTGATAACACCATCACTGTTGTCAGAACAAGATAGATTTCATGTGACAAATATAATCACTGAAAAAAATATGTGGGACCTTGTTTAGTTTTCCTACATTTCGAGGTCAAAAATGGTTGCCATAGCAACTTTTCATTTGACACATGATAACTATATCTTTTCAAATTGAATTTTAGCATGGTTTAAATAACTTATATTGATTAAGCTTTATGTAGGGACAACAGAAGAAATTATTCTTTATTTGAGCACTTCCAAAATTTGTCAAGGTTATTGACTCTAAGTTCAAGGTCAATCAATACATAGGTTCCAATTTCAATAAAATTTGCATTTTTGTTGTTATTCATTGTTACTTAATTTAGGCTTGACTGTCATATATTTGTATAACAAATACTTTTTTCTAAAATTAGGACCGATAGATAGAAAAACATTACAATTTTTAGTTCAGAACATTTCTCCTGAAAAAATAAGCCCCAGACAAAAATCATAATAATCTCCGTTTTTTTTTTATTTATGTATGAGATACTAGCTACAAATCAAGGATGTCATTGATTTTGAGATTTTTGCAACTTTGGTCAATAAATAGGGGATATAGCCAAAATTACTATGTGTGTGTTTGTTTAACTCATTTTCACTTGATTTTTTAGTAAATGTCTCATATTTTTGAAAAATCACAGAATTTTGCCAAATTTTGTGAATTGCATTCAACTGACCTTGACAATGGGTCCTGTGACCTTGAAAAAAATTAATATGATTTTTTAATCAATAATGCTCTTTTATATACACTGATAAAAAATGCTTTTAAAATATATAACGGACAGCTAAAAATTTACCAGTAAATAACTCTATGTGTAATAGCACTGGACACAATGTCACCATGGTAACCATTTTTTATATCCTTTTGAATAAAATTGTGAAGAAGTCCCACTCAAATTTTAACAATTTCTTAAAGATCGAGGATTAAACTTTAAAGGTAATTGGCAGTAGAAATCAAGTTAGCCTGACATTTCACATTATTTGTCCTTAAAATTGAGCAAAATCATGTTAAATTAGGAGCTTTTCGGTCATAAAAAGGGCCTCTTCGAAACAGGTTTTTGCCTACATTTTGAGCATATTGACAATAAGAATAGCGGGCAGAAACACACTTCTTGTGTAGTATTTATACTATGAAAGATATAAAGAGAAAAATTAAGAAAATGTCAGTTGACTATAATAGCTGTTACCATGGAAACGAGCCTGGTGAAAATGCCATGTTACAAGTATTCTACTTATGCGTAAAATTTCAAACATGGTTTCCATGCAACTTGTACTTTAGTCTTAATAAATTTCAGTGTTCTTTCGAATGAAATGAGTTTTGAATTCTAATTTCTATGTTTAATCAACAATGCTGGCTCTCTAACCCTTTATTGAGACTGGGGCCGAGGCCTTTGAAATTGGTTTTTTCGCTTGAAATACATGTATAGCACTTTTACCCCCTTGTGGATCTTCCAAATATTATTTTCTATGAGGTGTACACTTGGGAAAATTGGTCCATAAATTTGGAAATTGTCGATACTGAAATAAATGATTGTTCTATTGTAAAATTCCAGTGCATCATAAGAGCATTTCAATAAGTAATGTCTCATCGGTATATAAAAATAAAAAATGTATAAAATTTAGTCTCAAAATAGATACTATATTGCATTGGAAATTTGGCCAAATATTGGGCCTAAATTAGGCTGATCAAGAGTCCTGATCAATACACATGTGTTTAGAGTAAAAACAATGTCCAATAATTGAATTTTCACTAAAATCTACATTTAATTTTACTGTAAACATATTATGTTTTCATTAAACATAGAAATTACGATTCAAAATTCATTTGTAAAGAACAATGAAGTCATGTATATACATTTTGTGAAAACATCTTTCAATTTATCAAATCAGGTTTTAATTAAATGGCATATATTTTCTCTATTTTTCTATGGGTTTTATGTTTTGCTTGGATTTCATTTAAAAGAACATCATATGTTAAGTATAAAACCATCTCTAAATTTTTGAAATCAGATCACATGCTAAAATTGTAAATTATTCCATTTCTTCAGATTTTTTTTTGTCCAGATAAAAAGGGCTTTTTGTCGCACAAAAAGAAAACATATTATTTGATATAGTAATATGAATTTGAAACTCATTTCATCCGACAGAAAATAAGAAATTAAGTACATTTGTATCTTTTAATTTTTTATGCAAACGTTTTAAATTATTTCCAGTTTTTTTATTATGTTTACATAGAAAATGGATTTTTGCCCCAAAAAACATATTGATAAAGGAATTCGAATTGGATACTCGGATGCTTGAAAGAACATAAGAACTAAGTACATTAACATCTTTTAATTCTTGTTATAATTTTGTATACAAAAGTTATAAATATTTTCATTTTGTCATGATTTTGGCCTAGAAAAGGGCATCCCCCCACACACATTTGATGTAAAAATTTGAATTGAAACTCATTTCATGTGAAGGAACATAGTAAATTGAATTTATAAACATCTTTTAATTTTTTGAATCATTTGCTAGAATTATATATTATTTCAAATTTTTCATGATTTTAGCCTTAAAAGGGCTCTTTCGCCCCAAAACCACATTTAATATAGGAATTCGAATTTGAATTTCATTCAAAAAAGTATCAGAAATGAAATATCTAAACATCTTTTAATTTCGAAATCAGTTCAATAGAAGTATTAAAAAAAGTTAAACGTCTTCAAATTCAATAGCATCGAGTTAGTCGATGGTAGAACGATGAACGGATGGCGCACTTGAACTTTGATCAGGTGAGGTAAAAGAATGAAACACCTTTGAATTGCTGTAAATGAGGGATTTTAAAATTCTTTGTAGTGTAAACTTCATCACATCATGAATCGTCTATTTAATCATATAGCTATCTTTAATTTCTCAACCTTATCGATACCAATGACATACCTGCTAAAATTGCTTTTATACATGTATTTTACTTTTTGTATGTAGTTATTCTTATATTAAAAGTACATTAAACTCAATACGCTCAAATAAATATCATGAATAAAAAAACGAACGAAAGACCATGAGGTTAAAGCACTTTTATAACATAAAAAATAACGACAAATTAAAGCGTAACACTTACCCGTAGAGCCATAATAGGGATGTTTCGCTTTTGAGTTGTACCAATTAACTTTGCTTGGGTTATCGGGTGGTATCGCAACCACTTGTGAACTATTGAATTTTTCAAACATAGACCAGAGTTCTTCAATTGGGCGGAAAAATAACATGTCCGTGTCCAAGTAAATAACAGAATCAACATCAGGCAGTAATCTCTACAAAAATAAAAAAAAATTGTATCAGCGAAATATCTAGAGTTTTCACGATTTGAAATGTAATGCCTAATGTTCTCAATATCAACAGATTTGTAGTGTTCCTCAAGTTTATCTATCAATGCAATTCTTCCAGTTAAAACTAGGAAACTGAACGTGTGGCTTATTTCAGAAGCTGGAAAAGCACACAGGTATTTGCCTCCTTTATTCGGAATATATAGATACCATTCGATGTGTATATTCTGTTGCTTTGTTCTTACTTCGGATGCTTTCATTGGACCCTTTCATAATTAAACTTAAGCTGTGTAGTGACATCGTCATCTTTTTCAAAGACTGAAGTTCGGCGTCATGAATGATCGTTAAGTACAGGTCCACGTAAGGATCAGGCAGTTGAAAATTTTTAATTTTTGAAATTTGTTCTTCTCTAGAAATGTGTTCAGATCAGCGTTCATGTGAATTTTCCTCATACTTGGATTGTGAAGAAAGTTATAGGGCTAGCAAATGTGGTGGAATTATATAGAGAAATTTTCTCGTCGTTTTTCCCTTCATAATGCTTTACACATTATGACGTGAATATCTTGCTTCACCGTCGCTACCATGAGAAATGAATATCATATATTTGATTTGTACCACATATATGTCTTAAAATAGAACAAGTTTTGCAAAAAAATTGATGTATCACCCCTGCCTAATTCTTACGTGTACCTATACTTAAACATTGAACAGGTAATTTGTCCGAGGAAAATGAATGCTTCCAATGACGTGCATAATAAGACTGAAAATGTATACCTTATTTTCAGATATGTCACTCGAGATGTCTCTTATCTGAAATCTTTCAAGACAATCTGGACAAAATAGTGGTTTTAAGGTGGCACTTAACCCAAAGTCAAATAGCATTTTATAACCATTTCCCCCATTGATTACTACCAATTGTCAATATTGAAATATGGATTTTATAGTATCAATTTTATTAGACATGTGTTTCGGATATTGAATCCCCGACATTAGTACTTCATGGTTAACAGTTTAAATAAAGCCAAAATGAATATCTTGCTTCACCGTCTCTACCATGAGAAATGAATACCATATCACTGGCGAGGGTTGAGTATCCGAAACGTGCATGTCTGGTTCATGCTGCAAAATTATCCGTTTATAAATGATGCTATTGAATTTGAAGACGTTTAACATTTTCCTGGCGCCATATCGATATTGACTTATAATTTCCCCTTGCCAAAATGAGCGGCTCCAAATTTTGTGTACAGTTTATTCAGAAGCGTATTTAAGTGAAAAATATGGCCAAGTTATATATCATGTTGTATATCAAAATGTTAGTTGGAATCAGAAGAAGACATATATATTATGGACAAGTTCAGATTTGGAATTCAAAAATAAGGTTAATCACATCAATTTTGCCCTTAAATCTGTAGATTTTATGGAATCTTTTGTAGCCAAAAAACAAATCAGTATAGACAATTAAACATGGTATAAAGCCTATGCTCACGCAGCAACAACATCAAAATATCTAAGTCCCAAAACTCCATAATGACAAATCAGATGAACTTGAAATTCGAAAGGTGGCTTGCTCTCTATAGGTTGATAACGATGTAGATATAGCATGAAAATCTGTTGACACGTATTCAAGTTATTGTGTTCCATGTGCTTATATTTTGCCCTTAGCTTTAAAACATGTATGTCCATATACCCCCCCCCCCCCCTCCCATTACACATAATCTCTCGATTATGCGGCCGAAAAAAAAACAAAAAGACTTTATTTATGTCAAAGAACATCTTTTCTTCTTGAAGTATACAAATTTCCAAATCATTTCAACCAAAAATAGATTTTTAAAGAATTTTTTAACTACATGTTTTTTTGTATATTTTCACAGTATTTTAGAATTCTAAATCCGATCACTCCGTAACGACAAATCAGATTAATTTGAAACTCGAAAGGCAGCTTCCTCATTAAAGTCCGATCACAATTAAGAAATATCATGAAAACCTGTCGACTCGTATTCAAGTTATTGCGTTCCATGTGCCTATTTTGCCCTTAGCTTAACATGTGTCTGCATATAACCCCCCCCCCCCCCTTAAAAACAATTTATCAATTATGCGACAAAATATTTAAAACCCGTTATATTTGTCAAAGAACATCCTTAATTTCTACTTGAAGTATACAAAAGGGATTGGGCCATGAAGCCCGATATTGGCCCTAATTTTGAACATTGTATCTCATAGAATTTTTAATTGTGATTTGACATTTTGAAATGTTATCTACTGATTCACGGATCTATCTTTTGTAAACATTGCATTTATCAATAGCTTTCAGCCCTTTGAAGACACCAAAAAAAAGGTCATATTCCGCAAAATTGATGTAAAAACAACATATTTCTATTAAATTAGGAATGACCGCATGCATTAACTGAGATGAAAAATTTATATATGAAATATTAACATTATATCCTTGTCATAAATGACCACATCCACCCCGCATGACCACGCGGGGATTCGTTTCTTGCAGGCGATCACCGACGGGTTATCGCCCATATAAATGTTTTACTTCAGTTAAAGCATGCGGCCACATTGAATTATTTCACAAAAGACAAATTCCCAGCAGTTTTCCGTTATATTTTGTGAACAACGTCAAAACGACGTCATTTCAGGACGTCATTACAGTTATATGGCAGTTTGTTTGGTGGTATTTTTCTTTTCGTTAAACATTCTTGTATTTTCATGAGAGGTATCAAGTATTCCTCATGAAATTTATTTCTAGTGAGAAAATCGAGGGCCGATTTAGGGGTCCCGAGGCCCTACCCCTTTCAAAACATAGTTCCAGAATGTACTGCTGAGATTATTTTATCATCCAAAATTCAAATTGGCTCCATTCAAGACAGACTTTTTAATATATAGGCAATTTGAATAAAATGTTGGAAAAAAGGGGGGAGGGGCTCCGTAAAATAATAAAAATCTTACTTAAGTAATTAGCTGAAAGGATTATGTGTTTATTTGAATGAATTGATGTGTAAAAGCATATGAAATCGATAAACTTCCTCTGGAATGACATATAAACGTATCTAGGCACTTAAAGTTTTGCCGTCATATGCAGCTGAAAATTTGCTATGGATCTATAGAAATGCCCGCTTGTAAGCAGGAGAGTAGTAATCCTGGCAGCTCTCACACGAGGAATTGTTCACTGAGTCTTTATCGCTATTTATGTTCAGACATATTTCATAATTTCCTTTAAAATCTTAAGATTTTGCAACATGTTCACATAAATGTAGTAAATTTCAAATTTCATCAAGTTTTATAGAGTTATTCCCCTTTGGAACCTTATACATGCCCTTTTCGTTACCTTGGTTGATTCTGAAAGTTTCCTTGGTACTCAATGAAAGAATTGATACGTCAAACATAGACATCTAATTAATGTTCTTCATCTCAGAGAATTTTTTGTACGTATACCCCTAAAATTGGATGTAATTTAACAAGGGGGTCACCTGCATTGATGACCTTTACTGCAAATACTTTGTTCATGGAGACGTATTTCTGTAAAGAATGTGAATGTACACACTTTAATCTTCTGAAATAATTCCAATTCAAATCCAACGTTGAGATAGGATAAGAGCACAGGCCTGATTCTTGAAATTGGGTGTAAAAACACCACCAAAACTTTTCAAGAACAGATAACTCCTGCAATGATACTCTTTTCGTCTTTATCATACCGTGATTATGTTAAGATTAGATTGAATATTGTGTTGATTGAGCTATATACAACACAATTCCTTGACAAATGGCTTTAAATTCCCTTTTAAATCAAAAATTTTGTATTTTGAACGGGTCAGAAAAACGTAAGGTTCCAGTTAGGGGGTTGGGTACTTTCGTATCCCAAAATTTTCATCCATCAGAGAGTTTCACGACAAATGATAATGTTATAGATAGAAAATAGAATAATCTTTCCAGTAGGACCACATTTGCCAAATTCAAGACATTTTAAATTTCATTATTATGCTTCCTTTAGGTATACAGGTAGTAATTATTTCGAACGAGTCGCTTCCCTTCTGAGGCCACCCAAAGTTTGACAAGGATTAAAAGATAGCGCTTCTGTGATTGGATAATATTCATTAATACAAATATGAAAGAAAAGTACTGATTGTGGACTTTCATTGCATGAACAGCATTTTCATGAAATTTATTTAAGATAGAAATATTTAGGGGTGCCAAATGGGGGTAATTTTTTTAGTTGAAACAGTTCATTTCATCCCCCCTTTTTTCAATCAAAATTTAAAGGGGAGAAAAGCAACTTTAACCCCCAAATTTTTTTTGGTCAAAAGTAAGATAATTTATTAATCTCTGTTATGATGATTAGCATATTTTTCAAATCAACTTTTTTTACTGAGTTATGGAGGCCCAATGGGGATAACCCCTTCCCATAGAACTCTATGTTAAAGGGACCGAATCAATAATTACTACCTTCATACCTTTACAGTCTCATTACGATGTACAAATATCATGAAAAGCCGCTGAGGCATATTGAAGCTATTCCATTAGCGGACGGACAGACAGACAGACGGACCGCGCCATATCATAATACTTCCCGTGAAATGATGGGTGTATAAAAAAGACATGCCAATGTGTATTTCTTCATTGAAGGAATAATAACGGTGTTGCTTGTATAAATGTATTTACACTTGTAACAATGACAAATTTTGATAATGACCACATCAACACCTGTAACAAGTCTACTTTCACTTTCACAGAAAATATGTGTACTTTTGTAGATAAGTCCAATGTGACTTAGCTATGCATTTTGATAGAGATGCAGCATTTACATGCCTTCATTGTTGTATGAATAATTATTTGACTAAAATAGAATCGGTTTGATCTCTAGATGTCTAGGCAAACTTCAGGATATGTTCTACTAGTTTTGAGAAAGACAGGAACTTATTCTTTGCTCAAGTGTGTTCTTCATATTGTAACAGACATTTTCATATACAATGTGAGACATAACTTTGTAGTAATCAAACGGGATAGGGGTTTAAATAAGGATATTGTCCAATGACATATTAAAATTAAAACTTTAAACATGCATTAATGACGATTTTAATATGTGATAGGACAATATGAATTTGGGTTGAGCTCCACCTAAAGGACAGTCAGTATTTTATCAACACTACAAACCGGAAAGAAAACTCGTGTGATAGAACACGGCTTTGTTTTCTCAGCAAATTCATTTCTGGCAACGACTCCCGGATATGACACAAACATCATTTTGAAAGTAAAATTGTCTGTATATTTTTTCTTAAGGTACCATAACTGTAAAAGAAAACAAATATTTCATTTTCAATGTGACGGAGTTAATAAAAAAGATAATCTGAAATTATATCGATATAAATTTTGTTTTCATAAAGGAAACTGAAATAATTTTATGCAAAATTATGTTTTAATACATTTTTCTCGAGACAAGTGTACGTAAAATTACGATCACCTGTCTCGCGAAGATGTTAAAAATAAAGCCTAGAAATTTTGAAGGAAGTGACTCTTAAATTTCAGCGATATAAATTGTCACATATTAAAGTTGTAGATCCTGTAATCGTCAAAAAGTGGATAAGATTTAACTTGTAGAACGCAAACTGTATTTTTCTAGCATTACCAAAGTTATTTACTTTCCGTTAATAACAAAATTTAAACAACGAAGCCCTCCAATATAATTTCAAATTATTATGCTTCCAGTGAGTTATTTCTGTGATAGGTTCTACTCTTCCATATTGTGAAAGAGAACGGTTTAGGTGTACACTTTCACCTTTTAAAGTGTGCTCTATCCTCTAATAGTGCACCCCTGTCTTTCCACAGAAGTGTTCTTGGCAGTATGTAATGCTGACCTGCTTATATATACAGACATGTCGTTTTCATACAAGATATTTCATTAAATTTGTTTGCATACCAAAGCAAATGTTCTTAGATATTTATTTTTTCCTTCAAAATTAATGCCAAATTTATGTTTCTATATTTTTACTTGTGAGATTTTGCCTATACTAAACGACCATACGACTATAGATCTCTTACAGTCAAAGAGGGGTATCTCCAGAATATGTTTGTCTGTAACACAGGGTTTTTGAAAGGGGGGTTACTCGTGCAATCAATGTTCATAACATATATCTTGAAAACGTTTTCTATGAAGGAAATACCAGGTAAACAAATTTGTTGCTGTACATTATCAGTAACCATTAAAAAAAGTGTTCCCCTGTCTGTATACCAGTAATGATGGTAGAAGGTAGAAGAAGGCAAAGACTATCAAAAAGCAGTCTGTGAAAAAAAAATAAGTGTTTGTCAGACGCAGAATGAAATGAATCAATGGATGTACACTATCAAAAACAGTCAGATAATAATAACAATAGTGTTAGGTTTAGTGTTCACTATGCCGCAATAGTAGTCAGGGTTCTGGCACATAGTGCACTCCCCTTCGGGTCGTGCGCTATGTGCCAGAACCCTGACTACTATTTCGGCATAATGAACACTAAACCTAACACTATTATATAAATATAAAGATAATTTATTGTAAATATTTCTGGCTCACAATATTTACAACGAAAATGGAAAATTCCGAAGTTACGCATGCGCATTTTCCATGATTACAAATTTAAAATTATAACGACATATATTGTTCAACTTTATATAGAGTAATAAGGGTAGACTTTCACGGATTGTCCTGTATGTAAGTACAAACTTTAAAAAATGTCCAGATTGGTGACTAGAAAGCTTCGTGAGATAAATCTCACCTTTTACGACATGAGTTTATTTATAAATATTGTGTTCGTAAACTTTGTAAATTTTATGGCTACATTGTAAAACACATGAATAAAAGATGCTATGTTTATATACCTGGGACAAGTGAGCGTTTTGTATGTTTGTTTACCCAATAAGAACAAAATGATGAAATTCGATAATTTACTCCATTTTCTAGAAAATATAGGGTATACATTTTAAATCGTCAACATGGAACAGAACTATCTATTTATTTAATAACAAGTGGTTCTTATTGCATATATGTATGATTTTCTTAGCATTTTTTATCAACAATTACTAATAACATGGTAGAATTTAAGAAAATATGGTACATGTACTAGTATTTTTTGTCAAATATATGAAACATTACCGTATCATTCATTCTCTTTTCATTTTGTTCATCAACATAGATATAGAGCATCAATCGAGCCCTTGTTAGGAGTAATATTGACTTCAGCATGGTCACTATTTCGCCAGAACGATTTCCACAGACTTGAGTCGCTACTCGAACACTTGGAATGACTGGTTCCCGTGACCTTGAACTTGAAGATCGAAAAAAATCTCAAAAAACGAATGAAAATAAATCAAATTATGTGCATGATTAGTTTTCGGTTTTTTGTATGTTCACCGGAAAATATTATTGACGTCATGTATGAAATAATGATGTTTGCGCATTATTCATTCTATAAAGTACAAAATGTTCGATGTTGTCATTTGTTTAAATATATGCATATATCGTGTCATAAAGGAATCCTAAACGATTGCTCTATTACAAATTTGTTGAAATTGTTTAAATTGTATAAAACAGCGCATTTGTTTCAAAGATACCGTGTATGAAATAAAACTGGTCGACGTTCTCTGTGTATGACTGTCAAGAAAGACAGCCGAGAAAATATTTCTTTTTTGTTACTTTTTTTTATAGAAATATACTCACGTTTGCAGTTTTTTAAATAAACTGACCGCTACTGGCGTGTTTGACTCTCTTGTATGGTCAGCATATAAAACTATAACCACCATCACCACCACTACCACGGCAATGGTCACTCTCTTATGACTTGATGACATAGCTATCTGACATAAAAAAAATTAGGTTTTTCAAAAATTTGTGCAACTAAATGAAGCGAAGTTGATAGATGTTTAACTAGATCCAATTATCGGAATTTGCTTTCCGCTTTAAGGGGTCTTTTTCTGATGAAAAATGTTTTGCCTTTGTAACCTTGAAGTCAATTTTAACATATTTTTTTTAATCAGTGTATTACATTGCTCGTTCATGCAATGAGATACGAAACTGATGAGACTTTTCGTGAATCGTGTACAAGAGAAAAGCACAAGTTTTTGGCTGTATATTCCCCATACAGAATTACGTTACGATTCTACGATTCTTCTCAAATAGTAAAATTTAACGATCTGTCATATTTCACTAAACATAAATGCAAAGACTGAAAAAACCGAGGGTTATCCTTGTTCATTTCAATTCTATGTACGATGTTCATTTCGCGACAAAGTATTGTTCGTTTCATTTATCCATGTGTATTTCGCTTCGATGTGCTGTTGATTTCAAATGCTAGCCTGTTATTAAGAAAACGTTGTGGCTATTGTCGGTATTGAATACAACATAAAGCGGAAGGGCTACATGTAACACAGAAAACATGACGTATCTTGGGACTACTTTCGGAATGTACTGATTGTCTGCATGGAACCAAAATAGACAAAGGTTTATTTATTTATTTATCTATCTATCTATCTATCTATCTATCTATCTATCTATCTATCTATCTATCTATCTATCTATCTATCTATCTATCTATCTATCTATCTATCTATCTATCTATCTATATATCTATCTATCTATCTATCTATCTATCTATCTATTTATCTATCTATTTATCGATCGATCGATCGATCGATCGATCGATCGATCGATCGATCGATCTATCTATCTATCTATCTATCTATCTATCTATCTATCTATCTATCTATCTATCTATCTATCTATCTATCTATCTATTTTTATCCTTTTATTTATTTTCATTATTCATATATCAATAAATTTATTTACATGGTCCGTTCATCATTTGAGGACATATGCAAATAATATTGCCCCCCCCCCCCAAAAAAAAACACACGCTAACTTATACGATATATAGAAACAGACTTCGCTTCGCTTTTAAGGCTTTGTCATAATTCATATCATTCTTATACGGTGTTTAACATATCCTCTGCACAGGTCATGGAAGACGAAGTCAGGGTTTAAATGGATCCATTTGAGCCGTTTTTCGATTCGAGTAATAAAGCCGTAATGGAACCTTTTTGCTATTGGCCAAGATACCTTTATTAATCTCGAATTGTGTTTGAGTGTATGCTTTTTTATTTGGTTTTTTCTCTCAAAAGGTACTCGCCGGCGCACGTTAAACAGAATTCACAGCCATGGTCTTTCATTGTTCAATATACAATTTTGTCCTATGGCTATTCAACTACATTTAACTTTTAAAGCTGACATGTCACTTTCTAACCATTTGAAATGAACGTATAATCATCAGACGGACGGACGGACATACAGACGGAAAGACCATTAATTTATGTAATAAGAACTACAAGCGTTTTATGTCTCTTCGTCTGAAAAACGGATAACTGACACAAAACGAAACCGTAATTTTAAGACATACAATGTACCAGTAAAACGTGAGGGAAGATCAGCTTTACTGTAGTTTGACTACCCGAGAACAAGATTATGTAATCCCTAATCACCGTAGAGTTAACGTTGTAATAAAAGAAGTGTAACGTAAAATAAATGCAACTGCTCTAATAACCGAACAGATGGAACTCGGAGAGGTTAGTGTAAGATGAGCTCACCATCTTCTCACTAAAGATACATACGAAAGAAAAAAAACCTTTAAGTGTACTAAACATAGTCAACTATAACTTCTGAATGCCGTTAAAGCTGAACTAAGTCTTTAAAAAAACCCAATGGCGGGTCATGTGTTGATTTGAACATTAGTAGTGTAAGAAGCCCCGCTGGTCAGGTAGTATTTTTAGAACGGGCTAATTCCTGTGTTTTGTGTATAGGTTGGGGGACTACCGTGTTTATTCATAGAATGGGGAAGTCCATGGTGAATTCCTGGGGAATTTCCAATTCGATATTTAGATATTGGAATGTTCTAGAATATATATCTAGGGAAGTCCCAATTCTATATTTAGATGTTGTTAGATAAAGTTCTAGATGAAGATGATTTTTAGATGAAGTTCTTGAACTTCATCTATTCGTGGAAGAAAAAATCTTCTACGACTAGATGAAAGAATTAATAAAGACGAATTGAAAGTTTACAATTTTCATTCAACATTGTACATATTTCAGGAAAAAAAAGTCTATGCACTGTACTGTGGTCTCACATTTCTGTCTCGGCATAGGTGGGCGCCCTCTGTTCGCTCCGTAGATGGGTCTGGGGTTATTTGGTCTGTAGATGGGTCCATAGTTGTTAGATCCGTAGTTGTTTGGTCCCGGATATGTGTTGTATTCCTTTTGTACAGGACAGTCTCTGGCCCAGTGTTCCGTGCCTTGGCACATGTAGCAAATGACGTTCTGCTTCTTGGGCGGCTGAGGACATTCGGTAGCAAAATGTCCCTCCTCATTACAGTTGAAGCAAATGTATGTGGGTTTCTTCTTGGGCGGTTCTTCTTTTTCTCCTGCATTTCTCTTGCTGCCCATCAATTCGTGAATGTCGGCTTGCATCTTGGAAATGGATATCTGTACATCTTCCATCATGGTAGTCGTGCGCTGACAATTGCTATGGATATCGTCCACTTTGTTGTCTACAGCCTGCTGTGCATTGCCGTTTGGCCATTGAAATTCAAAGTTGTTTAAATCAATATCAGCAACTTGTTGAGAAGTCATCTTAGTTGTGTCTCCTATGAAGCACATTTTCTGTGCATTAAGGTGCTGAAGGTGCACATTTAGGGTGCACTTACGTGCTGAAGGTGCACATTAAGGGTGCATTTAGGTGCTAAAAGAGCACATTTAGAGTGTACTTAGGTACTAAAAGAGCACATTTAGAGTGCACTAAAGTGCTTAAAAGAGCACATTCAGGGTGCTCTAAGGAAATATGTGCACATTTTGGGAGCTCTTACCTGCTGAATGTACACATTTTGGATGCGCTTATAGTCTTAAAGTGCACATACAGGGTGTTGATGGCTCACATATAGGGTGCACTCATGTGCTGGAACAGTACATTTAGGGCGATTTTAGGTGCTCATGTGCATATTTAGGGTGTATTCAGGTGCTGGAGAAGTATATTTAAGGTGCACTTACGCGCAAACATGCACAACGTAGGTGTACATACGTGTCAAAGTGCACATTTCAAGTGCACATATGCATACAAAGAGCACAATGTTGGTGCTGGAGGAACACATTTAGTGTACAAAAAAGTTCACAAGTGAGGTGCTCTTGGATATTTAAGGTAAGTGATTTCGGAGCCTTTGATAAAACACATTCAAGTGCAGATAGCGAGCACAGTCGAAGCGTTCATATTTGCTGCTGGTGCACATTACCAGTGCAAATCTTATCTGTGGAGCATATTTCAGTGTTTGATGAAATAAAACACAACACAGATTTTAATTCAAATTTTATTGAACTATTTGTTCAATTTGAACAAGAAACACATGAAAAAAAGTAATATGAATTTAACGTAACATTGAGATAAGTATAAATGAACAAGAACTATGTGCAATGGTTTGACTAACATAATAAGTTAACATAATGCATATGTCTCACAATGGCATCGTTTTCAAAAAGTTTTTCTGTGAACAAGGAAGTAACTTCAGTAATATCTAAACCCTTGTATCGATAAATCAAATAAGATATGCAGTGATGTCCGCATACAACAGATTATCTGTCTTGAGCTTGTTTGGTGTTCCAAATCCAGGAGTCTACATTCTAATGCATTAAGTCTAAAAATTTCGTATGCAGTGGTGGTAGGCCATAACTGTCGTAGTATTCTCCATTGCCACACTGGTCCAAGTAGATCACATTCTGGTGTTGACCCAACTGGCTGTCCAGATCGGTATTGCAGACAAGCGAGCACGGTAATGTTTTCAATGATGGAATCCTATTTCGAGCAAATACACCAAGGAAAGATGGTCCTACATTCTGTCTCATAACCGTCTGTATTTGTTTAGTGTTCATTGATTTAGGATGCAAAATCAAATATCACATTCCTGTTGAGATCAATCTCTATGATGTTATCAAATTCAGCATACACAACAACACTGACGGTTTCTGCCGTCTTGGGAGAAGTGAATTTTCAGTCTCAGGTTACCATGTTTTATAAGGTGGAAATGACCTACTTCAGATAAGTCTGGGGCCAGATCAAAACCAAATACTGTATAGCCATTTCCATATTCTTCTCTACTGATACCGTTTCCTTCATCATTGAAGATCTTTCCAGACCCCGTATAAAAGCCCGAATAGATGCGAATAAAAAGACTGCGTCCAAAGTTAGGTTGCAAAGGTTTGGCTGGAATCTGCTGTCCGTCAACATAGAGTGCCATAAACTCAATGTTATTGTGATTGAAATTGAAAGGATTCTTCGTAGCCTCTCCTTTGTAAGCATCATTGTCTACCATACCAACGAAAATGCGCTCAGGCATTTGTCCAAGAAACAGGTTTTCTTTGTTGATACTCATTCTTCCACTGGCAACTGAAAATGCTTCAGTCTCAATACGCTTTATTGGATATTTGGCTGTCCCTCTCTCCAAAGCTTTGATGTGAGCGTTATTCTGACCTAGTTACAGATCCTAACTTTCCTCACAAATAAGGCAGCGTCCATGATTTTGATTTTAAAGTCATCATTGGTGCCATAAGTGCAAATGCATCTTTGCTCCTGATCAAATTTATCTTTGCATCCACTCCATTGAGCAGATAGCTGGTTCCTCAAAATATTCTACCAAATCTGTATCGATCTTACTCACCAAAGTTTTATCTGAAATCAAATCTGGGCTTCAAAAGTATTGTTCGACAGTATATTCTCGCAGTGGTATCAACCAGATGTGGATTTTAAAGAATTCGAAGGAACTTTTAGAACATCTGGAATCCACTCATTTTAGTAGAGTCCATTCGATCAACGCCTTTGATTTTTCGACACTGTACACTACAATTCCACATTCTAAATTGAAAGAAAGACTCGCAAAAATTATAAGTAATGCGTTCACAAGTAAGAACGGTAATCGCAAATACAAATTTATTGCTGTTAACTATGACAAAACCTACTTTGTAAAAGAAAAGTCCGATTCTGAAAATAAGTCACTGAACTGATATTATTCAGATGTTAAACTTTCTGATCGACAACATTTTGTGGTGTTTCGAGGAAAGGTCTTCCAGCAAATTGTCGGAATTCCAATGGGGACCAATTGTGCCCCACTCCTTGCCGACATTTTCCTCTACTCGTACGGAGCTGAATTCATTCAATCTCTGGTCTCTGAAGGGAAAAGATACTTAACTTCTGACTTCAACTTCACTTACAGATACATAGACGATGTGTTGTCCATCAATAATACAAAATTCGCGGATTACCTGAGCAGTATCTATCCTTTAGAGCTTGAAGTCAAAGAAACTACAGAGACAAATAATTCAGCATCCTATTTGGACATAATGTTGTCCTACGACACTGATGGTCACATGTACACCTCACTCTATGACAAACGTGACGACTTCAATTTCAGCATTACAAACTTTCCTTTTCTGAGTAGCAACATCCCTTCATCGTCTGCTTATGGCGTGTTCATATCTCAGTTGATACGCTATGCCAGAGCAAGTACGAAATATACGGATTTTGGTCTGAGAGCTAGGCGTCTTTCAGATAAGCTTCTCAGTCAAGGGTATGTTTGTGACCGACTAACATCGTCACTGAGGAAGTTCTACGGTCGATAAAGGGAACTCGTCATACACTCTGATGCCCCACTCTCAAGAATGGTGGATGATATTTTGTCATAAACCATTTGAACCATCCAACCAAAGATTGTACTCTGTGTCTTCCAAAATGGAAGTTACCGGATGTGACAGTTCTACCGAATTGAAGCGGTGGGTGTTGCATGCAAGCAGGAGATGCTCACTCTTCCTGTGCGCCTGGTCTCACTCCCATATCGGGAGTTCGCTTCTTTTCATATGGTGGAGGTTTTTGTTTGTTTGCCTTCGGTTTCTGATTTTCTGAATTATCGATTTTGTGCTGAATACAGGGATATGGTCATTATCCATATTTGTCATTTCTTGGAAGAACATATCCAAATGAAGTTTTACTGTCAGATCAACCATTCTGCTACGGTCGATTAATGCTTTTCGTTTAGTAAAACCAGTATTGTCATCTGTTCTGGCTGCCATATGACTACTGCTATCTTTATACCACATCTCGGAGGTGAGTTGCGATTCCTTGGCTGATTTGCCATAGCTTAGAAGGTTCTCCAGGAAAGCTCTGTAGGCATAAGTGTTGGCCGGCATGGATATCAGTTCTGCGTTTAAAGAAATGCTGACTTGGCTGAAGAGTGAATGCATTGTTTACTGGCCCTACATCTGCCTGGGCGTCGAGGTTTGCATTATTGTTTGCCGTTACTATATTGGCTTGCAAATACAAGAAGGTGTTATTTAGATCCAGATAATCATCTCCTGAGCCGGAAATATTAAATTCTATAGGTTTCAAGTCAGTGATAGAAGACAATGGCCGATGTTCTACCTAATGTCCATATTCAATGCTTCTTGGGTTGGTGGAACAGCAAACAAGTCCAACTCTGATTTCATGCATTCACAGGAATGTTGATGGACCAAGGACATTTTGATGTTTAGGTAAAGATGTCTCCTCTCGGTTTAGTTGTTCTCTGTACCTTTGCTCGCTAAGAAATGACAACTGAAGAATTCGCACGCCGTTTTATACCCTTTCGATTAGGTTCTCCGGGTGGTTTTGATATTCTGTCTCTTGCTTGATTCATGATGTTTCTTTCCGCTTCTTTCAGTCGTCTTTCTGTGGATCTGCGTATGTTTTCTCCACTAAGTAAATCATAAGCAATGTCAAGTCCTGTTGATAAGACTTGCTTACCAAATGCTTTTGATTCTGTCTTAATAAGAGGCATTGCACTTTTCAAAAGACCGCTAATCATGTTACCGATGCCATGTCCTCTTTGAATTCTTACTTCTTTAAAAGCTTGTAATCCATCTTTGTTTCCTTCAAAGCAAATGTATTTGTCTGTTTGCAATCTCATTATGATTGTCGTCGCCGGAAATGTAGTGTCACAACGACTACTCCTCTTTCAAATGGCACTGGTAAGCCAGTTTCATCTCTTATATATATTTCTATAGTGTCAAATTGCCTCTGCTGTAGTGGTAGGTACTGAATGATAAGTATGAGAAACCTTTTCGCCAGACGATCCCTATATTGGAACAATTCTCAGTAATGGTACAAGTGCATCACCCACCATACTAGGCTCTACGATGTTACTGAAGATGTACAGAGAATGAAATTCCTGTGTCACGTCGCACACACAAGAAGCTATATAAACACAAGCGTCGAATTCCTCATGATCAAAGCCTAATATGTTAGCAAGAGACAGTTTTAATATAGCTTCATTCGCTATTGTGATTGTTATTTATGACTGACGTCATCAAATTCCATTTTCACGTTATTTCCTCCATTGATACTCCCTTTCAAACCCCCATAGAGTCCTCACGAGCTTTTTAAATGAAACGTAGTATCCATTTTCAGCACAAACTGAACTCTTGGAGCCTCTGGATTTTCGGTTATTTCAAAACATGCTTGGTCGTTTGATACATTATACCACGAATGTGGATACTGAATTTCAGTCAACCCCACTTCCCACTGTCCTGATAAATTCAGGGAATGATGTAACTTGACACGATAATTTGTCAAAGTATTGTCAGAATAAGTTGACATCGATTTATTACTTGGGAGTGTCAGGTAAAACATGTTGAATGGCCGATGTGTGCTAATCTTGGCGTTTTTGGCAAACTAAAGTCTTGAACAATATATATCCTTAATATGAATTCAACTGATTTCTGTTGATCCAACTGTTGAATGATGCGGGACATCCATGCCGCTCGACAAGATATTGAATCTGCTTTCCTGTCTTTCTTTTCTGTATAACATATTCCATTCTGTATACGTCATCAGATTTAACGATCTTTTGTAACTCTTGAGGATGAAATGTTCCTTTCAATGATTCGCCATTGTAGTCATTGATGCGATACACAGATGGTTAAAGTTAATGCACTTCACTAAAATTAAATATTTCTTCTGTCCAACTAGGCAAGTAGCCTTTCTTAAATGCCCGTCTTGCTTTGCTGATTCGAACCTGATCTCCTGTTTTCAGGGTGGTGTTTTTGACATCCAAAGCTTTGTCATCATAGAGATTTTTCCAAACTATGATTTCATTTTTTTTTTAGTTACCTGTACTGGAGCCATTTTTATACTCCTGTGATTAGTATGGTTGTATGAATACACCAAATCGTCCAAAACATCAATGCACTTCAAAGTATCACTGTGTGTGAAATAATTCCACATCTTTGTTTTCAGAGTTCGGCTTTCATGGTGAGGAATGATAACTTGACTTTTACATAAATTATATTAATAGGTATTAATATGGTGACCAACGAGGCGCAGAGAGGGATGTTTTTGAAATGCTGCTCTTCTTTGGTGTTTTCAAACTTTGCGGCATACATTCTGGATCTGATTCGTAACCTTGTACCAATGATGACATGAACTCGGGTTTGTCATCAGTTAACGTCTCTAAACTACTAGATGACGTTTCTGATTCAGATGAATCATGCTCGTCTTGCAACGGATCCTTTCCAGATTGTATACAGTTCCATCTTTCCTTATGCCCGATGAGATCCTGTGGTACATTAGTTTCTCGAAGACCAGCACCAAATACCTGCCATCGGCGTGGTTCGAAATGTTTTCTTCGACGTAAAACATCATTGACAAGATCGACAATATTACTGTGTTTGATCCGCTCACCCTTAAAGACAAGTTCGCCACGGTCATTCCAGAAGATCCTTGATCAACTCCAATACTTTGGTCTGTATTGAAACTGGCATAATTTTTCTGTACAGTAGTACCCCTGACAACTTGTACTTTGACTGGTGGTCTGTTCTCATGTTTGTCATCATAGATTAGAAACCTTTGTAGTTTCTGCTGGTAAACTTTAACTTTCATTCCCATGGAAAGATAATCTCTTTGAAGAATAGACTGCATCTCGTCGTCAAGTTTTGTCATGGATTTGATTGTGGGATTTCTCACTACATCATGATGCTGCAATCCCTCCAACAATTTAGGTTTTACCAGTAACATTTTCTTTGTGTGCTCCATCTAAAAGTCCTAATAATTTTACAACCAAAGGCGCAATCACTGGTGCCAACAAAGCTCATAAAAGAGCAGGTAAGATACCACCAATTTGTAATACTTCTTTCTTTCTTTCAGTAGGAACTTTCTTATTGACAAGCTCTCGGAGCTTCTCTTTTCAAGGAGCCAATGTGTACTTTTTAAGGTCAACTTTGCCTTTTAAAACATTCTTGGCACATTCACAGAGGCAGAGTATCAATTACCTATCCGCATTTCGGATGACGCTTCTGCACATTATGGGTTTTGCAAAAAGCAAATAGTTCAAATCAGTCCATGGTCACGCAGGCGTTTGCAGGATTAAGGAAAGGAAGCATCTTTCTCTTCTACTAAGTCGTCATCTTCACTGTTTTCGCTATCATCGACGTATAAAATCTTCGTGTGTCTTTTTAATGAAAGAGTCTGGAGAATTTCTTTTGACATTTCATGCACTGTAAGGACGACATGTTGAGTCATGTGATGTCACTATTTCAACTGCACTCACAACTGGCCCGTCGATGTTTTTATAGTGCCCTTTTGACGTCGTCGTTAAATACACTCATTGGTTTTGTCCTGGGAATATACGTGTACGAAGACGTAAATGTTCTGGTGTGTCTTGCTTTAAATAAATTATAAGGTACCCATGGGGATCCGAGGTGACATAATAAAAAGCCTCCTGCATATATTCAACATTTCCTGGATACATCTGCCTGGCGAGACGTGTGATTTGGGATGCATCTATAGGGTTTTTGAACATTACAATGTAATGAGAATTTAGACTGATCGTCCTGTTCTCTTTTCCTTTGTGAAACACATTCTGCACTATTAAGATAACACTGATATTTCTGTGGTGACTTTTCTTGGTTAATAAAGATGTGATCCGTTCGTCTGTTTCTGACATTAAGTTGTCAATAATAACTTAATGTCTCTTTTGGGGATCAAGAGCTCCTATGTCTGGTAGTCCCTCTTCAAATTCGACACACAGAGTATGTCTTTCTGCTACCAGTAGGTCCTGCTTTAATGAATGTGAAAATATATTTCATTCTAGGATCCATGATCCTACTACTCTGACTACAAATAGACAAATGAAAATACAACACATTGTCCAACATTTAACTATAGATGCTAAGAGTTCGCGTCTATCCAATGCGTGTCCTTAAAATATTCTTAACTGAGTGTATGCTTCAGCTGTAATGAAGAGGGACATTTTGCTACCGAAAGTCCTCAGCCGCCCATGAAGCAGAACGACATTTGCTACAAGTGTACAGGCACGGCACATTGGGCCAGAGACTGTCCTGTACAACAGGAATACAATACGTATCTAAAACTGCTATGGACCTAACAACTATGGACCCAACTACAGGCCAAACAACCCCAGACCCATCTATGAAGCAAATAGAGCACGCCCAACTATGGCGAAACAGAATGTGAGGCCACAGTAAAGTGCATAGACTTCTTTCTGAAATAAGTACAACGTTGAATAAAAATTATATAAACTTTCAATTTGTCTTGATTAATTCTTTCATCTAGTTGTAGGCGAATTTCTCTTCCACGAATAGATGAAGTTCTAGAACATTCCAACATCTAAAACTAGAAATCCAAGATGCTTGTTCTGCCTGCGAAGCAGCTTGATTATTATTCTAGAAAGTGGATCAAAATTATTGGTATCAGTAGAAAAGTCTTGTCAAATGAAATTCATTTGACATATCAGACCTCTTAATTACAAATTAAAAGGTATGGTCATTCTCAAATTTTCAGAAAAGAGTGTCAGTCATCTAGGTCAAGGTCACTATGTAAAAATTGGAAACAAAAAGGTCTCATCATAAAAAATATTAAAGACATATCACCTAACAATTAAAAGATATATACAACCTTAATTTCTTAGAAAAGAAGGTCAAATAGCTAGGTCAAGGTCTAAAGGTAAAAAATTATGGTATGTGTAGAAAGGCATTGTAACAAGTAAAAAACATGTGAAATATCAAAGCCCTATCACCTACCAATCAAAAGATATAGCCAATTTTACTTTCTTCAAAAGTAGGTCAAATATCTAAGTCAATGGCACAAGTTCAAGTATTATGGTCTGTGTAGAAAAGTCTTATCACAAGAAATACACATGTGAAATATCAAAGCCCTATCACTTAACAATCAAAAGATATAAACAATCTTAATTTTTTTAAAGTAGGTCAAATATGTAGGTCAAGGTTAATAGGTAAAAAATTATGGCATGTGTAAAAAGGCTTTGTTACAAGAAATACACAAGTGAAATATCAAAGCCCTATCCATTTCCAAACAAAAGATGTAGCGAATCTTATCGGTTTTTTTTTCAAAAGTAGGTCAAATTTCTAGGTCAAGGTCACAAGGCCAAAACATATGGTATGCGTAAAAAGGTCTTGCCACAAGGAGTGCACAACTATCAAAGCCCTATCACTTACCAATTAAAAGATATGGGATGTGACACCAAAAGTTTGACAGACAGACAGACGGACGGACAGACGGACGGACAGAAGGAGAAACGGACAACCATCTAGGTCAAGGTCACAAGGCCAAAATGGTATGTGTAAAAAGGTCTTGCCACAAGGATTGCACATGTGAAATATCAAAGTACTAACACTTACCAATCAAATGATATGGGCTGTGACACCCGAAGTGTGACAGACAGACGGACTGACAGACGGACGGACAGACGGACAGATGGACAACGGACAAAGTTATCCCTAAGTGTCGCCATGCTTCGCAGGCGACACAAATATAGAATTGGGACTTTCCTAAATAAATATTATAGAACATTCTAATATCTAAATATTGAATTGTAAAATCCCCACAAATTCACCATGGACTTCCCCATTCTATTAATAAACACGGAATCCCCCCTGGATTTCCCCCAACCTTTACACAAAACACAGGAATTCTCCCGTTCTAAAAATACTACTCGACCAGCGGGGCTTCTTACACTACTAACGTTCTCCTTGATAAAGTTTTGCATATTACAAGTATGTAAGGGTTATTCTACAGTTGAATAACCCATTTGTTGCACGGCAATTGTTAGGCCATCAATCAATTATCACCAATGATTGGATAATTCTTCATTGCCAGCTAACGAAAACTACTCATGGTAGTCAGCCCACGACTCCGTCAATCATTCAATTATTACTTCAATCATTAATCTAATCATTGCTACACAATGAAAATTATTGCACCGTTACAACGTAGACCGTGCAACAATGTATCTTAACCTAAAACCCACACCCTCGACTACTCGCGCGGTATATGATAGCCTTAACGCGTAGATTTTCTTTAGTATGGATGGTCTTCTGCATGTAAAGATGAACACGGGAATTAGGATATTACATAGAAAATCATACACGCAAATAGAAAAATACAATTTTATTCAAACTGAATGATATATTTTTTTTATTTTACTTACATAAAAGGCGGATAGCCTACGGTATTTGACGGAAGCCGGGACGGGTTGAAAGGGGAGTGGAAAGTACGTGGAAAGTACTGTAGGCCCTGGTATGATTTTCACATTTAGTACTACATAAAGGAAGCAAGGAGTATGCATAATGATAAACAATGATTGAAATTAATGAAAGGACTAGGTGCGCTAACCTCTTATATCGGCCCTATAAGTTTGACGAAAAATGCTTTTGATAAACGAACTATTAATTATCACTTTTTGCAAGCTGACTGTTTGAGAAAATACGGCGTCATAACTCTGAGCCCTCGTAACGTCACGCGCGTGATGTATGACGTCATGTTCTGACGTCATTTGCCCTGAGTGACGCAAAACAAAGGGAAATCATCGTATTTTACATACAAATCTTTAAAATTCATCTATGATCCAGGCCTCGCCCACGATATTTTTATGCAAATTTAAAGGCCGATCAGAAATCCATCGTTTGGTACAAAAATCATCATGGGCAAGGCCTGGATCGATACTAAATTTCATCAATTTATAGCGAAATTTCGCTCATTTATTTACATTTTTAATGATTTCAATGATTTGAGACGTTTTTAGCGACGTTTTATTCAGTATAGGAATGAGAAATCAAATAAGCTTTCCTGATATGGATTCACCATACATTTGACATTTTATAAACTAGAATATTATGGATATATGAACAACTTTGAAAATAGGGCCGATATGGCAGGTTACCGCACCTACTTCTTTAGGTATCGATTAGGAAGGAAAGGTGGTGTTAGATTCATTACCTGAGTTGCAGACGAAGGGCTGAAAGTGGCGAATTACTTCTATGCATCAGAGCCCTTGACAGCCACATTTGTTGACCGATAGGCACAAAACTTCGTAGGGAATCTTGCTTTCTGTATGGTTTTGTGATTTTCTTTGCAACGGTTGCAGAGGAGAAGTTTAAAATGTGTCAGAGATTCAGAGCCCTCGGCGGCAAATCACAAACTTGTAAGACGACAAAATTTTATAAAATTGTAAAAAAAGAAAGAAAAAGCTGATCTCATGAATAGGAATTATGTTGCATTCAAATAGCCATGTAAAACGTGGAAAACCAAACACTTTCAGATTACTTACAGCGCGTAAGCCACTTGACCGAAAGACAGGTGTAGTCTGCTACACATGTGCGTTTATTCACAAAATCCTGAATGAAGATTTGCCTTTATTCAAGAATGTTAAAATACGTCATCGTATTGGTAGAAGTCGAAAATGCGTCAGCAAAGCAGAACCCTCGACGGCCATATTTGTTTACCGATCGGCACGAAAAACACACACCTTCAGTGCTTGCTTCCTGTAAGGTTTTGTGAAATTCTGTGCGGCGATTGCAGAGGAGAAGTCGAAAATGCGCCAGCAAAGCAGATCCCTCGACAGCCATATATGTTGACCGATCGGCATGAAAAACAAGAACTTGGTAAAAGACCTTGACCTTGACTACTTTCTACCTGTAAGGTTTCGTGAAATTCTGTGCGGCGGTTGCAGAGGAGAAGTCGAAAGTGTAAAAAGGTTACGCCGGACGACGGACGGCGCGCTATGACTAAAGCTCACTTTAGCTACGCTCAGCTGAGCTAAAAAGGGGGAAAGAGATATCATATGAGTACTTTATCTATTTTTTTCTATTTCAGTGTATGATTTTCTATGTTATATTCTAATTCCCGAATTCATCTTTACAGGTAGACAACCCCCCATTTCGGAACATAATTTTTCATTAATACATTAAAAAAAATCTTAAAACCTGTAATATATATCACCGACCTTCTTGATAAAGGTGCATCTTACAGTGTTGTATGTAGTGTTGCTAACGCCATAAAGTATGTATGTGAATCGAAGAATTTATCTGATCCGTCTGACAATGCGTTTGTGAAAAATCTCATCGAATCCGCAAAACGGTCTGTGCATAAGCCTGTCAACAAGAAAGATCCCGTTTCCGTGGACATGCTCATACAACTATGTTAAATTCATCAAAATTCCACTAACTTGCTAACTATTCTTAATTCATGCATGCTTTTATTCGGTTTCTCTGGATTCCTAAGATTTAACGAGATAGCAAATTTGAAATGCAATGATGTAACTTTATATAACACTGCTTTCTCTTTAAAAATCAGAAAAATTAAAACAGATCAATACAGACAAGGAAGGCGACGAAGTCGTCATTTCTAGAGGTCAGTCTGTTGCATGCCCTTACGATATGCTAATCAGGTACATTTCGCTCGGCAGTATAGATGTGAAGTCCGAGCATTTTTTGTTTGAGCCAATTTTTAAAACTAAAGCTTTATGTAAATTGATTTACAAAGACAAGCCTTTGAGTTTTACTTCCACTTGGGAAAATATTTTGAAAGCTTTGCTCCTGTGGCTGGTGACCTAAAGTTAGGCTTATACTCCTCGCGCTCTGGGGGAGCTACTGCTGTGGCTAACACTGGTGTTAGTGATAGAAATTGTAAAGCATAACCAAACAGAAATATAGTTTTGCAATCAGCCATGCAGACACGGACGATGGAAATCCGATAGTAGTAAAGATTGTTATGTGGTTGACTCCTTCGGAAGTGGTTTAGAGGTTTCTCAGAAACTTGGTTTATAAGCAGTACACATGTAGTTTATCAGTTTCAGTTAACGTATTTTAGATGCACGTTTTGTTAGGAAAATTTGTAAAATATGTCAAAGATTTGTTTTTATTTTGTTTATTTTGAATTCCTTTTTGAATTTGTTTTTTTTATTTTTTATAACATTCACTTTCTCTGTTTGTTCTATTTATTTCAGCGACTGCATGGCTGATTGTAAAACTATATTTCTGTTTTGTTATGCTTTACAGAGAAGAGACTTTAAAATTTCTACGTCAGATGTCCGTCCTGGGTTTCCTGTGCTAGTTGGTTCAATTTCTTTCCCCTACTTCGAAAGCATGCTGAATATTCTGAGCGAATTTCTTAGTAAGTGTTAATAAGGTTGTCTAGCGAATTTCATGATTAAACTCTTTCCAAAGACAATATTATAGATAATCAACTAGCGCCGGCATCCCATAAGAACGACTATTATGCGTTTATTCTCCATTTATCGAAAATGGCACAGTAGGTGCGATTTAGCTACGCATCATATTTGCATGTTTCGATGATTTAATAACATTCATGCGCATCATTTATGTAATGTGTGATTGAAACATTAAGACCTACTGCTGCAAATATATAAATAAGCCGTGTAATCCATTTTGAATCTACATTTGATGTCTTAAAGTGAGTTTATGTACGAGGAGTTCGTTATATATGTTTTGTATTTGTCTAGGTATACAAGATGTGCAATAGGAAATGAAAATATGTGCACTCTTTTGCTTTTACACTGTCATAAATATTCGAAAAAAAACTTCTTTCTATGCCTCTGAATAATTTACTAAAAATTGTATCAAAGAACTGTAGGGCTGTAGTCGATACAAACAAAAGAAATATTTTTTCGGTTACTCAATGGAAAAATCAGCATCGATATACTTTATTCAAGACACTCATTTTACACCTAGTATGGAGAAAATTATTCGAATGCAATGGGGATATGAAATTATCTCAAGTTATGGTACTAGCAACTCTAGGAGGTATCACTATTATTCAATAATAATTTTGAAATATAAATTATTAGACTGCATACCTGATAATGATGGAAATTTTATTTTGGTAAATCTTGAAGAAAATCTTGAAAGAAATTCACAGTAACATTACTGAACATAAACGGTACAAACGAAGATAATCCAGATTTTTTTATCTGTCTGAAAGGTGAATTGCATAATGCCTTAAAGTAACAATAGTTTCGCAGGGATTAAACTTTCAATAACGAATTTTTACCGTAAATGAGTTTTGAAAATCTACATATTACTTGCATAGATTATCTCGCATATTTTTGTTTTATAGACATTTTCATTTTTGGGTACACACAGTTTCGGTAAACTTCGGAAATTGTTATTTGCATATACAGTACGTAGAAATATGTCACGTATACTAAGGTCAGAGTGAGCACGCTACCACGATCAGCCAATCGCTTGAATGAACTTTACGTCGTAGGATTACTACGAAACATGTAGTAAACCACGTGTAAATATTAACTTATTCACTGTCTTTTTAAAATTCTCACAAAAAGAAAAAATAACAATTCATTTACTTTCGGTCGTACTTATACATGTATTTCAGTAATTGCAACATGTATAGATAGTATGTTGCGTTCAAAACACCATGTCGAACGTGGACACTTTCAAATGACTTACAACGGTTATGACGTCTTGAATGGAAGGCAGGTGTAGTCTGCTATGTACATGTGCGTTTGCTTACAAAATCATGAATGAAGATTAGCCTTTATGTAGCTATTAGTTCATATGATTTTTTCTTTTTTAATATTTGATATAGACTGTGAATAAATATAGTATTTACACACACATATAAAATTATGTATATATATATACGCATCAAATTATATCTATATATACATCTCATAAATACAAAAACGAGAACTGCATACATGTGTGTACATTTTTGGCTATTTGGCTATTTTTTAGTATTTCTTTTCTTTTATCGTTTATTACATTTCTCTTCTCAGATTTTGATAACAGCGATTGTCGATTCCTTTTCGTCCCTTGTGTTATCCATCCGCCATGTTGTTTTGTTTTGATACAGTACTAGCCTTATGCAAATAAGTGCTTACACGTATTCGCATTCGGTCTTCTACGGAGAAAAGTAGGTTTTATTAGGGTACCCATTATATAAGCAATCAATGATCATGGCTAGGTAGCGAGGGCATATGTGATTGTTGTAACTAGCTAGTTTCTTATTTCTAGGCATGATAGGCTCGCTTTCATTAAAAATTTGACAAAAATAGCTGATTCATGGTTTGATCTTGACTAGATTAAGTGTAACTTTAACAGATTATTCTATACTATGTGGCGATTTTCTCATGTATATCCAGAGGACTACTAGTCAATCAAATGCACGATAATATGTAATCTTAATTACAAACAAATATAAATCATCAGATATCAATGCTATATAAACAGAATTTTTTTCCTCTGACAAAGAATTCTTGGATTATTGAGCCACCTTAAGCTGGATGAGGAGACTTATTTAAATCATTCAATTCTATCAGATCTATTCGAGAGTAATAAGTTAAAGAAGATCCTGGCGATAATCTCAACAGCACTCACAATAGAGCACAAAATTGAGCATCGACGGACCCCTAGCAAGCTAGAGATGGGACCAGGTGCCCGGGAGGAGTAAGCATCCCCTGTTGGCTAGCCGGACCCGCCGTCGATGTTCATGCACGGATAAACAATATATGGAATACATGCATTGCACTGTCTGAGGTTTTATCTATATATTACGTGCTATAATACACATTCAGAATTGAAAGTCTCTACAAAAAAGGTCCTGAATATATTTTAAAAAATCATTAGTAATACAAAAATCAATTTTGGAAAGCTGTGCTATATAGTTGGTATGAGTTTAGGAGTATTGCACAGGAAAAAACAGATAATATGGATTTCATCTACAAAGAGTTATGGCACAATGCTAATATTAGAATTGATAATAAAACTATATATTACAAAAATGGTTAAATTATGGGATAATTCATATCTATGATTTAATCAACGAAAATGGAATCTTAATGTCCTATGTAGATTTCTGTAGAAAATTTTACTTACATCCACCAATAACACTATTTTACGGGACTAGACAATGCATATTGAACAAATGGCCACATATTAGATATGAAAATAATGATGTTATTCTACATCATTTACCAGAATATTTACAGATACTTATTAGAAATAAGAAAAATAAGATATCTATATATATGATCTCTTTGTAATCAAAATGATAGTTAAAAATCTTTATTTAACCAAATGGTGCAATGAATGAAACGTAAATTAGGAAGAAATAGATTTAAAAAATATACATATTAATTTTCTGCCTTTTGCCGTTTCTATAGATACAAAATTGCACTGTTTCCAATACAGATAACTTCACCGTATTTTGCCTACCAATAAATTACTGTATACAATGCATTTATCAGAAACATGTACTTTTTGTCACAGAGAAGATGAGAATCTCCTCCACCTATTCTTTTCGTGTAACATAATAGATACTGTCTGGAATCAATTATCTGCATGGCTTAACACTAATTATCAAATATGTATAAATCTTGATCAGGAAACTACATGTATCATTATAGAGAAAAATTGCAAAAATATAGCTTATCTATAAATCTTACTTTACTCCTAGCAAAGCAATTCATTTTTCTCAAAAACTTCAGAAAAGGACGCCTGAACTAGCTAATTTCATTATTAAGCTAAAATATTACTATATAGGATGGAAAAATATATTTATACTAGAAACAATAAAATTAAGCTTTTCAAATGTTAAACGTCTTCAAAAGATAGATAGGAACTATGATGGAATCTCTTGAACTTCCTTAAACCCTTTCTGATTCTTAACACACATGACCACATAATCTCTTTTTAATTTACCTAGCTATGTTTTGTTTAATATTTGATAAGATTGTATGACAGTTTATTGAGTAATCAAATTCTATTAAATATGCTATATTACACATATTATATTGCATATACATATACATCATTATGCGTGTGATAGTGTGAGTGAACGGTGTCCTTGTCCTTGTGTATGTACTTTATTGTGAACAAAAAACTATAAAGTTGAAAAAAATAAAATTTCTACGTTTCGTCAGTATAGTAGAAATGTATTATCATTGCGTAGTAATACATAACATGTTGTTTTTGACCAATGATAAACGAGTATTTATCATTAGACAAGTGTCTTGCTTGAGACAAGAAATCACTTCTAGCCACGCTGCCAACCAGTTCAAATCTAATTTTCATTTAAAATATTTTGTTAAGGAGGTATTGAACACTTGGACGCAAATTCAATTTTTCTCAAAATTTCTGAAATTATACATTACTTGTCTGTCCTTGATTATAAAAACTTACATTTAATTCTTCCCACAGGAAAATTTTCTATTAGACTTTGAAATATGCATTTTTCAACGTTTCCGTGAATTTCTTGACGACTTCATAATATTAAAAGTATCATTCCAGCTCTCGTAAAGCTATTGGAATTTAATTTTAATTTAACTACCAAAATCTACATAAATGTATTGCACTTACATATGGAAAGATGAGATGAATTGTGTTTTAAGGAGGGTTTGAACACCAAGATGGCGGCGGCATTATTTGTTTTCTCGCTTCCTAGGAAAAGTACAGACTTAACTCCCTTAAACATTTGATACTCAGATTGATGTACGCATTTGAGTATCCTGATAAAGTTTGAATGATTCCCGGCGTCATTTGATGAAATTATTACAAAACATATTGCATTGAAACTTAGCATGTATAGAATAGAAAATTCAATCTTCATCACGGTGTATTCGTTGACAAATTTACGTTACAGGAAAGTGGATATCACTTCATTGAAAATAGACGATTTTGGAAGAAAAAATTGGAAAATATAAAGCCTTGTAATATTTTAATCCTAAATTCAATTTTTCCAATTTAATCATGAAATCATCTCTGGACATTCTTGATAATTTTGATAATTATTGACAAAGATTCATCCACAGGATTTCTAAAAATTAACTAGCAACTACAGTGAATTGGCTCGAAATTTCAATTTTTTTAGCGACAGTGTCATCTTTTATTCAAGTATCCTGCCTGTGTTTAAATCACAACTCATCTTACCTTTTCCATATGTAAGTGCAATACATTTATTGATATTTTGGAAGTTAAATCAAAATTATTTTTTAATAGCTTACGAGAACTGGATTGACACTTTCAATATAATGACGTCATCAAGAAATTCACGAAAGCGTCGATAAATGCACATTTCAAGGTATCGTAGAAATTTTTCCTGTGGATAGAATCAAATGTAAGTTTGTATAGTCAAGGACAGACAAGAAATATGTAATTTCAGAAATTTTGAGACAAATTGAATTTGGCGTCCAACTGTTCAATACCTCCTTAAACAAAGGTAGGATACTGGAATAAAATATGATACTATCGCTAAAAAGATTGCTATTCCGAGCCAATTGACTGTAGTTGATAGCTAATTATTAGAAATCCTTTGGATGCATCTTTGTCAAAAACTAACAAATTGGTAAAAAAAAAAGTCCAGAAATGATTTCAAGATTAAATGAGAAGAACTGAATTTATGATTAAAAGATTACAAAGCTTTAAATTTTCCTATTTTTCCTTCCAAAACCATTCATATTCAATGAAGTGACATCCGCTTTCCTGTCATGTAAATTTGTCAACGAATTTACTGTGACAAAGATTGAACTTTCTATTTCACACATGCAAAGTTTCAATGCGATACGTTTGGGATTGAAGGTTTTATTGCATTTTGAATGCGAAGGTTTTTGACGCCATTTTTCCCGACAACGTCGAAACGACGTCGTGGTATGCTCATGGCTAAAACTCACAAAGTCCACAATTTTGAAAATCGCCATAATTTCTTCAAATGACGCCGGAAATTATTCAAACTTCATCAGGATACTCAAAATGTGTATATCAATCAGCGTATCAATTGTTTTGAAAAAGTTAAGACTGAACTTTTCATAGGAAGTGAGAAAACAATAAATGTTGCCGCCATCTTGGTGTTCAAACCCTCCTTTAAATATCTATTTAATTATATTTTGTTTATTTATCAAATGGTCCCTATAACGTTGCTCCAGCGTTTTCAGCACTTTCCGGTTGGATTTTACCAAGCATTGCGATGGGGGCAGGGTTTTAACTCTTCCGATAAAAATCTTTTTTTTTCTTTGTGGCTTGGGAGGATCTGGATTGTGTTTATCAGTATATATGCCAAATATAGCTCAAATTTTCAAATTTTCATATCAAACATGTGCTATATATCATGATAATAAATGCATTGAATTCTTGTACATTGAATGATTATATTACAGCGACCTGTTTTTCAGTGACTGGCTTATTGCAAAACTATATTTCTGTTTTATTATGCTTTACAGAGAAGAGACAGTCATATAACGAGAGGGGTAAAATTTTCATCGTGTCACCAATTGTTCTTGTAATTGGACATAGTTCGTATTGTAAAGGTGGGCTTTAACTGTCGCGAATGTAGAGGAGAATGAGTTACGATGAGATGCGAATGAACAATCGTGTTACATTCTTTCCTGTTCTCAAGGAGTATTTTTTGCCGCGTTAGGCACGCGATAGCGCCGCGAATGCAACAAGAATACGCTACGAATTCGGCGAGTGTGTTGAGAATAGAGAAGAATGCGACACGTATGTGCCATGATTAGAAGACACTGAAGCGAATGGGGGGCGAATGCAGGCGATTGACACACGACTTTAACCCGATAGCGCTGCGATCAACACAATAATGTGACAAGAATAAAACGAAAATGATTTGAAATATCCAGGAGCATCAATACCCTTAGTTGACTTTGTCCTCTTTGTTTTCTCTTTGGAGGTATTGTCAAAGTTTTCAAAATATTGATCCGCATACTTTTACTTGTCGCTGGCGTGTGTATTTGTAGTACTTTCGTGGTAATATTGTGTCTCTATCGTGGCAAGATCGTGGCTGATTAGCGTTATTTTTTTTTTAATTCGCGTCCCATTCTTGGTGCATTCGCATCACATTTTTGACAGATTTTTTCTTGCCGGGGCTCTATCGTGGCTCATTCTCCCACACACTGGGAACAATAATGCACGCAAATGTAAGGAGAACGCGCTGCGAATGGAGGAGAATGCAATGCGAATGCACTGCCCATGTGTCGTGAGTGTGAGGCGAATAAGAATTTAGGCGCAAATTTTTAAACAGTTCGAAACATTTGCGTCGGTGCAAAGGAGAATACAGGAGGATATGACACGATTACGACACAATGAGATAAGAATACCCGCGACTGAGAGAAAATGCGCTAGGATTAAACAATATCACCTAATCATAGCTCTATAGCATCTGCATTAGCGACAGTGGAAGTCTAGCTTTAGAAGTTCATATTTTCACAATATAATATCAATCAAATTCAGTTTTATAATTTTAGTATTCATGTTTGCATGGATTATACCTGTGAAAAATTCAACTTACCTGTTAATGGTTATCGCATTCGCCGAGGTTCTTTTCTTTCCCTGTTTCCTTTTATTTCATGTACCACTAGAAAAAAAAGAATAGAGTTTTTTTATCGCCTCAATAATTATGCATTCACAAGGTTAGCGTATATAGGATTATACACTTTTTGTACTGTCTATTTTTTTAATGCACACCAATTTTTAAAGTAAATAGATGCGATTCTTATGAAAGAGTAACATCTCATATTACAGTGACGAAACTGATATAGATTGCTTATGACCAGAGCTTTCTGTGTTATGTCATAAATGAATCCGCTTAGAGAAAAAACGTCTCGCGGGGGTATTATTCGTCCACTTTAAGTCAGTTCTAATTAAATATTTCACTTCTTATTTGTTATAGAAATGGAACATTTTCACGGTTTTTTTTTCTTCTATTTTTTGACCAGGATAATTCATTTATACTAAAAATACCATACATACAACAGCTTCCTTTATTGGAAGACTTACTCCTCCCGGGCACCTGATCCCACCTCTAGCTTGCTAGGGGTCCGTCGATACTCAATTTGGTACTCTATTGTGAGTGCTGTTGAGATTATCGTCAGGATTTTCTTTAACTCATTTGTGTCAAACTTATGCCCTTTGCCGTGTGGAGCTCGTAAAAAAGTTCCCCGCGATGGGTTTGACAGTAAGCGTTTTGAATTTTTTACCTGATAGTGTCGCCATAGCACTTTCTATATAGACTTAACCTCAGACAGTGCATGCATTTTAGTCCCCTACCGGCAACGCCGAAGGGGACTCTTAGTTTTATATATTGTTTTCATTTTTGTGCGTGAACATCGACGGCGGGTGCGACTGGGGATGCTTACTCCTCCCGGGCACTTGATCCCACCTCTAGTTTCCAAGGAGTCCGTCGATACTCAATTTGTACTCTATTGTGAGTGCTGTTGAGATTATCGTCAGGATCTTCTTTGACTCATTTCAATAAAGCAAACACGCCAAACAAAATAAGTACAGTAAAACAACGTTAAATATATGAAAAATCAAATTTTCAATAAACTTTGAAATGACCTAGACCTATCATTGAATTACTCTGGAATAGAATCATGGTCATACAGTAATTGATTCTCAATAAAGTCGTCTTAAACATATAAACAGTTGCCATATAGCCAACTTAGTCTATATATCTGAAAGTGAATCAAATACCCCATGTGAGACCATCTGTTATCAAATGATGCCATAGCAACCACTTTTTCAGCTCAAAACTAGCATTTCTGTTAAGTTCCCCGCTTAGATTTCCCCTCAAGCTTTAGATCAGTCAACATAGATTAACGCTCAATTAACACGTTTTACTTACCCACAGCTTTTTTTTCGTCAAATGTGAAAAACATCAAAATTGACAAAAAAACAGACCTAATTTCTGTTGTAGTTTGCTTATATATATATGCAGATGGCTGAGATACCTATATAGATGCGCTTCAGTTTTTGATGAACGTACCAGCGTTACATGTGACGTTAGAAAGTACTCAGATAAATTATTAAACCACTAGACTGACAGTGTTTAAACAAAGGATTAAAACAAGTCTTTTCGAGAATGTGATTCATTGATCTTAAAATGTTCTTTGTTGTTTTTTTTTTCTTTTTAGTCTTTGCTGGTAAAATAGTCTTCAGTGGTAACTGTGTTTCTATTTTTAAGCCGATTTGAAAGTTATAATTATGTTTTGCAGGCTTTGGCATTATTGAATTTAAATGCACATCTTATTTCTTCATTGAATTTATTCAAAGTTGCGCCACTTACAATGATTTCTGGTAATATTCTTGACGTAGTATGTTTGGCAGGATTTGGGATCAACGGAGTTGCATTTTTATTTGACGGGACGTACAATGGTATGGCGATGTCCGTCCGTCTGTGTGTCCGTACGCTTATGGAAAGCAAAAACGTATATTGGTCAACGGATTTTCATGATATTTATACACTTTGATCAGACTGTGGAGAGTAATCTGCCTTTCGATTGTCAGGTTCATCCGATATCCGACTGAATTTTTTTTTATTACTGTGAAAATATACTAAAATAATTTAAAATTCTTTAAAAATCTATTCTGAGTTAAAAATTTTTATATAAAATTTGTATACTTCAAGAAGAAAGTTCCTTTATGTATGTAAGGGTTTTTTAAACTTTGTTGTCGCTTTAAAATTGAGAATGCGTTTAATGGAAAGGGGGGAGGTTTATGCACATGCATGTTAAGCCAAAAGCAATGCGCATGGAACACAATTCAAAGGATCTTAATGATATTTATACAATGTGATCAAACTGTGGTAGAGAAGAAGCCGCCTTTTGATTTTCAGAGTCATCCAATTTGTCATTACGAAGTTATAAGACTTCGATTATTAAAAATGTTGTGAAAATATACTAAAATAGTTAAACATTCTTTAGAAATCTATTTTGGGTGATATATCTTGAAAATTTGTATACATCTAGAAGAAAGAATGTTCTTTCATATATATAACGGGTTTTTAAATCTTTTGTCGCATAAATGAGAAATTATAATGGGAAAGGGTTATATGCACAATGAATACATGCCAAGTCAAGGGCAAAGTATAGGTGCATGTACTACAATAACTTGAGTATGCGTCTACATATTTTAATGATATCGAAACACCTTCATCAGACTGTGGAGATGAAGTAAGACTCATTCGAATTATTTGAGTTATGGGACATAGCTTTTTAAAATATTGTGAAAATATACTTAAATAGACAAAAATAATTAAAAATCTATTTGGGTGAATTGATTCGAAAATGTGTATAATACATGTACTACTACAATAGAAATGATGTTCTTTTATATGTGTAATGGGGTTTTAATTTTTTGTCGCATAATTAAGAAATTATGTGTAATGGGAGAGGGCAAAGTACAACGTATGTACAATGTATGCATGGCAAAGTATGGGTGCATGGAATGCGACTTGAATATTCATTTATGGATTTTCATGATATTTATACACTGTGATGAGAATGTGAAGAGAAAGCCGCCTTTGGATTTTCACATTCACATGATTTTTCGTTATGGAGTTATAGTACTTAATTTTTTTCTTTTTTGTATTGTGAAAATAAATCCCGACGGGCGTATCTTGTTGCATCAGCGTAGGCTTTATTGAACTACAGTGTACTTATTGGCGCTACGTTCACTTCAATAATTTTGCGTAATATTCTTGACTTAGATCTGACAGCGGTACAAATGTATGACCCCCCCCCCACTATGCAGGGGGAATAGGGTCACAATGCTATTTGACTTGATTACATGCTTCATGCTATGTTGCTTCATTCAATGTTGATTATTCCATGTTCATTTGTCTTGCTTTCATTTCAGATTGACTTTATCTTTCTTCTTTGTGTAATTTTGCTTCCCTGCATTTTACATTTGTCCTTCGTCAATGCATAATTGTCATTATGCCATGCGTTATGACATCCTTCTTTCTGCCATTATCATTTCGTCTTAATGCTTTTATTGCTTCGTCAATGCTAACTTCTATTTTGATACCAGATGGCGCTTCGCGCGACCGCATGTGCCCGTTCCTTGAAATGAACTTTGAAACATCCCCTGTCGTTAGAAATTTCTTTTAAATTCTACTACAGTATCGTTCGAAAAGTAATTATATTATCGTACGAGAGGACAGCAGTAGATTGGCTGTACAAATATTTGAAAAATATTTTGAAGTAATTAGTAAATATTTTATTTTGTATGCATAAGATTTTATAAGTTTTAATTGTGACTTTAACATACAGTGATATGAAGAGTCTTTGTGGCGTAGTGGTTATCACATTCGCCACTGTATTATATTTTACACCTTTCCGAGTGGGTTCGAATCCCGGACGAGGATACATTTTTTTTCATTTTGTCAATTTTAAGTATAATGTAACTTGTCCATATTGTCCATCTGCCCAGTATAGGATGTAGAAAAAAATTGGGGATACTTATGAAAATAAAATGTTTTTATGCATTTTTTTTCTGTTTTTCTTTGGGGGGTCATTGCTTTGGAAAAAAATATGGCGGGCAACTTAACATTATCATTATTCAGTTGAAATAAAAAATCATTTTTATTACAAAACTTTGCAAAAGCTTCGTTGGCTCACTATTGTCGCTTGCAAGTCATCTATGAAAAGTTATGATTTTAATTACTTGCCTTTTATATGCCCGTCAATGTCGTTTCTGTACCATTAATCGGGTGATTCTTGCATAAAGAGATAAAACTTCTATAAAAATTGACTTTGAAGTATGGACCTATGAAGGTCCATGTTCAAGGTCAATCCTCGTAAGCATCAAACGCTTGGATTTCAATCTTAACCTTGATTTTGGGTCGAACAACAGTGGCGGATTTAGGGGATGCTCCTGCACAGACCCAATATTTTCCCGGAAGAAATAGGTACATCAGTAAAATCGGCAAAATTCGCCCCTTGACCCCCGGTAAAGGGGACGCTGGTTCCGCCACTGAACAAAAAGAACTGACAAGTTTGCCATAGTGCAATCTAATTAAGATTATACCTTCCTTGCGCTCCTAACACGGAGTATAGGAACACAATAAAGGTCTAAATTTTGGCCATTGACGAAAAAGGCTGTGAATGACACTGAACTATTTTTGTGCCTCGTTCCTGGGCAGGCTCTGCCTGAATAAAGTGGAGGGGCACATCCCAAGATTTCTAACAAGCGAAAAAAATGAAAAAAAAAATAAAAAAAGGGGGGGAGAGACTAAAAAAAATATGGGGGTTCCATGTTCTGTATGCACAAATTTTATTTTTTTTTTTTTATTTTTTTTTTTATTGCACTACTATTCATTTTACAATTCATAATGTTTGCAATTTCTCATATACTTAGTAGAGTAGTAGCACTTTTTTATAATATGAATAGAAGGAAGAAAAGTAAGAAAGTAGTACATAGTTGTAGATAAACAGATAGGAAGGAAGTAAAGTTGGAAAGTAGTAGATAGTTTTGCTTGTGTGCATTTCTTTTAAAAGTAGTATTAAATCATATCAGATATGAAATCTTAAAAATTTGTGAACAGTATTAGAGAAAATATTTTTTTTTACCTCAATGATTGTATTTCTACAGAAGTTGAGTATTAATGAGGAAAAGAAAACAAAAACAGAAATATAATTATACAACCCCCCCCCCCCCAAAAAAAAAATCTATAATACAAAACAATCTATTTATTTTATTTGGAACCTTAACTTTCTAATAAAGCCCTCCATTCCCGCCAGTTTTCATTAAAGATGTTCATTTTACCACTTCTTCTTAACTTTTCTCTTTGTAAAGCATACATGTATTTTAAATATGATAAAAAATGAATGAGAGATAGGTCATGTTGTAGGCATCTACATCTATATATATAAAATGTTAGGTGCATAAGTATTAAATCATTAGCATGTATTTTTTGCAAATAAGGGCCAAGGAGAAATTTCTTTTATCTAGTTCAATGTCAGTTGAAACATGTGCACAATACTGTGTAAAGCTTTGCATAAATCTGAATACTATTGGACAGTCCCAAAACAAATGTGAAAGATTTTCTACATCAGCATTACAGTAAGTACATAATGGTGTTGGACATAATTTCATTTTGAAAGCAACTTTATTTGTTGTCAAAATATTATGGTTTATTCTGTATTGAAACCACTGTAGTTTACCTTCTGAAATGTTTTTAATTGATTTATAAATATCTCTGAATTCTTTATCTGTAATATTTTGAAACAACGATGCCCATTTTGCCTTTGAGGTAATAGAAACATTATCTTTACATCTTAAAATACCATACATTTAAAAAAAAATTATTATTTTTAGCAAAATATTGACTTATTAGAAAATAATTTCTATACCCTCTATCATTACATGTAATAATATTCTATAAAGATTGAGTTAAATGTCTTCATGTACATTGATAAAGTAATATGTATGATGGATCAGAATAGCTACTAGTTATTCAGATAGTCTTTAAAGAACTGGCGAGCGGTAGCGCTGCCCCCCCCCCCCCCCCCTCCTTTCTCCTATGCTCCGCTTGTCCTGGACAACAGCTAGGAGTAATTTTGGCATACAGAGATGTCAAACGGTAAATTTCAAGGTCAAAATTATGAAAGGAGACTAGAACTGCATTATTGACCGAATCAATGGGGCCGAGGGATGTTGATCTCTAGGTTCGATCAGTGTAGAACTCGCGGCAGTTTCAATTTATCTAGAATTTTTCGATATGAAATACCGCCTTTCCCACGATATCTCAGTAAAAATTACTGACTTCTGTATAATTTCCCACTCACAATTAAGAAAAATATGTAGCCGATGGGATTCGAACCCATGCGGGAAAATAATTTTATGATGGTCTTGCACGCTAACCGCTAAGCCACGAAGTCATTATTAAATTCGTGCAAAACTTTCTAGAGGTTTCAAATCCCCAAATGGCTATTACTGTATAAATAAAAAAAAACAACAAACAAACAGAAAAGGTCCAAATATTTATCATTTAATGATTTCTTTTTTTGTTTTGTTCAAGTATTTCAATCGGCTTTTGCTTTTTTTTTTCCCGCTATTTATAACTCATTTTTCTAAGTACTGCAACAGGGGACGTCTCAAAGTTAATTTCAAGGAACGCACACAAACGGAGCGCCACCTGGTATCAAAATTGAGGTGAGCATTGACGAAGCAATTATGGCATTAGGACGAAAGAATGATGGCTCAATGAAAGATGTCATAACGCAAGGTAGATCGACAATTATGTATTGACGAAGGACAAATGTAAAATGCACGGAAGCAACATTGCATAAAGAAGAAAGACAAATGCAATAAAGTCAATTTGAAATGAAAGCAAGACAAATTAACATGGTATAATCAAACATCGAATGAAGCAACATAGCATGAAGCATGTAAGCAAGTCAAATAGCATTGTGACCCTAACCCCCCTCCATATAAATAGAGATAATAGAATATAATAGAATAAACTTTAAAACTGCAAAGAAAGTCTTGCATATAAAAAGATATTTCTCAAATTTGCATAAATCATATGTATGAACAATTCTTTTCTTTTTTCAAACATTCTCCCGATAAGAAGAATATTTCGAATTCTCACAATTATAGTAAACATTATTTTCTTAAGAAAGGGGGATCTCCAACAACACTTGGTTGCAGAACCCACAGCAAACCCCAAAACACCCAATGCAAAAACAGAGAGCAGACATCCACAGAAAGAGATTGCAAAGTAGGTCTTAGATTTAAAATATATTTCTCAAATTTGCATAAATCATATGTATGAACAATTTTTTTTCAAATATTCTCCCGCTAAGATGAATATTTCGAATTCTCACAATTATAGTAAACATTGTTTTCTAAAGAAAGGAGGGGATCTCCAACAACACTCGGTCGCAGCACCCACAGCAAACCCCCAAAACACCCAATGCAAAAACAGAGAGCAGACATCGACAGAAAGAGATGCAAAAGAGACAAGGAATATCAATGTTAAACGTCTTCAAATTCAATAGCATAATTTAAGAACATATTTTGCAGCACGGACGAGACATGCACGTTTCGGGTTCTCGGCTCTCGTCCGTGATCCTTAATTTAAACAATATAATATGGCCAAAGCATTTGAACGTTATTATTTCCAAAAATGTACCGAAAGATGCAGCAGGATGGGTGGAATATTATGCTTCAGGACACACGTTTAAGAGATTTCAAGAAATTTTGACAACATCAAGTTTCGAATGCTTTGAAGAAACGATCTACCGAAGTTGATCGAACTTGGCTACATGTGCTCTCGGGGACTCCTTGTCAACCAGCAGTGACACTCACCAAGTGGTACAAATATTAAATGTCTTCATATTTAATAGCATCATTTAAGAACAGATACATTTGCAACTCACCATACAAACATCAAACACAAAAGACCACACATAAACCAACAAGATCAATTGGCAACCGATACCGACTAAGGACGGCCATCTGCCACGCAAGTAGCAGACGGTGGGGTTATCCGGATTCAGTGTGCTCAACTTTCCCACTTTTCCGATTACCCAGAAGTCTCGAAGAAGGCACAATAACTCGATTTTACAAAGAACACGTGGTATTACTGACTTCACAATATATATAACCTTGCAGTTTTTCCAGCATCTACTTGGACTATGCATCTTAATTGATTACTCACGCGCGTAATATTACATGTAAAACAACCATCTTTATTTGTAAGATGGAAATTTGCATTATTTACTCATTTGAATATTTTTATCCTAAGACACACTTGTGTATCTATATGGAAAAATGAAATGTCTCAGGTATTTTTGTACTTATTTCAGACCGCCGCCATATTGTCCTCAATAATTGCAATAGAATGGCGTCTAAAACTCACTATTTTATAACAGAAAATCTGGAAGACACTTTATTTTCAGTCCTAAGTTTTTTTTTTTAAGCAAGACATGTATAACGAAGACGATGGTATTCTCTGGTACAACGATAATTTCAATAGACTTTATGGCAGTATATATTTTGTACGTGCATTAAAATCAATTTCCCGAAAGGTTATTAATGAAAATCTACCCTCTTATTTCCTTCGTGTCATCAGTGACTGTTCGATGGTGTAAATTAAAATAGTTGTTATTTAAGAAATTCATTTCTAAATGAGGTTATCCACAAAATATATCTATCACTTTGTAGATTTTAGTTTTCGTGTTTGAGAAGTGAAACATTAACTTACCTGCAGATTGTTGACGTGGCTACGAGTATTTTGTTTTCTTTTTTCTTTCTATTCTTATTTTCGGCAAATGATTTGACTGTTTCGATGACTGCGCATTCATAATTCTTATGCAGAAAGCATGATGCATATAATGACTTAAAACATCTTAAATCTAACATGGAGTATAATTTATACGATCAAAAGAATCTTGCAATCGTGCAGTGTGACCCTGTAAAGCTCCATGTAGTAGTAACTTATTTTTCCACTCGATAGACTCGATTTGGATTTCTTAATTAATGCATGCGGCCATATCAAATTCTTCCACGAAAAGACATTTTCCAGCAATTTTCGACATATTGTGTTAATAACATCAAATGACGTCATTTCATGACGGCAATACATTCAAATGGCAAATTGTTTTGTAATATTTTTCTCTTCATTAAAAGTCGTAAACATTCAGGAATTTTCATGAGACACATCATATGATTCTAAGAAGTTTGATTTCGGAGAAAAATGGAGAACCGTTTTAGGGGTTTCGTGGCTCTACCCATTCCAGCGAGCGATAGAATTTAGAATCTAAATGGTTGAATTCCTCTTTCATTCCTGAGAGTATTAAAGAATACAGTACCGTGTGAAATGAATTTATTTGTCAAGAAAGCGCCTACTGTAATCTATTTCAGTATCAGCGAACAAACCGAATTTCAGAATCCTAAACCCGTTGTCAATTGTCATACTGAAAACAGAGAAACATACTCTCGTGAGACGAGAAAATAGGATGTTTAACCGAAATTATTATAGGTTGTGCTCCTTGATTTTTTTTTAACATAGTAAGAGACAATACATCGGTTTTGAGATCCTGAATACGGACCGTAACTATTTGGTTTTTAAACACGGATTTCAGGTCATGTGGTACAAAAGTGGGACTGTTTACATTTCGCAGTATGGTAAGTTGACAGGCCGCCTGTTTTGAATTGTAATAAATTGAAAAGAAAAAACATATGAGCCTCCAGGACAAGCTTGTTGCCTTTCTGAATGTTACAAAAGTATGGATTGACACTTTATAAGCATTTATTTTAAGTTTTAGATTGAGATAAAGTGATTCGAAGTGAGCAGTACTTGATAACGGTCGATTTACCATGTGCAAATCCTAATATCGGCGATAATTTATCATAAAATGATCTTCTTAAGCTGTAGAATTCTTTATGTCTTAATGCATTTCTACTGTTGGTATCACACGATTTTGTACTATTTGTGAAATTCCCTAGATATTACATTACGCACCATTGACAGGTGTCCCACCTTTTGTCAATGGCGCACGTAAAAGTCGAAAAATGCCGGTTTGTAACAGGATCCCGACATTTTTCCCTGTGACTGATTTCGCACTTCGTACTTCGAACTTCAACTCTCAGGAAGACTGAAATAACGAAAAACGAGTGCTGATTGATATGTTGTGAGCCTCGCACTGAAGGAGATACGCAGGGATGTTCTTCTGAAGACATGCTATTCTCTGACTATATAAGGCCATGTACCCAAGGACTGCCCTCATTTCGTCAAGTTGCTTTTGCAAAATTGACAAAATCGGTGTAAGGCCATTTATCCAATATATGCATAACAATGGTTTTACATATAGAATATCTATAATGATATGGTAACAACTACAGGAAAAGATGATTCCTCATATGCTACAGTGAAAAGGTTGGTGGGTGAATTTAAGCGCGGCAGACAGAGCCTTGAGGATGACCCCGTCCTGGAGGGCCTGTCACTGTTGAATGAAATCTTGTTGCAACTCCAAAAATGGTCAATAAAGTCCATGATATTGTTATGACGAACAGACGAGTTACAGAAAGATATATATAGCCAGTACAGTTGGCATTTCACAGGAAAGCGTATTCAAGATCTTGAAATGAGAAAACTTTCGGTCAGTTGAGTATCAATATTAGACGTCTTCAAATTGAATAGCATCATTTAAGAACAGATAAATTGGCATCATATATTAGACATGAACGTTTCGTATGGAACGCCACAGCTGCCTTATGACAGCGATAGCAATATCATTAAGGCATTTCACTATACTACTCTGTCAATTCGATATATCATTAAGGCGATTCACTATACTACTCTGTCAATTCGATATATCATTAAGGCGATTCACTATACTACTCTGTCAATTCGATATATCATTAAGGCGATTCACTATACTATAAAGACGTATTGATATAACATGAAGCCATTTTTCTATATCATTAAGGCATTTCACTATACTACTCTGTCAATTCGATATATCATTAAGGCGATTCACTATACTATAAAGACGTATTGATATAACATGAAGCCATTTTTCTATATCATTAAGGCATTTCGCTATATTACTCTGTCAATTTGCTATATCATTTAGGCGATTCACTACACTATAAAGACGTATTGATATAACATGAAGCCATTTTTCTATATCATTAAGGCATTTCGCTATATTACTCTGTCAATTTGATATATCATTAAGGCGATTCACTATACTATAAAGACGTATTGATTATAACATGAAGCCATTTTTCTATAACATTAAGGCATATCACTATATTACTCTGTCAATTTGCTATATCACTAAGGCGATTCACTACACTATAAAGATGTATTGATATAACATGAAGTGATTTTTCTATATCATTAAGGCATTTCGCTATATTACTCTGTCAATTTGCTATATCACAATGGCGATTCACTATATAATAAAGACGTATTGATATAACATGAAGCCATTTTTCTATATCATTAAGGCATTTCGCTATATTACTCTGTCAATTTGCTATATCACTAAGGCGATTCACTACACTATAAAGACGTATTGATATAACATAGAGCTCCCTTTTCAAACTATTTTGTCAACTCACTATTCTATCATCTCATTTTTACATATCATGAAGTTACTTTTTAAACTATAAAGATATCTTGATATAACATTGTGCTACCTTGTTACATTATTATATCAACCCAATACTCTGTTATTTTCAGCTAAAAATAGCAATATTTTGGTAAAAACACTTTAAAAATTCACTTAGAATCTAATTGTATCTGTTGTCGAAATTCTTTGAAATTGATTATTAAAAAAGGTCAGATAAATTCCTAATGTTAAGAAATTTTTCGTTTTCACAAGAATTTGTGCGGATGAAGGGGTTATTGTATTTGATCACATAAGGATAATGTAGTTAAAACTTCTATCCTCTTTTCCTGTGGACAAAAGGTCATTGTTGTTGTGGGCAAAGGTCAATTAAGGTCAGCTATCAAGGACAAGGTCGTGTTGGTCTAAAAGAAAACAGTAATAAAAATATACTTATATAATTATGTTATTGCAGAATAATAACATCTAAAGTGCATGTTATAATCCAACATTTTGTAATAAGAAAATTCTGATTTTTTATCAATATCAATATCAAGCTCGGATCCAGAGGGGAAGGAGTCCAGACACCCCCCCCCCCCCCGCCCCCTGGAATTTTCGAAGCATAGTTAAAAACTATAGATAAACATATTTCATAAGATTAAGTCCTGAATCCCCTTTTTTTGTCACAATATTTGAAAAACATGACATGAATTTATATCAGAAACTTTCATTTTGATAATATTTCGCCGTCAGCATTCGAAATTTTCGCCCCCCCCCCCCTCCCCCCCCCCAAAAAAAAGGAATAAGATAAGATAAGATAAGCTTTATTTAGAGTCGACATGTCACAATAACAGGTATAAAACATAAGCTAGAGATACTGAGCTTTTAGACCGACATAAAGAATTACCGGATCATGAACCCCCCCCCCCCCCCCCCCCAGTCTTCCGACCCTTCCACATGCCTGCATGGTAGGTGTCATGAACTAAGTAGAATCAGGAATGAAACAAACTTTATTCAAAGGAACGAAATTGTCCTGTCTGTGTTGAGTATCATTTAAGTTAAAAGATTATAGGTTTCATACGCCATTCCAGAAATTTAAAAGATTAGTTATCTGCAAGGAAGAGATGCCTTAATAAACTCTTCCTTGGTACCTGATCTAATAATTTGATATGGCCGATTTAAACTTTCAACATTGGAAAATTAAACAAGAGGCCCAAGGGGGCACATCGCTCTCCTGAGTTGCAAACAAAAGAATGTTATTGGACAATTTGGTTGAGGCCTTGAGTACATGCTTCCTATAGGGTTTCGTGAAATTATGTGCAACTGGTTTGGATATGTCGAAAATGTATAAGCCAATCACAGCCTTTGTAGATGACCTTGAGTATTTGCTGCCTGTAAGGTTTCTTGAAATTCCGTGCAGCGGTTGCAGAGGAGAAGTCGAAAATGCGTCAGCCAATCAGCCCTCGGAGGCCGTATTTGCTGACAGATCGGCACGAAAACACAAACTTGGTAGAGGATCTTGGGTACTTTTTGTGAAATTCTGTGCAGTGGTTTCACAGGAGAAGTTGAAAATGTGTCAGTAAATCAGAGCCTTCCATGGCCATATTTGTTGACCAATCTGCACGAAAAACATAAATAGGCTAGAGGACATTGAGTACTTGCTTCCTGTAATGTTTTCTAAAATTCTGTCCAGCGGTTGTAGAGGAGAAGTCGAACGTGTAGAGAGTTTACGCCGGACGGACGGACGACGCGCTATGGCAATAGCTCTTGACTTCGCTCAGGTGAGATAAAAATTAATAGAATCTATCACCAGATGTGATCTAGGACAAGGAAATTCAACCCGAGTGTCCAGGATTTGCTTGTAATGTACCACGACGAGGCTTGCCGAGTCGTGAACAAAAGCAAATCCTGGACACGAGGGTTGGATTTCCGTGTCCCTGATCACATCTGGGGATTGATTATTTTTCTCCCACTATCAAAAAGCTAAAAAAAATTAGATTTTATGTATTCTTTTTCATGGTTTTGATCGGCTAACGAAGCAATCGTGCATGACATCACAATTGACGTTACAGTCAACAGGCACGTGAAAATGTTATCTTGCCCCATAGGGGTAAGGGTCCGCTCACCGGTTTTTAGAGTAAACCCAAAATGTCCAGGGTGGAAAAGCTGAAATAGGGGAAACTGAGTGGTTTTGAAAGGTGGGTTGAGAAGACCATTATGAAGATAGTCTATAATGGTAAGATGCATATTGTAGAGTATGCCTGCCTTGTGTAAGAGCAATAAAAATTTTAGGTCACATGACTAATTTAGTCTAAACATAGATATTTTAAAATGCGTACCGGATTTTCCCTGTTTGACAAGACTTCATAAGGGAAAATATGAAGTTTTTGGGTTTTTACACATTTTTTGAGTTACATGTGTTGGAATTTTTTTTAATTCGGCTAGAATGGAGTATAAGATAATAGCTTTAAGGAAATATAAGCATTATTTCTGAAATTTTTCCAGAGGACCAGAAACAATACACAGAAAAATGGCAAAAACCATGAATTTTAGGCCAATTTTCTTAACCTTTTTCAGCAAAAATGTATGATATTTATTATGTATAGCAATCTTAACATGACCTTTAGACTAGTATCATATAAAAGCTGTAGATATAAAAAACAGATTGATATATAGTATAATAATGTGAAATATATAGAAATAAAATGAGATGACGTCAAATTATGTATGATTGCGCAATATTTCTGTGCCGCATGACCGGGTAAGAGAAACTGGTGAGCGGACCCTAAGACAAGGATATCTTTTTCCAGCGTTTCCATGGATATCCCAGTCCACAGTGGGAGAAAATTATAATACTAATCCGGCTGGCAAAAGTCTTCCTCCTCCCTCCTAAAAATCAACTGGTTACTCCCTTATTACATACGATATTTTCAAATGATGCTGCGCTTTCCCATACAATCCATCAACACGTACACTACATCTTGGCACTAAAAGCTCCGTCACACTATGTACCGCGTTCTGGAGTGCGTGTGACAATGTTTGAAATAAAAATATTTGCCACACGCTGCCGAACGCTGAGGTCGGTTATAAAAGATCAAGAGAAACCGCTTTCTGAGCGTTTGCCTAACGCACGACTAAAGTGTAACAGCGACTGCAAAACGTTGGTACTTAGCGTGTGTGTAACGTGTTTGTAACGTATGTCAGCGTACGCCAACGTGTACCCAGCACATTTCCAGCGATCTCGACGCAACGCTCGTACATTTGTATAACGTTTTGATTGCGTGTTGGAGCGTTGTATGAGAATTTTCATTTACTTTGCGCCGAAGTGGTTAACATTGTTTATACGAGGAAACTTTATCATGTTCATGCCGAAGGAAGAAAAAGAAGAACGTTAGATGTCTATTTCATGGCCTTGCATGGTTGTTATGCCTTTTTCTCATTCCTTATCTCTTGTTTTGTCTTTATTACACGTAATATCAATTCAAATGTGACTACACAACGATTTCAGCTTATCATCATAAAACTTTCTTTTACTTTTTTGTAACTATAATCATTTCAAAAAAATTGTAAGAAGGATATAAGCAATACAAAAATAGATAATAAAATAAAAGTTTCTTTTACATTTGATGTGATTCAGCTTGAATTTCAAAATAATTTTTCCAGTATTGAATTTGTTTATAGTGTAAGTGATTAAGTCGCTACTCAAAAAGTTTCGTGCACGCCGAGAACGCCAGGCAGTCGTCGGAGACAGGCTCCGTACACGTTACAAACACGTTGCGCGAACGCTAGACTATTACGAGAGTGTTCGTAACGTGTATTAACGTGTGAGTCACGTTCGTGCAACGTATGGCAGCGTGTGCATAACGACTGTATTGCGTTTGAGTAACGATCATGGAGCGTGTAACCAACACGTTCGGCACACGCTGCCGATTTTGTGCAGGTACAAAATTTTTCGAAGCAAACTGCGTATAGCACCGCGTGAGAGCGCTCTCGCAACGTCATCATAACGTCGCCGGAGCGTGTACGACGATCATCCAGCGTGTTAGCCAGCGACCCTACACGCTGGCATACGCTGCTGTCAAACGTTGTACTTAGTGTGACAGGGCCTTGGGAGTAATGAAACTGATAAAGACACGAATAGAGGAGATTATTCCAGTTCTAAAAAAAAAAATAGATAAAAAAAAAAAACCAGACAAACAAAAACAAAACAAAACAAACAAAAACATTGCAAGCTCGCTTTCGGTCGCCATTGTTGTATTTACTTATTAGAACTATTTAAGATTTTAAGCTTTTTGCTTTATTTATGATTAGAAACAGAATTGTCAATTATTAATCGAGGACTTTATTTTCTGGTGTGTGCTTTTTCTTTGCTCTTCAAAAAATTGGACTTCAGGGCCATCCTGAAAACAAGAGACCGAATTGCCACATCACAGGCACATGTAGAAAGAGGGTCAATATCCTGTATCACTGTTTAAAAGAAATCTCAATTTTTCTATTAAAAAAAATAAGTCGGAAAAGGCGTCAAAAATAGGTATCGGATTTTTACGAAATGAACAAAGTTGAATAATACATCCTTTCTGATCACTCAGATACCATTTCATCAACATTCTCCGAGCGGTTTCGGAGAAGTTGAAAATGAAGAAAGTTAACGGACGGACGGATATAGCGAAATGCCTTCATGATACAGAAAGATGGCTTCATGTTTTATCAATACGTCTTTATAGTATAGTGAATCGCCTTAATGATATATCAAATTGACAGAGTAATATAGCGAAATGCCTTAATGATATAGAAAAATGGCTTCATGTTATATCAATACGTCTTTATAGTGTAGTGAATCGCCTTAGTGATGTAGCAAATTGACAGAGTAATATAGCGAAATGCCTTAATGATATAGAAAAATGGCTTCATGTTATATCAATACGTCTTTATAGTATAGTGAATCGCCTTAGTGATATAGCAAATTGACAGAGTAATATAGCGAAATGCCTTAATGATATAGAAAAATGGCTTCATGTTATATCAATTCGTCTTTATAGTGTAGTGAATCGCCTTAGTGATATAGCAAATTGACAGAGTAATATAGCGAAATGCCTTAATGATATAGAAAAATGGCTTCATGTTATATCAATACGTCTTTATAGTATAGTGAATCGCCTTAATGATATATCAAATTGACAGAGTAGTATAGTGAAATGCCTTTATGATATAGAAAAATGGCTTCATGTTATATCAATACGTCTTTATAGTATAGTGAATCGCCTTAATGATATATCGAATTGACAGAGTAGTATAGTGAATCGCCTTAGTGATATATCAAATTGACAGAGTAGTATAGCGAAATGCCTTAATGATATTGCTATCGCTGTCATAAGGCAGCTGTGGCGTTCAATAGTTTCGACTTAACCCTCGTCAGTGATCCTCCAATCTAAACAATGTAGTATGCCCAAAAGAGTGAAAATTAGTATGTCCAAAAATGTACCGAGGGACGTAGCAGGATGGGTGAGATATGTTGCTACAGACCCATATTTTAGAAATTTCTAGAAAATTTGATAACAGAAATTCTAGAATGCGTTGAAGAAACGATCAACCGAAATCGATAGAGCTTGGCTACATGTGCCCTCGGGGACTCCTGGTCCACCAGCAGTGACACTCACCCAGTGGTACAAATTTTTAACATCTTCAAAGGAGCTGTTAAGATAAGGCGTAAAATCTGCCCTGAAAAGTGGAAATTTCAAAATGCAAAAATTGAGAAAACTTTTCGGTAAAAATATGAAGTTACTTGGTCCAGATATGAATCTTCTGTCAGGTTGGAAAAATTATTCAAAATAAGACAAATTTTTGGTTCAAAATAAGCGTTTTTCCTATAGAAATCAATGGAAAACGGGAAAGTCTTTCTACAACACTGTCCCCCCCCCCCTCGGTTCAGAATGCCACTTTTACCAAGGGTGTATATCAATAAAACAAATTTTCTGGCCAAGTGGGGTTCTGAACCGAGGGGGGAACAATGTCCCATAGGCAAAAAACGAAAAAAAGGGGGATGGATGACTAGTTTTGAATCAGTATTTAAAGCAATAAAATAAAGTAAAATTGCCATTTTTTGATTGCAATATCATATAACAATCTATTCAGAGTGTGTTCCGATCAAATGATTAACCGTTAGAAAGGAAATGAACGAGAAAGTTGTCTATTTCTACACTGTGCATATTTCGCGCCTGAAAGCTACATATGTGGCTGATAAATACGAAATATAACCGTTTTTTCAGTTTCCGGACTGCGAGTTTTGCCGATTATATTGATATAATAACATCAAGGTGAATTTTTCTTATCCAAGTTTGACATTAAAAGGTAAATAAGTATAATAAACATCAAATTTATGTAAACTAATACATTTTTTGTGAATTTTCGCTCGATATTCGACGTTTTCTCTCATCCGTACCCCTACCTCTTCAACCCGTAATTATAACATCTTTCACCAAATCTATTTTAATAAAACTACCTACTAAGAATCTTCACATACTATATATTTTAATCCCGACCACTTTTTATCTGAAATAGAAGGACAGCGCACGAGAAATAATCGAGTGATTTCAGGGCTAAATGAAGCCCTTATCTTAACAGCTCCTTGAATGGCATAATTTAAGAACAGATCAATTGGCAGTAATGACCAGACATGCACGTTCCGGGTTCTTATCCCTCGTCAGTGATCCTCAAATCTAAACAATGTAGTATGCCCAAAAATGTGAAAATAAGTATGTCCAAAAACCCACCGAAATACGTAGCAGGATGGGTGGGATATGATGCTACAGGACCCACATATTAGAAATTTGTAAAAAGTTTGATAGGACTTCTGACAGTTGATCAGGAGCACACAATGTGCACTTTGTCGCGTGCCAATCTTAACGATTCTGATGGAGATCCTGTCAATTTTCTTCAAAGGATGTGTCACTATGGATGAAACATGGGTTCATCATTTTACCCCAGAGGCCAAACAACAGTCGAAACAGCGGAGGCACCCTGCCTCACCCCGGCCAAAGAAGGCAAAGACTGTTCCTTCCGCTGGGAAGGTTATGACCTCGATTTTCTGGAATGCAGAAGGTATTCTGCTGATAGATTATCTCCAAAAAGGACAAACAATCAAAGGCGCATACTATGCTCTACTTCTGACACAGTTACGGGAGTATATGAAACTTAAGCTCACTAATGGTACGTTATTCCATCAGGACAATGCTCATGTTCACAAGTATGTCACTGTTATGGCTGTTATTCGTGATTGTGGCTTTTATTTGAATGACCATCCGCTTTCTTCATCTGATCTTGCTCCATCAAACTTTTATCTTTTCCCAAGACTGAAAGCAGCTATTTCTGGCACCCACTTTCAGTGATGACGTCATACTTGCAGTAAATAGATATCTGAGCAGTCAAGATAAGGAGGTCGTTCACCGGTGGCAAAAGTGTAAAGATACTGAAGGAGATTATGTAGAAAATAATTCACAATGTCTGATAAGATTCAAATCCTTCAAAACGAGTCAATTAAATTCGAAATATATATGCTTGAGTAAAATGATCAATGTTTAACGTCTTCAAATTCATTGTAATGTTGTACAATAATAAACTGAACCTTTGTTCAAAATTCTGAATGAGAAATTTACTCTAACGTGCAAGATCTAAATCGAAATTATGTTGCTTCCGTGTAAATATATTTTACCAATATTAAAAGTACCTTTGTTGAAGATAGTCCTAAGCAGTACCAAAGAGATCAACCAAATATGAAAAATTTCAAACATCAGGATGAAATGCGAGTTGCAAGTGGTATTGCTATCAATAACCATATGGTGAGGTCAAAAATTACAGACCAATTGAAATTGAAGAGACAAATGGATATAGCATTAAAATGAATAATTGAGCGAATGAAAGATAGGAGGGGATCTCCAACAACACTCGGTTTCAACACCCAAAGCAAAACCCCAAAACAACCAGTGCAAAGACAGAACCGACACCCAAAGAAAGAGACGCAAAAGGGAAAAAGATCACCATAGAAACATGAACCACAGAAGACCACAAATAAACAAATGAGACCAATGGGCTACCGGTGCCGATTTAAGACGGCCATCTGCCGCGCAAATAACAGACGATTTTGCCAGCCGGATTACGTGCGCACAACCCTCCCACTTTTCCGATTACCCAGAGTTCTCAAAAAACGCACAATTGTCGTGTAAATGACCTCCTCACTGTAAGATGAGCATACAAACAGACAGCATGACGTCAAATATAAAAGGTTTACACAAAGGAAATGCATGGGTACCTGTATTTTGTGCGTGTTCTATTGATTATTCTTTAAATAAACGTAGATATGATTATATACAAATATAACTAAATCTGGTGACCCTTCTAAGCATGTTCTTATGAAGAGGGACCGTCTATCCGATCACCTGCAGTATTGTCTGTGTAAGAAATATCTTGATCTTTAAAGTTACCACAGTTATCACGTTTCTGACAACTACAGGATGTGTTTAAAAAGATTATGGATGTAGATGTAATTCATCATATACTATAATGTCTTTTGGACGTGTACATGATTTTTTAAAAATTCACTCGATCGAATCCCTAAAGCTGTATACCATTTTAGAACATTAATACAAATAGCATACTTATAGTTTGATTCTTTAGATGTGTAAATGAATTTGTGGTAAGACAGAAAAGAAAAGGCTCATCATGCTCTGATTGTTTCAGAAACAGCTATTCAGAGGACAGAAATACCCGAGTGGGGTGCAGCCTTGCGATTCTTAGCTATTAGGCTAAGAGTCTGATAAAAAGGAAGCTGTGATTATTTGTAAATTGGCTAAAAATCTCTAAAACAGCCTGCGCTGTGTTTGTTTTGTTTTTTTATAAACGATCAACTGACGGCTGAATTAGAAGATTTATACATTAAAAGGGAGTTTTAGATTATTATCGACATGTACGAAGCCAAGTTCGAACTAATTTGGTTGCTCGTTTCTTCAAACGCATTCCAAAATTTCTGTTTATAAAATTTTCACAAATATCTGAAACCTGGGTCCTGTAGTATCATATCCCAGCTATTTGTTACGTCTGTCTGTATATATTGGACATAATTTGCACAGATTTTTGGCCAGATATCATTGTTTGCATTGAGGATCACTGACGAGAGTTTAATACCCGAAGTTAAGTTATATGTAAATAGCTGTTAGTATGAATGATTTGACTAAGCTCCCGTGTTAACTCTCCTTAAGGTGTGTCCCTACTCGAACCGTTATAGGTTTTCCTAATCTAATACACAGCAGTCTGCCTGTAATGTTTTACAAAAATTTGGTGACCGTCGAGCCAGCACATTGAAAAACGCAGACAAAAGGTCTTAAATGCCAAAAAGAAACAAAAGATTGGGCAATCTATCAATGCCCAGGCCCATCATATATTATATATTCTTAGTTGAAAATGTGATGAATTTCAGAAATTACAAGGGGTACCCTTATGTTTGGAGCCATATCTTGATCATTTATAAAATTGCATTTATGTATCGGATTTTTTCACTATCTATAAATATTATCTAATGAAATGATGCAATATGAAGAAATTTCATCTGTTCTATTTTTTGGAAAGTGGGATATACTATCTATTATTAGTTTAAAATGTGATGAAATTATAAGGGGTACCCTTATGTTTGGGGTTATATGTTGATCGTTTATAAAACTGTATACCTGTATGTCATTTTTTCCACCATGTGTATACATTATCGTATGAAATGATGCAATATGAAGAAATTCCATCTGCTTTCTTTTTTGCAAAATGGGGATATACTATCTGTTATTAGTCCAAAATATAATGAAATTATAAGGGCGTACCCTTATGTTTGGAGCCATATCTTGGTCATTTACAAAACTGTATACCTGTATGCTATTTTTTATTCATCAACATACATAATATCATGAAATATTACAAAACGAAAAAAATTCAGCTGTTTCTTTTTGCAAAAAAAAATTAGTATATGTTATTGATTAAAACTGTGATAAATTATAAGGGGGTACCCTTATGTTTGGAGACATATCATACTTAGATTTATGTTAGAATATCATTTCATGTGTTATATTTCATCTTTATGACTTGTCGATGTTTAATTTTGCGCTCTATTGTGAGTGCTGTTGCGATTATCGTCAGGATCTTCTTTAACTCATTTGTGTCACACTTATGCCCTTTGCCGTGTGGAGCTCGTATAAAAGTTCCCCGCGAGGGGTTTGACAGTAAGTGTTTTGAATATACTTCCCTGACATTGTCGCCATAGCACTTCCTATATAGACATAACGTCAGACAGTGCATGAATTATATATATTTTCATTTCCATGCTTCATGAACATCGACGGCGGGTGCGGCTAGCCAACAGGGGATGCTTACTCCTCCCGGGCACCTGGTCCCACCTCTAGCTTGCTAGGGGTCCGTCCATGTTTAATTTTGTTCTCTATTGTGAGTGCTGTTGCGATTATCGTCAGGATCTTCTTTAACTCCTTTGTTATCATAAAATAAAACAAAATAAATAAACATATTCTTATCATTACTGAATTTTTGGGGTTCAAAAGCATATCTACATATTTGATATTCCTCAGTCTTATTGTGCAAGGGTACCTTTCTATAATGTACTGAATCTTTGATGAAAAAAATATCAATTTCTGTGTTTAATTTCTCATTTGGACCATTGTGTTTAGGAAAAAAGCCTTAAATACAAATTTCATCTGTTAAATCTATGAGTAGGGACCAACCTTAATGTTTCTACAATGCTTTATCATTGGATGAGCAAAAGTTTTTTTTTCTCAACAGAATTTATTTTTCATAACAGCGGTATAGCGAACATTGGGTGAGGGGACAGAACATAGATTAAATCATCATTCTACCCATGCCGCCAAATACTACCAAGGATGTATATAATGAGCAATCGACAAAAGTGAAATGACGCAAATGTCGTAAAAAGCTAAAATTGTATTGACGGTAGTCTCTATTTTTCACTCGTCTCGAACTTCGGACTTTGCACTCCGCACTTCGAAGGGACTGTGTTAATGAAAAATGTTGCCAAAGTGGTAATGAGCACATTATGTTTTTCAGAACAACAGTTCTTCTTTGAACGGGCCAGATAGGTAAATATGGCTTAAATTTCCTCCCCTTTAATCTATCAGGTGTTCAAATCTGTCTCTTTGAACCACCAAAGATTTCTTTAATATATAACCCCTAAAAGTGCGAAGTGTAAATTGCGAAGGCCGATATTGGTCAACTTGATAAATGTCCACTATAAGCTAATTTTGAAAAAAAAAGAAGTCGCAGTTGTTTTTAAAAATCCTGACACTGTCTATGAAATTGTTGCAGAAAGATGTCGGAAGAGCGGCAGCGTAAGATAAAATAAATGGAAGTAGAAAATTTCGAATGAACGAACCAGACCATAAAACATTAAATAGAAATCTTTCCAACTATAGATGTTTTAAAATATTTGAGTCCTTTACATCCTGACAACTAGTGCATGTACAATCTACTCTTGCTAAATGTGAGAAACATAATTATCAAGCTATCTCTCCTCAATAAAATCTGATTTTTCATTTTACATCTCAAATTGAAGAAAAGTATTCCATCGAAAATGAAATATTGAATGACATAAAACATGGAGAATAAATGTAGCTTTAAAATAGCCTGTTGCGTCATCTCTTCTTCATTTAACACCGATCGAACTCGATATGTGTAAATACGCTGGATGAAAAAGTTAATGTCAAATACAAAGCCAAATTAAAATTCAATATCTTTGGGCAAACAAAACCAGAAAAAAATGAAAATAATAATGAATATAGAAAAGTCCCGTACATTTTGAATAGGAAGGGAGGGGATCTCCAACCAGACCCTGTTGCAGAACCGACAGCAACACCAACACCATCAGCAAAACAAGGATATATATATAAGGATATCCAAAGAAAAATCCTAAAAATTCTACCATAGTCGTGGACATGGGATCTTCACAGTGTGTAACATTTTCACCAATGTATTCTATCGCATAATTGCTAAAGTCACCTCAAATTTTTTTGTTGAAGTGTAACAAGATTTATTTATTAATCATAAGTTTTGAATGGTTTTTTATTGATTGATTGATTATTTATTTATTTATTTATTTATTTATCTATCTATTTATTTATTTATCTATTTATTTATTCATTTATTTATTTATTTATTTATTTACTTATTTATTATATATTTATTGATCTATTTTCCTGTTTAATTGAACACAAAGTAGATATAAAATACTTTCTACAAACAATTATTCAATAATAGTGAAACGATACATATCGACCTTGTACATGTGTAGTTACATTCTGCACCTGGGAATCTAACATACACATTAACAAATTTATCTGTATCTGTAATACTTGACAACCACTCCTAGATGTCAATTTGTCCTTGAGTCCTTCGGTATTCATACTGATGACTCTGACCTTGAACTACCTTATATCTACTGGTTTCTCGAAATGCATAAAAACCGCCGAATATCGGTTTATTGCCGGATCGTCCTGGTGTTCCACAAAACCTCTATCCATTCTGCTTACAAAAATATGAACTTGCATCAAGCAATGTCTTCAAACATACTGCAAGACAGCATATTCCAGAAATGGAATTAATAAGTTGTGGATTCTGAAGAATTCTAAGGAATTTTTGAGAAGATTTAGAAGTCACCATTTTCAATCACATTTCCAGGTTAAAGTCTTTCAACTTCTCCACGCTCTACCCTACAATTCAACACTAAAAGCTCAAAACAGACTGGCTAATATAAATCGCGACACCTCCCTTTCAAAAAATGAGAACAGGATATACAAATATCTTGCCATAGCGTGGCAGGATACCTATTTCATGAAGGAACACTCTGATTCAAACAAAAAGTATTCCGAAGACAATATCATCCAAATTCTGGAGTTTTTGATTGACAACATTTTTGTGGTGTTTCGAGGAACCATATTCCGGAAAATAGTTGACATCCCCATAGGTACCAATTACGTCCCACTGCTTGCGGACATATTTCTATATACATACACACCTAACTTCATACAGAACTTGCTCACCACTGGGCGAAAGCACCTCGCATCTCAGTTCAACTTAATACCCAGATATACATGTACATAGATTAGATGACGTGTTGTCCATCAATAATCCCAACTTGAAGGATATCTACATGAAATCTATCCTAATGAACTAGGGATCAAGCAAACAACCGAGAGTTACAAATCTGCTTCGTACTTGAATATACTTCTATCTTTTGACACAAACAGTCATTTGAATACACCACTGTATGACAGGCGCGATGATTTCACCTTCTACATAACTAACTTCCTTTCATAAGTAGCAACATTCCGTCTTCTCCTGCTTATGTTTTTTTATGCCCCCGGAATCAAAGATTCGGGGGCATATAGTTTTTGGCCGGTCCGTCTGTTTGTCTGTTTGTCTGTCTGTTTGTCCGAAAAACTTTAACATTGGACAAAACTTTTGAATGGGAAGTGATAGGGCTTTCATATTTCACATGTGTATTCCTTGAGACAAGACCTTTCCATTGATACCAAAATTTCTGACCTCGTGACCATGACCTTGACCTTTGACCTACTTTTCAGAAATTTTTGTGTCGCCTGCGAAGCAAAGCGACACTTAGGGATCACTTTGTCCGTTGTCCGTCTGTCCGTCCGTCCGTCCGTCCGTCAGTCCGTCTGTCTGTCTGTCACACTTTGGGTGTCACAGCCCATAACTTTTGATTGGTAAGTGATAGGGCTTTGATATTTCACATGTGTATTCCTTGTGACAAGACCTTCTTACACATACCGTAATTTTTGACCTAGTGACCTTGACCTACATATTTGACCTACTTTTCAAAAAAATTAAAAATGGATATATCTTTTGTTTGGTAAGTGTTAGGACTTTGAGATTTCACATGTGCAATCCTTGTGGCAAGACCTTTCTACACATACCATCATTTTTGACCTTGTGACCTTGACCTCGATATTTGACCTACTTTTGAAAAAAAGATAAGATTCACTGTATCTTTTGATTGGTAAGTGATAGGGCTTTGATATTTCACATGTGTATTCCTTGTGACAAGACCTTCCTACACATACCATAATTTTTGACCTATTGACCTTAACCTACATATTTGACCTACTTTTCAAAAAAATTTAGAACGGATATATCTTTTGATTGGTAAGTGATAGGGCTTTGGTATTTCACATGTGTATTCCTTGTGACAAGACCTTTCTACACATACCATAATTTTTACCTATTGACCTTGACCTACATATTTGACCTACTTTTCAAAAACATTAAGAACGGATATATCTTTTGATTGGTAAGTGATAGGGCTTTGGTATTTCACATGTGTATTGCTTGTGACAAGACCTTTCTACACAGATAATATTTGACCTTGTAACCTTGATCTAGATATTTGATCTACTTTTCAAGAAAAGTAATATTGGCTATATCTTTTGATTGGTAGGTAATAGGGCTTTGATATTTCACATGTATTTTCCTTGTAACAATGTCATTCTACACATACTATAATTTTTTACCTTTTGACCTTGATCTAGCTATTTGACCTTTTTAATTGGTAGGTGATAGGTCTTTAATATTTCTTATGATGAGACCTTTTTGTTATCAATTTTTACATAGTGACCTTGACCTGGATGATGACACTCTTTTCTTTAAATTTGTAATTAAGAGGTCTGATATTTCAAATGAATTTCATTTGACAAGACTTTTCTACTGATACCAATAATTTTGATCGACTTTCTAGAATAATAATCAAACCGCTTCGCAGGCGACACAAGCATTCCTTGGATTGCTATTTTTAACATTGGGCATTACTTTTGAATGGTATTTGATAGGGCTTTCATATTTCACATGTGTATTCCTTGTGACAAGACCTTTCCATTGATACCAAAATTTTTGACCTTCTGACCATGACCTTGACCTTTGACCTACTTTTAAAAAACTTTAACATTGGACATAACTTTTGAATGGGAAGTGATAGGGCTTTCATATTTCACATGTGTATTCCTTGTGACAAGACCTTTCCATTGATACCAAAATTTTTTACCTTGTTACCTTGACCTTGACCTTTGACTTACTTTTCAAAAAACTTTAACATTGGACATAACTTTTTAATGGTCAGTGATAGGGCTTTCATATTTCACATGTGTATTCCTTGTGACAGGACCTTTCCATGGATACCAACTTTTTTACCTTCTGACCTTGACCTTTGACCTTTAAACACAGTGACCCTGACCTTGATCTTTCACATATATGTACTTAACAGAAAATAGTGTTTATACTAACAAAGATGCCACCGGGGGCATTCGTGTTTCACCAACACAGGCTTTATTTTCTCAACTAATTTTTTACACCATTTTCGTATTAAAGAAAGCTATGACGAAAATCCCTATATATCATATCACGTGATAACTTTCTTTTGTATCACATGACGTCATAATGTAAATATGACGTCAGGAAACCGAAGCGCGGAACAAACAAATTAGCGGTGACGTTACATTAGAATATCGATTTATAAATATCTTTTCCGTATTCTTGAATTGTATATCGAAATGCCTATTATTCCTGGTTTTTTCTTATAGAATTAACCAGTTTCGGGGCACTGAATTCGAACATCGCAAAATTCTTGCAATTGAATCAACTTGATATTTTTTCCAATGTCTTCATTTTATTTCAATGTTTACGTTTGTTCTAATGTAAAATTAAAGGAAAATTATCATTCATGGTAAGCCTCAGGTTTTGCATAATTTTCAAAGCCCTAGGGTTGAACCGAAGTATCTTTCATAGATCATAATCATTCAAGAAATTGAGAGAAATTCGCCACTAAACATTAGGCATTATGGTTATTTTTGAATAAAATTGGTCCATAATTCTCTGTCATTGAAGCATTGATAGTGTGTTTATTATTCATTTTTCAATTTTACCCTTACCTTGTCCAATGGAAAATCAAAATCTCTCTGAATTGATTGATACCAAATACATAGAATAACATCACATTACATAGTTCGTAATAAGGAATATAAGTCATGAGGATCAGCAATATATGGTAATTTCACAATAATGGTGTAGAGTACCCTTAAGTGTATATTGCAGGATTTACATTGCATCCGTTAGCGGAGTTATACATTATGACGTATTCTATTATGACACGCTTATGCATTTTGCAGTGTGGAGCTCGAAAAAAAAAAGTTCCCCGGGAGGGGTTTGACAGTAGATGTTTTGAATGTCCTTCCCTGACATGGTCGCCGTAGCACTTTCTATATAGACAAAACTCAGCCAGTGCAGTCAACTCAAAGAGTCATTATGCAGTTTTACAGAGCATTTATATACACATGTTACAACATAAATAAAGACATAACACATGTGTATTGCTCAAGAGGATTTTCTGGACCTTGTCTGGAATATATGATCAGTCAGATCTAGACAAACCCCTAATACGTCGTCTTCACTGTTAAGCAGATATACAAATTTCTCACTGTCTGTAAGGCCATCGAAATTACGACAAGATTCATTTATGTTTTTAAAAACTACTTTTCTTTTATCAGTATATTTCCTACATCTAATTAGGACATGTATTTCGTCTTCTACTTCATTTAGAGTACATTCTTTGCAAATTCTTTGATCTACACGAGTTACCGGTCTTGTATGTCTTCCGGTTTCAATCGCCAAATTATGAGCACTTACGCGGAAGCGCGAGAAATTGGCTCGCAACGAAAATGGTGTTTCTAATATATATTTTTCTAATACAAAGTTTGTTTTGAATTTGGAATATGTCCTTAACTTATTGTTTCCCTTTTTTCCTTGTCCGTTATTGATGTTTATTTTCCAAAATTTCTCGAATTCAAAAAGTACGTTTTTCTTCAGGCTTGATATATCAATCATTGAATTTTGAATTCCAGAGTACTTAACGCCAAAGACCTGCAGAATTTTGTTAATTCCCGAAATCCATGACGTGGACCCATTGTTATGCAAATTTTCCGACAGTTTGAGGCAGTCGTTAAGCAATGGTTTCTTAAAACGTCGTTTTTGTAAGTTAGCCGAATATGATACAGTTCTCACGATGGTATCAATGAAAAGGGGGTATCTTCCTAATTCTCCCATTACAGCTAAGTTAGACGTTTTTTTATGAACACCCAGAAGCCATTTGGAGAAGGACATATTTACTTTTTTAATCATGGATTTCTTAAACCATTTCTCAATAAACTCATATGGACTCAATGATCCTGTATCTTTTTCAAACTCTGACCATATTTCTGAGCCATAGAGACATACTTGTTTCACTGTGTGATCAAAAAGTTTCAAACTGGTGAAAACTGATAAATATTCCCTATCTATTGCTGATTTTAGACTAAACAGAGCTTTCATGCCTCTATCGGAAATATTGTCTTTAGCCATCTTGAATTTGCCTGACGCCTACATGTATATAATTCGCCTGGTGTAAAATCTCCAACAAACAAAAGAATTGAAATAACAACTAGTTTATCCAATCAACTCAGCTCTCGGTATCTTATGAATATATTGTATGTAATGCATAATGTAATAAGATGACTGTGATTCAGATATCCAATTTCTCCTGATTGTTCAAGTTTTGAATGTCCTCTAATATTTATCATCATTAATGATCATGGTGATACAGTTATAGCTCATTGTTCGAATCCCAAATGTATAAAGTTTCTTGGCATCTACAGCATGATTACATGTCATGTAGCATAAACATATGTTCGAATCCCAATATGTCTATATGTAAGACTCATCATGATAGTCACAATCTGATATTCTCTCTCTTGAATATATTCCATAGTATTGACTCAGTTCTCAATATTATTTCAATTCTATAGTAATAGTTGTGAATAATAAATCATATATCAGTTACAAATTTATTGAACAATAAATTCTATTGCTATAAATGAACTAAATACTATCATAATTATACAACAACAACAAAAAATAACATTCCATCTACATGAATATCTAAATTTGGCGTTCTTGGGGGCTATTCATGATCATAATTCCGAATACTTCTATCTGATTCTGAACCCAGGGGGAGCACGGCAGGTTATCATAATTTATGTTGATTAAGCCAATAAATAAATGGTATCTGGGGAGAGCCCGGCAGATACCAGGAAAAAACTACCTGGGGGAGCCCAGCAGGCTATTTAGAATACTAACGAACTCAAGTTAGAAGAGAAAGTATCTGGGGAGAGCCCAGCAGATACTAAGCATGTACCCAGGGGGAGCCCGGCAGGTATGCTGTATGAAATAGAAATTGTTGATTTGGGGGAAAACATTTGTGTAAACAAATTTACAATGCCAAATTTGTGTAAACAAATTTACAATGCCGAAATTCTAATTATAAGTATATAATTATTGTACTACTTTGTAACTGTAAGCAAAACTACTGCATGTACTTAATGCTCTCTATAATACAATCCTGAATAGCCCCAATCTTAATGTTCCATTACAAGGCAAAAGAACCTGATCTTTACATAAATGAAACTGTAAACATAAGTTGTACGCAATCACAACATCAAAACTGTAATAATACAATAATATTTATGAAAATCTCATCTGTATAACATAAAATGCTAAGTATATTATATGATCCACACATCATAATCAACAATCTGACTTTGTATCTTTTTTAATGATTTTAAGTTTGTTATAAAATTCTAAATTCTAATCAATAATTTTTAAATATAAGGAGAAATATGACTAGTCATTGCTGTTCATTAAGAGGAGAAGCTGGGGATGGTGGGAGGGAAAATTTTTTTACAATAGCCATGAAGTACATCCATACAGAATCGAGTAAAATCTAAGACTGAAGCTGGGGCAAACTGGTCGCTCTTGCTGATTGGCCTGAATTGTCATGTGATTAAAACGTCATCTCCCATTTAGGAATTCTACTCAGGAATACACATTATACATAACGCAGAAAATAGATTGACATAGAGATTAAACAAATGTATAAACTTTAATTAAACAAATAAACATCTAATTTGATCTGTTGTCCAGTAATTCCCCATGTCATATGAAACAAACAAATTATAAATAATGTATTGGTTCATGCGACTCGAGTACGAGTACAACTTGACAACAAACTACGTCTCGCTAGTTGTTATTTCTTAAATGATCAATTGGTCAGTCATAGTACATTTTTTGTATATTCAGAAGTACTGAAAATCGCTTTTTTTCAGTTGACTCCTCTTCGTTCTGTTGTTTTGAATACACTCAATTTTCTGTTTCTCCGTGTAATTATCATCGTTGTTAATAATCTCAGGGTGACTCTTTATATATTGATATTTATTACGTTATAAATACAAAATTGGATATAAAAAAAAACAAATGATTCAGAAGTTTTACGTTACACGATACAATATAAAAATACAAAAGAGTTTTCTTTTTGATAAAGGGTATTTTCTTAATTTAAAATCATTTCAGCATCGTTGAAATAGGTAAAAAAAATAATATACATGTATGACGAAAATAAAGAATGTAGAACATCATGAGAGTGTAAGGTTTCTGAATAAGCTCCTTAATGCCTTTACACAGTCGGTGACTCTCTTCACATTTTCTAAGTTCCTTTTCACAGCCTCAGCAATGTCTGTTTTAGGGTTTTCGCTCGATAAATACTGTAAATGGTAAGCGTAAAATCTTAAACAAAAGAGAACAATTATGAAAATCTTGTACATTTGGTTGGAAATATCAAGAAGGTATAACTTTTATGCAAAGTTAAAAAAAAAAGTACATATAGATAATATGTCCCCAGTGATTGGATGTTTTAAAAAGTGTAGAAATTACTTCTTTCCAGCTCTGTCGCCCGAGAGAACCTTTGTTTTGCCCTATTATCAGTTTAATATCATATATCATTTTGTTGTAGTGTATGGAATACTCGTTCATCGAATGTTAAATATTTTTAGTACAGTGAATGCAAAAAAAAAACAAGATCAAGTCTATGAGCTAGATTGTTACCTTGAGGAAAGCATTGTTGATAGCTACAAATTCTGGTGATTTTTCTGGTATTATAAACTGTTGACCATTACCATGAAGAATAGAAATACCATTTTTTGCTGCTCTTTTACACACGTTTCCATGTCGACAATGTGCGTTTCGGTAATTCCATTCACAAGAGATGAAGTAGAGCTTCTCTATAAGTATGAATACTCTATGTTATACTAGTCTTAATATAATCTATATTGGCCTTCCTAATGATACATTTATTATCTTTATTTCTTATATACAGTGATGAACAACATAGATTGGTTTTTGCTTTCGAAATTTTCCCTAACTGCCAAAAAGTCTTAAACCTTTAATTCAACAGAACCTGAACTATCTGTCCTTTTTATTGTTGGGAGAATATGTGCTCCTTACTGGTAAAATGGCTAAATTTGACACAAAAAATATAGGTAAACATTAAATGATTGAGTAGATATGCTTTATCAGCTTAGCTTGGGTTCTTTGTGAATCTATCCCGACTAAAATAAATCGTTCTACGACGGACCGTTTCTTTCAAACAAAACAGTTCAAAATTTTTGGTTTTATTTAGCATGAATTAACGGTAAACTGGTAAACCTCTGCATTGGTTAGAATAAATTTCTGTTTCATTCTTTAAAGTGACTGAAATAACATCATGAGGATTTTTAAAATATCAAAAACAACTGGTGCATAATAAATTGGTTTGAAATTTTCTTCAAGAGAGTATAGAGTTGGATCACTTCCGTATTATTGACGAAGACCACAGGGTGTTTAAGGTTACATGGTGTGAAAATTCTGAAGTAAAAAGCAATTTATTAATAGCTAGATTTGGTTGAAAGGCACAAATATTAAAGAGGATCAAATACGTCTCTTTTTTTAATGTACATAATATATATACTATGTTAAACGTCTTTAAATTCAATAGCATCATTCAAAACCTGATACATTTACAGCATTGACAAGACATGCACGTTTCGGGTACTAAACCCTCGTCAGTGATCCTCAGTCTAAACAATGTATTATGGCCAAAAAGTATGAAAATTATTTTGTCGAAAAATGTACCAAAAGACGTAGCAGAATGGGTGTAGCATGATGCTATAGGACCCACGTTTTAGAAATTTCAAGAAATTTTGCAACAGAAAATTTTAAATGCGTTGAAGAGACAGACGATCAACCGCAGTTGATCGAACTTGGCTACATGTGCCCTCGGGGACTCTTGGTCCACCAGCAGTGACACTCACCAAGTAGTTCAAATGTCTTTAAATTCAATAGCATCATTTAAAACCTGATACATTTACTGCATGGACCAAACATGCACGTTTCGGGTACTAAACCCTCGTCAGTGATCCTCAGTCTAAACAATGTAATATGACCAATATGAACATCAACGGCAGGTGCCTCTAGCCAACAGATGATGCTTACCCCTCTCTGGCACCTGGTCCCACCTCTGGTTTGCTAGGGGTCCGTCGATGCTCAATTTGGTGCTCTACTAGACATTTTTCATCGTGACATACTTCGCACTCGAACTTCGTACTTTGCACTTCGAACATTGAAGAAAAAGTGGCGTAGCTGTCGTTTGCGTATAAACTCATAAGCGGAGTCATCTACATTTTCATTAGTATGCTCAATGGAATGATATATTGGACTTCCTGTACAACTGGCGCGCTTTTTTCGGCAACCAAGTTATGAAATTAAAGTGCGAAGTTCGAAGTTCGAAGTGCGAAGTTCGTCACGGTGAAAAAAGTCTATTGTGAGTTGTTGAGATTATCGTCAGGATCTTCTTTAACTCATTTGTGTCTAATTATTATCCTATTTATGAATTTGAATCATACTGTTTAGGGCCGATGGGTGTGATATGAACTCGAACAAAGATCATATTTACAAAGTTTTCATATGGAGATATAAAGTTCAGATTTTGGGAAAGCGAGTTTTAAAACATTTGCATATTTTTGTTTGTTTTCATGAAGAATTGATTTCCGCAAGTGTCTTAGTTTTGCAAGTGTCTTCTAAGTTTCTTGAATTTTTACATAATTACAGTATGTACTATACCTGGGTGATAATGAAGCCAAATGTTGATTACATCTTGTTCTCCCCACTTGATTTTAGAATGCCATTCTTTATAAAGGTTGACAATTATGGAAGGGAAGTCTATTGCACGCAGTCGAGTAAGGTTCATTACCATCACACCAGTATTGACTCCTTAATTAAATAAAAGAAAATACAATGGCCCGTTATTCATATCGACACATTTTTTTCCAAACCTACTTAATTTTATATGGCAAAATAGGGAAAGAATTAAGGATTTATGCAGCTTTACATGTATGGATGTTGTTTTCGCCTACTTTAGGAAAGCGAGCTTTTTTCATAGTGTTGTATCATATGCATTTGTCTGTCGTCTTCTTTTTCATATTTTCGACTTATTCTCCAAACCGACTAATATGAACATAGGCAAAATCTGAAGGTGAACGTAGCTAAACATTTCAAGCTTCAGGCGTGAGTACTTTCGTTCAATTGAGTTAACTAAAACTTTTATTCTAAATCCGTTGGCCGCGCATTGCGTAAACAAATTTCTTTTTTTTTTTCGAATTAAAGCCCCATAGTATGCATGGATGATTGAACATAAGGGGGTTAAATAGGAGTTTTCAATTTGTTCGCTTCACAGCCGTTCGAGCTGAGTCCACTATTAGTAAACATATTCTATCAAAAAATTTGTTGGTTGGTTGATAATAATGGATAAACTACGTTATGAAAACAGAAGGGCAGAATGATCTAAAAGGAAATCTTCAGTTAATTCTAAGGTTTTTGGCAACTTTTCAAACTTTGCAAAATATTCTCAATTTCACATATTCTTCATATCTGAATTATTATAATAATACTTATACTTCTATGTTCCTATACTTTCTTTTCAATGAATATTTTTCATTCTTTAAAAACAAGCTTTACGATGATTGTCATATGTTCGTATAATTCCAGCTTTTTCACCAAAAGGAATCGATTGCGCGTGATAAGAACAGAGTAGAAATTAAGAACTCTTGTACCTGTGCGTAAAGGTGTTTAGCAGTTACTAATCCTACTTCGGTTTACTCGTTTCATCTACATTAAGCAGTAAGGGGCAGTTTCTATGACCAACATAGGCGTTCTTTGGCTTCTTGTTTTGGTTTTAGAATTGTATCAAAGAATACGGATGGGTAAATTGAAAAGACTCCGGTGTGTAATGGAAAAGGCGAAACCTTGAAAAAAATCAGGATTTCTAACATTTAAAACGAGTAATTTTCTTCTAACAGCATTAACCAGAAAAGAAGGTAATAAACACAAGATAATACAAGACGAACGACAATATACATGTAACTGTGATGCAAAGCACCAAACCGACCACAAAACAATCACTCGATATGCTTGCACTTCTTGTTATTTTGAATTTAAGTGTTTCGGTGATTTGATAACGGCATTGCAAACAAGTCCACGATGGAGTTTGATGAAATAAGCCAGTTTCTTTAAAAAAATCAATCAAGTTGTTTAATGTCCAATTGAGACTTCAATTAAGAAATGACTGTCTTACTTTTGGTGTTCATGGGTGTATAATTCTGGTTGGACACGTGCAAATTCCGTGAATCGCGTAATCATGTATAGAGTTTCGGAAAAAGACTGACACTTTTCAAAATTGGAACTCATATGCCAATCATTTAGGTTAAGAACTTTGAAATCTTCAGTTTATCTATATCTTGTATAACTCTTTTATCTAGTAATTTGTATATTTTCAGAACGTTAAACTCAAAGCCCTTAAATAAACATACTACATTACAAAATCAAGTTTTAAAAAATATCATCTAATAGCCTTTCGTATGTGATTTTTACTGTGTAGCATCACGTGATTTAAGTTGGTGTATCCACGAACGCAAAATGGAGTCATACCGCTCGATTGGAGGAAAGAAAACAGGTACTACAGATAATTGTTTTGATTCAATTTTAATTTTTTAAAAGCCGATGTACTTGTAAATATATTTTTTTGATTGTCAATCAAGAAATAAGAACAAACATTCTGACAAAAGGAACGTCGTGGTTGAAATACGTTAAACACATTGTTGTGGTGGTTTCCACAAAAATATCTACAGCTTTTATCACAATGTTCGTAAAAAAAGAACGGCGTTTTACTTCAGCCGGGCTTCCACTGTCGCGAATGTAGAGGAGAATGAGCTACGATCAGAGGCGAATGAACAATCGTGTCACATTCTTGTCTGTTCTCATGAAGTATTTCTTGGCCCGATAGGCACACGATAGCGCCGCGAATGCAACAAGAATATGCTACGCGTCCGCTACGATAGTGAGGCAAGTGTGATAAGAATAGAGAAGAATGCGACACGAATGTGCCACGATAAAAAGACACTGAGGCGAATGAGAGGCGAATGCAGGATATTGAAGAAACGAGGGGATCTCCAACAACACTAGGTTGCAGCACCCACAGCAAAATCCCAAAACACCCATGTAAAAAACACAGAACAGATTCCCACAGAGAGAGACGCAAAAGGGACAAGGAACACCAACTCACAACAAAGAAACATGAAACATAAAAGACTACACATAAACCAACGAGACCAATGGGCAACCGGTGCCGACTTTGGACGGCCATCTGCCACGTAAATAGCAGACGGTGTGGTTATTGAGACACGACTTTAACCCGATAACGCTGCGATCATGAAAAGAATGTGACAAAAGCAAAATCAAAATCATTTGACATTCCAGGAGCATCAATACCCTTTGTTGACTTTGACCTCTTTCCAGGTTGTTTTCTCTTGAAAGACATTGTCAAAGTTTTCAAAACATTGATTCGCACACTTTTACATCAACTCTGAGATAATTATTATTGTCACTGTCGTGTGTGTATGTATTACTATCGTGGCAATATCGTGTCGAACTCGTGGCTGAATCGCGTTGATTTTTTTCATTAGCGTCACATTCTCAGCGCATTCGCATCACATTCGCGTCAGATTCTTTCTTGTCGGGGCTCCATAATGGTTCTATCGGGGCTCTATCGTTGCTCATTCTCCTCAACCTTGGGAACAATAATGCACGCGAATGTGAGAAGAACGCGCCGCAAATGGAGGAGAATGCAAGGCGAATGCGCTGCGCATGTGCCGCGAGTGTGAGGCGAATATGAATTTAGACGCGAATGTTTTAAACAGTTTGAAGCATTCGCGTCGGTGCCGCGAACAGAAGAGAAAGCAGGAGAACATGACACGATAGTGACACGATGAGACGAGAATGCCCGCGATTGAGAGGAGAATGCGCTACGATCAAACAAAATCACCTAATCGTAGCTCTATCGCCTCTGCATTCGCGACAGTGGAAGCCCGGCTTTACTAACGTCAGTCCATGATTGTAAAAGTATCAGTTTATACAAGGATATAGGCTATGTTAAGAGAAAATTTAACCAAAGCAGGTATTGCAGTTCCTGTTTTCTTTCCTCCAACTGAGCTTTTTATTTACTCGTGGTTTCACCAACTTAAGTCACGTGATGCTACACAGTACAAATAACATACAAAAGATGATATATTTCTTAACTCAGTTAGATACGTGAATAGGTGACAAAGTAGGGCGTGAGACTTACCCGTGGAGCCATAATAGGGATGTTGTTTTCTAGAATTATACCAAGTATGCTTGTTTAGGTCTTCGGGGGGTATGCCAATCACTTGTGATCTGTTGAATTGTTTTAACATAGACCAGAGTTCTTCAATCGGGCGAAAAAATAACGTATCTGTATCCACGTAAATAACAGAATCAACATCAGGTAGTAAATTCTACTAAAATGAAAAAACAATCGTATTTAAAAAACATATGATAGATGCACACATTAGAATGAATATTTACATTCCCAAACTCAATTTATCTCTAATTTTACTTAATCGAAACTGGAAAAGTATACCTGCATTTATAGAAATTCATAGATCTAAATACTTGATGTACACAATGTGTATTCTTTTGATTAGGTTAGGTTTATTAGAGAATTACCAATGAACAAATAACTCAAAAGCTATAACTTATCGATAGATTATTCCAAGATTACCACATGTCTAGTATACCCACGAACAGTGAGTGAATGGTATTTTGTACAAACCGGAAAGAAAACTCGAGTGATTTGGCACGGATTGAATTTTTCAGCAAAATCATTTTGGCCATCGATTCCCGGATATGCCACAAACATTATTTTGAAAGTAAGGTTGTCCGGATACTTTTTCCTAAGATGCCATAACTATGAAAGAAAACAAATATTTTAATACCACGAAATTAAAAGGAAATATTAAAATTTGAAATCATAGTTCAGAAGACAAGGTCGACCAATAACAATTATCATGCAAAATTAATCTTTCCCTGAAAAACCTTAGAAATATTGCAAAAAGTAGATTTTGTTTTAATTGAACTATTTAAAACTTCTCACTTGGCTGGCATCATTTGTATGATTTTGTGAAAACATTTTGAAAGTGTAGCACTAGGCGACTTTTAATGTAAGATATTGTACAAAACAAGGAGTTTACCGTTTCATTCATTCTCTTTTTGTTTTCGACATCAACAAAAACATATAGCATCAAGCGAGCCTTTGTTAAGAGTAACATTGATTTCAACATGGTTACTATTTCACCATAACGATCTCTGCAGACTTGTGTAGCTACTTGAACAGTCGGTATATCAGGTGTGCTTGACCTTGAAGAAATCCTTAAAAAAGCAAAATGCTTTAAACGGAAGTCATTGTCACATTAAATTTCCTATACCAGTATTCGTTTACATGACGTTAACTTAGGAGGTATTGGACACTTAGACGTACATTCAACGCATGTGTTTATTTCTTTATGACGTCATATTATTAAAAGTGGGCTCTTGTTCTCGAAAAGTTATTGGAAAATAATCTCAATTTAACTTCCAAAATCTTCATTATTGCACTGCACTCATGAAATAAATGAAACAATTGTGCTTCAAACTAAGGCAGGATTCTGGAATAAAAGGACTAGGTGCGCGAACCCCTCATATCGGCCCTATAATTTCGAAGAAAAATGCTTTTGATAAACGAATTATGAATTATCACTTTTTGCAATGTGCAATGTTTGAGAAAATACGACGTCAAAATTTTAAGCCCTCGTTACGTCTCGTGTACGATGTGTGACGTCATGTTCTGACGTCATTTGCTCTGAATGACGCAAAACAAAAGAAAATCATCGTTTTTTACACACAAATCTTCAAAATTCATCTATTATCCAGGCCTCGCCCAAGGAAATTATTATGCAAATTAAAAGGCTCATCAGAAAGTTCGTCGATTGATACAAAAATATTCACGGGCAAGGCCTGGAGCACTACTTGATTTTCTCTCATTTATTGATATTTTCAATGATCTCAATGTTTTTAGACGTTTTGAGCGACGCATTATTCAGTATAGGACTGCGAAATCAAAAATGCTTTCCTGATTTGCATTCGACATACATTTGACCTTTTATAAACTACAATATTATGGATATATGGTCAAATTTGAAAATAGGGCCGAAGTAGCAGGTTATTGCACCCACCCCTTCGACAACATGGCTGAAATTTAAATTTCTTATTTTGATTCAACTGACTTAGTTGATAGTCAACCATTAAAAAGATTGTGGATTTATCTTTGTCAGAAACTACCAGTAATATCAACAATGCCCAGAGATGATTTCATGATTTAACGAGAAAATTTAAATAAAGGATGAAAAAAGTTTTTCTTCAAAATCGTCAAATTTCAACAAAGCGACGTGCGCTCTTCTGTTATGTAGTCAACGAATGCATTGGAAAAAATAAATCTTTAATTTCATATATTCTTCCTGATAACGCAGGAATGACGTCTTTGTTTGAGAGCAGATAAAAGTTGCACAGTCCTAAATTCCAAAAAGTGTCATACTTTCTCCAGTTGACGTCGGAAAAAATCACCAGTGGAGTTCATTTAAGAAAAATATCAGTGTATCAAATGTTACAACATTGTTAAGATCATTCTTTTCCTAGGAAGTGAGATAATTATCATGCTGCCTTCATCTTGGTGTTCAATTCTCCCTTAAAGATATTAAATTTTTCATATCTTGTCATATCATTTTATGTAACTTATATTATATAAGATTATGAGGTTACAAAGGAGATCACTGTGATGTTTGTGAACTGTACGAATCAGAACATTATTTCATTATTTTACGGATTTTAGCATGTGGTAAGGGAATATCAAACCTTTATAAGCTCGATGACACACCCTTTCTCATCTCTCTCAAATTAAGGTATAGAGAGAGTAGAGGCGGTATCATTGTGACTCGTTGCCAAGGCTCAGGAATTGCAAATCTCAATTTGAAAATTCATTTTTGCACCCAAATACTCTTAATGACATAATTCTATTTAGACATCATTGATATTATCTATGTAAGGGTATCAATAGAGAGAGAGCTGAGAGGAAAATCTTAGTCGTTTGATATAGTATACTTACAATTGTATTTTTTCAATTAAACCCGCTACTAATGGCTTGTTAGATATCCTTGTATGATCAGCAAAAAAACCTATAACCACCAACACAGCCATGACAATGACCACCATCTTCAGTTTTGGAGACATAACTATCAAAGGATAAAATTATTAAGATTCTGTAAAATTGATAACAAAGAAAAACAAGTACAAAGAATATATAAAAAAAACACTTTAAAGGTAGGGTCTATAGTCTCGTTCGCCTGAACCTCACGCGACTTCTACAATCACCTCCCCGGCGAAGTGCATTCTCAACTCCCTTGGGAGTATACAAGCAGAGCTGCCGTTTAGGCGATAATGCTTTATATTCACATAACAAGCTCGTCTCATGTGCCAGGTACCCGGTTTACTCCTGGGTGGAGAGAGTGTAACGCAGTGAAAAGTAACTTGCCCAAGATTATGATCGGCGACGGTAAGATTAGAATCCACGACCGCCAATTCTCACTTTGATTCTGTCACGTCGACTTCGGGTTCATTCTCATTTTCCGCGCAGCCTAGTTCAGAAATCGGAAATTTGAACTGAGTTTTGTCTCATTTGTCGGAATATTTTCTTATTAAAATTATAGCCCTCTCGTATCTGACGGTGTAATTCATATGTCCTTACGACCAATACTACACTCACAGTGATTTAGATAGGGATTGTTCTATCATGTTTATCGTTGACGTCTCCATAGACTTAATGTTCATTCCATGCCTGGTAAGGTACTATAAACTATATATGCCCACGGCTCATAAATAATCTAAATTGTCTATATTCTCTATATATCATAGGCAAAATAGCAAATTGTACAAGAGTTTTCCCATTTGATTTTTAAGACCTAGAAGTCTTACATCTGTACTCAGGGAATCATTACTTTTCAGAAAATATATAATTTACAGTGCCTTACCAGGCATGAAATTTACCACACTTTACAATGGAGATGATTAAAACGCTATGTAAAATGACTCTATAATCTATTGCATAACGGATACCTTTAACATAGGCGACGCCACACCTGAATTAACACAGAAAACTCACCATCTAAAACTATTTTCTATCACTGCGAGCGTAGTATTGGTTGCACATGCATATAAATAAATAAATGATTCACTTTTATATATTAGTTACGAGAATTTGATATTTATCCGTCTATATCAATTGCAATCGGGAAAAGTGCCGACAAAGTAGAAAAAAAACTTCGATTTTTTCGATTTCTGAAGTGAACTGCGCGGACAGTAGAGAAAATTTAATTTATCACGTTAGGGATTTTACCGTAAAATCAATTAATCATTAAGATCCATGCATAATTAGATCATAACATTGCTCTATGCAATAGAAACATTTTACAGAAAAAAATATCAAAATCGGTTGATTGAGTACAGAGATAATGAAGTTGAAAGCTTGATGATTGGTGTCATTTTTGTGACACAATTTACTTTAGTATTCAATATAAAACTTCACATGATGTGGCACCATTCAAATTTAAGCCAGTCAGCGTACTGAAATAGCTATAACTTGAATAATCTTACTGCTATTTGAATGATCTATACATCATTTTGTTTGTAAAGACTTCAGCTATTCGTTTTATTTAAGAAATGACTGTTTTACTTTTGGTGTTCATGGGTGTATAATTCTGGTTGGACACGTGCAAACTTTCCGAGAATCGCTTCGCGAACTATCTACTTTTAAGATTATCTATCGTACTTTTTGAAAGACCATTGCATAATTTCTGACAAATACTATTACTCAAAATCTGTGGAAAATTATAAATGCTTGTTTATCATTTTATTTTTCAACATAGCAAGGGAAAACCATAATTTTTCATAATTGCATGTAATGTATATATGTATTCACGAAAATTAATCATTCATGTTAAATATATATATTCATAAAATAATTGAGCTTATTATTAGAACTTCAAAATGGAAAAGTAGGTCATCGATTCAAAATATGGCCTAATCCTCCGGTTCTCAAATCTGCATAATTATATGTTTTACCGCCGGATATTCCCGCTTAGATGAACGTTTTGATTTCTCATATGCATAGTAAATGTGATTTAGATGGTTAATTTGCTGTCTTCGAAAAATACATGTCATTACTGACCTCACATATTTAGTATCTCACGGTAGGTACAAAATATATGACGACAATGTACCAACCATTCAGAACCCCTGTTTTGATTTTTTCTTCTCTGACATACACAGAAACATAACCATATTTGACGTGGCTGCTATCGACCATCGTAATATCTACGATGGTCAATAGCAGCCATGTCAAATTACAGTTAAAAATTGGCAAACTGTACATGTTGTCAATGCTATGTCCATGTCGAAAAATCTTTTACCTATTCCTACAGCTTTTTGTCATCATTGCTACCCATTGTCAAAAACAAAACTCTTGAGTTTGTAATGTGTCATGTACACTTTTCGGTGATGGCAGTTTACACTCTCTACTGCCATTAAAATTCCTTCAATTATTTTATCTTTTGAGGGTATAATGTTATCATTTTGATATAAAACAGACACTTTTGTAGTGCTTTTCCTCTACATTTTCTCGTTAGTCTCGTCATGTTTATAGCATCTTGATCGTTCCTCTGTTTTCGTGGGCTTGAACATCCACGGCGGGAGCCAACAGGGGATTCTTACTCTTCCGGGAACTTGGTCCCACCTCTAGCTTGCTAGGGGTCCGTCGATGCTCAATTTTTTCCTCAATTGTGAGTGCTGTTGATATTATCGCCGGGATCGTCTTTACCTCATCTGTCAAATTCTTTCTGGTGACCGTCTTGAGTTACACGTTGAAAATAAGAGAAGAGCAAATATCTGTAGTGTACCAGACATGCACGCTTCGGATAATGAAACCTCTTCAGAGGTATCCTCCCAATCCAAAAATGTAATTTTAAAAAAAAAGAAATTAACGTGAAGCTTACTTTAAGCCAACATGATTAGAATTGGAAAAATAACTTAATGAAGAATGGTCGAATTCAAAGTTTCTTAAATCTATGTGTCAAAGAGTGAGCTGGTCAAACTTTTGTGTATGGTCTTTTCTGAAGCGTAATTAAAAAGAAAGTTGGGACCAAAACCATTGGAGGGATGACATTAGGGTATTTACGTCCTATATTTTGATTATTATTTAGAATTAAATCGTCTTTTTAAATTCATGGGCCTTCAAATATATTGTTATATTTCGCAAAGCCTTTCTTTGGCACCAGTAACTGAAAAAAACCACTTCAAACACCAAATCTTTTTTTCAAATATCAAAAACAAAAATAAAAGTTTTTCATATAATTATTTTGCAAAGATTTAGCGGGTCCATTTTTTATGTAGAGTCCGTAAGTTTATATATTTATATGTACAATACTTTTATACACTTATGAAGTTTATTATGTTTCTTATGATTAGTTAATTAGCTAAATAGTTAGCAAATTATCAATAAATCTATTGATAATGCTAGTGATGTCTTATCCTACACTCGTTCCTAAATTCAATATTATACCAAGGACGGGAATTCAAAATTTTAAAAAATGAAAAATTGTGTTCCGTAGATCTTTCAAAGTTCAGAATATCCTGACGATATACCTACATTTGTATATTTATTCTAAAGCTTTGACAGATTTACGTATGTATAAAATTATTCACATATATTACATGAATAAATAATATGATTTTGATTAAATAGTTGAAGCCCTACATAAAAAAATGGTAACACTTCCCAGTAACGAAGTAGATGATAACCTTCGCACTGTATGACAAGTTCTACGGTATGTCAAAGTGATAACTTCAGACTTATTGGAGAGATAATTTTAATGGCAGTAGAGAGTGTAAACTGCCATCACCGAAAAGTGTACATGACACATTACAAACTCAAGAGTTTTGTTTTTGACAATGGGTAGCAATGATGACAAAAAGCTGTAGGGATAGATAAAGAGTTTTTCGACATGGACATAGCAATGACAACATGTACAGTTTGCCAACATTTAACTGTAATTTGACATGGCTGCTATCGGCCATCGTATATATCTGTACTCAGGGAATCATTACTTTTCAGAAAATATATAATTTACAGTACCTTACAAGGCATGAAATTTACCACACTTTTCAATGGAGATGATTAAAACGCTATGTAAAATGACTCTATTGCATAACGGATACCTTTAACATAGGCGACGCCACACCTGAATTAACATAGAAAACTCACCATCTAAAACTATTTTCTGTCACTGCGAGCGTAGTATTGGTTGCACATGCATATAACATTCACTTTTAGTTACGAGAATTTGATATTTATCCCACTATATCAATTGCAATCGGGAAAAGTAGCGACAAAGTAGAAAAAAACTTCGATTTTTCGATTTCTGAAGTGAACTGCGCGGGCAGTAGAGAACATTTAATTTATCATGTGATAAATGTGCTAGCGTATCTGATTAGTGGGAAATGTCAATACTGTACGATGACATTACCGGTAAATTTAAGCTGATCTAAAATTGGCACTAGACAGCTGCTTTCGATTTGACCCATTTTCAATCCAAAACTATCTATTTTTATGATTATCTATCGTATTTTTTGAAAGACCATTGCATCATTTCTGACAAATACTATAACTCAAAATCTGTGGAAAATTATAAATGCTTGTTTAACATTTTATTTTCCAACATAGCAAGGGAAAACCATAATTTTTCATAATTGCAGGTAATGTATATATGTATTCACGAAAATTAATCATTCATGTTAAATATATATATTCTTAAAATGATTGAGCTTATTAGTAAAACTTCAAAATGGAAAAGTAGGTCATCGATTCAAAATATGGCCTAATCCTCCGGTTCTCAAATCTGCATAATTATATGTTTTACCGCCGGATATTCCCGCTTAGATGAACGTTTTGATTTCTCATATGCATAGTAAATGTGATTTAGATGGTTAATTTGCTGTCTTCGAAAAATACATGTCATTACTGACCTCACATATTTAGTCTCTCACGGTGGGTATATATGATGACAATGTACCAACTATTCAGAGCCCCTGTTTTGATTTTTTTCTTCTCTGACATACACAGAAACATAACCACTTTTTTAATGGTAACATGACTAGAAAAGGAGACAAATATTAATGTTTCACCGAAATTATTATAGGTTGTTCCCCTTAAAAGTATGAGGCGCTGATTAGTCGGCAAATCTTTCTTGTTATCACTCCAGTCAGGTTTATTCTGTGTACCGATTGTATAAGGAAAAGATGAATATTAAGTTGTGTAGGTGAATATAATGTAGGACTGAATAGGACATTCTCACTGTGCTTTGATGTTGCACATATAGCTATTCATGGGACCATCAAAATTAACTGACACACCCTTAGCGATACTTAGTTTTCAAACTAAGAGCATATTACAAAATAACATAATAAATTACAAAAGTTTTGTCTCATTTGTCGGAATATTTTCTTATTAAGATTATAGACCTCGAACTCTCGTAACTGACGGTGTAATCCATATGACCTTACGACCAATACTACACTCACAGTGTTTTCGATAGGCATTGTTCTATCATGTTTATCGTTGACGTCTCCATAGACTCAATGTTCATGTATCCCATTTTTCCATGACTGGTAAGGTACTATAAACTATATATTTTCTGAAAGGTTAAAATGCCCACGGCTCATAAATAATTTAAATTGTCTATTTTCTCTATATATCATAGGCAAAATAGCAAATTGTACAAGAGTTTTCCCCTTTGATTTTTGAGACCTAGAAGTCTTACATGAAAAATATGTCTTTGCACCAGCTGATAAAGCAGCCAACAACACCATTATCATTTGAAAACGTTACTACATATCAACTTTGATTTCGGAACTTTCGTCTACTAATAATATATCAAAAGCAATGAAAGTGCATCTAACATTTTAGGCAAGCATAACAGTGAACTGTCTTCATTCAATATCTCTATTTCTAAATCGGATCTCCCAACACTATATTGCATAACGAAACTGCACAAGTCTCCTTACAAATTTCGATTTATTGCTAATTCTAGTAACTGCTCCACTACAGTTTTGTCTAGAAATCTGACGTCAGCACTTACTGCTATTAAAGAACACATAACTAGATATTGTGAAACGGTTCTAAACAGGAACGATGTAAATTTATTTTGGTCTATTTAGAATTCAGGGGATGTGATTGAAAAAATGAAATCTGGAAATTTCCAAGCCAATACGATTTCTTCATACGACTTCTCTAATATGTACACCACACTTCCTCATGACAAAATTAATGATCGATTATCTAATCTCATTAAATGGTGTTTTGATCGAGAGCAAAAAACTTACATTTGTACATCTGAATCTAAGGGTTTCTTTTCCTCGACAGACTACAAATCATACAAATCATGGACATGTAGTGACCTGTGTAATGCCTTGTCCTTCCTCTTGGACAATATTTATGTTAGATTTGGTGAGGATCTATACAAGCAGGTTGTAGGAATTCCTATGGGTACTAACTGTGCGCCTCTTGTTGCAGATTTATTTTTATACACTTATGAAAAAGAATTTATCCAAAATCTTCAAAATCAAAGAAAATTTGATGAGCTGAAATGTTTCAATAATACTTCTAGGTATCTGGATGATATTCTAACCATTGACAATCCTGCTTTTGAATTATATAAGAATGAAATTTATCCACAAGAATTAACCCTTAACAAGGCAAACCTTTCAAATACAGAAACACCCTTTTTGGACCTAAATATCAAAATTGTAAACGGAAAGATTCATACAAGTGTATATGACAAAAGGGATGATTTTGGATTCAACATAGTAAATTTCCCTTGGCTTGACGGTGATGTTCCAAGATTACCGTCATACGGCATTTACATATCACAGCTCATCCGGTACGCTAGAGCATGTACTGATATTTTGGATTTTCACAGTAGAAATTTACAAATTACCAAAAAACTTTTAGGTCAAGGTTTCCGCTTTCATAAACTAGTTAAGACTTTCTGGAAATCTTCCAAAAAATACAGTCTTTTAAAATTCGGATCTATACATGCAACAGAGTACATTAGTATGGGTATTACACAACCTGTCTTTTATGGTGATATGATAAACAAAATAAAAAGGATCAAAGGTAGGCAGCATAACCATCGAAAATGCGTCAGAATCATCAAACGCCTTTTATACCGTGGATATGATCCTAATGTCACCAGACGGACACTAGGCTTGGTACTTGACCAATCTACAGTCTTGTACAAGCGCATCCTTGAGACTTGCACTCTGACTGACTGTGACGACGGGACTCCATGACGGGCCCTGTCCAAACCTCTTTAGAGAAGACAGGGCCCCGACCACCTGTCCTCTCTGAATGTCAGTCGGACTCCTCGGGTGATTACATACATGAGCTCGCTACAGCCGGCAGAGCACGGACTGTATTACGCATGCCCTTTTTTTATATCCATTTACATATTCATCTGTGTCTCTGGGGCCTCTGCGTTTCGCGGTCTTGTTTGTGTGATGTCATCTTACAATGAGGAGGTTGTTTTACACCACATTTGTACGTTCTTCGAGACCTCTGGGTAATTGGAGAAGTGAGAGGGTTGTGCGCACGTAATCCAGGATAACCACACCATTTGCTACTTGCGTGACAGATGGCCGTCCAAAGTCGGCACCGGTTGCCCATTGGTCTCGTCGGTTTATGTGTAGTCTTTTGTGTTTGATGTTTACATGTCGTGTGTCTCTTTTCCGTCTCGTGCTGTACTCGTCTTTTGTGTTTTTGCATCGGTTGTTTTGGTGTTTTACTGTTGATGCTGCAACGGGGTCTTGTTGGAGATCTCCTCCCTTCTTTTTTACATCTGTACTCAGGGATTCATTACTTTTCAGAAAATATATAATTTACAGTGCCTTACAAGGCATGAAATTTACCACACTTTTCAATGGAGATGATTAAAACGCTATGTAAAATGACTCTATTGCATAACGGATACCTTTAACATAGGCGACGCCACACCTGAATTAACACAGAAAACTCACCATCTAAAACTATTTTCTGTCACTGCGAGCGTAGTATTGGTTGCACATGCATATAACATTCATTTTTAGTTACGAGAATTTGATATTTATCCCACTATATCAATTGCAATCGGGAAAAGTGCCGACAAAGTAGAAAAAAACTTCGATTTTTCGATTTCTGAAGTGACATGCGCGAGCAGTAGAGAACATTTAATTTATCATGTGATAAATGTGCTAGCGTATCTGATTAGTGGGAAATGTCAATACTGTACGATGACATAACCGGTAAATTAAGGCTGATATGAGTTTGGCACTAGACAGTAACTTTCGATTTGACCCATTTTCAATCCAAAACTATCTATTTTTAAGATTATCTATCGTATTTTTTGAAAGACCATTGCATCATTTCTGACAAATACTATTACTCAAAATCTGTGGAAAATTATAAATGCTTGTTTAACATTTTATTTTTCAACATAGCAAGGGAAAACAATAATTTTTCATAATTGCATGTAATGTATATATGTATTGACGAAACTTAATCATTCATGTTAAATATATATATTCTTAAAATGATCGAGCTTATTAGTAGAACTTCAAAATGGAAAAGTATGTCATCGATTCAAAAGATGGTCTACTCCTCCGGTTCTCAAACCTGCATAATTATATGTTTTACCGCCGGATATTCCCGCTTAGATGAACGTTTTGATTTCTCATATGCATAGTAAATGTGATTTAGATGGTTAACTTGCTGTCTTCGAAAAATACATGTCATTACTGACCTCACATATGTAGTATCTCACGGTAGGTACAAAATATATGACGACAATGTACCAACTATTCAGAGCCCCTGTTTTGATTTATTTCCTTCTCTGACATACACAGTAACATAACCACTGTTTTAGTCGTAACAGAGAATACCAACGTCTTGGACAGTGTTTTGTCCGGAATTTAAGACTGTTTCCCATCTAGAACTACTGCCGGGTTGATACCCTGAGAGGAAATATTGATACGGCTAAGGGCATATATCGACTGTTCCACCGTAATTCATCATACTACTTTGATATTATTTTTATATAATATTCAAAAGGAAATGCTGTCACGTAGAAGCGCAATATTGCATGAAACTTTCCATCTTTAGATCCATCCAGAATATGAAGACATCTCTGACCTTTTGACTTCATTTTAAATTGATGAAAACAATGAAATTCGTTTAAAAAATTTCTTAATACAATTTTTCGAACAAACCAAACATTTATTTCTTTGGATGGAATTCTATTTTTCAGAAAAGTGTGATTTTCATTCATACGATTCCCTTTGACATATTTCAATATATTTTAAGTCGATTCTAAGAAAGCGGATGATGGTCTCTTATTGTTCCTCCAATTTTTTATATAGATTTGATCTCTTATATACATAATTCGTAGAATGAAAATGATAGTCGCTATTGCGTTTTTTAATCTGAATGTTGAATTAATGAATATTTCGAACGTTGAACTGCGATCTCAAATCACGAAACTAGGTAAATGGCAATATGTAGTGCACTTCAGTATTCGTAACGGTGAGAGGACTCAGTGAATACACACGGGCTAGTTCGAGTTCTTTGCAATTCCTCTGAAGCGAGAGTGACTTACACACTAGAATCTAAGCCTAAGTCACAACTGGCCGTGCGTGTTTGGAAATGTTTTGGTTTGTATAAATTTCAAACCGCCACCATATGTCCAATGTCAACACCGCCAGATCATTGTGTCCGACGAACGTTACCCACTTTACTATAGAAAATTCTCGCAGACATTTTATTTTCAGTCCCAAATTTTTAAGTGTGACAGGGACTTAAAATATGCACAACCAAGTCGGTGGTATTCTCTGTTACCACTGAGAGAGTATCCAGGCGCGTAGCTAGCCCTGTTTCGAAGTGCAAGTCCATAGACACAAGGGCTCTGGGGAATACCGACGGAAAACGATTTTAGCAAATCAGAGCCCCAGAAAATGCACTAAAATACCTCTTTTTCAAGAAAATATGTTAAATATTTGAATACATTTCAACTGGAAAAATTGATTAGAAAATTAAATAGGGAAAAAAATCAGTTTTGAAGCAGACTTTGCATTCAATTTTATCAAAGGACTGAAGTACAGTGATCATGTTGCATTGTGAATCTCAAATCAATGACAGGCCAAGCTTCTCAGTGCGACTCGATATTTACGGTTGAGAAATTCGAAATTTTTTGACAGTCGCTCACTGAATGTTCCCTACGATGCGACAGTCTTGTCAAATGGTTCTTGCAGAAGTAGAATTCGGCATTAACCGGCAATAAAAATCCAGATGCTGAGTAAAGATATTCTGAAAGCATTACATATAGAGCTGCAACGAGTCAGAAACTTCTCGATTCCGTTCGATTTCGATTTTTATGTCTCGATTCGATTTTTTTCGGTTCGAGTTATTTACGCTATAATTTTCCCTAGACATTTTTAAAAATCTGTCCTTTTATAAAATTTATTTGAAAAGGGGTAGGTTCACTAACTACCAAAATCGGCCCTAAATTTTTGCGAAAAATTATTTTATGAAAATTATGATTCAGCATCTCTTATCTCGTCTTTTCGATTTTACAGTCCTATGTTCGATTTGTGCAGGTATCTGACGTAAAAGCATTGTGACGTCATTAAATTCCTTTGAAAACGTCATATATGTAACCCTGTTTCCCTGAATTTCATGGTGGTTTCTATAGAATTTGATGACGTCACAATGGGTTGACGTCAGATACCTGCATAAATGGGAAGTAACTCTGTATTTCGAAAAGACCGAATATTTATCTCAAATACCTGCCGAAATAGAAAGTAAATATTTTTCATTGTCAAAACGTCACGTGCGTTAGTTATGACGTCACATTGTGACGTCATTTTCTCTGCATGACGGAAAATGAAGGAAAATCGCCATATTTTCTGCATAAATCTTTAAAATTTGTATAGACGCCAACCTTCACCCAACACAAATTTTATGTAGATCGAAAGATACATTGCAAATTAAACTTTTAATATGAAAATTATTTTGGGTAAGGGCTGGCGCCCTACTTATTTTCATAAATTTTGACCAGAATTATGCCCATTTCTTACGATTTTTCAGCATTTTACGACTTTAAGCCGATTTTGAAGCCATATATTTCGGTGTATTGCACGTAAATTAAAATATCTATTTGGTATTTCAAACAACCATACATTTAACTTTCTTGATACGAAATACAATCGAAATCTAAAACATTCTAAAATTAGGGCCGATTTTCCATGTTACCGAACCTGCTCCTTTATTTGGAAATCTCATCTCAGTCAAAACATAATGTGAAGGTACTGTATGATATACATTTGTATATGTTTATGTATTACGTTGAAATATTATTCATAGACAAAAGGCGCCGACTCGAATTTCCTCTAATCCTGTATTTTCTGTGCTAGGTAAAAAGCACTTGAAAGGTTCATCTTTTATTCTAAATCACCACATCAAATCATTCTTTAGGGGAATCTTGCGATAAGTGAATCTTAAAGTTGAAATTAGAGCCTTTTTCTTCATTATTTAGACTATTCGACTCGAACCGTTTCTGACCACAACGACTCGCGATTCTCGGTGCACCGCGACGAATCATTGCAGCTCTAATTACATAGCTTTCGTATGTAGAATAAATTGTCAAATACATGTACATGTATGACGTTCACAACGCTTACAATGTTCACTTCCATGTTTCACGGTCAACTCTAGGGTACAAGAACCAAGGAAATTTTATCTTATTGGATTTGATTGCGTATGGATTGATCCAATAATGTTAAAACAAGTTTCTGTCTGATTTCACAGTCACTTATTATGAAATTGCAACTTCGTTCTATATGCTTGACGTTTGTTTTCTCCCTGGCTGATTGGTAGCTTTCTCAGTTTAAAAAGGACGCAAACAGTATAAACAGTTAATAGTCCAAAGTTTTATAAAAGTCGTTTTACATTCAGTTTCATTCAATCTATCTATAGACTTTTTAAAATCAGATGGCAATCAATCAATATATGCCGCAAAGGGGGCATAAAAGTACCTCAGTATATAATAATATAATAATAATCATACTTTTTTTCGTAATATTAGTGTCTATTTGTTCGTGTAATTTGAAATACTTAAAATTGGAATAAATTCATTTCTAAATGAGATTATTCACAAAACAAAATAATTAATTCAATTTTGTAGATTTAGTATTCGAATTTGAGAAGTGAAAAGTCGACATACCTCAAAATAGTTAACGAAGTGACCGAAATTTTGTTAACTTTCCCTTTGGCAAAATCGATTCGATGATGGCGTATTCAAAATATGCAGCTGTGCAGATAGGACTTCCCCTATCCCATTCAAGAAGCCAAGGGACCACATCGGTTACCTGAGAACCCTGGTGATCTAATAGCGAATGCAATTCTTATAAAGCTGATTTTATCAAAATAACTATTTTGAAAAAAAGTTCATGAGTAAAAAATATAACACATTGTACAAATTTATTAATCCCTATATACAGCACAAAATCGATAATCAAAATGAGTTACAGAAAAATGCAATATTTAAAATTTCATCAATTGGAAACAAGATGATACCTTGTGTAACGTTTTTTATATATCAAATGAATAAACCCAAACCCAAACCTTAAAAATTACACAACAATGATACGGAGAGACGAGATCCCAAATAGTGAAATCAGCGGACCTTACTCTCTTGTGACGAGAAAAGGGAGGCAAATGTTAATGTTTAACTGAAATTATTATAGGTTGTTCCCCTTAAAAGTATTAGGCGCGGATCAATAAGCAAACCTTTCTTGTTATCACTCCAGTCAGGTTTATTCTGTGTACCGATACATATTCTAATCCCTGACATTGTATAAGGAAAACGTGAAGCTTTTTTAAGTTGTTAGGTGAATATTATGTAGGACTGAATAGGAAATTCTCACCGTGCTTTGATGTTGCACATAGAGCTATTCATGGCACCATAAAATTTAACTGACACACCCATAGCGATACTTATTTTTCAAACTAAGAGCAAAAAAGTTCTGATAGCCTGTAAATGAGAATTAAACATCTTCACACAAAGACGGTTCTGCGATGCTCCCTGGGTTTTTTTTTTTTTTTTGGTCCCCTGCTTCCACCAAAGCGCGGGGACATTAAAACCGTCTAGTCTGACTGTCTGTCCGTCAGTCAGTCAGAAAAACTTTAACCTTGACCATAACTTTTGAATGGAAAGTGATAGGGCATTCATATCTCACATGTGTATTTATTGTGACAAGACCTTTCCATGGATTCCAACATTTTTGACCTTGTGATCTTGACCTTGGATTTTGACCTACTGTTCAAAAACTGTAACTTTGAACATACCTTTTGAATGGTAAATGATAGGGCTTCCATATTTCAATGTGTATTCATTGTGAGAAGACCTTTCAATGGATACCACAACTTTTGACCTTGTAACTTTGACCAGGAGTTTGACCTACTTTTCAAAAAAATTTAACCTTGACTATACCTTTTGAATGGTAAGTGATATGGCTTCCATATTTCACATGTGTATTCATTGTGACAAGACCTTTCCATGGATACCAAAAATTTTGACCTTGTGACCTTGACTTTGGAGTTTGACTTACTTTTCAAAACTTTTTACCATGATCATAACTGTTTGACCTTTCCGTTGGTAACAACATTCTGACCTATTGATTTGTCCTTGGAGGTTGATCTACATTTAAAAACTTCGACATCGATCATCACTTTTGGATGATAAATTATAGGACTTTCATATTTAACATGTGCATTCCTTTTCGTAAGACCTTTCCCTTGGTAATTCAGTTTTCACCTTTTGACCCTTTCTTGGAGTATAATCTTCTGATATTTAGAATTTTGATAATACATGAGATATATTATGAAAACTTAAGAATAGTTAGGGGATATCTGTAAGAATTTCATTAAAGACAATACCCAAAAGCGGGTGACCACAATTCCTTGGATTTGATTTTTGTTTTACTATATGATATACTGGTGGCTAAATTACTTGTGACCAGATGGAAGGTGTCCTTCCGTGAAATTTTCCTAACCCCCCCCCCCAAAAAAAAAATTAAACCTTTTTATAAGATAATCCAAAGTATCTAATAATCGAATGCATTTTTATAAGCAGTAGGTTGGAAGACAATGGTAAAACACTGAAACACTTGTTTTAAACATTCGTATTTCTCCCTTTCCTGTTGAAATACCTTGGTCCTTAGGCCTTTCTGCAAACTATGTCAAGATTTTATTCTACCCATTTTTCTTATTCACAAAAAAGTCTTTGGTTGATGTATATGAGAAAGAAGGGGATCTCCATCAACACTCTGTTGCAGCACCCACAGCAAAAACCGAAAACACCCAAATGCAAAAACACAGAACAGACACCCTCAGAAAGAGACACAAAAGGGACAAGGAACACCCAATCAAACCATAGAAACATGAAACACAAAAGACCACACATAACCAACGAGACCAACTCACACCTTAGAAACATGAAACACAAAAGACCACACATAAACTAATGAGACCAATGGGCAAGCGGTGCCGATATAGGACGGCCATCTGACACGCAAACGTCAGACGGTGTGGTTATCCTGGATTACGTGCGCACAATCCTCAAACTTCAGGTATATAATTAGCTATGGTCAAATGACAACAAATGTCACAGAAAGTTGCGAAATCATTCGAAGAACCAGACTATAAAATGTACAATGAAAATTATTCTAACTATAGATGACTTGACAAATTAATGTCTTTACATCCTGGAACTTAATGCATGTACAATCTACACGGGCTTAATGTGAAAAATAGCATGATCAAGCTTTTAAAATACCTTTTCCCCATAAAAGCTATACATCAGATTTTATCTCAAATTGAGGTAAATGTATTCATTCGAAATTGTAACTGCCAGACACTCCTTATATTTAAATTTCATCGAAATCTGAGACATGCCGTGCCATGCGTCCTTCATAAAAGTGCAAATGCTTAACATGGAGAATAAATAATTACTTTTAAAATGACGTGTTAAATTTCAAACCAACCATACACAAACTGTATTAATAGTGTAGTGCTTTATTTACTGCTGTGGGAATTTTATGATAACAAGAAGGGCTATAGCTGGAGTGCGGACTGACTTTTCACTTTTACTGTGTAACTATGGAAGTTTCATGCAACCTTTAAAAATAAATACCACACAAAAAAGAATTATATTTTATTTTCTTTGTTATAGGGCAAACAATATTTTCATTCATTAATATCATATTTCTGCACATAATCATCATGATTTATTTATTACAGGTATCCTAAATTTAATGTTTTGAATATTTTTATATAGATTTATATGCTATAAGTTACAAGCTGAAAAATTGCAAACTTTCCCAATTTTATACCTCGGGAGAGCATAAGAAAAAACATTGATCAAGGCTATATTTTGAGCAAAAGAACAGGAATTCGTTCACATGCCGAAATTTTCACGAAAATTAACATTTGTTACTTTAAACATATTGGCTGAGTGACAGCGGGAGGATATTTATTTCGTGAAGGAACACTCTGATTCAAACAAAAAGTATACCGAAGACAATTTAATCCGGATGCTTGAGTTTTTTTATTAACAACATTTTTTTTTGGTGTTTGGAGGAACCATATTCCAGCAAATAGTTTGCATCCCCATGTGTACCAATTGCGCCCCGATGCTTGCGGACTTATATTTTTTTATTCATACGAAGCAGACTTCATCTAGACCTTGCTCTCTACTAGGCGATAGCACCTCGCATCTCAGTTCAATTTTACCTTCAGATAAATAGACGACTTGTTGTCCATCAATAATCTCAACTTTAAGGATCATCTTCATGAACTCTATCCTCATGAACTAGAGATCAAGGAAACAGCCGAGAGCGACTACGAAAGCCGATAAGTGCCAACCTAAGTGTAATTTTGAAGTCGTCATTACGACATAGTTAGTCGTAATTACGACTTAATAAGTCGTAATTACGACTGAAGTATATCGTAATTACGACTTAAATATCTCGTAATTACGACTAAGTTATCTCGCAATTACGACTTAGTTATCTCGTTATCACGACATACTAAGTCGTAATTACGACATATTTTAAAAGTCGTAACTATGACATACTAATTCGTAATTGCGAGATAGTTAAGTCGTAATAACAACATTCTTAGTAGTAATTACGACTTAGAAATTTCACTTAGGTTGGCACTAATCGGCTTCCGTAAGCGACAGATCCGCTTCGTACCTGGATATACTTCTATCTTTCGACGCAAACGGCCATTTAAACACCTCGCTGTATGACAAGCGTAATGATTTCAGCTTCTACATAATCAACTCCCCTTTCATGAGTAGTAGCATCCCGTCTTCTCCTGCTTATGGCGTTTTTGTTTCTCAGCTGATACGGTAACCAGGGCATGTTCAAAATATGAAGATGTCATCGTTAGAGCTAGACGGCTTGCAAGTGAGCTAATATCACACGGATAGATTATGCTACGGAAATCAGCAATATATCGATTATTAATTGAGAGCACGTAATTTGAATGTACAATTGAAATGTATTGTTGGGGGTTTCTTATCGTGAGAGAGCAAAGACTGAACAAACTCAGCTTCTTATAAGTATAGAAAAATATCAGTAAGAAGTGCAGTACAATTAGGTCAGCATTTTACATTATTTGTCTATATTTTTGACTTTACATACTGTAATCATCATTGAGGAAGTTCTTCGGTCACTACGGGCATGTAATAAAAAAAATGTTATGATCGCTGAGCGATATAGTCCCCTACGGTGGCATATATCTATGTCCTGCAACTCTGCCAATGAATTACTCTTCAATTAAACATATATGAGTTTTATTTGTTGCAGGAAAAAGTCAGGAAATCTGACAACAACTGAATTGTGCAAGTCATCAAGGGGTATAACTTCTGGAAAAATAGGTCAAGCGTGACAAATGTCAGACTTGCTCTGTAACTATCCAACTTTAAGCTGAGTATCAAAATTTACTTGCATATCTCTATTTGTTGCAGTAAAAAGTCTGGAAAACTGACAAAAACTAAATTTTGCAAATCATCAAGGGGCATAACTCCTCGAAAAATTGGTCAAGCGTGATTTTGCAAATCATCAAGGGGCATAACTCCTCGAAAAATTGGTCAAGCGTTACGAAATGCAAACCTGCTCTGCAACTATCCAAGACCAAGCTGGGTATCAAATTTCACTTGAATTTCTCTATTTGTTACAAAAGGAAGTTCGGAAAACCGACCAAAACTAAATTTTCCAAGTCATCAAGGGGCATAACTCCTTGAAAAATAGGTCAAGCGTGACAAAAGTCAAACTTGCTCTGTAACTATTCAAGACCAAGCTCAGTATCAAATTTCACCTGAATATCTTCATCCGTTGCAGAAAAAAGTCCGGAAAACTGAAAAAAAAAACTGAATCTCCCAAGTCATCAAGGGGCATAACTCCTCGAAAAATAGGTCAAGCGTGACGAAAGTGAAATTTGCTCTGTAACTATCCAAGACCAAGCTGTGTATCAAATTTCATCTGAATATCTTCATCCGTTGCAGAAAAAAGTCCGGAAAACTGAAAAAGAAACTGAATCTTCCAAGTCATGAAGGGGCATAACTCCTGGAAAAATAGGTCAAGCGTGACGAAAGTTGAACTTGCTCTCTAACTATCCAAGACCTTGCTGTGTATCAAATTTCATCTGAATATCTTCATCCGTTGCAGAAAAAAGTCCGGAAAACTGACAAAAACTGAATTTTCCAAGTCATCAAGGGGCATAACTCCTGGAAAAATAGGTCAAGCGTGACGAAAGTGAAACTTGCTCTGTAACTATCCAAGACCAAGCTGTGTATTAAATTTCATCTGAATATCTCAATCTGTTGCAGAAGAAAGTCCAGAAAACTGAAAAAAAAAACTGAATTTTCCAAGTCATCAAGGGGCATAACTCCTTGAAAAATAGGTCAAGCGTGACGAAAGTTAAACTTGCTCTGTAACTATCCAAGACCAAGCTGTGTATCAAATTTCATCTTAATATCTCCATCCGTTGCAGAAAAAAGTCCGGAAAACTGATATTCGGACAGACGGACAGACTGACAGAGAGGAAACTAAGAGTCCCCTTCGGCGTTGCCGGTAGGGGACTAATAAAATCAGATCCCCCTTTCCAGAATGATAATCATACGGAAGTGTTTAAACTCTATTCCTTCTTGAAGAAAATTTAGAACCAATTTGTTATGCACCAGACACGTGCTTCGGATATTAAATCTTCATCAGTGATGCTTCAGACAAAGTGATTTTCATAAGCCGCATAAATTCATTTCAGTAGAATCCTCTGATTTAGTTTTGTTTATCTACGTCACAGAGAGTGCGTTTCTCCAAATTTCCTGTAGGGTCAAATCAGTAGCATATCCAAATAAAATATATGTTCAACATAGCATTGGAGGGATGGTGCTAAGATGTTAACTTCCATTAATTTCGATGATAGCTTTGGATGAAACGACAAGTTTCCGAAATAACAAAATAATATATATGATGTCAAATTGATAAAGGGCCAACACAAATCATCTCTCAGGCGGCGACAAAGTAACGAGTCACGGGGAACGAGTTTCACTGCTCCACACTGCAACAGGAAATTAGTATCTATATCAATAATACGGAAGTGTAATAACTCTATACCTTCTTGAAGAAAATTTAGAACCAAAGTATTATGCACAAGAGACGTGTTTCTGATATGAAATCCTCATCAGTGATGCTTCCATCCAAAGTGATTTCTAGACACAGCCAAAATTCATTTTTGTAGCGCCCTCTGGTTATATTTTTGAAATTAAATTTGTGCAATTTGCAGAGAGTGTGCGGCACCAAACCATGTAGGGTCGATCAGAAGCATATCCAAATAAAACTTATGTTCAAAATAGCATAGGAGGGATGGTAATATGATGTTTGTCTCCTTTAATTTCGATGATTTTTTTTGATGAAATGACAAGTTTCCAAAATAGTAAATTAATATCAATGAGGTCCAATGATTAAGTGCTAAAACAAAGCTTCTTTCATGCGACACAGCTGGAACGAAGTGATTAACACACTTCATAAAACGGAAGTGTTCAAACTCTGAACCTTCTTGAAGAAAATTTCAAACCAATTTTCATGCAGCAGAAACTAGTTTCGAATATTAAATTCTCATCAGTGATGCTTCCATCCAAAATCAACGCTTAAGACACATCTATGGGACCGGTGGAAATTGATAGGAACAATGGACTGGTGCAGAAGACAATGGGACATGAACTTTTTCACCTCCCCGGCAATTGGACAACAAGTTTTTTTTTTTTACATCCCATCCTTTATGTGCAAGGGACATACTTTTTCAATAAAAAAAAAACATATCTGCGTACATTGGTTTAGGTAAGTTTATTTGGAACTGCAACAAAAATAAAAGCTGCATGCAAACATTTGAAAGAAATTTAGAACCAATCGGAATTTAACATTCAAAACCAATACAGATTTACATTAACAAACATACATAATCTGATTATCTCAATTAGATAACAATTTAAATTTGGTAAAATTTCAAAAGACAAATATACTTCCTATACAGAAAATTGATAAATTTGTTAGAATAAATATAAATATAAATATGGTGAATAAAATTAAAGATCCTTCTAATCTTATTATTAGAAAGATATTTTAATGCAATTTTGATTTTCCCCCAAGATAATCTTGCGTGAGATCAATAAAATTTTATGATTTTTTTTTTTTTTTTTTTTTTTTGGTAACTTTAGCCTTTGATTATCAATGTACTTGTACTGCTGAAAAGTTGTCAATCAAATGAAATGTAATACCCTAAAGGTATTAAATGAGTACAGAATGCTTGATAAAATACATTTCAGTCATAACATTCATACAGAGAATAATGTGATATATCTTATAAATCGACAAACAATGGAAACTTCAGTATAATGTACAGTACAACAATGTTAAGCCGTTAAAATGAAATGTCTCAATCCCATATCGGGAGTTCGCTTCTTTTCATGTTGTGGAGGATTTTTGTTTGTTTGCTTTGGTTCCTGTTTTATCCTTAATTTGTACGCCTGCGTTTTATGATTTTCTGAATTATCGATTTTGTGCTGTATATAGGGATATGGTCATAATCCATATTTGTCATTTTGTGCTATATACATGTATAGGAATATTGTCATTATCCATATTTGTCAAATGTAAATACAAATACAAAGTATGACTAGAATAGTTAAACATGTATGCAAGAACAACAGAAAAAAAATGATTTTGTATGTATATAGTATCAAGACTAAGTGACATATTAAGAATGTATGAATGTTTAACGTCTTCAAATTCATTAGCATCATTTTTGAGCAGATGAATTTGCAGCATGGACCAGACATGCACATGTGTATTCTAAATTATTATCATGTTTTACATTTTATGAATTTAAATTCAACTATTGGGAAGAACACGGGCCATATACGCCATAGTCCCATTAAATTTGAGGAATGGCCCATTGGAATCTAAGTTCTTTCTTACGATATGACTCATTGAAATTTCAGAAAATCATAGAAAATGGCTAATACACACAATTTTATTCCAATGAATCAATTTTATTTAATCAATGGAAAAGAATTAAGTCTACAAAATACTTTAAAAATATATAATATCATTTCGATATCAAGACTTTATAAAATAGCATGGAACACAAACTTTTATTGTAAATCAAACTGCGTTAGAAACGAATATTCTTTGTGAAATGCCTCTGTATTTTTTTTATTAATTTCATCATTCTGCATCAGTTTCATAATCCCATTAATTTTGACCGGTCACTAAAGCACTCCACTATAATCCATTTAATGAGTAAGTGAATGCCAAATACAAAGCTAAATCAGAATTCAACATTTATGGTCACACTGAATATGAAAAATGTACAACCAACATCAACAACCGACACTCAACAGTATTACTTAATTAATATGTGATTATGAATAGTCCCACCATTACACTCAGTCATGACTGCACGTATCTTCCGTCAATCTGATCAGGCCAACCCATTTTACACTTGCATCATGATCGTAAAATCTTAACTTCCAATGAATACAGAATAAGAGATATGGATAAGCAGACATTTTATACTTCAAATTTTAATGCCCTTAAAAACACATGTTATTCCATGTATTCATTCTATTTAAAATTCGGATATCTGTTGAACGGCCACTGTCTATTTTTTTTCAGGAAGGCATAGAGTTGGAACTCTTCCGTATTATTTCATTGGTGATGTCGGGAGTTACGTGAAGCCTTAATTTTCGTGTGGTCCTTATTTATTGTTCCTCTCAATAATAATGCTACATATATAATGTACTACTGACCTCCCGCTGCTAACTATCAACCAGGGGAGAAGGAGAGAGGAGTCAAGTGTCACCTGTTTCAAATTCCATGATATTATTTAGAGTCGATAACATGTGTAGCTTTTGACTAATTTCGAAAAAATAAAGATGTGATCGATAATTGTTGAATTGCTTCGTTAATCATGCAGTATGCCTAATAAGTCAGTGAAAGACTTAGGTCTCAAAAATAAGAGTTTTAGGAACTTGCTTGTTTAGTTGTCAAGCATATTAATACAGAATCTTCGGCGCAACGACCGCCGCACTGGTAGCCTCTTTCTGAATACAATATTGCCGCGGGAAGAATAAGGTTAAACCCCATCGTTTCGTATACATGTACTAGGGGGTTGATGAATATGAATGAAATAAACCATCATTACATTTATCCCTGGAAAGGATAACATATATACAGCAAGAATGAAAAATGGTAGTGTTAGTTATAGAATATTTAACTGTCTTTTGGAATGTGATTGTACTGTAATAACATACATTGGATTCAGAAATTATGTTCCATAAAGCGTGTAGCTCTTAACGGTTCTCTAGTTGACTCTCCTTTGTTCTGTTGGTAATACACATACACTGAAGTTTGTGTTTTTTCCATGCACCTGTCATCGTTATAAACAATTGTAATAGGCTGATTCTGTTTTCAAGGCAATCTTCATATTTGATATTTATTACGTTATAAACACAAAATATGAATATTTAAGTAAAAGAATTTAACCTTAGATATGGCGCTCAACGTCAAACAAACTAGGCAATCTACGTACTTTTCCAGATGAAGTCACTTAAGAAAACGGGAAATATCGCTGTATGCAGAATTGCTCAACGTATGCCAAGTCAATATCGAAATAGAAAAGAACTTTTAAATGATAAAATGTTATTTATCTATTTAAAAGCATTTCAGCATCGATGAAATACGTAAAATGTATCACTGATTTGTAATAATGTACGACGGAAACAAAGAATGTAGAACATCATGGGAGTGTGAGGTCTCGGAATATGTATCTTAAAGCCTTTAAACAGTCGGTGACTCTCCTCACATTCGCTAAGTTCCTTTTCACAGCCTCAGCAATGTCTGCTTTGGGGTTCTCGCTCGATAAATACTGTAAATGGAAAACGTAAAATCCTACGTAAGAAATGTCATGAAAATATTTCATGTAATTCGCAGAGCTGGCTGGAACATAGAATCAATAATTTACGCGTCTTATAAACATAAGAGGTACATGTATTTCGATATTTTTGTCATTTGATTAATTGACTTTACGATTCCATACAAATTTCTATACAATTGTTTCAGTTGCGCCACATCAACTTGATTTTATCTCACCTGTGAGAGAGTATCTATATTTGGACCAACAGTCCCATCTGTAAGATGATTTTTATCTACAGTGAAAGGGTATACACATTCGGACAGGGATACCTGTCTGTAAAATGCCTTGATGTACAGCGAGAAAGTATCTACATTTTGGCCAAGAGTAATGTCTGTAAAATGCCTTGATGTACAGCGAGAAAGTATCTACATTTTGGCCAAGAGTAATGTCTGTAAAATGCCTTGATGTACAGCGAGAAAGTATCTACATTTGGACCAAGAGTCAAGTCTGCAGAATGATTTGATGTACAGTGAGAGAGTATCTACATTTGGCCCAAGAGTCCTGTCTGTAAAATGATTTGATGTACAATGTGATAATATCTACAATTGGACCAGGAGACCTGTCTGTAAGATGATTTGATGTATACTGAGAGAGTATTTACATTTGGACCCGGAGACTTGTGTGTAAGATTATTTGATGTAAAGTGAGAGAGAATATACATTTGGACAGGAGACCTGTCTGTAAGATGATTTGATGTATAGGGAGAGAGTATCTACATTTGGACGCGGAGACTTGTGTGTAAGATTATTTGATGCAAAGTGAGAGAGGATATACATTTGGACCAGGAGATCTGTCTGTAAGATGGTTTGATGTACAGTAAGAGAATGTCTACATTCAGACAAGAAGACCTGTCTGTAAGATTATTTGATATACAGTGAAAGAGCATCTACATTGTGACCAAGAGTCCTCTCTATAAGACAGACGATTTGGTGTACAGTGAGAGAGTATCTACATTGTGACCAAGAGTAATGTCTAGTAGAAGACAGTAAGAGAATATCTGCATTTGGACCAAGAGAAATGTTTGTAAGATGTTTTGATGTACAGTGAGAGAGTATCTAAATTTGTACAAGGAGCCCTGTTTGTAGAATGATTTGATGTTCGGTTAGAGAATATCTTCATTTTGACTTAGAGTAATGTCTATAAGATGATATGATATTCAGTCATAGAGTATCTGCATTTGGACCAAGAGAAATATTTGTATCATGGTTTGATGTACAGTGAGGGAGTACTTAAATTTGGACCAGGATACCTGTTAAAATGGTTTGATGTTCACTCAGAGGGTATCTACATTTGGACCAAGAGGTCTGTCTATAAGAAGATTTGATGTACAGTGAGAAAGTATCTACATTCGACAAGGAGTCCTGTTTGTAGGAGTCCTGTTTGTAGGAGTCCTGTATGTAAGATGATATTGTGTACATCGAGAGAGTTTCTACATTTGACAAGGAGTCCTGTTTGTAAGATGATATGATGTACAAGGGAGTATATACACTTGGGAAAGGAGACCTATTTGCAAAATGGTGTGATGTTCAGTTAGAGAGTGTCTTCATTTGGAACAAGAGTATTGACTCTAAGATAATTTGATGAACAGTGAAAGAGTACTTATATTTGGACCATGAGTAATATCTTTAAGATGGCTTGATATTCTCTTACAAAGGATCTACATTTGGACCAAGGGTACTGTCTGTTACATATAGTTAGGATTTTCTATGCAAGGACTACTCATGACTCGGGCTTTTACTTTTGATTCATATATTTAGGCAAACATATTTGAATTCGATTTTCTAATTTGTCAGCGTGATTTTTAAGTTTTGATAAAACTTTAAGTCTTCCTTTTTTATGATAATGCAGATAAATTTTTTAAAAGATCAGATTAAGTCTGCGAGCTAGATAGTTACCTTTAGGAAGGCATCGTTGATTGCCATTAATTCTGGTCTTTTCCCTGGTATCAAATACTGTTGACCATTACCATGTAGTATGCCAATACCATTCTTTTCTGCACCTTTACATGCGTTTCCACCGTTACAATGATCATTTCGGAAATTCCATTCACAAGAAATCAAGTAGAGTTTTTCTACAAGATAGAAAAGTATGTTATTATATGCTTATAAAGTATTATACATGTATATTTACCTCAGTTGATGTCTAAACATGCTCCAATTTCCAACAAAATTAAACTGTCCTTTAAATAACCCAATTACTTTAAAAAATAGTGATTAGTTAAAGATTACTTAGTGAACAGTCAGGGTTAAATTCTCGGACAAAACGATTCCCACTATGATGACAAAATATCACACAGATAAAAGTATATAATTATTTCAACGACTATTGGTTTCCTTCCAGCTTTGATAATTCCATCGTTATCCCTTAACCAAAAGTACCCCCAGCAAACATGGCTATATGGGTTCCATGTTGGCAGAATCTGGTCAAAATTTCCATCTTAGACCCATATGCCATGTGGGCGGAATCTGGTCAGAATGCCCATCTTATACCAATATGGGTCCCTTGTGGGATTTTAAGTCCAATTGGGACCCATATAAGGGCTTAATATAGCAACTTCGTCTTACAGACACATTTTGTTTTTTTAATAAAGGCAACGTAAGCGTAGCATCCCCTCGCAACTGCATGTTCTGTTTCATCAGCAAAATGATTTTAAAATAAACTCCTAAGTGACATTGACCCTTTAACCTTGCAAATTAATGCGGTTCTTTTTCTCCCAATGAAGAATATTTGCGGAAGGATTGATGTATCTATGATGATTGTTTTGTCTTTTGATTGATTGTAAGCCAAAGTTCACGGCGATCTTTACTTTAATAATCAATGGGGTTCATTATCTCCCCATGGGAAACATTTCTGGAAGGTTTTATGTTTCGATGATGATTGCTTTGTCTTCTATGCTGTACACAAGGATTTTAAGCCTAAGTTCACAGTGACCTTGACTTTGACCCTTGATCTTCAAAATTAATAAGGTTCATCCCCTCCCCATGAAGAACATTTGTGGAAGGTTTGATGTTTCAATGATGACTACTTTAACTTCCCCACACATACACACACGGACGCACGGAAGCGATGCTATATCCATTTCATCCCATAATTCACCATTTTGATTTTTGCTGTCCTATATAAAGCAGTTCTCTGTCAACCAGGGGCGATAATGCAATGTGATTTTCATTTTTATATATCAAATTCTGTATTTTCATTTATAAATTCGTTTAGAATTGATTTCATAAATTCGTCTAGAATTGCTTTTATAAATTCGTCTAGAATTGCTTTCATGAAATAATAAGTATTTTGTCCATACATAATTGATAAATCATTGACAATTTTACTATGTAATGTCTACTTTAAATTTAAAGTGTTTCAGGAAATATCTATCAGATGAACAAAAAAAAAGTATAGACTAGTGTTTTAAATGAAATATTCACTCGTTTGAAGCCTTATTGAGTTGTATTTATCAAATTCTGATTCCTAATTGACACTTCCGATTGTGGGAAAATAATGCAAAATTTCATGACGTCACACTGCTTTTACCTCGGACAAACAAGCTTTAAACCTTGGTCAAACATCGAAATTGCATTGTGACGTCATGGAATTTCTAAACTTTTCCCGCGGTTGGAAGGGTCAATTGTAGATCAACACAAGAAAGCCCACGAGGTGGATCAACAAATGGTCTCTGCCTTCCACTCCAATAAAAGTGACTAAATAAATCCAATTTGTACAATATATATATGGGTTTGTCCATCTAAGGTTTTAATTTCAATGTTATCGTAAAATGAATGTAATATCTTTTCCTGAGCCTATAGTGTTAGGCTATCTATGATGTTGAAAGTTATTGCTCAGGTTCCGAGGGCATGATTTAACAAAGGTTGAACAAAGGTCATATATTTGCAAAGTTTTCATATGGAGATGCAATGTCAATTTTTGAAAAGTGATTCAACTATTCGCAAATTTGTATTTTTATTGTAAAAATTACTTTTGTATATTCATGAAAAGATTAATTCAGTATGTTTTCAAGTTTTTTAAGAATTACTTGATAATTTCTTTTGTTTTACATAAATCTTCATGTATACATGCATTATACCTGGGTTATAATGAAGCCAAATGTTGACGACATCTTGCTCTCCCCACTTAATTTTAGAATACCATATTTTATAAAGGTCCACAATCTTGGAAGGGAAATCTATTGCACGTAATCGTGTAAGATTCATTACCAACACACCAGTGTTAACACCTGAAAGAAGAAAAGAGTGCAAGTGATACAGCTTCAGTTTCATATAAAGCGTAACAACAATTTCCTCCATCATAATTCTTTACATATATGTCCAAAGTAACCTTCCTCGGGGAAGTGGTGTAAAATCAGCAAGTCTTTCTTCAAATTTTCGACCGCGCGGTCATAAAAATTTTACAGACACAATAAAGTCTATGTAACGTCCATCTATGCGCTTGTAATGTTTGTTAAAAAGCGATGCTTTTCGTGACGTCATAGACACCATGAGACTTGACGTCGCGCTAATGTATTCTTCAAGTCGCAGGAAATCTATGACATCACGATAAGCAGACCTCTTTAACAAACATTACAGACGCAAAGATTGACGTTACATAGACTTTATTGTGTATGTAAAATTTTTAGTCCCCTAACAGCAACGTCGAAGGGGACTCTTAGTTTCTTCTCGCCCGGTCTGTCCGTCCGTCTGTCCATCCGTCTGTCAGTCCGTCTGTCCAATTTTCAATTTTTTAGACTTTTTTTCTGCAACGCATACATATATTCAGGTGAATTTGATACACAGCTTGATCTTGGATAGGTAAAGAGCAAGTTCGATTGTCGTCACGCTTGACCTATTTTTCGAGGGGGGATGCCCTTGATGACTTGCAAAATTCATTTTTGTCAGTTTTCCGGACTTTTCTCTGCAACAAATAGAGATACATGTATGCTGGTGAAATTTGTAAAAATAGCTTAGTCTTGGATAGTAACAGAACAAGTTCGACTTTTGTCACGCTTGACCTATTTTTCGAGGAGTTATGCCCCTTGATGACTTGCAAAATTTAATTTTTGTCAGTTTTCCGGACTTTTCTCTGCAGCAAATAGAGACATTCAGGTGAAATTTGATACACAGCTTGGTCTTGGATAGTTACAGAACAAATTCTGCTTTTGTCATGCTTGACATATTTTTCGAGGAGTTACATATATGCCCCTTGATGACCTCTAAAATTCAATTTTTGTCAGTTTTCCGGATTTTTCTTTGCAACAAATAGAGATATTCAGGTGAAATTTGATACACAGCTTAGTTTTGGATAGTTACAGAGCAAGTTTGACTTTCGTCACGCCCCTATTATCGACCTATTATCCGATGAGCTATGCCCCCTTGATACATGTAAAACCTCTGCAGTTTCCTAAAATCTGAAGTGAGCTGCATGGGCAGTGTTTAAATTCATGTTTATTTGAAGAATTCTAGGCAGAATTGTAGGACAATTTATGCCGGTAGGGGATTTATATCGCTCAGCGATCATAATTTTATCTTGACAAAGACCACGCGGTCGAAATTTTGAAGAAAGAAGTTTGATTTATTGATGTCTTTTCATATACTTTGTAGAAACATGAAAGGAATTTTAAGATATTAATTATCCTTAAATAATCTAATTATTCCCGTAATGTCTGTATAACGCCTTTACAAACGTACGGCGCGAAATTTCATCTATAGCTGTATAGACAATGTCGCCTATTATGACGTCACAAACGGCGAGCGCCTCTACGTTAGGCCTGTTCAAATATCACGTCGCCAGTTTTGAACTTGATAATCAACCACGCTAAAATGACATCAATTGCAAAATAAACTAGATGATTAAATAGTGATTTAATTAAATTATAAGAAATGACTGTAATAATTTTTCTGTCTATCGATGTATAGACAAAAACCGATGCACAAACAAAATATAATCCGCTTCGCGGATTATATAGTTTGTGCATCGGTTTTTGTCTATACATCGATAGACAGAAAAATTATTACAGTCATTTCTTAATTGTATTGTTGTTGTCTCTTTACCTGACTTAAACAAAGTGAGCTATTTTCATGGTTTTGCGTCATGTGTTCGTCTGTCGTTATTTTTTCACATTTTCGATATGTTCTCGTACAAGAGGTTAGGAAAAACAATCCTTGCTCTGTCATCTTCAGCTCATGTATGCAATCATAAGAGAATTCCGACCAGCATTCTAATCGGACAGGTGGTCTGAGCATTTTCCTTTAAGAATATATGGACAGGGCCCGTCATGTAGTCATACGAGGGCTGATTGATATGCTGTGTGCCTCGTATTGATGAATTTAAATTCTTATCAGACAATTTGCATTTTTTTATATATATATATACACTTTTGCCATCGGTGTTTAAGTGCCTCAGTACAATCAGTACCACTTTTTAAGAACTCCTCGCCTCACTGGTCAGAAAACCATCCACTGTAAGTATGAAAATGTGTGCCAGAAATAGCTGCTTTCAGCATTAGGAATAGATGAAAGTCTGATGGAGCAAGATCAGGTGAATAAGGTGCTCACTCTAATTAAAGCCACAATTATGAATGATAGCCATGACAGTGACAGACTTGTGAAATGGAGCATTGTTCTGATGGAACAACACACCTTTAACTTTAAGAGCTTTCCGCGGCGCTTCAGTTTAATATTTTCCCATATTTTGCCGTAACTGCGTCAGAAGTGAAGCATAGTATGTCCCATTGACCGTTTGTCCTATTTTGAAATATTCATTAATACGGAAGTGTTCCAACTCTATACTATCATACTTTTTGAAATTTAAAACCAATTTTTCTGCACCACACACATGTTTCGAATATTAAATTCTAATCAGTGCTGCTGCCATTGGATCCACCAAAATTCATTTCAGTAGCGCCCTCTTTTATTTTTTGAATTTACATTTGTACATTTACTTTACAGAGAGTGCTCTGCTTCAAATTTTCTGTAGGGTGGATTCAGTAGCATATCCAAATAAAATATATTTTCAAAATAACATGGGAAGCTGCTAAGATGTTAACCATCTTTAATTCCGATGATAGATTTGAATGGAATTACAAGTTTTCGAAATAGCAAAATAATATTTATGATGTCAAATCGATAAAGGGCCAATATTAGCAGAGTACCTTCTGCATCCCAGAAAACCGAGGCTCTCAATATATCAATCACCCTTCGTATCGTCATTGTAAATCTGAATTCATTTTTGCACTGAAACAAGAATGTGTCAATTCCCAAGTTCTGTTGATACAAAAATCACATGCAAATTATATACGTCGATTAATTATTCTTATGCACATTCGATGGAGATTCAGATTTTTTCTCCTTTTTTTTTTTTTTTTTTTTTTTTTTTTTTTTTTTTTTTTGTTTCATGTATTTTTTTTCAGCATAATAGGCAGATTGTGAATTCCCAAAGTTATGTACTCCGTTACATGTATTTATATGAATATCAAAAGGAGATTGAATTGATTTATTTTAATCCTAGAAGGTATTCATTAGTTTTAATGACAGCGGTATACATGACCAAAATGTTTACACGTGACTGTGAAAATTCAAATCATTAGTATACAGAGAATCAGATGAGTTGAGATTTGTAAATATACTTTGACAGTAGTCACGCTGTAGAATATCACGTGACAGGCAAACAATCTCCAGTCCGGGAATTCCCTCCGATAAAACAAGATAAATACTGTCTAAATCTACTTTATATGGATTTATTTTAGGTCTATCATACGAGTATCATTGTCATATATATGATAGTAATCAATTATGGTCATGAATAGAATTATATTCATAGAACACTTCAACAGAAAATTTTGTTTATTTACGTGCACCATATCATAACATGTTAATAAAATTAAAAAAATTCTGTTGAAGTGTTCTTTTAATATACATCTATTCTTGACCAGATAAGATTTCCAGCATATGGATGATAGTGGTGCTCATATGTTAGGCTTAAACTAGTTTCCTATAAAGTAGATTTAGACTGTATTTACCATACTTAGACGAAGGGGATTCCCGGGCTAGAGATTATTTGCATATCACGTGATACGCTACTGTGAGTCTAGAAACATCAACGATAAAGGCCATTTCACATATAGACGAAAACCCTCCGATGTCAACTTACACAAACTGGCGAATAAGGTTTTGGCAAAATTCGTTTCCATTAGCATATCAACGTTTTACATCGCTGTTGATTTCTTATGGATTAGATTCGTTGTCATTAGTTTTATTGGTCGACAAATTTTGAAAATGTTTAAAACTTTTTGACGAATGAAAATTATGTCCACCATAATCATTCGTAATTATCCGCATCAATGCGTTAACCATTCGGTACGTCTTCGCTATGCGTTCGTTAACTATCGCAAGAAATAATTGGATTGTCACCTCTTAATTTGCATATTTAATACCGTAATGTACATATCAGTGTTTTGCAAATAAGTACGAGACGTAGCAAATGTCTGCGTTTCGTAGCGAATTCAAAACCAATTTTATGACGAACAGTTGCGAATTAAAACGATTGATTGAAATGAAGCACGATCGCTTTGAATGATCCATTACAACATGTAACTACAACGTCCGAATTCAAAACGAATCAAGACGAATTGCAATCTTCGGAAATCTCTGGAATATCTCTACAGTTTTGCAATCTGGATTGTCCATCCGTCCATAAGACTTTTGAGGGTCATCTGCTATTTACATCGATACTATTGTTATTGTATGCTGCTTCGGGTTATTCCTTTTCATATATAAACATTCTATTAATTTATCCGAATGCAAAGAGGAATTGTTCTTAATTATCATCAAAATGTAGGAGGCAAACACTCTTGCATCAAATCTATAACATGTATCGATTTTGCCACAATTTTTATGTAGGTACCATAGACGATACGCAGAATTTGGAGCTACTCATGCACTTTTGATTTAAAAAACTATGAGAACTTTTGAAGTTGCAAAGGGCACAATAAAATTGCTTTGGCTTTTTTGAATCATTTAAGTTTGAGATACCTCTGATGAAAATTCGTAATTGAAACATGTACAAATGTATGTCTGGTGATTTTGAACAAAATATGTCCGGAAGGCTGCTCTCTGACAGATAAGATATAATACATTTATATAAATAAAAGTATTTTCATTGTAAAAGAAAGAAGTTGATATCCAACAGAACTCGGGTTCTCCAACAGGACTCGGTTTCTCCAACAGGACTCGGGTTCTCCAACAGAACTCGGGTTCTCCAACAGAACTCGGGTTCTCCAACAGGACTCGGGTTCTCCAACAGAACTCGGGTTCTACAACAGAACTCGGGTTCTCCAACAGAACTCGGGTTCTCCAACAGGACTCGGGTTCTCCAACAGAACTCGGGTTCTCCAACAGAACTCGGGTTCTCCAACAGAACTCGGGTTCTCCAACAGAACTCGGGTTCTCCAACAGAACTCGGGTTCTCCAACAGAATTCGGGTTCTCCAACAGAACTCGGGTTCTCCAACAGGACTCGGGTTCTCCAACAGGACTCGGGTTCTCCAACAGAACTCGGGTTCTCCAACAGAACTCGGGTTCTCCAACAGGACTCGGGTTCTCCAACAGAACTCGGGTTCTCCAACAGAACTCGGGTTCTCCAACAGAACTCGGTTTCTCCAACAGGACTCGGGTTCTCCAACAGAACTCGGTTTCTCCAACAGAACTCGGGTTCTCCAACAGAACTCGGGTTCTCCAACAGAACTCGGGTTCTCCAACAGAACTCGGGTTCTCCAACAGAACTCGGGTTCTCCAACAGAACTCGGGTTCTCCAACAGGACTCGGGTTCTCCAATAGGACTCGGGTTCTCCAACAGAACTCGGGTTCTCCAACAGGACTCTGGTTCTCCAACAGAACTCGGGTTCTCCAACAGGACTCGGGTTCTCCAACAGGACTCGGGTTCTCCAACAGGACTCGGGTTCTCCAACAGAACTCGGGTTCTCCAACAGAACTCGGGTTCTCCAACAGAATTCGGGTTCTCCAACAGGACTCGGGTTCTCCAACAGAACTCGGGTTCTCCAACAGAACTCGGGTTCTCCAACAGAACTCGGGTTCTCCAACAGGACTCGGGTTCTCCAATAGGACTCAGTTTCAGCACCCACAACAAATCACCAAATCACCCAAATGCAATTTAGGATGTACAAGCACAACAAGAGACACCAAATGGACAAGAAAGACTATAAACACCAAAGAAACAATGAAAACACTGAACGCAACTGACTGCTATTAAAATGAAGGGACAATTGGCAACCGGTACTGACTAAGGACGGAAAATCACTAGGGACAGCCTTCTGCCATATTAGTAGCAAATGGAGTATAATCCGGATTACATGAGCACAACCTTCCCACTTTTCCTGTTACCCCACTGTCTCAAAGAACGCACAAATATTATGTATAAAAAGAGAACAACACGCAGGGAAAAAAGGAACTGAATAAAGGGGACCTTTGTCATTTTTTTTTTATTTCCACGCCCCTCTCCTTACCCTCAACCAGCTACAACAATTCCCTTTGTATTCTATATACTTGTATATACCACACAGAGAAAAAAGAATCCGCGGAAATTTTATTGCAGTATGAATCAATTGAAATAAAAAATATCTGGCCACGGCCCGCTGTGGAACTGAACGTGCAAGAAACAGACCTTGCTTAAGTTGGCTAGAACAAAAAAATCCTACCAACCCTCTGTGAGGACAAAGGATATTTTGACAGAGTCCGTCCTAGAATCCCGTGTTAGGACAAAAGATAATACTAATCTCTCATAGAATCCTATCACCCCGGTTCGGTAGTATGCATTTATGCTGGTACAAAATGATAGATTGGTTCTGTTCCAAGTACAATGCTCTTTCGATGATTTATCTATCATATGCGCGGTATATAGAGAGCGCTTGATGATCATTTTTAATGTTTTGATTCAAAATTAATGTCTTTGATCCTTTTATTTTATTTATCACGTTTCAACAATAACACAATTGAATTGAAAGAATAAGACAATTAGGGAGCAACCATTTGATTTTGATGGGGGAGGAAGACTTTGCAAAAAAATTCAGATCGAGATTTTAGGGGAAACAAGAGCCCCAGGGGGCAGAAAGCTCACCTGATATCCATGCAAACTCTTAACCTAAGAATTAAAACTTTATTTATTTTACAACGTTTTAGCAAACACGTTACACAACTTATATTAATGTCTCATGTTGGCTCAGATGTCGGCGTGAGGGGGTCCAAGGAGCAGGAGGAAACCGGAGTACCCGGAGAAAAACCTCCTACCGAGGCCAGGGTGGGGGACCACCTACCCTCCCACATAAGACCCTTCGCCGAATCTGGGATTCGAACCCGGGACCTTAGAGGTGAGAAGCGAGCGCGCTACCACTGCGCTAACCCGGCCGACAGTTAACCTATTAATATTTCATTATGATAGTGTCAGTGCCAAAATTTGAACCCACAACCTTTGTATTATATACACATAAACCATTTTTCAAAATTCAAAAAAAAAATCAAATATATAAAATAAATTTAGGCATGAAATATATATCACAGCAATAAGAGACTGAAATATATCAAATACACAGTGAAAGAAAGTACAAAACAGGAAAAAAATTAAATGGAAAAAAAAGATTTTGGTCGAAAATGTGATTAAAGGAATTCAGAAGATTTAAGGTATCCGATGTACAATAGGGCGTTTTTCCATGCCTGGTAAGGTACTATAAACTATATATTTTCAGTAAGGTTATAATACCCACTGGTCAAAAATAATAATTTTGGGGTCAGAAAAATTAAGGGGAATAACTGGTGAAGCATTTAAATTGTCTATTTTCTCTATATAACCTGTGCAAATTGACAAAGTTGTACAAGAGTTTTTCCCCTTTGATTTTTAAGACCCAGGAGTCTTATATCTGTACTCAGGGCATCATTACCTTTCAGAAAATATATAGTTCATAGTACCTTACCAGGCATAAAATTCACCGTACTTTACTATGGAGATAATAAAAACGCTATGTAAAATGACTGTATTGTACAACGGATACCTTAAAAGTGCATAAAAAAAATGTGACAAAATTTAAAGAAATGAAAAAGGAAAAAAAAATGGGGTGCCGGTGCCAGATCAAGAGCCCCAGGCGGCACAACGCTCACTTGATACCCATGCAAACTCTTAACCTATTAATATTTCATTATGATAGTGTCAGTGCCAGAATTTGAACCCACAACCTTTGTACTATATACACATAAACCATTTTACAAACTTCAAAAAAATTTGGGCATGAAATATATATCACAGCAATAAGAGACTGAAATATTTCAAATGCACAGTGAAAGAGTGTGCAAAACAATAAAAAATGAAAATGGAAAAAAATTGGTCGAAAATGAGATTAAAGGTATTCAGATGATTTAAAAATGTATAAAATGGTGACAAAATTTTAAAAAATGAAAAAAGAAGAAACAAATTGGGGTACCGGTGCCGGGACTTGAACCCTCAACCCTTGGGTCCATGTGCAAAGTAAACATATCTATTCATATTTAGAAAATTCATTTAAATTCCAAGAAAGAAGATTATGGCATGTAATGTATATCAAACCAAAAAGTAACTTAAATATGACAAACCTGCACTAAATGAGGACACAAAATCATACATTTATAGAGTTAGTCAAAAAAAAAAAGTTAAAAATGAGCATTTCTGACAAAGTCAAAAACTACGTCAAAAACGCTTCAAAAATTTGACTTCGGACTGGAACCAAAAACAACAACACTTGACATCCATCTAGACCATCCAGATGCTTTCGATTTGTCAATACTTGCTTCAGGTCTGAAGAAGACGATTGTCAAAGAAGGGTACCCCTTGACCTACTTTTGCCTGTGGTGGCGCCACCTCTTGACGGATCCGGACAAAAAACAACAATATTTGTAGGGGACTATCAGTACTTTATTCCTGCCAAGTTTCATCAAAATCCCTTCAGTGGTTCTTGAGAAGAAGTCGAAAATGTGAAAAAGTTTACTACGGACGGACGGACGACGGACGCCACGCTATGACAATAGCATACTTGAGCTTTGCTCAGGTGAGCTAAAAAATGGTTTTTTTTTTTTTTGGATCATTGAAATGCGCCTCTCTCTCTCTCTCTCTCTCTCTCTCTCTCTCTCTCTCTCTCTCTCTCTCTCTCTCTCTCTCTCTCTCTCTCTCTCTCTCTCTCTCTCTTCCGACCTTTCCACATGCCCGGTAAACACTTGTTTTGTTTAGCATAAACTAAATACAAATAAAAATGAAACAAACTTTATTCAATTTGAAATGAAATCATGCCATTTAAAAGTCACTATCAACATGTAAAAAAAATCACGCTCTATGATTTAAACTTAATATTCTAATTCTAACAATTGGAAAATTAAAAATAATAGTCCTGCCCAAAGGGCCGGCGGAAAAAAATCCGGATCTTGAAATGGCCGAAAAAATTTCCGGCTGGCAAAAGTCTTCCTGGACCCCTCTTCCCTAAAATCAAATGGTTGTTCCCTTACAAGATCATACTGTGTGACCTAATTAAGGTTAATATCCTATTATAAGCCATATTATACATGTTTTATACTTCAATATATTCTTTGTATGTTTGCTAGGATTTCGACAATATATTTTCGGGAAGCTGCGTTCTGCTTCGATCGGAAGTATTCGCTTTAATGCTCAAAAATGCGTTAATGTCAGTATTTTTACGCACCCTTTCCCTCGTGAAGGAATAAGTTTTGTTTGTCCAATCGAACGAACGATATCGTAGAACCGTAACCTTTCGGAATACTTCGTTCACGATCCGCAATTAATGGTTGCTCTGCGTTCGCTGTTCGTTACATTTAAAATTTATATGGACATTTTCGTTCACAATTTCTCAAGATTTGAGAGAACTTCCTTCTCGCAAGACTTCGCTTAATAGATTCGCATAGATGTGAAGGGACCTTAAGCTAGGGAAAATAAATGTGTTAATTCCAAAATTATCTCTTTTTTGTCATACACACTGTTATGAACTTCTCCGTTTACAATTTTGATACATACGTCCAAAAATGGTATTTCATTGTTTGTTATAGATATATAATATTTCGTACATTTTTGGAGATATTAATAATTTTCATACTTTTTGGCCATATTTCATTGTTTAGATTGAGGATCACTGACGAGGGTTTAGTACCCGAAACGTGCATGTCTGGTCCATGCTGTAAATTTATCATGTTTTAAATGATGCTATTTAAATTAAAGACGTTTAACATTTATATCTAGTATTATGATGGCAATTAAGAGTGTAAACTTACCCGTTGGGGGATAAGAGGGATGTTTAGCCACATGTGTATACCATCCCGTACGGTGTGGGTCTTCAGGAGGTATTCCAATCACTTGTGATTTGTTGAAATTTTGTAACATAAACCAGAGCTCTTCAACCGGGCGGAAAAATAATGTGTCCGTGTCAACGTAAACAACAGAATCAACATCTGGCAGTAATCTCTAACAAAATAAAAACATTCAGTGTAACAAGATATATAATACATTCACATATTAGAATGATTTGTGACAATCTCAAAATCAATCAATTTTTTGTAGTTATCCTCAAACATTAATTTCGTAAATGTTAACCATATTATCTACACAAGAATTATTTGGTTAAGGTAAGCTTTATCAACGTGTATAGCTTATTTTGAATAAAATTTTCTGTTATATTTCAAAGATGATTTAGACAAAACTAAAGCTTTGGGGTTCTCAAAGCACAGCATGTCACGCGGACAGTCAGTGGATGATATTTGTACCGGAAAGAAGATTCGAGTGATTTGACAAGGATGGAATCTTTCAGCAAAATCAGTTTGGCCCATTCCCGGATATGCCACGAACAGGATTTTGAAAGTAAGATTGTCAGGATATTTTTTCTTCAGGTCCAATAACTGTGAAAAGAAAACAAATATTTTTACTATTACGATGTAAAATGAAAAAAGATTGGACATCTATCTATAAATAACTTACGATTCGTAAGGTCGTCCAACAACAATTATCATGCTAAATCAATCTTATGTGTTTTTATGTCTTTATCCCTTTTGCATCTCATGCTGTACATGTCTGCTCTGCGTTTTTGCATGGGGTGTTTTGCTGTGAGTGATGTTGAGAGTGTTGTTGGAGATTCCCCCCATTCTTTAAAGAACAAGAGACCTGGGAGGACCACTATCACTCACCTGAAACAACGTTAACTAAGCATATCAAACAAAAGTTTGTCAAAGGAAAACAAAACTTTATTTTCGTCAGGATCTTCTTTAACTCATTTGTGTCACATTTATGCCCCTTGCCGTGTGGAGCTCGTAAAAAAGTTCCCCGCGAGGGGTTTGACAGTAAGTGTTTTGAATATCATTCCCTGACATTGTCTCCATAGCACTTTCTATATAGACGTGGCCTCAGACAGTGCATGTATTTTATATATTCTTTTCATTTTCGTGCATGAACATCGACGGCGGGTGCGGCTAGCCAACAGGGGATGCTTACTCCTCCCGGGCACTTGGTCCCACCTCTAGCTTTCTAGAGGTCCGTCGATGCTCAATTTGGTGCTCTATTGTGAGTGCTGTTGAGATTATCGTCAGGATCTTCTTTAACTCTTTCGAGTGGAACAAAAAAAAAACACTTCTTAAGACATCTCTCTAGGTTATCATGATGCTTTCGGTTTGTCGATATGTTCTTCTCATCTGAACAAGAAGTTTGTCAAAGGAATGTCACACCCTCCATACTTTTGCTCGTGGAGGCGCGAACTGTTTATGCATCTGGACGAAAAAGAAAAACACATGTAGGGGGCCATGAGTACCTCATACCCACCAAGATTCAACAAAATCTGAAAAGTCGTTATGCAAAAGAAACTGAAAACGTATGAAAATCACCCCTCCTTTTTTTACATAAGAACAATTTTTTTAATTAAAATTTCAGTATAAGATACACATCGAAGCATGTAGTAACTGAAATATTACAAATAGGAAGTAAATAAATGTGTAAAATCATACACTTATTAATTATCTAAGAAATGGTGCAAAAAGTGCAATTCTGACTAAGTCCGAAAAGACCTCAAAACGCGTCAAACGTTTGACTTTGAAATTGACCCATAAATAACAACACTTCCTAAGACATCTCTCCATATCATCCTGATGCTTTCGGTTTGTCGATACGTGCTTTGGTTCTGAAGAGGAAGTTTGTCAAAGGAAGTTACCCTCGTGACCTACTTTTGCCTGTGGTTGATCCGGACGAAAAACATTTTTAGGGGACCATTATTACTTCATATCTACCTATTCTAGAGAAGTTTACGACGGACGGACTGACGGATGACAGAGGGAAGACGAAAATTAGATGACATGCTTTGACAATAGCTCATTTGAGCTTCCCTAAGGTGAGGTAAAAAGCTAAAGAATTTCGCTAAAGTCTTTTAAAAACCATTTTTTATTTTTCACTATTAGAATACGGAAGTGCTCCAATTCTATACCTTCCGAAGAAAATTTCTTTAAAAAACCATTTTATATTTCTCACTTCCAGTTCTATTAGACTTCGGAAATGTTCCAATTCTATACCTTCCGAACAAAATTTCAAACCAATGAATTATTCATCTGGCACGTGATTCGGATTTCAAAATCCTCATTAGTTACCTTTCCATCCAAAGATATTTTAGACACAGCCAAAATGAAATAAAGAATTGAAATTCTACCTTATAGAAATGTAGGGTTGAATTTCAAGTTGTGGAACTAGGTGAGGTTTTTGTTTCGTAAAATAGGATTATAAACCCAAAACGTGCATGTCTGGGCCATGGTGTTAATCTATCTGCTTTTAAATTATGCTAATGAACTTGAAAACGTTTAGCATTTACCGTATCATTCATCCTCTTATGATTTTCTTGATCAACAAAAACATATAGCATCAAGTGGGCCTTTGTTATGAGTAACATTGACTTTAGCATGGTCACTATTTCACCATATCGATCTCTGCAGACTTGAGTCGCTACTTGAACAGTATCCAAAACAGGAATATTCTGTGTTATTGACTTTGAGGAAAGCCTTTAAAAAACACAAAATGTATCAAACGAAAGATATTATCTCATTATATTTCAAACATTTGTTTACATAACGCTTTTTTATTACATGGCACATGTCAGATCATTTTTGTTAATTTAAATTGTAATTTATCACATGATACACTCCTTATGCAGTTTCATAAAGCCATTTCATAAATATGTTATGATAACACGTTACATATCGCTCTGCTTGAATGCGATTGGTCAAGTTTGGAACCTAATCACATAAACCTTGACAAATGTAACCTTTCAAATATCGGTCAACTGTTAAATTCAGACCCGGAGTCAATATCAATGATTTAAATTGTTGTTGTTGAATTAATTCTTGCATTAAAATGCTATTCAAAATTGAAATATTTTTCTTACGCACAGAATATCTATACGATGGGGACACTACTTCTAATGGCGTAGCAGACGACTTCTAGATCACGGCGTGGTTCGCCTCTATAGTTCTCGGAAACGTTGATTTCACGTTAGAAATACACATTTTTAGGCAATATCATGTGATAAAAAGAATCTCAAATGAATCTTCATTTCATACGATGTATTATGAAACTCGTGGTGCGTTTTATATCCCCTTGCCAAGGCTCGGGTATATAAAACGCACAACTCGTTTCATAATACATCGTATGAAATGAAAATACATTTGAGGTTGCACTCCATAGTATTGGTCATTGAAAATTGAGCGTTTTGAATGAAAGGCATGCAATAGTTGACGTTATATTAATAATTTTATATTGCTCATACAATATAAAGCTACATATCAATAAAAAGTACTCTTATTACTGATTACTTCTATTATTCTTGATTTCATCTGAACAAATCCTGTCAGTCAGACATGCTGCTCAAAGTTATAGCAGTACATTAGAAAATGACATGGAAATGGGGCATGACCCCTCAAAGTGACTCAAATTTGACATCCTTCTCAAATGATTTTCTTAATAAACTGTATGTCTATTTGTTGTGTATTTCTTATTCTATAATATGTGCAATTTATTTGAATTTTCACCTGATGCAATTCGAGAAATATGACGTCAAAGTTTTCTTACCTAAATACAGCATTCATTTCTTTGCCCAAGGCTAGTCACATGACCTCTTACTTTCACATCCGGTCATACTATACATATGAGGTATACAATGGAAATAATGTGCTTTTCTCAAGACAACAAGCTAGTTCTTTCTTCCAAATATCAAAAATCATAGTTATTTCAATAATAAAGCTCACATAATGAAGCTGGACCCCATCTGTCCCCTATTTAAAAAATCATCTCTAGCCAAATTCCAAATGCGACACTGCGGATACTATGTAGTGTAACCTGAGATCCTGTATATATGACGCCACAAAGGACATTGGCTGTTGTGCTTGGGCATAAAACGAATCTGAACATTTTCAATTCGTCATAATTTTCATATCTTAAAAATTAAATCATGTCGAATAGGGATATTAAAGGTTAATTCCATCCAAAAGGTATAAAACTCACAGGAGCTCAATTCCAACAACTATCAATGATGTGTTCCTTCTAATCTCAAAATAAGATTATAGGGAAAATAGAGGCTGATGACATTGTGAATCATTGTCACTGGATCATGGATCTGTTATGACACAACGTTGTTTTTCAAATATTTCTTATAAATAAAAACTTATTGATCTTCTGTATGTAAGAATATTAAAAGAGGGACAACAGAGAAAAAAACTAAGAGATATAATATTGTATACTTGCATCTTCAATTGTTTGATTAAACCCGCTGCTAATGGCTTCTGGAATCTCCTTGTATGATCAACATAAACACATATAACTGCCAACCCAACCATGACAATGATCGCAACCTTAAGTTTTGGAGACATGGCTATTGAAAATAAGAATAATTAATGAAGTTTTTATGAAATCGATGGAAATGAAAAATAAGGGTAAAGGTTAAACGATCTCATCTGGGGGTTCTGATGCTTACTACTCCCGGGCACCTGGTCCCACTTCTAGCTTGCTAGGGGTCCGTCGATGCTCGATTTTGTGCTCTATTGTGAGTGCTGTTGATATTTTCGTCAGGATCTTCTTTAGCTCATTTGTGTCACACTTATGCCCTTCGCCGTGTGGAGCTCGTTAAAAGTTCCGCGCGAGGGGTTTTACAGTACGTGTTTTGAATATTTTCCCTAACATTGTCGCCATAGCACTCTCTATATAGAGATAACATCAGACAGTGCATGTATTTTATACATTTTCATTTTCGTGCGTGAACATCGATGGCGGTTGCGGCTAGCCAACAGGGGATGCTTCCACCTCCCGGGCACCTGTTCCCACTTCTAGCTTGCCAGGGGTCCGTCGATGCTCGATTTTGTACTCTATTGTGAGTATTGTTGAGATTTTCGTCAGGATCTTCTTTAACTCATTTGTGTCACACTTTTTCCCTTTGCCCTGTGGAGCTCGTAAAAAAGTTCCCTACGAGGGATTTTACAGTAAGTGTTCTGAATATTTTCCCTGACATTGTCGCCATAGCACTTTCTATATAGAGATAACCTTAGAGAGTGCATGCATTTTATATTTTGTTTTCATTTTCGTGCATGAACATCGATGGAGGGTGCGGCTAGCCAACAGTGGATGCTTATTCCTTCCGGGCACCTGGTCCCACTTTTTGCTTGCTATGGGTCCGTTAATGCTCGATTTTGTGCTCTTTTGTGCGTGCTGTTGAGGATCTTCTTTAATTCATTTGTTATAGAAGCTTTAGCATGTTATTCATCTTCTGGCGTATCTTTATACTTTTAATGCTGTACGATGACAGTTGGTATTGCAAATGTGCAACGTCTTCAAATTCAATTGCATCATTTAAGAACAGATAAATTTGCAGCTGTGGCATGAACAATACATGTACGTTTCGGGTACTTAACCCTTGTTTGTGATCAATAATCTAAATATGATATGGCCAAAGAGTGTGAAAGTTATTAAGTCCAAAAATGTACCGAAATCAGGATAATCCAAATTTGGCAATTGACAGTAGCTTTGGAATTTCCTTTTTTAACATATCTGTTGTATATATTGTAAGAAAGGAAATGACATGACATTTTCTCTGATAAATACACAAAAACTGTGGATAATTATATTTGCTAGCTATATCTGATAAATACTCAAAATCTGTGGATAATCATATTTGCTTGTTTGTCATTTCCTTTTAAGTTCGTAATAAATTGAAAACAATTAATTTATTTATCAATTTATGCATATAATGCATACAGTATAGACATGTATTGAAGAAACTCAACCGCTTGTCCCTATACTATGCTTACTATGTTCAACCCCTGTTTATTTTAAGAACACATATGTCTCTGATAGGAATAATAGGCTGAGCAAACTTCTCATGAATCTTCCTTGCCTGATTCTTACGTGAAGTTGTACTTCTTAACATACGTACAAAATGGGTCAATACTCAATTCGTCCACGTCAGTGATTTGATGGGAATACACCCATCTAATATGGCTGTTCGTTTAATGTACTATGAATAACTGTCCGCGCAACTCACTACCCATATCATATTCCACCATCATATCCCATAGCATATCCCATGTCATATCCAACAATCATATCCAACGCTCATATCCCATTATCATATCCCATATAATATCCAATATCATATCCCATCATCATATCCCATCATCATATCCCATCATCATATCCCACCATCATATCCATCCCACCATCATTTCCCACCATCCTGCAACGTTTTCGGTCCATTTTTGGACATATTTTTCACACTCTTTGGTCATCTTATTTTGTTTAGATTGAAGATCACTGACGAGGGTTAAGTACCCGAAACGTGCATGTCTGGTCCATGCTGAAATTTTATCTGTTCTTAAATGATGTTATTGAATTTGAAGACGTTTAACATTTGAACCACTTGGTGAGTGTCACTGCTGGTGGAACAGGAGTCCCCGAGGGCACATGCAGCCAAGTTCGATCAACTTCGGTTGATCGTCCGTCTCTTCAACGCATTCGAAAATTTCTGTTATCACAACATCTTGAAATTTCTAAAACGTGGGTCCTGTAGCATATCCCACCATCCTGCAACTTTTTCGGTACATTTTTGGACATATTTTCACACTCTTTGGACATATTATTTTGTTTGTTGAGGATCACTGACGAGGGTTAAGTACCCGAAACGTGCATGTCTTATCCATGCTGAAATTTTATCTGTTCTTAAATAATGCTATTGAATTTGAAGACGTTTAACATTCAGAAATCGGAAAATTGTAGTTTTGTCGAAAAATTTTCCGATTAAAATTCATACAGGGGATCGATCTAGAACTCTCGTAACTAACGGTGTATGTAATATGTTTCACAGTGAAAAAAATAGATTTAGATGGGGAGTTTTCTGTGCAAATTTTTGTGTGACGTTCTCCATAGACTCAATGTTTAACATCGTCGACGTCACGCTGAAATTAACATAGAAAATTATCGATCTAAATGTATTTTCTGATATATCCCCCTATATGAATTTTAGTCTAAAATATTTGCTGACAAAGTAGAAAAAAAACTTCAATTTTTCTGATTTCTGAGGTGAGCTGCGCGGACAGTACTCAATCATGCAAGACTAAGTTACACATTATACCATTTCAAAACAAAGTTTCTTTACTACGACGGCTTTATTTTCTATCTTTCTGAGCTAAAATTCATGACTTAACATTGCATCGAACTGCAGATCTACAGAATAATTTGGATCCCATTAAGCTATAGGCTGTATAATGAACGAAACAAGACTAAAATATTGAAACCATTTGTATAAATTATTCTATATTCTTCTATGTCTTTTATTGTTGCACAATCTTTTGTACTAGGATGGAAGATATCGGATAAAGTTGACAAATATGGATAATGACCATATCACTGTATACAGCACAAAATTGATAATTCAGAAAATCAGAAACCGAAGGCATACAAAATCAGGATAAAACAGGAACCAACGCAAACAAACAAAAACCTCCACCACATGGAAAAAAGCGAACTCCCAAATATTATTTTCGACATGGTACGTTGTAGGAGTTATCTCCCCTTGGTAGAAAATAATTTAAAAATGAATTAAGAAAGATCTGAACGGTAAACTAAAAATTGTTCAAAGGAATTTGATAAATATTATGTGTTTGAATTTTTCATCCATCCATAGTAGATTCCCAAACATTTCTAATAAATAATTGCTGAAATATTAGTCTTTCGATAGAGATCAATTAAAAGTCTGAAGTCAAATAACTCTTGTAGGAATTCACTTCTTTCAAAAACGAATTTGTGAAAAAAATTAGATACATTTTTATATCACGACTATGTCAAATGTTCATAAATTGGTGAACTAAAATTCCTCATGATACACATAATGTCTTCAAATATATTATAACAACATAAATAGGCTCATACGCCACTGGTGAAGTGAATTCGCAGCGATCCTCATGTGCCATAATGCCAAACAAGGAGCCCAGCACATTATCGGAAGAAGAAGAAGAACCTATGTAAAAGTAAGAAGTCACTTATACAACAAATTGAATACTGCGTCTTGAGTGAATAAATTTGTAAATATGTTATGTCATCTACTTCATAGCATCATTAATTTTAAGAACAGCTAAATTTGCAGGCACGTTTCGGGTACTTAACTCTCGTTATTGATCCTCAATCCAAACAATGAGATATGTTAATATCCTATTTTTGTCATTTTTTTTAAATGTTTAACATTTTTATATTCTTTTTATTTCATGAATCATAAATGTTGTTAAGTAGTAAAACGTATAAGACAGATTATGCAAATACTTTCACTTTAGGTTTTTACCTATTTTTGTCTAATAGCGGGTTTACGTAACAAGAGCGTGTCGAATTTGAAGAGAATTAGTATTGGTGAAGGAAGAAACGTTTTTAACTTCAAAAACACATTAAGATACCTCTTCCATACTACAAAACACATAAAATATGATAATACGGCGGATGTGCAGAACAAAACGTTCTTGCTCTTTGAAGCCGAAATGAAATTCTATACATGGCCTTATGTCGATTTTTCTAACGATTTTGGTTGTTTAATGTGAAGAGACAAGTCTATTTATTCATTTTTTAGATTTATAATCCTCTAGAAAGGAAAGCCAAAATGTAAAAAAAAGTTCAAAATAATGTACAAATTCAGCGTGAAATTGATAGCGACCGGAAGCGATTATTTTGTTAATTTTCATGTTACATTGTGCCCTTTCGCTATGCTGCCTATTTGTCATCTTACGGTGAGATGGTTGTTTTTCACCATTATTATGCGTTTTACGAAACTTCAGGGTGACAGGAAAAGTGGGAGGGTTGTGTGCGCGCACGTAATCCAGATAACCACACTTTTTGCCACTGGCGAAGTATATGGCCGTCATATGTCGGCACAGGCTCGTTGGTTTATGTGTAGTCTTTTGTGTGTTGATGTTTCTATGTTGTGCTCTATTGTGAGTGCTGTTGCGATTATTGTCAGGATCTTCTTTAACTCATTGGTGTTCCTTGTCTCTTCTGCGTCTCTTTCTGTGATTGTCTACTCTGTTTTGTTTTGTTTTGCATAGGGTGTTTTGCTGTGGATGTTGCAACAGAGCGTTGTTGGAGATCTCTTCCTTTCTCGTATCGATTATTATACCATCAGTTATTACAAAGTGATGATGAAACAATTAATCTTTTAAAGCACAAGATCTGTTAGATATGCATTATTGGCAAATTATCAATTTTAGTTTCTAATTCAGGATACTTAGATGTTTACAATAAACATGAATATGTAGATTGAAGTATTTTAATGTATTTAAAATATCAGTACAATGTCTGACTCATTTCTCGGAAACGAGTTTTAACCATCAGTTAGCTGACTATCTAGACAACTATCCTCCAAAGTAATCCCCAAATTAAATGGACTTGCTGTTGTCAAAAGACACATATAGAAGTATACTGCAATTAAATATAAGCTTCTACCTTAATATAATCTTTAACATCTTTTCTAATCCCACATATTTGTACTTACTTTATATGTAATGCATTGTTACAAAATAAACATGTTTAAACTAAGTATACTCTATTGTTTTAAATTTTGAATAAGACGTTAGTCTAATTTCTAAATAACCATAAGCAACAGTTTAACAATCGACTAATAAGACAATCATCTCGATATCCTGTAGATTCCATCCCTCATTTTAGAGGAATTGAATCTTTTCAAAAGTATAAGAATGAATACATATGTCGTTAAGGATTTGGACTTATTTCTCGGGAACGAAAACAACAGCCGACAAATATACCTCTATACCTCTCTGTAATATAAAAATACAATTGTGTTTAATGTTTATTTGCCTGAGGTATTAAAGAATTTTGACCTTGAGACCTTTACCTTGGAGTTTGACCTACTTTTGAAAAACTTTCACCCTTTCTTTTATTTTTTGAACAGTTCAAGATAGGGTTTTTATATTTTAAGTGTATTCCTTGTGACGAGACATATTGAATGATTTATCGATTCTGACATTTTGACTTTTGAGTCTGACCTATTTTGAAAGAAGTTTTAATGTTGCTGATAACTAAAATTGATATGACTCCTCATTGTATTCATGAAAAAAATGCCATGCATGGGTATTGTGGAACTGTCTTTTTTGTTTGTGGACAAAAAATCCAGGTAAATTTTGATGTACCGTGAAGCCCAATTCCTTTACTCTTTGGTTCTGTAGCATTTAGATAAGTTTCCTCCTTATTCTTCTTAAAAAGACTTTGACGAAAATTGGCGAAATAGTTCCACGCTTGTCTTTCAGTTTAAGCATGTTCGCATATTCAAATATCAACCCTGGATGGAATAATACGAAATGCTTCCAACTATATAACTACTTGAAGGATATTTCAAACCAATTCATAATGCACCACAAACGTGTTTCGGATATTAAATTCTCATCAGTGATGCTTCCAGTCAAGCCACCAAAATTCATTTCAGAGGCACCCTCTTGTTTATTTTTAGATTTTAAATTTTGTATTTATTTTCCTGTAGGGTCGACTCAGTAGCATATCCAAATAAAATCTATGATCAAACTAGCATTGAAGGGATGGTGCTTAGAAGTTAACCTCCTTTAATTTCGACAATATTTTTGTTTTAGATGACATGTTTCCGAACTAGCCAGATAATATTTATGATGGCAAATTGATGAGTGCCAAAACAAAGTTTCATTCAGGCGACAGAACTGGAAATAAGTAATTAAGTAATTAATACACTTGACAAACATCCATATCACGGGGAACGAGTTTAACTGCTCCACACTACAACAGGAAATAAGTTTTTATATTAATAATATGGAAAGGTTCCAACTCCATACCTAATTGAAGAAAATTTCAGACCAATTTATTATGCACCAGACACGTGTTACGGTTATCAAATCCGAGGTGATCAGTGATACTTCCAGCCAAAGTGTTTTTCATATGCCGCCAAAATTTAGTAGCTCCCTCTGGTTTTATTTTTAGAATTTAAATTTGTGCATTTACTTTACAGAGAGTGTGCACCTGACATTATAAACGACTCAAATATTTTTACCTTAATTCCACTTTCCCCACACCTTTTCCACTAGACCATTGGGCCTACAAGGTGAAAAAAATAGCATGTGATTCCTATGGAAAACTCTTGTCACGAGAAATATGAAATTCAAAAGTCATATCATTTAGCGCTGAGAAGTTATAGCAAAGGTTAAAGTTTTCTTGGACAAACAGACAAACCAAACGAACACAACAAAAATTATCTTTCCCCAAATCTTCAACAACAAATTTTGCGATAACATTAAAAATTCTGTGTATATGATATTATTACATGTACATCAACTTGTCAAAAATTCCTCATAAGGATCACCATCGTGTTCGATCAGTGTGAAATAAAAAGGAGACGATGTAGCATAAGAATATGAAAAGCAAATAGAAGGTATGGCAAAAAAATGTTGAAAGCGAAGTTTGATCAAGTCAAAGAGTTCAGAGAAATTATAAGGAAAAATGAAACAGATACCATCTTTGTCGAATCTACATATATGACGATTTCTGGGGAGACGGCCCCAGTCATAGGGGAACGGACACAAAGATCCGAAGCGGTGGCTCGGTAAAACATTATCGGTATGATTTGTGAAGAGCGTTCGACAGTAACATAAACAAAGCACGCGCAGTGGCAACGTGAAATTACCGAAATGCTTCAAAGTGCGCGCGCGCAGATAAGAAGGATGTGTCACAAAAGATTGTCAAATCGAAAAAGACGTACATATAATTCTAAAACAACAAGCTCTAGAAGTGATGGCTCTCGTAACCGGGGATCCTGAAGAGAAGGCTGGAACAGAGTCATACCGACAACAAAAATGCTGCTCTTGAAATATGATTTCTCCAACGGACAAGGAATTTCATACGGCACCTTTTATATCCTGGGCCCCTTTCTTAATTTTTCATACTCCGATTGAATTCTGTTTCTTTCTTTGTTTATGTTTATGTTTTAATTTGAAATTATTTCAGTGAATGTTCGAGGACTAAACTCGAACGACAAAAAGAACAAAACTATACGATTGGCTGAATTATACCAAAATCGATAATATATTTTTTACAGGCAATTCATTACACAGAAATCAATGTAGTTAAGTACGATGCTCGATGCTTTGGAAAATCTTTCCAGTGTTTTATTGATTCGTCATAAAGTAGAGGTGTTACGATTCTGTTCAGAAAGGGTTTAAATGTAGAGCTGATTGAAAAACACATATCAGTTGACGCCAGAAAAAATTATCTTAAAGTTGAAATTTTTAATGAAAAGGTCTTTTCTTTAACCAATGTGTATGCACCTAATACAGAAAAATGAACGAAACATTTTCTTCACAAAATTAAGCTTTCTTATCCACAAAAGGATTGTCGGAATAAGATAATGTTATTGATTATTTGAATACAGAGTTATTTCCTATTGGCGGAATACCGAGTTATTTCCCATTTGAGACGGTATTAACTACAGACTGACATACTCAGGGACATACACACAGACATACGCAACACAAACGGACAGAGAAGCATGCATATAGACAGTCACACACACAAAAGACACAGACAGATGCACCCTCTCACAGACAGACACACATGCTTACAAACGTGGACAGAACTCACTCGCAGACAAACGGAAACACCGACATTGACGACACATGACCTTACAGACGCACACTGATGTAAATAAACATATCAACTACAAGTTTCATTATCACCTGAGATATACGTGTAAGGTCTATATTATACCCCCATCGAAGATCTCTATAGAATGCAATAAAATTATAAAATCAAAACCATTAATGGTAGGCGAGGGAAACCTGCGTTTAGTGGTATTCAAGACTACTATAAAGTAGATTTTTTTTTCGCCAGGGGGGGGGGCTAAAATAAGTGTATAGCATTTTTTCCAGGGGGAGCTACTATGGAGAAAATTGTAATGGCAATTTATACTAGTATTTTATTACTTTGTACGTACGTTTGTATTTATTTTTATGCATTTGATATCCATTTGTCCTTTCGATAAAACAATGCCCAATAACCCATCTGCAGGTAAGAATCTTATTTTTTTCTGAACAAGCATGCGAAAATTCTAAATCAAAGAGCGATTTCGTGTAAAGAACGTTCGGAACAATTACGTGATACAGGAAGGCTCTGTTTTTAAACGTCATATATGACTTCAAAATCCCTTGAACGATTATTGTTCAATTGATCCATGTATATATTCATGAACTCTTTCTACAACTCTTCAAATTTAAGATTCAAATTTTCAAATTTAAATCTTTCCTATGTGTTCTATGTTCACGTTACATAAAATGTTATGATATCCCGCTTAACAAAAAAACAGGAGCTGAATACTTTCGGAATTTACTAAGCTAATTTAATTGCTCAATCTTTGATTCCAAATAAAGATTCAATTCTCCATTCATGCCCAAATACATTTAAGAGTCATAATAGTTTTCCTTTTCAAATTTCCGTTTTCGTTGCTGACAGTAGGTCATCGCCGATCATATCTCCTCATAACATAAAAGGATTTTAATTCATTTCATGGTAATAATGTATTACTGAAGCATGTGGCTACCCCATTGGATTTTTAAAAGAAATAATCGGTTACCTAATGCTTTATTAGTGATTTTACTGAACTTTGTCGAATTTTCATGACAACGGATGGTTTCCAACATATCCTCACCTGTGGCATAATGTCAACGGACCGTTTAAAGTGCAGAACTTTAAATGCCTCTGACAACGGTACTGTAAGGCGACATAACGTGTTCCTGCCCGTGAAATACCCGACAAGAAAATTGATGAATATTCAAATTCGGTAAATTTTGAAAATGTACATTGACGAGGGTTTAGTACCCGAAACGTGCATGTCTTGCCCATGCTGTTAATTTATCAGGTCTTAAATGATGCTATTGAACTTGAAGACGTTTAACATTGTGATTCCTTACGGAGGTTTTGGATTGCAGTAGGGCAATGCCTAATAAGAAAATGGTCCATATCTGTAAAGTATATAGTTTTTGCAAACACTTCAAGGGTTCGCCAAAAGGAATGATAAGTTAAGAGCGATTATGTAATAGAAACACTATTAAAGTGTTTGCAATAACTACGATCTTTTCATAAACCAGGACGATATGAATTGATTTATTTGGCACTGTCCTACTTCAACGGATCATCAGTTTTGTAAAGATTTGATTTAGAAAATGAAAAAAATACCTAGCAACTATATCTAAGGAATCACCATACTTCTCGATCTCACGTAAGTGATGATGATTCTGAAATTTGTTATCAATTCCTTTTTCTCGATAAATGTACAAATGCAGTAAATGACTTAAAGTTATACAAATTCCCCGGACATGACGGACTGATAAATGAGTTCTATAAATGTTTTGGAATGATTCAAAATACATGCTTCGCAATGATTTTAAGACTATATATGAATTTTACTCAACGGTCTTGTTGGAGATCCCCTCCCTTCTTCCATAATCTCATTGATAAATAAAAAGGTGAAAAACTGAACTAAATAGTTATATGTTATTTGAATTTGATTGCACTTGGGCTCATCCGAGGCAGCGGACCCTGTCCGTTATCGACCAGCGGACTCCCAAATAGGTGCAGATGTTATATATGAAGTCGGTAAACATTGTACGGCGGCTTCGCCTTGCATACAAAGCAGACCGTTCATACCGCGACGTCACGGTGACAACCATAAGGATAAACAATTACAGAAGACCTATAAGCTTAACTTATACAGATTACAAAATATGCGCCTTTATATATGCTTTGAAAATTACGTAACATACTAGATAAATTAATTTTAAAATACATCCGCTTACATTAAGGGCCATTTCTCCTATGTATCGGCCCTTTATGTAAGTGGATGTATTTTAAAATTAATTTTTCTAGTATGTTACGTAATTTTATGATTTTAGATATTTTTGAATTTTGCCGAGAATCAAAAAGAAAGGAGGGATTCTCTATCAACACTCGGTTGCAGCACCCATAGCAACACCTCAAAACACTAAATGAACGAAACACAGAACAGACACCCAGAGAAACGGACGCAAAAGGGACAAGGAACACCAACTCACACCATAGAAACATGAAACATAAAAGACCACACAAACCAAAGAGACCAACTCACACCATAGAAACATGAAACACAAAAGACCACACCACGCATAAACTAACCAGACCAACTCACCATAGAAACATGAAACACAACAGACCACACAAAAACCAACGAGACCAATGGGCAACCGGTGCCGACTTAGGACGGCCATCTGCCACGCAAACAGCAGACGATGTGGTTATCCTGGATTACATGCGCACAACCCCCCCCCCCCCCCCCCCCACTTTTCCTATTACCAAGAGGTCTCAAATATCGTGGTGTAAAATAACAAACAGACAGCATGATGCAGGGGCCCGAGGAGTCCGACTGAGATTCAGAGAGGGCAGGTGGTCGGGGCCCTGTCTTCTCTAAAGAGGTTTGGACAGGTCCCGTCATGGAGTCCTGTCGTCACAGTCAGAATGCAATTCTTATTAATGCGCTGGTACAAGGCTGTAGATTGGTCCAGTCCTAATGTTAAACGTCTTCAAATTCAATAGCATCATTTAAGAACAGATGAATTTTCAGCATGGACCAGACATGCACGATTCGGGTACTTAACCCTCGTCAGTGATCCTCAATCTAAACAATGTAATACATGTATTGCCAAAGAGTGTGAAAATTATTATGTCCAAACATTTACCGAAAGACGTAGCAGGATGGGAGGGATATGATGCTACAGGACCCACTTTTTAGAAATTTGAAGAAATTTCGATAACAGAAATTTTCGAATGCGTTGGAGTGACGATCAACCGAAGTTGATCGAACTTGGCAACATGTGCCCTCGGGGACTCCTGGTCCACCAGCAGTGATACTCAACAAGTGGTAATAATGTTAAACGTCTTCAAATTCAATAGCATCATTTAAGAACAGATGAATTTTCAGCATGGTGTTAAGTGTCTGTCTGATGAAAGAAGGATCATATCCACGTTTGATTATACTAACACAATTTCGATGGTAATTCTGTCTACCTTTAATCCTTCTTATTTTGTTGATTATGTCACCATAAATTCGTGTTGTGAAATACCCAAAGTAAAACACTTTAATGCTTGAATGGGTCCGAGTTTCAAAAGAAGTTGACAATAGTTTTTGTAAAATTTCTAGAAAGTCTTTACTAGTTTGTGAAAGCGAAAACCTTGACCTAAAAGTTTCTTCGTAATTTGTAAATTTCTGATATGAAAATCAAAGGATTTTAATGTCTCAAGATTTCGAAAAAGCTATCGATCCGATCAAGTGGAATTCCTTTTATTGAAAACTTTTCCAAAAATCAAACTTAAAAGTAATTTCATCAATTTGATAACACTTTTTTGTGCATGCCTGGTCCATGCTGCAAATCTATCTGTTCTTTAAAAATGCTATTGAATTTGAAGACGTTTAGAATTTATACCACTTGGTGAGTGTCACTGCTGTTGGACAAGGAGTCCCCGAGGGCACATGTAACCAAGTTCTACCAACTTCGGTTGATCGTTTCTTCAACGCATTTTAAAATTTCTGTTATCAAAATTTTTACCAATTTCTAAAACGTGGGTTCTGTAGCATCATATCCTACCCATCCTGTTCCGTCTTTCGGTACATTTTTGGACAGAATAACTTTCTCAATATCTGGCCATATTACATTGTTAAGATTGAGGATAACTGGCGAGGGTTAAGAACCCGAAACGTACATGTCTGGTCCATGCTTCAATTTTTTTCTGATCTTAAATGATGCTATTGAATTTGAAGACGTGTAACATTTTAAACACATAACGCTATTCACCGGTCTTTCGTAATATACCTAAAACGTCTAACTTCTACGCTTTAACATAAAATACTGAATAAAGTTCGAAAATGAAAAAGTCGTATTTCCGTCAAAGGAAAAATAATTGTTTGAAGGAATGAAGTACACAAACATTGATAGGGTCCCTTTGATGGAATTCTGAGAAAATGAAACGTTATTTGTAGTATCATAAAATCTGTATGCCGGATCCTTATCTCTCCTTATTCTCCTTTTCTTATTTGTCCTTGTTTGTCCGTGTATTCTTAAAAAAAACTTTGAATGTAGAATTTTTTGCGTGGGTGAAATTTTCGCAAAAAAATCCCCTGCGCAAAAATAACCTGCTTCATTCTTACGAATGCATATATTTCTCCTGAGCGTAACATATTGCTGCTAAAATCGGGAAAGATTCCCGAAGCGATGATAACCCCGTAAACAGTAGATAATATTGTCAAACAAAATTAAAGAAGATTATTCATAATTTTAAAATCATTAATTCGATTTGGTAGATTTGGGTTTTCGATTTATTAGAAGTGTAAAGTCAACATACCTATATATCGTTAACGAAGTCAACTTAGTTTCGTTCTATTTCTCCTATTCTTATTCCTACGTTTGACGAAATCTCGCTTCGATGATTGCGCATTCAATATGGCTGTGCTGATAATATCCAAATGTAATAAATTTTACCTGCCTTTTACGCATCAAAATTAATGCATGTACGCCCAGGGTCCACATCGCTCACCTGAGAACCCTGGATATTCTACAGCGAATATGATTCTTATAATGCTAATCAAGCCCCTTATGCAAAAAATCAGTAAGTCCGTAAGAACATTTTGCATAGAGTTCATGAGAAATACATGTGCCCTCGGGGACTCTTTGTCCACCAGCAGTGACACTCACCAAGTAATTCAAATGTTAAACGTCTTTAAATTCAATAGCATCATATAAAACCTGATACATTTGGAGATATCGAAAATGGTAAAATTTTACGATGGACGGAGCTTCGCTCAGGTGAGCTAAAAGGTAAATGATGGTAAACGATTTCAATACCAAGTAGACTGTGAAATTAGAATTTGGCTTCATGGCAATGAGTTGTTTTGTGAAAAACTCACAGAACCTTGACGTGAAAGTCTTCGTTGCTATGAGAAGAAGTAGTTTTTTTTTTTCTCAAATGCAATGCAAGGATCGATACTACATATCAATCATTCATCGATTGATCTGGATCAGTGCGTCCCTACATAAGGCAGTACCCGTTTTTATTCTTTGTTCAGCATCAGACCAGATCTACCTATCCGTTTAAAACAAACAACAGAGAATCATAAATGTCTAAAGAAAAGGGAAGAAATATCCAAGAGAGTAGGATCGCATGGTATGGATGCAAAGAAAGCTGCAATACGATCCTTTTTAGGTTAGCTCACCTTTGTTAGACAAGATACCAACTGTACATTCTTGATACTAAACTTCTAAATAACAAGCAAAAAGTTATGGAAAAATATGATGCTACATATGATATGATGCTATGATGCTATAAGATGGAAGTCGACTGCTTGATTGGGGGGGGGGGTGTTGCAAAAAAATACCCTCAAAATCTATCCGCCTGCTTGCGCTTAACTTGGTGTTGCCTTATGGATAGTTTTTGAGGTTTTTTTATTTATTTCATTTTAAACATGACTGTGATGTATAATTCTATTTAAGATTATCTCAATATGATCCTTTTTCCGTTCAAACAATTAACCTTACAAAATATGTATCTGTTCATTAGGATTTGTCGGCAAAACCAAAATGATCAAAAGTCATGTGTTGTTAATGAATTGTTCCCTTTATCTCAAACTGTTAGTTCAATGTGTCTCGTCTCAAACGTATGTGTTCCGCTGTGATCACTATAACATCAACATGCTGCATATCTCTTCCTGCGTTTGTGATTTGTATCACACATAATACTGTAAGGGAAATTTAGAAAAGCAAATCCTTCTCACGGACAAGTCCGATCAGGATTTTTCTACGTACCATTCTTAAAAAAACAGTACAGCAAACATCATCGTTTTTGTTTGAACTGTGATAAGTTGGTTTGGTAAGACTGAACTTTCATGAGTTGCTTTGTTAAGACTGAAGATAAAAAGTTCACCATGCTCTGTTAAACTAATTGTTGTTCAGCGGACCATCGGAATTACTAAAGCAGAAATACCTGACGCAGACGTTTGCTTTTTTATCAAGTGTCTTATCAAAAACGATATAATTGCTTGTAAATTAGATAACAACATCGGTACTGCAATGCTTACCTTATAGATATACGGTATATCTGCGACTAAATTACAAGATTTTATCCTAAGGAAACATTTTAAGGGTACATTCATTTATTGAAATTATTGTGGACCTCATACGAAGTTATGTTGAAATAACGATTGATTTTGGAATCATTTAATTTCCATTGTCATTTTCAAGAAACGAAGATTCTGATTGGCTGAGAAATTTTGTTGATACATCGATCAACACAATTTTTCACGGAAGTCTATATATAGCACTATTTTTAGAACTGGGGGTTCCCTGAAACACGAATGAACTCGTTGCTGAAAATAAAATTTTTAGATGTTTGCTTATCATTTCAAGGGTACCATTTCTTTTCTACTTACTCAAAAATTAACAGTGCATGTAGAATTTGCTCAAACTAGTCCTTATTCCAAAGATATAGAGAGACGATCGTTCGCTGTTTGAATCATGGCGGCTGCCATAACTTGTTTGGCAGACGTATCACTGCGAAACCTTTCGACATACGAAATATAGTGCGGTGATTGATTAATTTTAGTTCCAAGAAAACAGTCTGTTTTCCATAATTAAATGATAAGAAATGAATCTGATATTTTTATATCAGATTCATTTCTTAATCATTTGACCAGATGGAAGGTGTCCTTCCTTGTAAACACTTCCTAATTTTCCACGATACATTCTCATTAGATGATCCAAAGTATGAGCGAGCGGAACGTAAGACACGTGTTCAATTTTCAGCCTTTCCCTGTTGATATTACCTGGTTCTCTCGGAATTTAAATTAATGTAAGCAATATAAATTATGAAAATGATTAATACATATTGTACGAGGGCTGTCCGTAAAGTTCGTGGACAAGTTTTAAAATAAGGAAAATTAGTGCCGAAGATATTAATTTGTCGTATGCTTATGATAATATACCATTTGCGAATTACGAAATGTAAACAATTATCATATTTTGATTTCATTATTACAATTATGACTTCGTAATTAGACATAGGATGGCGACCCGGAACACGGTGAATTTTTACCGAAATTTGTTTTCATCATTTTATTCTTTATTTGCATTTTGTAAAAATTCGCAGATAAAACGATAATTTTTACATTGTGATGTTGACAATAGTAATGACATCACGCATGCAAAATTTTAACGTTCAAAGTTTTATGATGACTGAAAAAACCGGATCTGAAGGTAGTAAGATATGATGTTCGAAAAATGACGTTTTCTCGAAAGGCGGAGCAGAGAAGTGATAAAATATTGCGTAAGCTTCCGAAAAACACGGACAGAGACCCATATATTCCTTAAACAGTCAAAAAACATGATAAAACTAGCTGTTCGCAAGTCTTCAAGTGGCAAAGAGGATTTTTGGACGTTATGGACTGTTTACAAGATGGTATGCACTAGGGAAGAGTTTTAATCAAAGAAAGAAGTGTTTTTTAATAAAGAACGTGACGTGATTCACAGTGATCGGCGACTAACAATTCGGGAAACTGCAGATAACTGTGAAATTGAAAAAAAAAATCGTGCATAAGGTCTTATCCCATGATCCTACAACGAGTCATGTCTGTGCTGGATGAGTTCCGAATATTCATAGAAATTTAAATTTAGCGAGTAGAGTAAAATTCTCAAAATAGTTTATAACAGATAACGTCAAGGATTCTCATACTAGTGCCCCGGGTATGAGGAGTGTCCTTTTTATATTGTATAGACATATAACTATTTGTGCTTTGTTTTTGATGAAATTTGGTATCTTATTGATATGAAACTTGAATTTAATAAAAAAGATACTTTCATTTAGTTTATCATTGTTTGCTAAATTTTATCGAGGCAGTCCATGAACTTTACGGGCAACCTTCATATATCTAGGGTCCTTCAGTATATTTCCAATTATCGTTCTACCCATTTTCCAATTTACCACATAAAGAAAAAGGATCTCCAGCATGACAACCCTGCAGTCACCCAGCGCAACAAACCCACAAGGAAGCGACACATAAATGACATCAGACAAAACTACAAACCTCAAAAAGACACAACAATATTCACTAGAACATCACGCAAAATAATTGAAATGTCGAAGGGTTCCAAATCTATACCCTCTTGAAACAGACGTACAGAGACATCAAATCAAGAGGAAAGAGAAATCATACATTAATGATAACATATAAAAGGAAGGAGACCAAAACTATTACTATCATTGATGCATATAATCAGCAATCATCAAAAGTTTAATGACTCAAATGTCCCAGGAAGTAGCAAAATCAATCGTAAAATTGTATTGTTGGTAGTCTTTATAAAATTGATATATAAGCTTAACATTTGACAAATAAAATGTAGCATATATTTTTAGGAATTCTGATGTCGTCTGTGAAATTGTTGCAGAAAGATCTAGTAGGAGCGACAGTAAGGTAAACTTAATGGAAGACGTCTGAATGCATCAGACCATAAACCATAAAATGAAATTCATACCACTTATAGATGTTTTAAATCAGTGTACAATCTACACCTGCTTAACGTGAGATGCATCATATTCAATCTCTAAAGCTTTTAAATTCTATCTCTCCTCTACGAAAAGGAATATTTCAGATTAAATCACAAGTGAATAAATTCAATCGAAATTGGAATATGAAATGAAATGACATAAAGCATGGAGAAGAAATGATTAGTTTTAAAATGGTATGTTATAGCATCTCTTTTTCACCTCACACCTATCGGACACGACCTATATATATATACGTTGGATGAGTAAGCAAAAAAGCATAACCAACAAAGCAACCAAAACACTATGATATTAACAAAGATGAATTCTTCCTTAAGTTAAGACCAGGTGAACGGGGACAGGAACAAGCAGGTCCTGTTTGCTGTCGCTCGCCGTGCAGCTGGAGGTATATCAGATTCGATGTTTATGAATTGCTCTGACCTATTGAGTCTTTGCGGAATACAGAGTTATTTCCCCTTATAGACGGTATCTGACGTGTGACGTCATGTGACGTCATGAAAATGGTATGGTAACGACGAGTTTACATCGTCATATCCCAGACTGTTAAGACTGTTTCCATAGAATTTGATGACGTTACAATCAGGCTACGACAGATACCGTCTCAAATGGGAGGTAACTCTGGTTTTCGAAAATAGCGAATAATACCAGTCATAAATGTGGGCAAGGAGATGCAATAGTGTGAAATATTTTCATATAGGTATGCTTTCACAAAGGGCTTAATGTTTCCTAAACATTCTTCAATTTCATTCTAAAAATATCGAAGATTTGGTGGCATATAGTTTTTGGCGCGACCGTGTGTCTGTTTGCCCGTTTTTCTACCTGTCCACAGAAACTAAACCTTGGCTAAATCTTCTGAGCGCTTAGTGATAGGGTTTCGTATTTCAAATTTACATTCCTATTCCATTGATTCCATCAAAATTTCTTACCTTGACCTTGAGTTTTGGAAAACATTAACCTTTGCCATAACTTTTTTATACCCCCGCCATATAGTGATGCACTTGTCCGTCCGTGTGTTTATATTTATATTTTTATATTATATAAAATTTGAATCTGCTGAATAATAAACTATTGATTTTTATCACACATGTTTTTGTAAGATAAATAAGCAGATCTTTCTTACGAACAAATCGTGATTTTGTTGACATGCAACCCGTTTCACAAAACTTCTCACGAAACTTTTTAGGAATTTTCTTAACTTTTGATCGCCTAATTCTACTTTTTAATCAAAACTTGCGGCGTTTTGTTACTGAATTTATATTATGTATGTAGATCTAAATGGAATCACATTTGAACTATTTATTCAATAACGAAAGTTTCGAAAATCGTAAGAACTTTAGTGAAATTGGGCACATTACATGTTTTTAAACTTCACTCGAATTCGTAAAGCTGAATATTAAGGTAAAGAGAATATTTGTGGTTTGAACTCTAAGTTGTGTAGGCGAACATTGGGTAAATGCTAAAAGGTAACGGGTTCACGGTGCTCTGATTCACAAAAAGCTGTTCAAGGAACCATCAAATCCATTAAGGCAGTAAGGACTGATGCAAAACTAATTGTGTCTACTAAAAAAACTATTTTTGCTTCTAAATAAGATACAGAAATATTTTATATGTCGCTTTGATGATTCATTCTGTTAATCTGCGGAATATGAATAATACATAACACATTATTTATTTCATCATTGCAAATGAAATTCTTAACGAGTGTGCTGTTGTGATCCTGTATTGGTTATATTCAGAAGCATACTTTAAAGTGAAATGTGTGGAACATTAGTGAAATGGTGCAACGGTGTTTACCTTCTATAATTTTAATGATTAAATCAATATAACATTTCACATTTTCATTTGATGTAGAATAAGAAATACGTTCTTCCGCAAAACTAACATCCTCACCATCTAAAAATAACGTCTTCTCAACTACAAAGGCTTCATTTTCTAAATTGTCAAAGCTGGAAATTCTTACGAAATTTTCATGAGATTGCATCGAAAAGTGTGTATCTACATTTGTAACACAGCTAAAAAACAGTACAATGTTGGCGTAGCACTTCACATTAAAAACACGAAGTCGCCAAGACTCTCGACGTAGGAAATGCGAATTCTTGACTCTTAAGATCATTAAATTCAAAGTACAATCGTTTGTTCATATACATGTATTATAATATTTACGTCTTATGTATTTACGAACTCTTAATCTAATATAAACAGAGATTTTCTGCCTATATGTAAAATAGAACTCGCCTGGTGTAAAATCTCCAACAAACTTCGAGGTTCGGTAAACATTGAATTCGGCCCTGTCGTACTTTTGATGGAAATTTTATTTTTGAATACTTTATGATTGTAGGTTCTAAAACTGTTTTCATTTTTTGAATATGTTAAAAATTGATGAAAATATGTGGAATTGTTTTCGGCATGGTATGGCTATTGAGCGACGTCGTCGATGCATCGATGACGTTGTGTGATTCGCCATAAGATATTCATGACCACTAGTTTTAAGGGAAACAATAACCAAATTAAGAAAGAAGGAAAAATAGAAAGTATTTTCATTTACGATTGAAATAAACGATTTGAAGATATGCGGGCAGAAGAAGCGTCTCGTGTTTTCATTATAATCAGAAACTCAGTCATTTGAACTGCTATTCCACATTCGGAGTTGGGACCGTATATTTCACATATTTGACATTTTTTCTACAGAAGTTTATTTTGTTAAACAGTCATTTTGTCGAAAGATCCTACAATTATTTTTATAAGGCGTCGTATTTAATTTCTTTTACTAGTAATTTTAAAAAATCATGAAAAGTTTTGGCATATCCCTTTCGAGATTGTTCTGTCTTGGTTTTTGCATTGATTATAATTCTGTTCCTGTTAGTTTCTTTCTTTTTTCTCATTATTACTTCGTGCATAATTTTTGCGCTTTTGCATTGAAGGTACATGTATCTATGTTAAACGTCTTCAAATTCAATAGCATCATTTATAAACGGATAAATTTAAAGCATGGACCAGACATGCACGTTCCGGGTACTCAACCCTTGTCAGTGATCCTCAATCTAAACAATGTAATATTGCCAAAGAGGGTGAAAACTATTACGTCAAAAAATGTACCGAAAGATGTAGCAGGATGGGTGGGATATGATGCTACAGGACCCGCGTAAGTATATTTTATGTATTACATGCAGTAGGGAGACCAAGCCGGATTTGCACGTGCAGCGGTAAACAGGAAAATATGAGTCCGCGAACGCATGACGCACTCTTTCTCATAAATATGGACGCCTCCGAATTTTGGTCCTTTTCTGAAAGCTCTGGGGAGCACAGTATTGGATTTCGGCAAATAAGATATCGTCGACCTTTTGCTTTTAGCATTATACTTTACCCTCAATTGGATTTTTTCAGACAAACATGACATTATAATCACTATATCGATGGTTGAAGTTGGCTAATTTTTCCCGGGAAAAATGTCCCAAAAATCGGAAAATAAAATGAGGTACAAAAAATGGTCCCTCACAGATTTTTATAATATTATCAAAAAAATTACATTCACATCGTCATCTCTCAAATATCAAAAAATTACTGAACCACTTTTTCATATATTGAAATAATTCTCGTTTGAAATCAGCTGGTGTTAACTTCGCTTCGGCATGCGCAGAATCAATATTTTGCACCCAATACACATTGAACGTATGTCACATTGTAAACATGAATGAGTTACTTTATCGGAGGTTATAGAATTTTGTGTATGAAAAAGTAATAATGTTGGATGATTTTAATCTTGTGAACTCATTTCTAACCTGGATTTGCATTTATAAAGAGATTAAGGGAGATTTTAAGCTGTTCTGTCCTCGATTCACAAAGGCCGATGTCAGTGTTGGTGTGATGTAAACTTGATGACGCAAAAAATGTCACGACTTTTGTACTGCACAAAATACGTGTTCCTGTAAATGTACCCTGCCGATAATAGTCAAAAGCGCTCTACCTTCGTCAACTGTTTGTTTATATAGTTAACTGTATACTTGACCACTGATGTCGTACTTTAGGCCTCGGTGACGAAATCCATAGGGTCCCCTACACTGGCTACAGGAACCATCGAAAACAATGACTTTTTCCTCAAGGTAAATAAACAATTTCTCTCTCTCTCTCACACACCAGTGAATGAAATAAAACTTTATTGAACCAACCACAACTAACCCCCCCCCCCCCCTCATAGGGTCCAAGTCATTAGTTTTTTTTTTTAAATACACTATATCGATAATCATTCACAAGTAAACATCAAATATATCAGTATGTAGATATAATGAAGTTTTTATGATAGAATAAAACATATAAAATGTATCATGGGTAATATAATAAACAGTTTAACTTTGAATTTCTAGATAAATAATATAATAACTATTATATATTATTGTAGTTCTAGTTATTGAAAAAAATATTGCTATTCTTTCCAGTGATAAATTTATGATTGCTAAATGAATACACAAATAAATTAATACAATTTATGTACACTTTATGAATTTGATTTTTTATGAATATGCATCAGTGTAGACCATGAAATTGTGTCAAAGTAAACGAATAAAACTAACTGCAACAGGTCCAACTTGTTAGAAGAAATCCTGCAGTCTGAAAATCATCCTGTGACATGCAAAGACAATCATGTAAAAAGGATTGTGATTTAGCTGTTGGAAATGATTCTGAATGAAGAGATTGTGTATATTGATATCAAATTCTAATTAAGGTATACAGTATTGGTTGGAAGATTGTGATTATTGTCATCATATTCTTCTTTGTGAGTGTGCAAATATATATCATACAAATGTATTATTCACAGAAGATTGAAGAGTTCAAGACCTGTCAACATTTCAGAAAACAAATAATGAGAGATTAATGACTGTGAAATTTATTGGCAGATATAGTGAGATCATGAGATAAATATCTTGTGAAGTTCATAAGAGGATGAGTAAATTGTCCTCCTCATGATAGAAATTTAAATTTGAACCGTCATGGATCATGGACACATAATTTTATAAAATAGTAATTACAGCTATACAGAGCTCAGTTTTTATTCTTCAAAGCTATCATTGTGATAGAAAAGCTATAGCTATTGTAATAGAGGACGCAGTCCGCGCCACAGGCGCGGACGTAGTCCTCATCAAGGTAACACGTATATATATATATAGGAAAAATCATGTTTTTCAATTGAATTCTATGCTATACCTATAGGTTCCAAAACCGTGGTCAATGATGTCATTCTCCCCATTGCCCATTTGATCGGCGTGAAGCGCAAGCTTATTTTTTGACAATGTCACTTGACGGCAGAATGAAACCCATCGATGACCTTGATTTCTCAATCTCCTTTGAATATTTTCCGTTTGGACAGTGTCCCAATGTATGTTTTGTACTTTGCTTCACGTAATATTGACATTGCACCATCATTTCCAATATATATCATGTTTACTCCGAATATCCTCTTTGAAAATTACAACGTGATGTCAGCATGCGACGTCTGCATAAGCTTTGTTTCGCGGACTTTTCTTTCATCGACAGCTCCCTCAGACAAATTCATGGATAAACTCATAATGCTGGGACGAAAATACAAACAAAAAAATATCAGCGCTATCAGCGACTTACCGAACTTCATTCTGCTTTCGAGGATGATTTGCAGCTGATATTTTGATACCTGTAGATCGAATAATGTGGTTTCTCTCCACATATAATATGAATTATGGCAATGCCATTGTGAGGACGCAGATGAAATATAATTTCAATGAATTAATACCCAATTTTCACCATACATCACTGAATATTTCTGACTTAGTTAATAAGAATAAAATATGTCATACAATATGTATTCTTGTTATTTTTTCCAGCATCATTTTTACCGTCTTTATCAGCCTTACATTAGTTTTTTTTTTCTTGAAATCCAGAATCATCTAAAGGAGAGGGGATACTATAGACAATTTCTAGATCGACAGCATGCACATAACTCGTAAATGCGGGGAAACAATTCTCAATGTCACAAAACAATCAGTAAACATGAAACCGCAATGCTTAATTTTGAAACATAAATGACAGATAAGAAAAGATCAAGTGATGTCATCTTAATCTATACATTTTAATTCCTTGGACCTTGATGAAAACCAAGGAAAAGAGAACACGGGCAAGAAAACCGTGGGCACAAACCATTAAAATTAAAAAAAGAAAAAAGAATTTTATTGTTTTCTGAAGTATTTATATATTGTAGGATTAACATGTATCTTGATTATTCAATGAATTCAATTAAACTTTTAAATGTTTACTTTTTAAATTTCATTGGGTGATGAAATGTCAGTCATCGTATCAGGAATATGTATCCCCCCCTTGCACCCACCCACCCCTCTCCCCATTTACTTTCACCGGAAAAATTAGCAATCAAAATGTAGAAGAGAGAGAAAATTTCCTTTTCGGCGTCGTCTATAGTGTTATCAGCAATATATCGTTTTATGGGATGATCTGGAGAAGGGGGTTAAAACTTACAAATTAAGTACAGTATAACATTAGTATTACAGGATTTTCCCTTCTAAATAATGTAAATGATTTTCCAATGTAATATCTGAAGACAAATTTCTTGCTCATTCCTTTACTTTAAAAGAGAGTGAAAGGGAGGGGAGGGGTGGGAGGAAGGAGAGAGGGGGAGAGGGAGGGGGAGGGGGAAGAAGGAAGGGTGTGAGAGGGAGATAAGGGGGCGGAGAGAGCGGGTACCCCATATCTGCTACCCATCCCCATAAAAGGCAAGGATGAATGGGAGGGGGAGGAAGGAGGCAGCTGGAGGGAGGCAGCTGGAGGGAGGCAGAAGGGAGAGGTTAGGAGGTGGGAGAAGGGAGCGGGACAGGGGAGAGAAGGAGAGAAGTTAGTAGAAATCTACCCCCCATTCCGCCCCCCCCCCTTGAATACAATCACCCCCCCCCCCTTTCTAAAAAAAATCTGAAGCCTTCACCCCTCTACCTTGGATCCGCTTATGATTTACCTCCAAGGGAAAAAAATACCCAGCCTTATTTCTGACAGAAAAAAATATACTTCATGCTTTGAACAGCCCCAGCTATGTTGACCTATTTGTAATAAATACTGTAAATGATGACGTAAGTTGTGACGCGTTGTAAACAGTACCAAAGGCAGCAGACATTCAGAAGTTTGTGTTGGGATTTACACTGCATAGATTCCGTATATTCTACATGTAGATCTTATATATGTGGAGAGAAACCACATTATTCGATCTACAGGTATAAAAATATCAGCTGCAAATCATCATCGAAAGCAGAATGAAGTTCGGTAAGTCGCTGATCGCGCTGATATTTTTTGTTTGTTTTTTCTCCCAGCATAATGAGTTTATCAATGGCTTTTTATGAGGGAGCTCAGCCTCGATGAAAGAAAGTCCGCGAAACAAAGTTGTATGCTGACGTCGCGTCGCATGCTGACGTCACGTTGTAATTTTCATAGAGGATATTCGGACTAAACATGAGATATGTTGAAAATGATGGTGCAATGTCAGTATTACGTGAAGCAAAGTACAAATCATACATTGGGACACTGGAGGAGTAAGCCAAACGAAGAATATTCAAAGGAGATCGAGAAATCTTGGTCATCGATGGGTTTCATTCTGTCGTCAAGTGACATTGTCAAAAAAATAAGCTTGCGCTTCACGCCGATCAAATGGGCAATGGGGAGAATGACGTCATTTACCACGGTTTTGGAACCTATAGGTATAGCATAGAATTCAATTGAAAAACACGATTTTACCTATATATATATACACGTGTTACCTTGATGAGGACTACGTCCGCGCCTGCGGCGCGGACTGCGTCCTCTATAAGATCTACATGTAGAATCTACAGGAAATCTATGCAGTGTAAATCCCAACACAAACTTCTATGTCTGCTGTCTACGATACTGTACACGATGCGTCACAACTTACGTCATCATTAACAGTGCTTAGTGCAAACAGGTAAACACAAATTGGGGCTCTTTTCAAAGCATAAAATAAGGCTGGGTTTTTTCCCCTTGGAGGTAATCATAGGCGGATCCAGGGTTATTCAAAAAAGGAGGCGGGGTGGAGGCTTAAGATTTCTTTTTTAGAAAGGGGGGTTGTAATTATGGGGGAAGGGGGTGACGGGGGTGAATTTCTACTCAGAACATTTCTCTCCCCGTCCCAACCCCTTCAACAAGGGGTACTTGGTCTCTCTCCGCCCCCTTATCTCCCCCTCACATATCCCCTCCCTCCCCCTCACGCTCCTCCTCTCTCCTTCCTCCCGCCCCTTCCTCTCCTCTATCCCTTTTACCCTCTTTTATAGTAAGGGAATGAATTTTGTCTTCAGATATTACATTGGAAAATCATTTGTAAACATTATTTAAAAGGGAAACTCCTGTAATACTAATATTATACTGGATTTTTTTTTAATATAACCCCCTTCTCCAGGCCATCCCATAAAACGATATATTGCCGATATCACTATAGAAAAGGAGGCTTTCTTTCTTCTACATATTGAATGTTAATTCAAGGGGGGGGGGGTTAAACATTTGTACATATTCCTGATACGACAACTGACAATTCATCACCCAATGAAATTTGAAAAATAAACATTTAAAGGTTTAATCGAATTGAATAGTCAAGATACATGTAAATCTTACAATATCTTGTAAATACTTCCGAAAAAAGTAAAATTCTTTTTTTAATAGTAATGGTTTGTTTCCACAATTTTCTTGCCCGAGTTCTCTTTTCCTTGGTTTTCGTCAAGGTCCAAGGACTTACAATATATACATAGATACATAGATTAGGATTACATCACTTGATCTCTTCTCATCTGTCATTAAGCATTGCGATTTCATATTTATTTATTGTTTTGTGACATCAAACCGGCCGACATTGAGAATTGTTTCCCCGCATTTACGAGTTATTTGCATGCTGTCGATTCAGAAATTGTCTATAAAAATATCCCCTCTCCTGTAGATGATTATGGATTTCAAGAAAAAAACGTAAGACTAATAAAGTAAAAAATATGCTGGAAAAGAATAACAAGAACACATATTGTATGACATATTTTATTTATTATTAACTTAGTAAAAAAAAATATTTAATGATGTAGAGTGAAAAATGATTGAAATTATAATTCATCTGCGTCCTCACAATGGCTTTGCCATAATTCATATTATTTTATACTTTATTTCCATGAAAGAATTTAAATTATATGGAGTTAAAAAGTAAATATAGGCTTCTTTGCAAAGAAAACCCCCAAGCTTTTGTATACAGTCATTTGTTTTCCAATTATTGAATGCTCAAGCGCATTAAACAAATCAAAATTGGAATTTCATATGTATTTTTCTCGGATACAGTGAGTGTATTTCAAATTGTGCATTTATTTCCTTGCATATTCAAGAAAATGTCATTTTTCTCATGTGCATGGCAGTTTTGTACTTGATCAGAGGAAATTAGGTAGGTCGCTGGAAGAATCTTCGGTCTCTTGAATTCTGGTGATATTTTTCACAATTCAGTTGTTTGCTCACCAAAAGGTTAATACAACCTTTTCTTCTAGAATGGAAAATTCGAATTTATGATCTGTTTTGTGAATTTCTCATGTCGAAGCGTTCAGTCGATCGACAATTTCTCCAAAATTGTCGACACTGTGCAGGATGTCGGCGTACATAAATGTGGTACAAAAAAATGGTCCCTCACTGATTTTCATAAAATTTTAGAATAGAACACTTGAATATATTCTTCACAACATATAAAAAATATTAAAAACCACTTTTTAATATTTTTGAAAACGATCCCCTTGTTTTCGAGGAAGGGGGCACGGAAGTCGAACGTTAAGAGTACTGCTGTCATTTTGTCAGCTGATTTTCGACAAATTTACAGCATGAAACAGCAAATCTTGGGTAAATTTAGAGACATAAAATCTTAAAGAGTTTGTTTGATCTTTTAAAATCCGATGCCATCAATTTATATCGATGTTATTAGTATTTTTCTGCTGTGAAACTGTTTCGAAAAAATGCTTAGTAACGGCGACGCGAACTTCTTTCAATATTAATGCGCCGTTCTTAGCAACGGTTGCCGTCACGCGCAAATCTGCATGACCTTCGAATCGTATTCAAAGTTACAATAAAATTGCGGAAGGTTTCCTACTCTAAAATTTCAAACCAATTTATTATGCATCAGACACGTGTTTCGAATATTGAATTCTCATCAGTGATGCTTTCAGCTAAAGTATATATATACATTGATCATGAGGGATCGAGGGGGAGGGGGGTGTTCGACATCTACGATAAAAAATGAAAAGCGAAATAAATTTTCTTCTTTCAGTCTTCCTTAATTTCAACTTCCGTCAATTGATGCAATTTTACTCTAGTATGACAAGGTAGCAATCCCTGGTTAACTTCAATATTCACGTTGTTTCTTTAAAATGTCCCAAACACATAAATAACCTAATGGTAACAATGTATGGAACAGGCGACACACGGAAGCACGAATAGAGATAACGTTTCATGTCATTTTTTTAAAACCAAACAGGTTTGTTATAGTTATGAAATTGTCTAGATAACCAGTAAATTATCTTGTTTTTGTATTTTCATGAATCTAACATCAAATTTCACTTTAAAATTAATAGATTGAATGGTATCTATTTTGTTTTAAACAAAATTTTCTCAATAAAATCGATATTTTGCAGGAAAAGATGCAGTGCTAATTCATTATCGATCGGTTTATCCTTTCTGATTATTTTACAATCATCTATTCTTGTATTGAATGTAATAGTGTTCTATCTGCAATTTTCCTGTTTTCCAGAATATCGACTTTGAACATTTCGCTACTCTGTTTGATATTATAATGACATGATCCATGCCATTAAGCATTATATCAAAATTATACATGGAAAGTAGCGAAGTGACGTAATTTTATTTCACACAGTTGAGATTTTCTCATGAACTTCGAAATGTTTACTTAAGGGATGGATGTTATTCAGATGGTTATTAGGGGGAATTTACAATACTATCTGGACTTTGATAAACTGAATGACACCCGCCATCCCAACCATCTGAATAATATTTATTTCTTACATTTACTTTCTTCATTTGTCGTTTTTATTCAGTAAAAAACATTCTTTCAAGTTTGAATTCCTCGCTGTCTCTCAAAAGTTAAACTGAATATTCCCTTATGACAGAAAGTTGCCAATTAGTTAAAAATACATTCAATGACAAATATGGATAATGACCATATCCCTGTATACAGCACAAAATCGATAATTCAAAAATCAGAAACCGAAGGCATACAAAACCAGGACAAAACAGGAACCAAAGCAAACAAACAAAAACCTCCACCATATGAAAAGAAGCGAACTCCCGATATGGGAGTGAGACCAGGTGCCCAGGAAGAGTAAGCATCTCCTGCTTGCATGCAACACCCGTCGCTTCAATTCGGTAGAACTGTCACATCCGGTTACTTCCATTTTGGAAGATATAGAGTACAATCTTTGGTTGGATGGTTCAAATGGTCTATGACAGAATATCATCCACCATTCTTGAGAGTGGAACATCATATTGTATGACGAGTTCCCCATATCGACCGTAGAACTTCCTCAGTGACGATGTTAGTCGGTCACAAACATATCCCTGACTGAGAAGCTTGTCTGAAAGACGCCTAGCTCTCAGAACAAAATCCGTATATTTGGTACTTGCTCTGGCATAGCGTATCAACTGAGATATGAACACGCCATAAGCAGGCGATGAAGGGATGTTGCTACTCAGAAAAGGAAAGTTTGTGATGCTGAAGTTGAAGTCGTCACGTTTGTCATAGAGTGAGGTGTTCATGTGACCATCAGTGTCGTAGGACAACATTATGTCCAAATAGGATGCTGAATTATTTGTCTCTGTGGTTTCTTTGACTTCAAGCTCCGAAGGATAGATACTGCTCAGGTAATCCGCGAATTTTTGATTATTGATGGACAACACATCGTCTATGTATCTGTAAGTGAAGTTAAAGTCAGAAGCTAAGTATCTTTTCCCTTCAGAGACCAAGCGATATCCTGATTCCGATCGGTGGTTTCTAGGGAAGATACTTGCAAGTATTTGCGACACTCGTGCCAGGAGTCGAAGACATTTTGTTACAACGTGTTACGTTACTTAACGCTACACCTACGAGAACATTGTTACAGACGTTTACAGTAAGTACATACAGAAATCGAGTTTGTATCTGCACAGCGTTACATCAAACGTGGTTGTTTCGAAATTGAGATTCGTAATGATCCGTTTGTTTTGATGTTCGAAGGACTGTTTTGACCTGACCTGTGCAATTAGAATATTCAGCGTCTTGAAATATTAAATTAGTAATTATAACTTTCCACAATACAATTTATACATGGCTCGTGTACGGCTACAGTACAAAGTACTTCGCCATTCATGATTCATGGCGCAGACAATGAAACATCATTTTCTGATTTTTCGATGAACGAACAAGACCAAAAATGAATACTGCATTACAGCTTTTGACTACTATTTGGAATTTCATCGAAAAATCTTTGAATTACGATTTATTCTATCAATCATCAATGAACAGTTTGAAATTCAGATGCCTTAGCAATCGACATAGGGGCTGCCATTTTGCTTATTAATACGAACTTTTTGTATTACGACTCAAGCCATTTGATTGGTCCAGCAGATGGTAATTTATGGGCAAATATCAACTATCTGCTCAACATTGCACTCTATGGGGAGTAACATTCAGAATGTAAATATATGGCGATAGAACAGTGAAGCTAAAGCAAACTACATTTTCCTTTAGTGCATAAGTGTTCTAAAAGCAAAACAGACTTCATTAAAAGAAAAAATGGCATTGATTATAATGTTGCTCATTACTATAACAATAGAAAACAATCAATCTCAACGATGAGAATAAAACAAATTCGAGGGAACGGAAAGCAGTGCAACAACCCCATCCAACCCTGATCATGCCTACATCCCATCCGAAACATTTCTCATTCAATTTCCCCGTCTGTTTAACGAATATCAAAATTCTCCTTTTATGCATTCTCTACCTTTTCCGATGTTAAAGACCTGACGATAGAGCCCAAATAGTTCTTGCAGTTTTCCATTTTGAAAACCCTCCCTTTTTTCTATTCCCTCAAAGAAAATACAATGAAAGAAATGAAAATCTGATGAATTTTAACGACTTTCAATATGTCTGATTGTCAACATACTAATTGCAATTGCAAAAATTATGAAAGCATTTAGGGTGAATGCTTTAATATTCAGACTTTAACACGACAAAATAAATGGAAACAATGGATTAAACACGGAAATTGACATGGATTTAGAACAATATTGCCCGCAATCTCTATAAAATATTGGTCATGTGATAAACTCTTACTCATTGATCTGACATAAGGGAAATAAAACATAAAACATATTGCACTAGAAAATAGAGCATTTTTTTTCAGATAAATTCCATCAATATCTTTTGTTCTAATTTGACTTGATATTTTCTCCCTATATGTACTTTACAGTACAAACTTCAAGTCCGCTAAGCTCCACCCATTGTCATCTGCAGAACAAAATTAGAAGAAAAATAACAACTAGCTAGATATGGTTTATTGTCCAGTACTTTCCCTCGTCGTATAAACCAATCAAATTATCACCTCGCCGCTTCGTGGATTGATGATAATTTGATTGGTTTATGCAACTCGGGGAATTACTGGACAATGAACCATGACTAGCTACTTGTTATTTCTTGAATAAAAAATTGGAATTCAATTTTTTTCATTAACTGGAGGAGATAGAGCAGTTCCCGGAGATACCGATAGTATGTCTATCTCATTAAAAATGGAGATAGATCACTATTGCACTCAATGGGCTTATTCCTCAATGTCTTCAATACTAGTCCGGACCCCTTGATCTCTCTTTAGATCAGTGCTAGCAATTTCTTCCTCAATGTCTTCAATACTAGTCCGGACCCCTTGATCTCTCTTTAGATCAGTGCTTGCAATTTGATTTTACTGCTTGCAGTTTCATGATGTATTCCTATGTGTTTTCAATACTAGTCCCGACCCCTTGATCTCTCTTTAGATCAGTGCTTGAAGTTTGATGTTCGATTCGTCAAATAACAATACAAGATAATCTTATTTCCTTTCCTTTCTTACATTATGAACTTGTACCTGTCAACTTTGAAATTTAAAAAAAGAGGGAGGTCTCCCTGGCACTGGAAAAGAGGGAGATTTTATGTGAACGCATTTTGCTACATTTTCAATGAATCGCTACATTTTGTGCAAAAACGTTTTTCAAATATTTTCATTGTGTTAACATTTCAATGCATAAACATTTTTAAACAATGAAACATGTATCAATAATTTATTGCATTCTATAATCTTTTCTTGCATTTTGTCATGTAATTTCTCGTGGAATGCTCTGACTGTCGCTATCTGGATTTATTCTTCTTTGGTAAATATGCCAAAAGAGGGAGAAAGAGGTTGATTAGACCAAAAAGAGGGAGATTTTGATTTCATCGGAGGGGGGAATGCCAATGAATGAGATGAGAAGGAGATGGGGTCAAAAAGAGAGAGTCTCCCTCCAAAAGAGAGGGAGAGTTGACTGGTATGCCAACTCAGATCCTTGGTACATTTTGTATCTAAGGGTAGCGTAACACGCTTTAACAAAGGAAACGATATAGCATGTCATTTTAAAACTAAGAATGTATTCTCATAGAAATATATGAAAAGCAAATAGAAGTTATGGAGATAATTTTGAAGGCAAAGTTTGATTAAGTCATAGAGTTTAGATAAATTATAAGGAAAAGTGAAACAGATACAATCTTTGCCGAATCTACGTATGACGATGATTGTTTTAAAGTGGATATAAACAAGAGAGGAAACGGGTGCCGGACAATGAATAATTCACATTTATCTGATTTAAGGTACAAACAAGTATAATTGAAGAAATAAATGATCATGTTAATATGAATACCTTTGAAAAATGGGAAATGTTTGAGATAAAAACAAGAGACTATTCCATCTCTTTTTTTTCAGTCAGAAAAATCTTAAATCAAAAAATCAAAAATAGAAAAAAAGAATAACAGAACTTGAAAATGAAAATTCTCAAAATATGAATATGAACAATAAACGTGAACTTGAAGCAGAGCTAGATGAATTATATAATGAAAAATTGAAAGGAGCATTTATAAGATCACGTGCTAAATGGATAAAGGTAGGAGAAAAAGTGCAAATTATTTTCTTAACCCAGAAAAAAAGTCAAAAGAAGCAAAAAGTAATTAAAGAACGTAAATCTAAAAGTGAAAACCTACAAAGTAACAGTGATATTTAAGGATGTATGTGTGAATTTTATGAAGATCTCTACTCCCCTTAAGAAATACAAGACGAGAAAATCGATGAAAATTTAAATTGGAAAAATTTTGAAATTGTTCTTAGTGATGAAGATCCTGGTGCTCAATTTCCTTTTCTCGATGAATAAGACAAACAAATCCCCCGGACAAGACGGAATGACAAATGAGTTTTATTAATGTTTTGGAATGACATGAAATATGTTTTCTTATGCTCATAAGACTACACATGAAAAGCAGAAAATGAGTTCTACTCAACGATTAGCCATTATCTCATTAATACATAAAAATAGTGAAAAACTTAACTAAGAAATTATAGATATAGTTGCTTGACTTATAAAGATTATAAAAAATTATCGCCTTGATATTTGCTAAATGATTACGAAACATACTACATAAAAGAATTCAATCAACTGACAAACGCAAGAATGAGTTTAGATATATTTTTTTTAATTTTGCCAAGAATTAATAACGAAGGAATTTTAAGGTGTCTTGATTTCGAAAAAGCTTTCAATTCGGTCGAGTGGAATGTTTTATTCAAGACTCTAGAAAAGTTCAAACTTAGAAGTAATTTCATAAAGTGAATAAAAATGTCATATACTAATCCAATATTTCCATTGAAATACAACAGATGGATTAAAAAAACCACGTGATATGAAAAGAGGAATTAGACATTGATGTCCTATTTCTGCGATACGCTACCTTTTGTAACAGATGTCCTTGCTTTAAAATTGATAAATAACAATAATATAAACATTTACATCATGCTGATGACCTCACTCTTTTCTTTAAAAAAACATTGAATCGGTTAAACAAAAGATAAAAACTATTAGCGATTTCTGCAATCATGCAGGATCAAAATTGAATATGAATAAATCTGACTGTATTTTATTAGGTGACTTATCATAACTAGATAAAACTGATATATTTGATATATGGAAATACAATATCAGAAATGATTTGAAAAATTCTTAGATTTTTGCCAGTTTTGGCATATACCAAGATTGAAATGAAACTAGACATAATCGGTCATTTTGAAAAGATTCTGTAACCTCACATATCCCTATATCCTTGTAATGTAGTTGCCGATTCATTTCATCGTATGATGTATTATGATATTGAATTTAAAATGTCTTCTCTATGTCATTTCGTAACTTTCGATCGAAAACATTTACTTAAATTTAAGATGTAATATTAAATATCACTTTTAAAAGGGGAGATATCTTTTCTGTAAAGATCATCCTTAAATAGTTTTTTAATCCCAATGATGGAAAAATGTTCCAAAGAATGATTGTCATTGCAGAAATGGACAGCTACAGGATCGGATTCCTTTCTTCGAATAACCAACAAGTTCAATATGTGTCTTTGATATAAAGTCACGCGATTTTCCCCTACATATAATATTTTCTTACATTTTTCACAATGAATTGCATATACATCATTGGTAGATTTACAATTATCATAATTTCTGACATAATAAACTTTCCCGTTTGAATCTTTAAAAGTACTTGTTGTTTGAACACATCATAAAATATATATTGTAGCCCTCTCGGCCTACAAATACTGTACTTCGCGTTGTGTATTTTCCTTATTCATTTTGTAAAACTTGGAATAAAAAGTCCTGGTAAAGTTTTACCGTTTATTAACATACGAAAGTTACATGTTGGTTATAGCAGTATGAGAATGAATCTAATGAATCTGACATACAAAATCATGCGCGCAGTATATATTAGGAGCCTGGGATATTTCACAATCAGGTGGAAATCACCATCGAAATTCATGACTAAATTGGAATTCAGACGTATAAACAAAGTTGCCTAAACTTAGAACAAATCCTCGCCATTTCGTCTATTGCACCCAGACATGTGACAGGCGAACCACTATAGCTTCTATTGCTGTCAAGTGACCTAAGAACACCTCGTATTGACAGACGTAGGGTTACACACTGGCGGGAATGATAATCATTTCTATTACATAAATTTAGCACGTGATCGTAAAGTTAACGTTTGAAATTAGAGTTATCTTCTCCTAGACGATTGGAAATATCCCATAAACAAAATAAATGGAAATTAATTAAAAACCAAAATACTCAATTTGCATAATTATTGTGGGGGAGAGGCCATATGGTTACAATATGCCGAATTGGGACATAAATCATCCTCATCTCCTGTTCTTTTCCTATTACTATTGCGCTTGTAAGTCCATTCATAAAAAACTGAATGTAGACATTTTCGCGTGGAGAAATTTTTCGCAAAAAAGTTCCCCCGCGCGGAAATAACCTTGCTTTATTCTTACGAATACATAGACAACTATAACTCTAAGATTTCCCCAGAGCGTAACGTATTGATGTTATTATTAAGGGATAAACGTACTGTGTTTTGTGGTTCCGACAGGTATATGTTGAATATACTGTTGGAAACATACGTTATACCGTCGGAGACAAAATGCTATAAGTTTACGATGAACGACGGATGGTTCGCTTTAACATTAGCACATTTGACCTTCGCTCAGGTGACACAAAAAGTCAACGATTTCAATACGAAATAGACTCTGTGAAATGAGAACTTGGCTTCATGACAATGAGTTGTTCTCTGAAAAAATCAGAGAACCTTGACGTAAAATGCGAGGTTGTTAAGACAAAAAGTAGAAGTTTTCAAATAGCAATGCAAGAATCGATACTACCTATTAAACATTCATCGAAAGACCTGGATCAGTGCGTCCCAGGCATAAAGCCATACATTTTCTTTCTTTGTTAGGCATCAGATTAATTATTGAAAACCTATCTACCCTTCCGTTAAAAACAAACCACAGAATGACGTGAATATATAAAGAAAACGGAAGAAATATCCAAGAGAGTAGAATCCCATGGTAGGGATGCAAATAAAAATTATCCCTTTTAGGTTAGATAACATTTGCAGACTAAATTTTAATACTCACTGTAAATTCTTGAGACTACACTTCTGTTTAGGATAAAAAAAAGTGACGGGAAAATATGGAAATCGATTGTTTGGGTTTTTTTTTCGAAAACAATACTCTTAAAACCTAACCGTCCGCTGCCGCTTAACAAATTGAAAGCTTGGTGTAATCTAATGGATGGTTTTCGGGGAGGGGGGTTCCAATTTAAAACATTACTATGATGCCTGATACCTTACTTTTATCTAAGATCGTCTCAATTTGATCCGTTTTCTGTTAAAACAATTTACCTTACCAAATCTGTAGCTGTTTACTAATTTTGTCCACTGTTAATTAAGAATAGTCCAAAGTTATGTGATATGATTGTTGCCATTGTCTCCGACTGAATGTTCCATGAGTCTCATCTCATACGTGTGTGTTCCGCAGTGATCACTATAATCTCATCATGTTGCATATCACCTCCCGGTCACTCTGAAATGTGTTTATGAATTATGAGTTAAAGAAGATCCTGATGATAATCTCAGTAGCACTCACAATAGAGCACCAAATTGAGCATCGACGGACCCCTATCAATAAGAATTATGAGATACATGTCTCGCTCCATATGTTAGAAAATTGATATCATACTTCTGATTTGTATCACACACGTTACTGTAAGGGAAATAAAAAAAGGTCAACAAATCTTTTTACGGATAAGTCCAGTCAGAACATTAAAGCAAACAGCATAGTTTTTGTTTTACCTTTGATGAGTTGCTTTGGTAAAACTGTGGATAAAAAAAATCACCGTGCTCTAACTGTTGCACTAGTTGATGTTCAGGGAAGCATCGGAATTACTCAAGCAGAACTATCTGATGCAGACGTTCGATTTTTTTTATTAGGTGTCTAATAAAACAAAAACGGTATCATTACTTGTAAATTAGCTGATACGATCGGTACTGCGATGCTTACGTTTGAATACACGGTATATATGCGACTAAATTATAAGATTTATTTTAAGGAAACTGTACATTCATTGAAATAATTGTGGACAGCACAAGAAGTTATGTCGAAATAACGTTTAATCCTGAATTATTTGACCATATTAAAAGAGTCATTCCTTAAAAACTCATCTTAATTTTCCCACGATACCTTCTCATTAGATTATTCAAAGTATGGGAGGGCGAACGTAGAACATGCTTTCGATTTTCTGCTAACCCTGTTGATATACCTCGGTTCTCTAGGTACTTTAGTAAATGTTAGCAAATTATGAAAATGATTTACACATGTTATCTATTTAGTGTCCTTCAACATATTTCCAGTTATCGTTTCAATTATTTTTCCAATTCACCAAATACTACCATTGATGCATAAAATCAGCAGTCATCAAATGTTTAATGAATCAAATGTCGCAGGAAGTAGCGAAATCGTTCGTAAAATTGTATTGGCGGTAGTCTTTAGCTTAACATTTAAAAATAAAAATGAAGCATATGTTCTTAAGAATTCTGACATCGTCTATGAAACTGTTACGGAAAGAGCTAATAAGGGCGACAGTAAGGTAAACCTGATGGAAGACGTCTGAATGTATCAGACCATAAAATAAAATTCATACCAATTATAGAAGTTTTAAATCGGCTTATTCCTTTACATTCGATTTTCTTTCATTAGGTTTTTAATGGACATTACTTTTCATAATTACCCATCAGATGTCTCACAGAGATCTGCATTTAGTGATAATTGACACTGAAAACGATAAAGATCACAATTTTGCCTTGGTACAGTAGGCGTCCTGTAATATCTATCATAAAACTTAATGCATTTTGCTAGAAAGGAGGTATTAAAAAGCGAAAAAGGTAAAAAATGAAGTATATGCTACCGGTACAATGGTATCCATGGCAACGAAGTATCTCAAAGTAGATTACTTCAGAGTCTTTAAAGTGGCACAAAAAGACTGATCTCGTTGCAATGGCAACCGGAACTCACATTGATCGGAAACCTCAATTTTTCCACTCAGAACATGATATATACCCAATATGTATACAGAAAATCATGAAAATCCATGACATGCCGTGGCGCCAGAATTTTGGCAGTAGAGAATGGGTCTTTTAAAAATATTTAGGAATTTACGTAGGACATGATTAAGGATAATGTTATAAAAGAAACTGGATTGATAACTTTCAAAATACGAAAACTTTTCGAGTCCTGGATAAAGCTCTTCGGGAAAAAAGAAATCGTTAATGTCTGAGAATTAGTAAATTTATTTATACATGTATGGCCTCTGTTCTTCCACCACCCAACGCTGATATATAATAAAAGGATTGATAAGACAATACAATATTTCTTGTTGGATTCCAAAGATAGAATTAAAAGAAAATACAATTATTGAAAATATAAGTAATGGGGAATAGAAGTTACAGATGTTGACTTGAAATTTATAGCAATAAGGACAGACACAGGACTCAAAATTTTTAAATCTCTACACTGAAGAGTTCATTGAATGATACTACCGATTTTCCGTTTTGACATCGTTGATTGTTTCATTTTTATAAACTTATGAAACAAGTATTCTGCTCGCTTGACCCTGAATAGCCGCGAAAGTAGAGAGACCGTCTCTCATACGGAACATCTCGGGCAGGCTAATTATCTCTTTATATTGACCCATTTTTCATTCATAAAGACATTTTTTATTCGATAAATTTATGTGTATTATATCATCATATGAATACACAAAAATGATGTATACCATTTATGGTATTACTTCCACATTGCATTCACAAACGCATGGTGGATCTACAAAATAATTCTACGGAGGGGAGGGGTTCCAAATTTATCGGAAGGGGGTTCCAGTTTATGGTTTCGATCAAAAGCACACCTTCAAACGAGAAAATCTGCATTTATGGAACATTCCAGTCTAAATCTGCGCTTGCATAGATAAGTAAAGTATGTCTGCCTATTACATATGTGTAGACATGTGCCCTATCTAAATTATTATTTTTTTTACATTTACTCTGAAATCATCTAATATTTTGGTATGTGCAGAAAAAGCCTCGTCACAAAAATCAAGCCAAACACCACTCCTACATAGCATTTGCACATAATTGCTAGATACATACAGAAAGCCATAGATAACAGAATCCCCAGAGTAGGAAGTTAAAAAAAAAGTCATTTAAAACGCTACTCAAAAGGACCTGCAACAATAAGGCGTAAAATCTGCCCAAACTCAAACATTATAATACTTCATTTCTTTATTCAAGCTGGTGAAATATTTTAAAAGATAAAACCTTCAAGATCTGATTTTTTTTTCATAAAATTGCTCTAATAGAGAGATATTATAGTATATTATAACACAAATTTTCTGTAAAAGCGGAGTTTTGTTCCAAAGGGGATCAATAGTCAATTTACGAAAATGCGATTGGCACGTAGGGATGAAGGAAAGATGTGAAATTAACAGAGAATTAGTAATTGGCATTTGATTCGCTTTCAGCAAATATTTAACTTCTTTATTAAAAGTTTCGAATTAATCAATTTTCAACAAAAATATTCGTTGTTGTTTGCTTTTTCCCTAACAAACTCCTTTATTTTAGTTTTGGGCATTGATAATTCAGCAACCCCTTGATAAAAGTTAACAATTAGCGTTGACGACTGAAGTACTAGACAATCTTGGAAAAATGCTCAAAACTTCCTCGGCAACATTCACAAAGTATTTAGAAAATGTTATTATGGTAAATGTAAAAGAAATATAATTTTATATACTGAAAAAAACTTGAATTCAAACTGTTTTTACAACGGCGGTGTTGTTAATTGTACAATATAAGTGAGAATGAGTGTTCAATTACCTCTGGCCACATGTTTACGGTCTGATAACTCCGGAATATAATATTTAAAGAAAATCATGTTTTAGCACGATATTTCTTATTGAATCTTCTCATTTTAGTTCATTTTGACATTTTGATCAACAAAAGCGACCGATTGTTAGAAAATTTTCGACATTTCACTCGCATTATTTATATCATGAAGAGACCCCCACCCTCACTTCTAAGTAAAAGTATAGGTATTTCTCATAATTATGTCAATTAAATAATGCGGAAGGGTTCCAACCCTATACCTTCTTGAAGAAAATTTCAAACCCATTTTCATGCACCAGACACGTGTTTCGAATATTAAATTCTCATCAGTGATGCTTCCAGCCAAAGTGCTTTTCATAAGCAGTCCAAATTAATTTCACTAGCGCCCTCGATCTTGCGTTATTTTAAGAATTCAAATTTCTGCATTTACTGTACAGAGAGTGCTCGACTCCAAAATTCTATAAACTACTATATCTGATAAAAGATACTTGAAATGAAATAATTTCACCTACAGGGCACATTTTAAATACTACTGGTTGAACTGGTATCGCAAGTAAAAATTGGGCACTTAACGGAAAGGTAATGGCGTTAACGTTATAGGTCTTTTGAGAGAAAGACATACAAGAATCGGATTTGCAGGGTCGGACATTAAAAGCAACATGGCTTGTTAGACTGATAGATAATTGTGTGAACACAGAAATAGATTATGAAATATTGAAATCCTACTATGTTGATTTTGAATATGTAATAGAAATGAAAACTACTGATATTAAAGAATTTGAAAGTTTAAAAAATACCCATATTTTACTAAGAAGTTTTGATAAGTTATAATCTATGAAAACATCTTATATCTATTGATAAAATAAACTCAGAAGATATTATTCAGGAACCTATTTGGAACAATGAATGTTTCAAAAACAAAGGAAAGACAATTTACTTTAAGTCTTGGATAAAAAGCGGAATAAGATATGCAAAGGACATTTTTGATAAAGACGGACTGAAGGACAAAAGGTAGGCAATTATGTAATTAATCAAAATGGCTCTGTGAATATGCAATAATTTCTCATTTTATTTTTAGAAATTTAATATTCAAAATTCGAAAATTTCTGTTATCAAAATTTCTTGAGATTTCTAAAACGTGGGTCCTGTAGCATCATATCCCATCCATCACGCTACGTCTTTCCATACATTTTTGGACTTTATAACTTTCACTCTCTTTGGCTGCATGATAAATTTTAGATTGAAGAGTACTGACGAGGGTTGAATACTCGAAACGTGCATGTCTGGTCCATGCTGCAAATTTCTCTGTTGTTGAATTATGCTATTAAATTTGAAGACGTTTAAAATGCTAAATGCAGATGAACAATTTTGATAAAGAAGAATACAATATCAGAAATAATTTTGAAAAATATTTGATTATTTGGCAAATATGCTAAGATTGATATGAAACCAAATATAATAAGTAATTTTGAAAAGATTCTGTAACCTAACATATCCTTATTATTATAATATTAAAAATATCTCGTTTGAAAAGGGTAGAGATACACTAAGAGATAAAGAAGATCCTGACGACAATTTCAACAGCACTCTTAATAGAGCACTAAACTGAGCATCGACGGACCCCTAGCAAGCTAGAGGTGGGACCAGGTGCCCGGGAGCTTGATCATGATGTTTCGCACGTTATAACCATATGAATAAATAACTAGTACATTTTATACTAGATTTACTTTAGTTTCTTCGATATAGATAATTGGCAGAACAATGATAATTGATATCGTTCATATCGAATACAATTCTATTTCATAAAAATGGTTTTTCAATGTCGTTGCCGGGTCGACATTGATCTGAGTTTATCCTGTGTCTATCGTAATTCAGGATTTGGTCGTCTACTCTGACTGATCGTTGGATCATTCGGAGTATCTCGTTGTTCCCAGTAGTTTAATGATTTTTAGTTTAAAATTTCATTAAATTTTTTTAATCAAATTTGCATTTTTTATTCAGCAAAATTTAATTTGTCCGATGGGTTGTTTTATCTTTTATGTTTGTTCCGCTGTGGTCAGTGCAGATCGAGAGGTCTTACTCGATATCTTCTTTGTCATTCGAATGTTGATTGGTGTGCGTATGATATGTTCTTTAAAACACCAGCCTATTTGTCAGTCTTCCGTGGGTATGCCTCTATGTCTCAACAGAAATTACTGATTAGAGTCCGAATATGAGAGAGTCGTATTTCTGTCACAGGCGAAATCTTTGAAGGGATGAAGGACACAAAAGTTGATAGGGTCCTTTGATGGAATTCTGACAAAATGAAACGTCATTCGTACGTCACATGAAATCTATATGTCGGATGGGGGCATTAATTCTCCTTATCTCCCCTTCTTTTCCTTTTACCTTTTGTGATTGTTTGTCCGTGTATTTAACAAAAACTGTGAATGTAGAAATTTTCGCGTGAGGGGAATTTTCGCAAAAAAGTCCCCTCGTGCTAAAATACCCCTGCTTCATTCTTACAAATGAATAGACCACAATATCGCAAATATTTCCCCAGAGCGTAACGTATTGATGTTACGCGAAAATAACCATGTTAACAGTAGGTAATATTGTAAAAAAAACATTTTTAAAAGGATTAATCACAATTAATCACTAATTCGATTTTTGTTTTTTATTTATTAAAGGTAGAAAGTCAACATACCTAAATATCGTTAACGAAGTCCCCTAAGCTTTATTTCTCCTGTTCTTATTCCTGCGTTTGACGAAATCTCTTCGATGATTGCGCATCCAATATGATTGTGCTGATAATATCTAAATGTTATAATTTTCACCTGCTTTTTAACCACTAACAGAAATGCGACCAGGGTATATTATGTAACAACGTCGAATCGCTTCGATGATTGCGCATCCAATATCGTTGTGCTGATAATATCTGTTTACCTGCTTTTATCCACTAAACGAAATGCGCCCAGAGTCTACATCGCTAACCTGAGAACTCTGGATATTTTACGGCTGTTCAAGCGCCTTATAAAAAAAGTACGTCAAAATGACCATTTTGCATAGTATAGAGTTAATAAGAGAAATATAACACATCATACAAATCGGTGTACTGATGTTTTGGATTTTCACAGTAGAAATTTACAAATTATCAAGAGTTTTTTTTAAGTCAAGGTTTTCTCTTTCGCAAACTAGTAAAGACTTTCTGGAAATTTTACAAAAAATTATTGTTAACTTATTTTGAAATTCGGACCCATACAAGCAACAAAGAATATTACTTTTGGTATTTCACTACCTGCATTTTATGGCGACATAACTGACAAAACATAAAGGATCAATGGTAGACAAAATTACCGTCGAAACTGTGTTCGAATCATCAAACGCCTTATATATCGTGTCACCATACGGACATTTTTCTTGGTCCTGGACCAATCTACAGCCTTGTGCCAGCTGATTCTTAAGATTTGCACTCTGACTAAATGTGACGACAGGACTCCATGACGTGCCCTGTCCAACCTGTCCTCTCTGAATGTCAGACGGACTCCGCGAGTGATCACATGCATGAGCTCGCTACAGCCAGCAGGACACGTACTGTATTTCGTATGCCTTCTGTTTTCTTATATTCATCCATCTGAGTGCTTATTTGGCCCCTGTATCATGCTGTCTATTTGTATGTTCATCTTACAGGAGGAGGTTAATTTACAGCACAATTTTGCGTTCGTCGAGACCCCTGGGTAATCGGGAAAATGGGAGGATTATGTCCTTTTCACGTCTATTTCTGTGAGTGTCTGCTAAGTGATTTTGCATTGGGTGTTTTTGTGTTTTGCAGTGGGTTCTGCAAATGACTGTTGTTGGAGATTCCCTCCTTTTCTTTACCCAAGAGGCGTATAAGTAACATCATTATGACAAATATGGATAATGACTATATCTCAATATACAGCACACAATCGATAATTCAGAAAATCACAAACCGAAGGCATACAAAATCAGAATAAAACAGGAACAAAAGCAAACAAACAAAAACCTCCAACACATGAAAAGAATGACAAATATGGATAATGAATCATATCCATACAATATCCCTGTATACAGCACAAAATCGATAATTCAGAAAATCAAAACCCGAAGGCATACAAAATCGTGATAAAACAGGAACCAGAGCAATCAAACAAAAACCTCCACCACATGAAAAGAAGCGAACTCCCGATATGGGAGTGAGAAGCCAACTCCCAATGTGGGAGTGAGACCAGGTGCCCAGGAAGAGTCAGCATCTCTTGCTTGCATGCAACACCCATCCCTTCAATTTGGTCGCATCCAGCTACTTCCATTTCGGTAAAACTTGATGATGTAGCCTTGCTTATCCCAAAAATTATTACACGCTATGTACCAGTATATTACAATGAGATCATCGCTCCTTTAATTTTTTTGAGCAGTGTAGTTATTATTCAACCAGGGATGTCATCTTTTATAAACCGAAATTTAAAGACCCTAGTGTAACAGGTAGAGACATGTTTTAGTACCCGAAACATGCATGTCTGGTCCATGCTGTAAATTTATCAGGTTTTAAATGATGCTATTGAATTTAAAGACGTTTAACATTTCAAGCCTGAATGACTGCATGTACTTATAAATACATTACCATTGATTATACATCAACAATATCACATGCACTTATGCCTATTAATTATACTAATGCATTAAATGCACACTCATAAAACTAATTAATGTGTATTAATTATATTAATTAATGTAAATTAATACATTAATACTAATTATGACGTCATTCGGCTCCCCAAGGTATCTGTCCTTCAACTCTGGGGTTTTTTCCCCCTACTTATAGAATTCGCCTGGCGTAAAATCTCCAACAAATTCCAGTCCGCTAAGCTCCGCGCAATCTCCGTCACTATAAAACTCGTCCACAGAACAATACTGGAATAGAAATAACAACTACATGTAGCTAGCCGTGGTTTATTTACCTATTAATGCCTGTTTGTGTGGGTACTATTCTCTCATAGTGTTGCGACGCTCGGGCACTATTACAATCTTGAAGCAACACTTTGAGAGAATACTTCCCACACAAACGGGCATTAATTGGTTTAATTTGTGCATCAAATGACTGTAGTATTAATTAATCAATGTTGCCCTTCGTTTCCCCCACTTTGCCATTACGGCATAACACTTGATAAGGGACGTAACTCTGTTGAGCAAAAAGCAGTAGTCCCCGGGTGCCAGGCACTATTCCCTCATAGTCGCCGCGTGCTGAACCAATGAAATTGCGAGGATTTATCACGTGATGCACTAAAGTCCAGTACATGAACTAATCAAATTATCATCTCGCCGCATCGCTCCTCCCTGTGTTCGGTACGAGTTATAGAGTATTGCGCATGGTTACGCTCATGGCGATCTTATTCGCTTGTTTCTTGATGGATTTCAACAAGTTTGGTATCGATGAAACCAGAAAATTATCATCTACAATCCTAAAGTAATGAATAGTTTGTAAGATTTATCGTTTACTTGATATATTGATATATATAACCTCCGGGATATCGCCGTAAACGTTTCATACTTATAACGTCACCATCCGAAATTCAACCCGCTTGTTGCTTGGGAACAAAATCAAACAGGAAACTTTTGTTTGACGATCTAACAGGATATTTCTTGCAGATTTTAGCGATATAATGGATTAGAAATTTCAAGTTTAGTATCTCGAATTTTCTTTGATTATAAGAATTTTTCTTCAATTTTGTAAACCATCGTACTTTGCACGGAAATGTTATCGAATAAAGTTTCTCTGTTTGAAAACTTTGAGCGAGTGAATTTTAGTATCAACTCTGCTTTGTTCAAAGATGTAACCATTCTACAGGTAATTGCACGCATTATCGAGAACGAGCGAGATGAATGACGTTCATTTCCTGACCTGTAACGTCAAAATTGAAAACGCTTACGTTTACTTTTTTCTCTCTCTTTTTCTTGTTTCCGTATCTCTAAATTGATTCATGGAGCTAGATATGAGCTTTTTTTCACACACAATTGCACAAAAAATAATATTAATACATGTTATAAATAAAATAAAATAAATTGGGGGGGGGGGGGGGGGGGGTGAAAAACTGACACCAGAAATTGTTATAATGAAAAGGGCGAATAATGCTTGACCAGGGATTTAGATTTGCTTGGTTCATTATTTCAATACATCATTTTTAAACTTGGTTATTTTCATTTTATCCCGATGATAAACTATCGTAGACCATTGTGTTTATAAGAAAAAAAAAGTCAAAAGTATAAATCGATCATGCTTGTACCAGAATTTTTATGTTTCACTGAAAAACAATTCTCGAATCGGAGTCACTGACTCCAACCCCCCCCCCCCCTCCCCCTCTTTATTTATTTTTTATTTTTTTTATTTATTTATTTTTTTATTTTTTTTTTGGTTTCATGTGCCCGTTCTGCAATGTTCTATGTTTGCATTCATAATAAATGTATGCATGTAAACATGAAATTAAGAATTAATGAGAAATGATACAGATAAAGGTTATATACATTAATGTATATTTAGATGAGAGAACTCTCCGGTCGCAAAATAAGTTTCTTCAGTAAATGAATACCAAAAGACGATCTAAAATGGATGATATTCAAAGTAAATAAACCAGTAACAAATATCCATTGCAATTGTTTAACTCTCTTTCCATGTTGTAGATAAAAAGAACATGTAATTCGTTTATGTACAATTTTTTCATAAAATTCATAACGACCTGTAAAGTGCGAAACGAAACGTAACAAATCGAATCCTTTAGAAAAAAAATAAAACAAGAACTCTCTCTCTCTCTCTCTCTCAACTTCATGTGATGATATCAAATGTATGTCATCGTCTTCTTTTAGAGAGATATGAAATATACGAAAAGAATGATCACTTCTATATGTTTCGTTGCGTTCTAGCTGCTTTTGACGTCTCTCGGGGAATCTTTTCCCGTTTTATTTTACATTCAAATCCAAATATACATTCTCTAATTAAAACATTGTATATATCTTTATGTTCTAAATTTATTCAATTTAAAGGAAAACATCAAATATTAAATGCAGCATCCCTGTCTTGCAGCGTAACTGCTCTTTTGCACATTGCGGTATGGGCGAACGTTATTTTCGGTGCTTGACGTCAAAGTAAATTACGCATTATTTTGAAATGGCACCTGCAAGTTATCTAGACGGATTTTTTTTCTGAAAATCTCGCAAAATGATTACCATTTGATTTAGAACGTCATATATAAAGTAATAAAGGGATTTATATTTCTATTATGGTTTTTGAGTTATTATGACTCATGAAGACCCTTATCAGGCTCACATTTGATTTATTAATTTTGAGATTACCCCCACCACCCTTCCTCACATATTTTTCTTTTCTTGCTTTTGTGTTTCATAAATTTGAAGCTAGAAATGAGGGTTTACAAATATCGAATACTGGTACAGCATTTTGAGAAAAATTCTTTATTTTTTCTTGCCACTTTCAACATTTTCTATCAAAGTTTTACAGTTTTGATAGATTTTCATACTTTGAAATGCCCCCCAATTGCATAACAATCGGTCAATTTTTTTCTTGTCGATATATTGTGTTAATCATTCATAAAGTATATTGCAATTTCAATCAAATCTCTATTATAGTATTCTATTTTCATTATATTCATTTTATAGAAAAAATCGATTAAATCCCATATACCCCATAATAAAATATGCGTTATTTTGAGACGCCCCTATCACTATACCAATCGGTCGATTTTTCTAGAAATCTGTCAGAATGTGAATAATTGAGAAAGTAATAATTCGTGTAAAAATAATCAATTTTTCTATTATAGTTTATGAGATATGAAACCGAACTCGGCCTCCTTAAATGAGTTTAAATGAGTTGTTACTGATATGGATCGAGTATCATCAATAATGAATTATGTTCTATCGTGATCATTTCATGCATCACATGCTCATTTTAACAAATATGAGCAGCTTGTATTTCAAGACAGTACTGCAGCCCAATGAAACTAGGCGAATGATATCCACGGGGACTGACAGTCCACAAGCAGAGACACAAACCCAGTGGCTGAACTATATATTACTATATTGAAATTCTAAACATAAACTCAAATGTATGCCAAATAACTAGCTAAATTATGTTAAAAATGAGGGCACATGTAGTCAAGTTCGATCAATTTCGGTTGATCGTTTCTTCAAACGCATTCGGAAATTTCTGTTTACCAAATTTTCTCAAATTTCTGAAACCTTGGTCCTGTAGCATCATATCCCAGCCATCTTGCTACGTCTTTTGGTGTATTTAGGACATAATTTTCACAGATTAAGACCATATTTCATTGTTTAGATTGAGGATCACTGACGAGGGTTAAATACCCGAAACGTACATGTCTGGTCCATGCTGTAAATTTATCTGCTCTAAAATGATGCTAATGAATTTGAAGACGTTAAACATTTCTATTGATTAGTTACAACTTTAGTTTGACACCTTTGTGACCACTCTCTATACATGTCTTAATTTGTCAATATTGAAATATATATTTTATAGTACCAATTTTGTTGTACTAGACACGTGTTTCAGATACTCGTTATTAGTACTTCATATCAAACAGTTTAAATAAAGCCAAAGTGAATTTTCCTGGCGCCATCTACAATACAGAGCTTTATTTTCCTTTTGCCAAAATTAAAATTATTGATGGATCAAAGTCTACAAAATTGTTAGTTTTACAGTATAAAGTGGCTGCAAATGTTTTCTTTTGCAAATGGAAACAGGAAGTGATTAAAAAATCATTCCAAGGAATGCATGTGTCGCCTGCGAAACATAGCGACACTTAGGAATCACTTTTATATAGGGTGTGACAGACAGACGGACAGACAGACAACGGACAAAGTGATCCCCAAGTGTAGCTATGCTTCGCAGGCGACACAAAACAGGTGTTCCATCGTTTCTGTATGCAGTGGCGTTGGTACCATGTATGCTCGTTTGATAAAAGGTCCCACTGTTCTTTAAAAATGTTTGAATTTAGTACTCATTATTTTCTTTTCTCTGAAGACTATTTCTTGTCGAGTTGCAGGTATCAAAGCCACCATTCCCATTCTGTCTTCTTCATTGCCATGAAAATACCCTCGGCTTGGGGCCTCTCTGTTTTCTACGGAATCCGGTTAGTGCCAACCTAAGTGGAAATTTTAAGTCGTAATAACGACTAAGTTTGTCGTAATTACGACTTAGCTATGTCGTAATTACGACTTCGTAAGTCGTAATTACGACTTAGTTATCTCGTAATTACGACTTAACTATCACATAATTACGACTAACTTATCTCGTAATCACAACTTAACTATCTTGAAATTACGACTTAACTATCTCGTAATTACGACTTAGAATCTCGTAATTACGACATAGCTATCTCGTAATTACAACTTAGTTAGTCGTAATTACGACTCCATAAGTCGTAATTACGACTTAGCTATGCCGTAATTACGACTTAGCTATCTCGTTATTACGACTTAACTATGTGGTAATTTCGACATAATATTATTCCCTCTAAAGTGAATCATTTTTGATTTTTGACGCATTTTTACGTCTTTTTGAAGTTTACCAAAAATTATCAATATTGAATTATTTCTTTTATCTATTGAACTCTTTCACATATTTAAAATAGCTGTATATTCATACAATGCTTTTTATGAGCTTTATTTTAAGAGTAATCATGATATTTAATTGATTAAAGAAAGGGGGTGAATTGATCATTCCCATGTATTTTTATCTTCTTCATTCTTCTTCTCCATCAAGGTGGATAGGGTTGTCGACTTAGGCATAATTGGGCCTCCTGTTCTTCCTTGCATTCCTGCGATCTCCCTAGCTGCAGTCATGGTTCATATTGGCCTTGGTCATAGTGGAAATTATATCAAACTAAGTCGTAATTACGAGATAACTAAGTCGTAATAACGACATAGTTAAGTCGTAATTACGACATAGCTAAGTCGTAATTACGAGATAGTTAAGTCGTAATTACGACATATTATGTCGTAATTACGACATGCCAAGTCGTAATTACGAGAAAGTTAAGTCGTAATTACGACATACCAAGTCGTAATAATGAGATAGTTAGGTCGTAATTACGACATACTAAGTAATTAGTATAGATAGGTAAGTCTTAATTACGACATACTTCAAAATTCCACTTAGGTTGGCACTAGTCGGCTTCCGTAGTTTTCCTCTTTTTCCTTGTATCGTGAAAAGCATCGATTTTATTTTACCCAAACTACACCACTGGTGTAGATTCAGAGAAATAATGATACCTATAAACAAGCTTGACCACACCAAAACGAAAATTGAGAATTCAACAAAAGATCGTTCGTATTTTAGATGCAAGAATACTGTAAAAATGTTGTTTTTGTTACCTTTAATTTTGTTCACATGTTTCACATATTTTATAAATTGACGTTTTTGTTTGACCTAAAAAAAATGAATCACATTGTTGGGAAAAAAAATCAAAATCTCAGGTCAAATAGATAATAACAGAACAAGAGCAAATTGTATACATATATTATAATATGGAACAACTGTTGTGATAATTTAACTTTGACACACGATTTTCAGTGTTCCCTTGATTATTCTCTAATTGAATGCAGGGATCACTAGTAAATTCAAAATTGAATAAGTATTTTTAATTAAAGACTTAATCTATTGAGCTTTCTTTTTTTTAACTTTTCACACAGATAATTTATTTGCATATATGTGTATGTTTACAATATTCAAAAATGAATGTTTCCATCATACGATACAATTAATTTTCTTTTACTAGTAATTAAAATGAACCGAACTAAGATTCTAAGAAATAATGTATAATTCTGATGAATTTTACTTTGAAGATGGTCATGTGTAATCTACTTATGGAATTTAAACAGAAAAAAATTTATTAATTTAATTATAAAATCAAAGATACCCTTCTTTTATCATGTTCATTAACGTACCACATGTTTCTTGATGCCATGATACTAGTACGAGTTTAATTATCATTAATCACTTGCCAGAGCGCACTTCTAAATAAACATATTCTTTGCTTAATATCCGATCAATTCATTTATAAACGTAAGCAAGGCATTTCATTTCTCATTTTCCGAGTATCCTCTGTTCTTTCTGCCCTTGTCATCATTGTACACAGGAAGTTGTCTATCCCACTTTGCTCTCTGTATTTTCACTTGATCCCGAAGTGATCGTGTAAGACACATGATAAATAACTACAAAAGAATTTAGACAGTACATTTCGAGTTCAAAGGAAATAAAACCGACGTAAAAACACTTGCACACAGTGACACGTACACCATTACAAATAACTTACAAATTCGAATAAGTTTGGTTTAAGTACCACTGATGTTGATTCCCTATCCAAAATAATACGGAAGTGCCCTCTTTTATTTTCTTAATTTAGATTTGTACATTTACTTTATAGAGTGCTCGGCTCCAAATTTCCGCATGTCTTACAAGTGCACGATATTTACATGAAGAGAGTTCGAGAGCAGCAATTCTATGACATATTACTTTCGATCGGTGACACGGTCATTTGAGAACTTCTTTTTATGACAAACGTGACAATTTTAATTTCACCATCACAAACTTCCATTTCATGTCAAGCAACATTACCTATTCGTCTGCCTATGGCACATTCACGCCATGCGAGAGCATGCTCTAAGAACAAAAACTCGACCATGTTAAGGGCAAAGAGGCTCGCCAGTTAATTTATTGGGAGGGGGCGGCATTAGATTACATTGAAGAAGTCGCTACAAAGAACTGACTGCACATTTCGACATACGCCCATCAAGAATGTTTAAGGACATTCTTGACTTGAGTGCGACCTTTCCAATTGATCTATTCTGTCTTTTTTAGTATAGTATTACCTATTTGGACATAACCGGATTTGACATAATCGTGTAAGTCTCCATTAACAAGGCAATCGCGAACCCCCGTATGGAGGCAGAACCAAAATAAATCTGTCGAAGATCAACAGATCAACATATTAAGTACATGTACACGAAAGAAGGGAGTATGGTTGGTAGTAGCATATCTCAAGACGGGAGGAACACGAACTAATTGGTTGTAGAAATTTCTTGAAGTTATCATCCTCACCCAAAGGTTATAAGTTTGTTCCTTTATTTCATTCATCAAATAATGGAAATGAGAGCCGAACATCGAAAGAAAGTTTAGCACGAATAAGAATTATACAGTACAAAAACCATCATTTTAACTAGCACATTCTAAAAGTAAAATTATGAAGTACTTATCTCAGAATATGGCGTGTGAAACGTTGCATTATTCTTAAATTAAATTTTTTTTTCTTAAAAATGAAAATATTGGTCCATAAGATATAAATATTGGTTCATAAAATACAATTCATAGTCATTAAAACTAAGTATTTATTCAAAACTGAAATATATTTTCAAAAAACATAAATATTTATTCATTCATAAACATAAATATATGTTCATAAAACAAATACTTGTTCGTAAAACGTAAATACTTGACGTTCATAAAACAATGTTTATTCATAAACATAGATATATATGTTTTATGGACATATATTTCAGTTTTGAAAAAAATATTTCAATTTTAACGAATATAATTTTTTTTTTTTTCATGAACAAATCATTGTAATCTATGAACCGATATTTTTACTTTTTAAGGCTACGTATTTACCTGTGGTAACAGTATTCCTAGTAAAACACCCCCTAAAACCATGGCGTTACCATTTATCCAATTTCCTAATGCATGTAAACAACCTGGTTGGTATATATTAGATATGTATGGTCCAGCCACTGCTTTACCCTACAACAAAGTACAGAAATTATTATGAGTTTCTATACAATCACATAGTATGACAGCATTTATTTATTCTTTTATATTTATTTGAACCATAATGCATTGTCTCCGTCTATTTGTTCCCCTTTTCTCGTCCCATGAATGTCGCTGTAACATTGTCTTACTGCTGACCCCCCCCCCCCCCCCCTTTCTTTCTCTTTCTGAACATTCATCATGCAGTCAAAATTGACTCAGACGTTATAAAATCTGCGAATATATATAAAAAAAATATTTAATATTCACTGTATTTAATTCAATGTCTTTAGAATATCGGAGATACATATACTTAAATTCAGGTTAAGAATGGAAGAATTTTCGAGTGCTTTTGCCGGTGAGATTAATTCATGTCTCCTTTTTCATTTGATTTACATATAATTTTCTTCTGTATGAAGTTTTCAGGTCAGCTTATCGTTCTCGTATCAGATGTTAATTAGTTTCCGTATAGTCATTCAAAACTTTGATCCAAAAATACATCTATAGATACAGTTCCACATGAGAAAAGTGATGAAATTAAATGAGATGTTCAAATAAGCTTTTAACGGATAAGATGATATAAATACTACAGCGATAGAAATTTTAATAAACTTTAATCTTTCTCGTCTTCAGATTCGATGGCATAATCATAAAAGACAAAAACAGCATGGACCAGACATGCACGTTTCGGGTACCTAACCCTCGTAAGTGATCCTCAATCTAAACGATTATATAATATGGCCAAAGAGTGTGAAAGTTATATGTCCAGAAATGTTCCGAAAGACGTAGCAGGATGGGTGGGATATGATGCTACAGGACCCATGTTTTTTTTTTAGGGGGGGGGGGGTTCTAAACTGATCGACGAGCGATACGACATGTTCCAATCTACCGACAATTTAACTTCTGAGGTCTGCAATTTTTATTCGATGCAATTTTGTTCTTTGCAGACATCTCTCTCTCTCTCTCTCTCTCTCTCTCTCTCTCTCTCTCCATTATTCATAAATGTACAGATTCACAATTTAACATTCTTACCTCATCATTTATCTGCATGACTTGACCACCACATAGAATGTTTTTAACTTCATTCTAAAAAAAAAGAAACAAATATCTTTTTTTTTTTCAATAATGGAATACCGGTAGATTTGGGATGATCTGATCCCATTCTGGTTTATCTATCAACTGTACGTGACTAATGAGTTAAAGAAGATCCTTACGATAATCTCAACAACACTCACAATAGAGCACCAAATTGAGCATCGACGGACCCCTAGCAAGCTAGAGGTGGGACCAGGTGCCCGGGAGGAGTGAGCATGCCCTGTTGACTAGCCGCATCCGCCGTCGAATACACAGCCAATTGTGCCTCATATGAAATTCATGTAAAATTTACATGAACTTTACATGAAAGTTCACATGAAATTTATGTGAAACGAGCATGAACATGAAATTTACATGAAATTTTTCACATGAAATTCATGTGAAGATTTTTACAAGGATGTTATGTGAATTCAGTTTCCTGTGAAGATCACTTAGAAAAATTCATGTAAAAAATTCATGTGAAATTCATGTGAAATATTTTTCACATAAATCTTATTTGAAATTTATATAAATTTTACATGAACTTTCATGTGAAATTTACATGATGCTCATATCATATGAATTTCATGTGAGGCACAATTGGCTGTGTATCATTCGAAAAAAATGTTAATGTTAAGACAACTAACATTACTAGTATGTACAGCTTTGCCATATTGGAAAAGAAAGACAATCCATCAAAATAGGCAGCGCCACAGAGTTGAAAAGTACGATCTGCAGAAGTTGGAAATTGTACCTGTCCTATAGTTAAATTGTTTTCTTTTGCGGTTCAACGAAGACAAAGATGCATTATATCAGGATTAATGATAAACTGAACCAAAAATTGGTCATTTAAAATACATCTTACAATTAAAGCAAGGAGATGTCTTTTTGTTCCAAGCGTACGTCAAGGTACTTGTTGTGATATGTATTTTGCGGAACATTTAGGCAATTTCTTTACTTCAAACGATAGAAAGGAGGCGATCCCGGGAAATTTTCGCGAGTATCAAATTTCGCGATTTCATGGTAAAATGGGGTGTCTTTATTTTCGCGATTCCGAAATTAAAAACAAATATATTCATATGACTTCACTGCTTTGTACCTCCCATTGTTGCAGTTTCAGTTATATTTCTATCGTAAGAATACACTCGATTTACTTCGCTTTATGTTTAATCGGGATATGTGAAGAATGACACATGTACAATAACAAAGTGATCCCTAAGTGTCGCTATGCTTCGCAGGCGACACAAAAACAAAATGTCACTGATATACCAATTTATGTTTTACCTCATCAAACACAATTTTTTTTCGCAAATTACTCGCGAAATAGCGAAAATTGGTATCTCGCGAAAATTTCTGATTATACGGTACCAGTATACGACAATCAAACATATAGGCGTGAGACATAGATAAATACGTAACTGGACTTCAAAAGCAAAAAGGTTTGGTTCCACTGACTCAGCTGGGAGCTCGTGTATAATTATGTATCCATGGAGTTCAAATAATTTTCAGGAAAGACGGGTGTTCAAGGCCCTATCTTTACACAGCTCGTCATGGGATTACGTTTTCACAGTCAGTCAGTTAACACCGGGTAACTCTTCAGAGTTTGAAGATCTTATAAAGCAATTACATGTACTAAAACCATACCAAGTGTCACTCTGATCTAAATTCAAACTTGATTTTTATCATATCTAACTATTCTATTTGAAATTTCCAAATAAGTCACCTCTGTTGCATGCAGAAATAGATCAGCGTTTCAGAAGAGGATGAGAGTATAAGCGTGATGTAAAAACGCCAAACAGGTGCCATAGAAGTCTGTTAAACTTTTCACTTTATATTTATTAAAATTTTCATGTAATATTTATTAATCTATTTAAAAAAGTAACAACAAAAATCCAAAAAATATAATATGATTTTGTGTACGTGATGAGTGAAATAGATAAATTCCTAGATCCCAAAATCGGCTCTTTTGTTTTGCACCTCAGTATGAACAATGCGGAATGATATCAAGATCAGAAAAATATCTTTGCGCCATAAGGCATAATCCGTCAATGTTTAACTTTCGTAAAATTGATGAACAAATAAAGTGCTAGTTTTAATACTAACTGGCTTTGTAATACAACATGATGCTGGTACAGAACATCTCTCTGGACTGGGATTGCTTTTTGTGCAATTAAAATAAAGGTTTTCATTCCAATCTAAATACCCATCCTCGTCGTCCGATAAACCACAACATCCAAGCTAAAAAAAAACAATCAAAATAATTCATTTTTGAAAATGGTATCAACATTTACATAATTATCGATACTTGATCGATGCTGTATGGTGGCTGATTTGTGCCATGTCGCGTTGTCGCATTGTCGCGTTATTTCAAAAATCATGATTTAGGGTTAACTAATCCTATGTTGGAACCCTATGGTTAGGGCTTAGGGCTAACTAGAAGACTAGGGTTAAGGCCTTAGGGTAAACTTACCCTGAGTGCAATCCCTTTTTTCGACTTAGTTAGGGGTACGGTTAGCTTTCCCCAAGATGGAACGGTTAGGGTTAGGGTTAGGGTTGGGGTTAGGGTTGGGTTAGGGGTTAGGGTTAACAATGTGACTACGCGACAATGCGACAACGCGACAACACGCAGCGTGACAACTCGACATAGCACAAATCAGCCACCATAATGCTGGCATAATAGTTATACTTCTATGACAAAGAATGTAATAATGCAATCCTCTTATATTTCATCCCCAATAGGATGTATTAAAATCCTCCGTAGGAAAGTTCCTATAATAAATAACAATGAACACTGAATATCGACAAATTTTCGGCCACTCGGCCTTTATCAAGTGGAAAACACGAATACATTTTCCACTTGATAAAGGCCGAGTGGCCGAAAAATAGTGGATATTGGGTGTTCATTGTTATTTATTATATTAAAATGGGCTATATATGAATATTAACTTGAAGATCTTGCTTATGTCTCGCTGCATTCTAGTATAATTATGAATATAGATGAAATATAGTGTCAACTTTCAACTTCAAATAACGTTGTGAGAGTACAAAGAGGAGATGGTATTTTTCCCTTTCCCTGACATTTGTCAAAGAATGTATCCTTTTTTTCTGAATGCATATTTTTGCAGAAAGTCAAAGACCAGAACCCCCCGCTCTCAACACACACACTCTCCCTCACACACACACAACCTCGAGATCTCTCACCCACACATTCACCCCCAAAGCATCCCGAAAAATTGTAAATCAGTGCATAAAAATACAAATTAGAATATTCTTCAAATATATATATATATATATATATAATATTGAAATATAAAGGTTATGAAAAGTACCGTGCTTTGAATGTTGTCAATCAAATTCACCATATCCTCGTCATCTACCACACCGTATTTTCTGATAGCGTCTTGCATGGAGTCCTTGGGAAATAGTCCAAGACTTTCTCTGGAATCCGGAACGAAATAAAAGACAAACACTATAACGACTATAGTCAGCTCTCCTAGGAAAATGATCCCTAATATATAGTTAAACTGGAAAACAAAAGAAATGAACTAGATGTATTATGAGGAATGTGTCTGTATAATTATAGGGGGCGGACAGGGGGTACCTCTCTCTCCCCTTCCACCCCCTTACCTCCCCCTACCACCACACCTTCCTCCCCCTCCTTTTCACCCTTAGCTTACCTCCCCCTCCTGCCCCCATTTCTCCCTCCTCCTCCCCCCTTCCCTTCCTACTCCCTCCTGCCCCCTTTCCTCCCGCCTCCCTGTCCACCCCCTCATTATATGGATGTACAGCATTCGAGTTCAAGTGAATCTACTAATGGGAATCATCATGCCTCGTACTAATTTCAGTCAATGACGTTGCAGTATGACGGTCATTTGCTGCCCTACTTTGACGCTGAAGTAGGTCACTAAATTTTCAAACGTCATTACAAAGAAAACCTTACAAAATTATTCTAGGTATGATAAATTTGTAAATATATAGGAAAGAAATAGATAGATCAAACATTACTTTCTGCTATCATACAAAACGAAGACCAATAAATGACTTCAATATGACAAACGAACGGACAAACAGACAGCGGACAGGGTGGAAATGCTACCAATGGGCATGTTCTTAATTTAATGTATTTCTGAGACTAAATAAAGACCTTATTTAAGCGTGTTTGGAGATTCAAACTAAATAACAGTTCTTTATGAAGTAGAATCAACACGGATTGTTCCCTTTTCAGCTGATATGAAATGTTCCTTCCGGAGATAGATTTTACTTAAGCTATTGAATATATTGTCATTTTTACACTCGATAAAGCTTATTAAAGGCAAGGGACCGAAAATTGTGTAAATGAGTATTTGTGTGATTTTTTTTTTTTTTTTTTTTTTTTTTTACTTTTTCAACGAGTCATCGGTTGTCTTTCCTTTGATTGATTAACCACAGTTCAACTTTATAAAAGTTCCTTGTCGGAGAAAGAAAGCTAAAGACCTACATTATGTCTTAAAATGCCCATTTTTAACTTGACTTTTGTTGACTCAATCAAAAATAGACTGAGGAAGGAACAGCCAAACACTGATAAGAGAATAGACAGGCAAAACTCACAGTATTGAAGGAAATACATGTAAATCCACACTCGACGCCACCGTCCGTTCTATATTTTAAAGATGTTCTTCCTTATTTTTCTTGCAAATTGAAATCAATGTACAATGTACTAGGGTAGCAAAAGGTTAGTTATGTTCGACTTCTAAAGTCGTAACCATTTTTTTTTTCTAATGTGAGGGAGCCTTTTGAACTTAAACCCCTGCACGCGCGGATTTAGAGGGGATAGGAGTGTCAGGACCCCCCCCCTGGAATTTGCAAAAAACACACAAATTCAATGATTTTTCCCGTTTTTACAGGTTTTTTTTTTCAAAATCAAAAGCTAGACACACCCCTCCTTGACGGCTTGCCCCCTCCCCCCTGGAAAAAATTCTAGATCTGTCCGAGCCATTGATTTGAAAATTAAAAGTTTTTAAAATCCTATCATTGATACATTGATACATAGGTCGATTCAAAATGGTCTTGCACAATGGGCATCCCCTCGACGAAGAGATTGGTAGTGCTCAGCATGTTTATCCTGTTATTCAAGAACGGACTTACCGTTTTAAGAAAACAAGTATTCTCTCTAAGCGATCCCATACAACCAAAAAAAGTAATGAAGACGATGATGGACCCAGCGGTCACCATAAGCATGGCCGGATCCAGGAAAAAATCAAAGGCATCCCTGATTGTCTTCTGTTTCATGTACAATACAATCGATCCTAGCGCAGTGATGATCAGTCCACCAAGCTGGAAAAAAATAAGATGTTTTAATAACAAGGAAAACAATCCATATGATATTGGCATGGTGATAACTATAGGTCAGTTTACGGATAGGTCCATGGAGTTTTTTATGCCCCCGGAATCAAAGATTCGGGGGCATATAGTTTTTGGGCTGTCCGTCTGTTTGTCTGTTAGTCTGTTTGTCTGTCTGTTTGTCAGAAAAACTTTAACATTGGACATAACTTTTGACAAGACCTTTCTATTGATACCAAAATTTTTGACCTCGTGACCTTGACCTTGACCTTTGACCTACTTTTCAAAACTTAAACATTGGGCATAACTTTTGATCGGAAAGTGATAGGGCTTTCATATTTCACATGTGTATTCCTTGTGACAAGACCTTTCCAATGATACCACAATTTTTTACCTCGTGACCTGGACCTTGACCTTTGACCTTTTTTACAAAAACTTTAACATTGGAAATAACTTTTGAATGTTTTAGTGATCATGGTGATAGGGCTTTGATATTTCAAATGTGTGTTCCTTGTCACAAGATTTTTCCATCGATACCAATTTTTTTTAACAAAGTGGCCCTGACCTTGACCTTTCACATACATGTACTTAACAGAAAATAGTGTTTATACTTACAAAGATGCCACCGGGGCATTCGTGTTTCACAAACACAGGCTTTGTTGAATATGTCATTCAACAAACCAATGAACGTATCAAATTTATACCCATCATATTTGAACAGTGCCATAAGAATTTCTAAGTCAGAAGATTTTTTGACGTATTTTACTATGTTCACCAAAAACTGTTTTTTCAAATACAAATGTATCATCAATTAAGCGTACCTTGTCCACAGTGGTTGTGTTCTACATTTTCATATGTATGTTAGAATAGACAAGCACTGATCAATATTTTTACCAAGGGAAGAGGAGGACTGTACGTACAAGACCAACCTTTGGGAGAGCTGATTTTGTATTAAATTTTTTAATTTTGCAATTTTTGCGCCTTAAGGTATCCGATGTACAATAGGGCATTTTTCCATGCCTGGTAAGATACTATAAACTATATATTTTCTGAAAGGTTATAAAGCCCACTTCTCAGAAAGAATAATTTTGGGGCCAGAAAGGTCCGTGTACTAAACCACAATTCAATTTTCCATTTCGGAAACATTAATGAAAAATTGAAAATTGAATCAATTTTTCATTTTTCATTTTCAATTTAGTAAATGAAAAATGGAAAATTGAACCAATTTTCCATTTTTCATTCAAAAATTTCAAATTGAAAAACGAAAATGGAAAATGGACTCAAATACGCTGTATTAAACCACAATTCAATTTTCCATTGCAAAAGTAAAAAACGAAAATGGAAAATTGAACCCATTTTCAATTTTCAATTTTCATTTTGAAAATGAAAAATGAAAAATTGATTCAATTTTTCATTTTTCATTATAAAAATGAAAAATGAAAATTGATAATGGGTTCAATTTTCAATTTTCCTTTTTAAAATTTTATTTTCTTAATGAAAAATAGAAAATGGACTGTAAAAGGCTGTACTAAACCACAATTCAATTTCCTTTTCAAAATCCGTAATGGAAAATGAAAAATTGAGTCAATTTTCCATTTTTGCACTCCGCGCGCTAATGCAAAAATGAAAAATGAAAAATTGAATCCATTTTCAATTTTTCATTTTTCATTTACGTTTTAACGACACACGACCTGCACACCCCTATCTCTATAATCCAGAGGTCCAGCGATTAGCCAATCAGAGCGCTCGGTTAAACGTAAACAAATGACTCTATCGACAATTTGCCCTTTCTCTCGTTTCGCAAATAAACAGTCGTAAGAATTTTGTGGAAATAACATTTTATATGTTTTGTTTTTAAAATGATATTATGAAATATGTTTTCTTAGACACATTTATGCAGCTCTCTCGTATTTTTTATAACATGGCTATTTGACAAGGCAATGCAATAAGCTTATTAAAGGATCATGGATTTTTAAAAAAAAGTTTCCTTGTGTTATCGTCTATATTTCGAGCGAATCTACCAGAATTGTGCTTTTTTACATAAAAAGAACTATGGACACTAAATTAGTATGAATTTGAAAGTAATCCCTTTTTGATCAATTCATAACACGGTTGACGTCTGTGTTGTCAAAAGGTTATTCTACTACCACCGCTGTATATCCGGTAATCCTTTGGATGGTTGTACACTATCAGGGGCGGATCTAGAGTGGAAAGCGTGAGCAGTGGCGGATCTAGGATTTAAGAAAAGGGGGGGGGGGGGCCAAGGTTTCAGCTCGAAGAAAATTGTTCACGGAAAAACTGACAAGCAAAAAAAAAAAAAAAAAAAAGGTCGAGACACGAAAATCGTGAACCTCAAGACTGCTGATCTAATTAAGAAGTGGGGAGGGAGAGGGGAGTTGATTCATTAGTTTATAGGTAGACTGGTGGGCGTAGCGAGCCAGAAAATTTTTAAGGATATTTAGTTTTCATATGTTTTCAGATTTAGTCATCCATACATGTATATACAACTTTATTTTATATTGGCAAGCGGAGCGAGCAGTAAAATTTTTGGAATAGATGGTTACATTTTGTCATAAGAATACAATCTCTCATTTTTCATGCTCCATTTTTGTTTAACCAATTGGAGATAGTTGGGAAGATTAGGGCAATACAAATCCACTATCCACCTGTCTAACCTGGTTAGATCGGCCCATGAAAATGAAGCAATTGGTAATTATTCAAGTGTTAATTGATTTTGAATTTTGAATATGTTTATGACATATGAATCCGTTCAAACACGATGACAAAGAAAGTTGAAAACAAAGTGAAGACGAAAAAAGAGACAACTAATGAAAAATTTAGTGCGGCGAGCGAAGCGAGCCGAAAATTTCTCCAAAAGTAAAGAGAATAAGCATAAAAAGAGTACTCTGAATCAATAACTTTGGGTGAAAAAGGGGGGGGGGCGGGCCCCCTGGGCCCCCCCTCTAAATCCGCCACTGGTGAGGTTGGGTGTTGCATCGGCCCAAAGGATCGATCCGAGGCACGAAATGCCCAGTGGAGGAGGGTACGGGAGGTAGATGTTCGGGGGGCCTCCCCGGGAATTAAGAAACAAAAGAATGAAATTGTGCAATCTGAAGCATGTTTTCTCCTTATCATCTCGAATATCAGGACCATTTTAGGGATACCCTTTCAAATTAGTAGGGAGAGCCTGGGTTTATCTCGATCTTTTTTTTTCAGATTATTTGTACTTTAAAACTTATTGTTTATTTGTCCCCGCAGTTACATGGATATAGAATTAGAATATTGGTATGATATGGTGCAAAATTTGTTTTCTTCATTTTTTGTTTGTTTGTTTGTTTGTTTTTACATAATTTCCAAATCATGTACATTTATATGTTTTAAACAAAATGTGAAGATTAAAAAAAGATCCTTCTATAAGCATAAAAGCGTAAAGGCTACTATCCCCGTGCCATTTACATGTTTTGTAAATCATTTGACATGTTTATATGATTGTTCATTTCCGATGAAATGTAGAAATTGAAATGAAAGATATGATTACTACTTGGAATAAGGACCAATTTTCGGGCATAACAGAAACCCCCCTGCGCGATGTACATTACAAAACTTCGCAATAAAATATTGTTAGTACGACCAAATTTAGAACCTAAAAAGAATTGTATTTACAATTTCAATAAATTCTCTATTTAGGTGAATACATTAAAACAAAATCTTTCTAATTGGTGAATTGCTGACCATTGAGCAATTTCTACTGATGCTTTTGCAGGGTTTTTTCGATTGATTGCTGATGTTACCAAAAGAAAGCGAAACCCTGGGGGGGGGGGGGGGTGTTCCCATGGGGGGGGGGGGGGGGGGGGGGTATTGCCCACCACCACCACCACCACCCACCCCCTAAATCTGCCCTATTGAAACTTAAATGGTTTGATAGATATTGATTTCTAATATCTAGATAGTAGATATCTAATTTTCATTCCGATATTTTGATTACGTAATGGAAAAATAAATGTTAAACATTGGCGGATTCAAGGGGGGGGGTACGCCCCCCCCCCCCTGAAATCTGCAAATCATAGGTAAAACGATCATTTTCCATAAACAAAGAGTAAATATTAATAAATATTAACTATTTGTTAGTTAATATAATTGTCAAATGCATCAATTTCAATTCATTAATCAATTTCAGTCATGAAAATGGGTCCAATAAGGCTGAAATTCGTAGTGGTCCCCCTAACAGGGCTCTGCCCTGGACCCGCTCGGGACCTAAGCTGTCCCAGGACCCCTCGCTAATTTTACGCCCCCTCTAACTCAAAAGCTGGATCCGCCACTGATAAAGTTTTCCATCTTCTCCATCGCCTGCTGAACAGCGCATGCCTCCATGTGAGACATGTATTTCAAACATTAATATTGTTTTCATAGTACAAAAATGTAATTATCTCCTCTACATGTTATCCACATGATAGATTTACTGTAGTAGTGAAATTGTATATTTCTTGAATGATATTAAGTTTCTTAACAAGTACTATCAGGGACGATACGTGCCTGGAACTACATTTGTATATTGTATTTGGTTTCTTTTATAAATGTATTTTAATCTGTAATAATCAAATATTCTTGTGCATATTGCATATCAAAATATATGGTAAAAAATGGGGGGGGGGGGGGGTTGAGCACTTTGCCGAATTTTCACTAAAATATTAGTTTACCGTCTATTATATTGATTGATCAGTGCCGGGCGTAGCTTCGATGTGGACGGTTAGCAGGGGCCGGCGGGCCTAAATCCTCAAATGGGGGGGGGGGGGGGGGTTTGCATAATCATACACTTTTTGTGGAATGACTCGCAAGGCATGAGGGGTCTATGTGGGGAGGGTATAATGGAAGTTGATATCCCTACATCTGGAAAGGGGTACGGGGGCCCTCCCCGAGAATATTTTGAAAAAAAAAGTCAAGCAAATCTGTACTCTCTGTCCCATGAATGCGTCGTGTCATGGTTTGGCAAGCCTACAAATGGATAACTTTTGCGCAAAAGAAAAAAAAAAAACTGCAAGTAACATTCTTCATGGAAAAAAAAAAATTTAAATCACAAGTTAAAAATCTGTGAGGTCCGATTAAATTTAAAAGTGGGGGGGGGGGGGTTTGCATAATCATACACTTTTTGTGGAATGACTCGCAAGGCATGAGGGGTCTATGTGGGGAGGGTATAATGGAAGTTGATATCTCTACATCTGGAAAGGGGTACGGGGGCCCTCCCCGAGAATATTTTGAAAAAAAAGTCAAGCAAATCTGTACTCTCTGTCCCATGAATGCGTCGTGTCATGGTTTGGCAAGCCTACAAACGGATAACTTTTGCGCAAAAAAAAAAAAAAACTGCAAGTAACATTCTTCATGGAAAAAAAAAATATTTAAATCACAAGTTAAAAATCTGTGAAGTCCGATTAAATTTAAAAGTCAAAATATGGGGAATGTAAAACGATTTTTAAAAATGCCTCGGATTACACCATTTTGTCATAAAAATCCGAAAATTTCGCGTACGATTTTAGATTTTTTTGGGTCTCTTTGTTCATTTTTTTTGCAAGATATACAAGGATCATTGAATCGATTTATTTTGATTTTGACCATGCATAGCACCATTACCTTTAAAATCGGCTTGAGCAACGATCATGCCGGCTCGCTTGATGTCAGTGACGCTGCGCGTGCAAACAACGTCTACTCCTGCGTTAATCCAATTATCTAATTAGCAGTTACTCCGTTTATTGAATCGCCAATTTAACTTTTGACTGTCAGAGTGAAACAAGTATTAATATTCAATGTCTTTTAAAACGACATTATTCAAAGCTTGTTCACGTTACAGAACCGTTGGACTTCATGTGCAAGATGTGCCCTCTATGTTGATACAATAAAAATCAACAGAAAGTCTGAAACATGGGCTACTTTTATTTTACTTTCACGGTGGTTTCAGTAACACATTTAAAAAAATTTATTTTAAAAACAAAACATATAAAATGTTATTTCCACAATAACAACTGTTTATTTGCGAAGCGAGAGAAAGGGCAAGCTGCCGATAGAGACTTTTGTTTACGTTTGAAACGAGCGCTCTGATTGGCTATTCGCTGGACCTCTGGATTATAGAGATAGGGGTGTGCAGGTCGTGTGTCGTTAAAACGAAAATGAAAAATGAAAAATTGAAAATGGATTCAATTTTTCATTTTTCATTTTTGCATTAGCGCGCGGAGTGTAAAAATGGAAAATTGACTCAATTTTTCATTTTCCATTACGGATTTTGGAAAGGAAAATTGAATTGTGGTTTAGTACAGCCTATTACAGTCCATTTTCTATTTTTCATTAAGAAAATAAAATTTTAAAAAGGAAAAATGAAAATTGAACCCATTTTCAATTTTCAATTTTCACTTTTAAAATGAAAAATGAAAAATTGAATCAATTTTTCATTTTTCATTTTCAAAATGAAAATTGAAATTGAAAATGGGTTCAATTTTCCATTTTCGTTTTTTACTTTTGCAATGGAAAATTGAATTGTGGTTTAATACAGCGTGTTTGAGTCCATTTTCCATTTTCGTTTTTCAATTTGAAATCTTTAAAGGAAAAATGGAAAATTGGTTCAATTTTCCATTTTTCATTTACTAAATTGAAAATGAAAAATGAAAAATTGATTCAATTTTCCATTTTTCATTAACATTTCCAAAATGGAAAATTGAATTGTGGTTAAGTACACGGACCCAGAAAAACAAAGGGGAATAACTTATGGAGCATTGAAATTGTCTATTTTCTCTATATAACATATGCAAAATAACAAAGTTGTACAAGACCTTTTCTCCTTTGATTTTTAAGACCTGGGATTCTTAAATTTGAACTCAGGGCATCATTACCTTTCAGAAAATATATAGTTTATAGTACCTTACCAGGCATAAAATTTACCATACTTTACAATGGAGATGATTAAAACGTTATGTAAAATGACTCAATTGTACAACGGATACCTTAAGTTATGAAATTCATCATTACAGAAACTAGTATACATACTCCATCAAATTGACAATAATCACACAAGTGATATCTATTTACAACCAAACAAATGTACCAAATACAGAAAAGTTTGAAGAAGAAAAAAGGGAACACAGAATTGGTACTCTAAAAACATATACTATAGTATACACAAACTCAACAAGACGCAATTCAACTTATTTATTCGGGGTATGGTAAGATTGGGGTAGGGGATGGGATGTAGTGAGGGTCCAACACTTCTTGAGAACAAAGATAAGGTTCTTTCCCACGGGCAGGAACACGTTACGTCGCCTTACAGTACCGTTGTCAGAAGTATTTAAAGTTCTGCACTTAAAACCGTCCGTTGACATTATGCCACAGGTAAGGATATGAAGGAAACCATCCGTTGTCGTGACAATGAGCATGTGTGGAAAGTATGATTTTCTAATAAACGTTGAAATTTTAGAAGTAATACACTCGAAAATTCAATGGGGGGTAGTCATAACACTAAGCTATTGGTTTATATGCTTTTCTGGTACTGATATACATTTTGAAAAGAGGAGATCGAGTTGGCGTCCTTTGATCACCACGTCCTGCACATGTGTTATTCTTCCTTTTTCTTGAAATCTTTGAATATTCAGATTATCTTATTCCAGAAATATACTAATAATAAATATCAGGTCTATATAATGCTCCTCTGGTAGTGTGATGATGACGAATTCAATTTTGGACCACTGTTTGGGGACTTTTCTAAAATTAGTCCGTTGTCAATCCATGTTGCGAAAGTTCTGTCCGTTGTCAGATGTCCGTTGTCTGCTTTTATATTTTAATGGATGGAATGATACTATGATACCTGTACTAATCATTAAAACTCATCAATCAATACGCACTATTTAATTTTCAACCAATTTAGAATGGAAACTGAATTGAATACGCCGAATCATCCGTTTTGTTAAGATATCCTTAACATTAAATTTTATTCGTACCGTCTTAAATTCATCTTCTGGGCTATGGGCGAAAAGGGTACAATTTAAATGGAGGCGAAAATTTGAATGTATACAGTATTTTACTTTATAAGTGTATTATAAACTGGTGTAATGCAGTAGTTTTCTCATTACTGCAGTAGGAAAATTTGCTGTATAAGAGGTTTCTTCCCCTTGGAGATATTCCGCTATATATTAGACTTTCCTCATATTAGCATGGATTTTCCCCATAGAGAAAAAATGTTATACAACCATTTTCCTCCTGTTAAGTCCGTATTTTGTTTACCTTCAATTGGCTTCCAATATTGCAAAATACATGAAAATTGCTCCAATGGTCTTACATATATATTGCACCCATGTCTCCTCTTTACCCATCAATAGTCTCTATCACTCTTGAAAAGTTGACTTTATAATTTGATTTTCATCATCGGTTCTGTAGAAGAAACGCGACATTTTGAAAAGTCTACAGACTGGCAGAAGACAGATCATGTGCTGTAATAAAAAAATCACAAAACTTCAACAGAGCAGGATATAATTACTCTTCCCGGACACTTGACCCTATTCATACTTTTTCTTTTGTAGAATATGTAAGAGGTTTCTGGGAGGGGGCAGGGTTAGACACTCACACATATATGGGGTTTTAGACAAATTCATATATATTCAGACAAATACATATATACAGACAAACACATTCATCAACAGACACACTCATACAGAAAGATATGCATAGCCAGGCAGACGGATAGACAGGTAGACAGACATACACAGATGTACTCACCCTCACACACAAACAAAACATGTATTGACTTTGATTTCAGTTAATCCACAGTTTATCACAGCATGCAAGACAGACGAAAAATCAGACTAGGCCAATATCTCTTGATTGACAAAAACCAATTATCAAGTCAAGCAGATAGACACACATAGTCAAGCACTCACAGAAAAACAGACACAGGGAGAAACAAAAAGAGATTCACACCTGTCAGACAAACTCAAACAGACACTGATCAAAACACAGACATGAACATCCTGAAAGGAACATCCTAAAAGACATACACAGACATGCGCAAAACGACAGACTGACAGACACAGGGTATACACAGACATACGCAAAAACAAACGGACAGACAGGCATGTATATAGACAGACATACACACAAAAGACACAGACAGATGCACTCACTCACATACAGACACACATGCTAACAAACGCGGACAAAAGAATTCACTCGCAGGCAGACGGAGACACCGATATCGACATAAAAAAAAACCACACATACAGACACACACAAATGTAAATAACATATCAACTACAATTTTCATCATCACCTGAGATATACATGTAAGGTCTATATCATACCCATCTTAAGAACGTTCGGAACAATTACGTAATAAAGGCTGAGGCTATCAAAATGTCTTCAATGACCGATATATGATGTCTTTGTTTTTAACGCTATATATGACTCCAAAATCCCTTTAACAATTATGTTTAATTGATCAATGTATAAATTCATGAACTCATCCTACACCTCTTCAAATTCATGAATCATATTTTCAATTTTAAATATATTCTATACGATCTATGTTCACGTAACCTGAAAATTATATGATATCCTCCTTTACAGCTTTACAAAAAAGAGAGAGCTGAATACTTTAAGAATTAACTAAGCTAATTTAATTGCTCAGCCTAAGATTCGAAATAAAGATTCCATTCCCCATTCATGCCCAAATACCGTTAAGAGTCATGACAACGGACCATATCTTCTTGTCTTGTCATAACAACGGACATTCTTTATCAAATAATCAAAGTATACAATAAATATACAATGTAAAAGACGGTCATTCACAGATATTGTTTGTATAATGTTGTCGATAATTTTCTAATTAAAATTGGTATATAAAATCAAATAATTAAGAGACAGGATAGTTTTCCTGTTCAAATTTCCATTTTCGTTGTTGACAGTAGGACATCGCCAATTAGATCTCCTCATAACATAAAAGGAGTTCTATCCATTTCATGGTAATAATGTATTACTGAAGCGTATGGCTACCCCCAGTTGGCTTTTTAAAAGAAATCACCGGTTACCTAATGATTTATTTGTGATTTTACTGAAATTTTGTCGATAATTTTCATGACAACGGATGGTTTCCTACATATCCTCACCTGTTGCATAATGTCAACGGACGGTTTTAAGTGCAGAACTTTAAATACTTCTGACAACGGTACTGTAAGGCGACGTAACGTGTTCCTGCCCGTGTTTCCGCACTTGAAATTCTTTTTATGAGGCAATGTGTGTACAGGTAATAGAATTTTAACAGATAGCTGACAGAAATACTTTCGTGGGTATGTTCTTTCACAGATTTCAATATCAAACGATCGATTATAAGTCAAACGGACTCTTGCTACACGAACTATCATAAAACCTGCCTTACAAACTGCTCAGTGCTCAACAGTGCAACCCCCCCCCCCCCCCACAACCAGTTGACTTTAGGGGAAAAGGGATGATGAAAAGGCTTTGGCTGGGCTGAATTTTTATTTTTAAAATCATGTATTTCATTATTTCATTCATTGACTATGCTCCCATTCAGCTATAATGAAAGAAATGATTTATCAAATTTATCGAACCCTGTTCACATATATATATAATATGAGTATTACTTGAGACCAATTTTAGAGAGGGATTTGGATTCTTGCGCATCGGACTTTTGATCTCTGTATGCACGAAGACGACATAAGGAGCCGCTGGGGGGGGGGGGGGGGGGGGGGTTACTCAATAAAAAGTTGACGGGCCTAATTTTGTTTCTATCGTGTGTATGTCGAGAGCATCATTTTTTATTGGGTATTCGATATATAGAGTGAAAATGTATTTTTGTACAAAATTACATGCATACATGTTTAACAATTTTTGAAAATAAATTCGAACCTTTGATCTCTGTATGTATAAAATGACCATGTTACACAATATAGTTTTACTATTTTAGATAAGAAAATGTTGTACATACGAGAGAGGTACTGTATCAGAATTCATACTTACCCAAACAATAAAATTTTCAAAAAATAAAAAATATTTTACAAGTTTGTTCACGGCGGAATATTCCTTTCTTCTAGCCATTTCAAAATCCTGTGTTCAATATGTCCTCTTTTTTCCCTTTACGTTTTCAATCATTTCTGTTTGTTTTTCCTGAGTAAACACTTTTAATTTATGATTTTATCCACATTGTGCATGAGCGCGCTATATTAATATCACATAAATATTTTGTATATGTATGTACGTCAAATCCGGATGACAGTAAAACGAATTTGAAGTGTTTTGTTTTTAAAAACGTAACGAAACAATAGTGCAATCAGTTGATCCCGGAAGACTGTATTGTGGAAACCACACGGCACTCGGTCCTCTAGCTGTAGATAAACTCATATCAGCTGATCACTGATAACAATTTCATTTGTAAACCAACCTTTATCTTGCATAGCATATTCAATACATTAGATGCACTAAAATGCACATAATGTTTATGTACATTCATAGGTGTGGTCAGTTAGGGTGATCTAATCGGAAGAATAACAGCGGAAAGGTTGGGATGGGGTCTTCATCATTGATCCGCGATGTGAGAGTTAAACCACAGGGGCTACAATACACAGAGAGTATAGAATAAATCCCCCTTTTATAATGTATATATATGTTTGTATAATTTATGTATTATGGGGGGGGGGGGGGGCATTTATTCTGCATGTGCACTGTACAGGTAGCTCCTGTGGTTTAACCGAGTTCAGTTATACTTTACTTCCAGTAGAAATCATATTTTTGGTATAATAGCATATATTATCTATGTATGTACAATGTATAAGAAATTGCTAATTTTTCCTATCTCGCTTGGGGTTTTTTTTTCAACATTACAGGTCGGCGTAGCTGCCCCAAAACTAGATGGATGATTTTCATTATACATGCACATGCGACCTTGTTACTCACTGGAGAACCCAGCACGTCAAGGGCAATCGATGGATCTAATTGGGCTTTTGGTATTTTTACCTCGGAAAATCCGTGAAAAATATTCATTGAAAGCTTTAGATACGTTCTTGCACATGTAGATGTATAAATCATAGCGGCAAAATTTCTTTTGTTCCCTCAAATTGACGCGTGATCCTGTACCCGCCAGTGGATGATTCGATGGGGCAAATTTTTTCACCCCCCTCCCCTTATCAATATTCGTTGATAAAGGGGGCCGGTTGCATTAAGGACTCATGAACACCATTTTATAAGACATTATTGCATTTCTGCAAAATCCATGATATGTATCTTTCATTCAATCAATAATAATGCTTTTCCTTCCCCGAGATGTCATTTTACCAAAACAAAACAAAAATTATATGGCCAAAATATAACCAAATACTAGCTTAAGGTCGCTCTCTCTGACTAAGGACTTTACTTGTTCAGTTCAAGTTGCATTTTTTTTTTTAGTTTTTAGATTGTTGAGGCGGCTCAGTTTCGAAATCTGGATCCGTAGACCGCTTCTTATGCTGTTTCAAAATGTGATTTGTTATTTAAACTAATAAATAGTAGTAATGATATCCATTCAGACTCCCCTCCCCCTTTTTTGCCTATAAAAAGACTCATTTTCAGGACGACAAGCTACAACTCGACTACGTCTTTAAAATACTTAACTATGCACATAACTGTAATTGTTAAATAAGAAGAACGTCCAATAAATGTACCGAACTTTAACAACGTTCCCTGTGGAATTTTATTTATCGAATATAAAGACTGAAGAGACCGTACTCGAGGTCGAACTGGAAAACAGCCGATGTGACTAATATGACAGTGCTATTTTTAACAAAAGGGGAAATCCAATGTCACAGTCCATTTGTTAGCGCTTTTTTATAGACCAGCTGCAGAAAGCAATTGAAAAGATAGAAAGCCAAAGAGGATGTTTAAGAAATAAAAGTAAAGATGTACAGGGAATTCAAACGTAAACTTCTCGCATATAAAAGGTAATTTCATAAATCGTTATCTTTCGAAAAGGCCAGTGTTAGCCAAGTAAACATCAACAAATAATGTTCTGACAATATTTATTTTGTTGCTATGGCCGAACTTAAATAGATATGTAGACCATCAGGACGTTTACCAAAATACTCAAACGTTTAAACGGAAAATATTGACCGAAACAATTCTTTTGACCTGCATCTCTAGTTTTATCTGAATAAATTTTTGAATTAAAATCCCCAATCAGACACGTGGTACTGGTCGAGCAGATAATTCCGAACGATTTTTGCGGTTTTTCGTCAATAACTCAGCTCCTATACGTCCAATCACCATGAAACTCGGAACAAATAATGCTTCACTCTTCATACAAATGCCTATGTAAAAATAATTTTGAAAATCGACCTATAAATGCTGATTTGAGGGCGTTTTAATACCCCCTCTAACGGCAATTTTATGCAAGTTACTAAAGGTATTTCCGAACGATTTGCATTTTAGTCTGTCTTGGGGTCAAATATAAATCAAATGTTTCAAAACTTTCTTATTTTATCCTTTAATCCTTATTGAAGAATTCTATGTCAACATATATCATAAAACTTTTACAAAATTTATTTCTAAAGCGACTTTCTGAACCATGATGAGGTACATTTATTTCCTACTTATTTCCAATGATTATGGTATTCTAACACATGAAAGTTATTCACTTTTTCGTGAATATCCTGCTCTGGGCCCCTCTCAATGCAGGTTTTCATTGATCTGTTGACAAGAATAGATTTTTTGAAAATAGATGACTCCGAAACTAGGTCAAGATATGTTCTTAACACAATGACGTCACTTTCCCCAGCTCCCAAACAGACGAAAGTTACAAACAGCAGGAGAAACATACGCTAAAAATATACTAAATAAAGTTATTTTGAGATTTCCTTTTGCATGTCAGTTATTTTCCTGAATATCTAGACATCTGTATCACCAAAATTGTGAAAAAGTATCTCCAAGTAACCGAACAAGCGAATCGTTCGGAAATACCTTCAGTTCGGAAATATCTGCTTGACCAGTACATGTATGAAACTGTTAAAGAAAACCATAGGTGCTTGGGTCATAGAAAGTTCCTACGCTGCTGATTACGCTGCCGGCAGCTTATAAGACGGGCTGTCTGATTGGTTTATGGAGAGTCCCTCTCTCCATAAACCAATCAGACAGCCTGTCTTATAAGCTGCCGGCAGCGTAATCAGCAGCGTAGGAACTTTCTATGACCCAAGCACCTATGAAGAAAACAACCAAAGTTTGATTCTTTGTATTATGTTTTTTATCATTCAGGGATTTTTTTTGCCCCTTTTTGGGGCCGTTATTCGGCCCCATTCCCAATGAGAAATAGTATCTTTTTTTCCAAATTGTGGCTCTACAATTTCCCAATCACATAGAGATGGAATAATAACTGAAATTAGTGACATTTACTGGTTCAAAAGTAGCAAATTTACTAATTATTTACCATATTGTTATAAGCAAAAGAAATTAAATATTATTTGAAAGAAAATTATCTGATTTAATATTCAATTCTGAACTTTTGATTGTATAAACTGTCATTTAACTTTTTTATAAGTACTTCCCAAAATATTCCCAAACATCGTTAATTTTCCCAATTGTACGGGCCCTGACTCCATTTCCAAATTACTGAAAAAAATCACTGATCATAGACTTAAAACTTGCACAAGCATCAATAAAAAGAACATAATTGGGAATTTTATCCATGAACATTAAGTCACATGCATGCAATGTCAGAAATTAAGATTTTATGTCAGAGTAAAACTAAAATAAGATATCATATTATACAAATGTATCTTACTTTAGTTCTACGAAATAAACTTCAACTGTTCTTATTCAAGTGCCGTGAAATTTTAAATAGATAAAATCATGATAATAACAAATCAACTATTAAAATAGCAAAAGCGAGGTCATATGGTCAAATATTCAAAAAACAACATAGCTGTTCTTGAGCATTTCTATTTTGAAATATTAATTTTGCTATATATATTGTATTGACTGACATGATATGTTGAGCTATATATACATTTGCAGGACATTTTTCTAAAAAGTCTAAAAGTGAATATTAATGTCTGCATATATTACACAGGGAAAAAGAAAATGGGACAAATGCACCTACAGCCCCTCCTCCCCATCCAAGTGTTGTCAAAACACAAATACCTGCAACACAAGGAGCTCAGCAACCTGCAACACAGGGACCTCAGGCAGCTGCAACACAAGGAGCTCAGCAACCTGCAACACAGGGACCTCAGGCAGCTGCTACGCAAGGAAAACAGAAACTAACTGAAGAGCAAAAAAAGAGGATGAAAGAAGAATATGAAAAACTTCAAAAAATGATTGAAGAAACCAAAGCCATGTTGAACAACTTACAAGTAAAACCTCAAGACCCATTGGTTCTCGAAAGACAGAGAAAAATCAAAAGCATTATATCAGGAGACCTTAGTATGGACTATCCATCAACTACAAAAGTGGTCAGGATTTTTACCAGCAGTACATTTACAGGTATATGTTATTATGATTACATTAAATTATGGCTAAGTGGCAAAAAAATAACCATGCAATTTGAGATAATATCAGAGATGTCGAAATCTGTTTCGCTCTTGACAGAAGTTCAAGTAATTTTGTTCTTGTCAGTCCAGACAATGAAAGGTACTGAAAACTTTGTCAGTCCATATAAAGTTTTGTCAGACATTTTCCTTGGACTGACACTTTTCGACATCTCTGTAATGTCAGTAACTATTCAGAGTACTCACAGAAGACAAAATTATGCAAGTTTTTTAATTGATGTTGTGTTTTTGAAGCCAGCTTGGTGATGATCATTCTTATGGTTAGTTTTCTCTTAGACTGCACAAATATGGTCATAACAACTCATGTTTAATTTAAACAGTTATAATGTAAAAAGTGAAAATCCTTCTTAATGTTTTTAGGAATTGGACAATTTAGTGACACCATTCTTTTGATAGATGAATGAATTTGAATTCTTACATGTATTGTCTAAAGGGAGCAAGTATGAGCAGTGCAGAGGTTGTTGAGTCTGTAACTTTCTGCAGTTATTGTCCCATTGACTCTAACTTAGATATACCATTTGTCCTAGCGAGAGAGAGAGCTACTAAGTACATGTGTACTATCAAATTACTGAAACTTGATATACATGTATATTCAGAGCAGTTTACCTCTCATCAGATTATGTTATGAACCACAGAGATCATTCTACCAACTATAGCTTAATTCACACTTGGTGTCTTTTGACAGTATTTTGCTTTGATGTTGTGGCAATGCTTTGATGTTGTGGCAAAATTCAGCTATACTTTTTTAAGATGCCTGGAAGTAACATGAATATTTCACTAAGTATGAAACACATTTTACTTTTCCCCTGATTCCACAACACGTTTTTGTTCTATGGTAAGAAGATCCTTAAACTAATAATCTTCAGGTCAGTCTTCAGGTCAAACATTTATTCTTTTAATCATTGGTATAATGTTATAGAATGCATACATGTACTTCTTTTGTTCATAGACACAAAGTATGAGAGAAACAGACTGATGGAGCATGCATACCCGAGAATGAAGGAATTTTGTCAGATGAAGGGTTACGAGTTTCAGGTGGTGGACATGAGGTGGGGGATCCAACATGAGGCGGCAAACGACCATTCCACGGTGGATCTATGTTTACAGGAATTACGTAATTGTCAGAGACTGTCAACTGGACCAAACTTTGTGGTAAAATTTAATAGATTTATGAAAATGAGCTATCTTATGAACCAATATTACATCTTTCTATTCATTCCTGTGTCCATCTTCAGAATTTTTAACCTTGGCCATAACTTTTCACCAATTCGTGATATTTGCTATTTTCGAAAGTCAGAGTTACTTCCCATTTGAGACGGTATCTGACTTATACTAACTGTGAGGTCATCAAATTCTATGGAAACAGTCCTAAAAGTCTGGTAAATGACAGTATAAAATCAATTTTACCATACCATTTTCATGACGTCACAATGGTTTTACGTCAGATACCATCTGTAAAGGGGGAAAAACTCTCACTGTATTCTGCAAAGACTCAATATGTGATTTGGCTTTCATATTTCACATGTGCATTCCGGTGATAGCAAGGCCTTTCTATTTGTAAATTGTACTAATTTTTTGTACCTCGTGACCTTGGCCTTGGACTTTGGCCTAGTATATATACTGACAAAGATGCTGATAGGCTGGGGGCATTCATGTTTCACAAAAACACAATGCTTAAATCTTTCCTCAAAATATAAGAAGGGAACTTTACATTGACCATGACAAATCAGTTATCATGATTGTCTAGCAGACATTTGCTAGGATGGCTGGAGGGCACACAGACATCATTTTTTCTCACTTTATTCCTCGATTACAAAAAACTCTTCGTTTGGCATATAGAATTCCACTTTTGTTATGTACCTCCTTCAAACTTTCTGTGTTGTTCAGTGCCATCATATCTGGACACAGTTTAACTCAATATTTCCATACCCAAGCATTTATGGTAAAGGTCATCTGCTTTCAAGGCAGGTACTCAATTGACCAAGACAACCAGGCATACAAAACACTAATGCCCTGTTCACACCAAAAGTTTAATGAGCATTAGATTTTGGCTGCGTTCACATGACAAATTTAATTCGCATTACTTTAATTCGAATTAGATTTAATGCGCATTTGATTTTGTCTTATGAATGCAAAGCTAATTCTAATTCGCATTAAATCTAGCGCATGTGTATACGATATACTTGAATTCCACAGTACGTATACATTGCAACATGACACTTTTAACCTCCCTTGTACATGTGTACCTCAAATTATTGAATAAGCGTCTGAAATACTTGATTTCTTCAAAATGTGCACTGCACCGCGCCTCTTGACTTACGTAGAGTAACGTTGTTCTGTGACATCATTTTATCTCATAATGACGTCATCACCCTGTTAGAGCGCACGTAGGGGGTTTCGGCTATGTGTCAACAGGGGTTTCGGTTCCGAAGCGAGCGGTAGACGGATATAGCGAGTTTAAGTTTTATTTATGACTACACAAATCAAGTTTTTCACAAATGAGTATGCTGACGGAGTGGAGGCAATCGTATTCAATCTACACATCACTTTAAATTGTCTCCATACGGTCAGGTTCTGCCAAACACTTCGGTACTGTTTTTTCCGATTGGACTATTTTCAACGTCACCTTAACATTTTGGTTCATTTTCTTCACTGCTAGAATGTTTATGTTGCTTGGTGAGGTTTGTTTATGTCATATATAACTATCCAAGTCAAATCACCTTAAATTTACCCACTAAGAAAATCTTTTTCTTCATTAACTAATACTTCTGAGTGGATTAATGCATGTGTCCACTGGGGTTTCAATTCATGTGTCCAACGGGGTTTCGACACTTCATCTAGACAATGCATTAAATGTTATCACCGTATAGGTAAGAAGGTAGTTTGAAGAGGTTAGAATGTATTTTGAAGTTTCTACATGAATGAGAAGGGGTTAAACATCAGCAAAGCCCCTTCTTATTCATACATAAGCTCCTAAATACCTTCCAATCGCCCAAGATGGCATCTAGGTACCACGGTGGCTCAACTGGTACTAGGACACCCGCTTAGCCTGCAGAAAGTCCCGAGTTTGATCCCCATCTCCAGTGAACATTTGTCAAGTTTTACAATATGCACGATCAATTTGAGAACCTGTGATTGACTAAGCTTACATGTTGCCATCTAATTTGATTTAGAAGGCATAGGTTATATGTTGATCATGAGAGAGATATTTCTAAAGTTATGGGAAGGGTATTATAGTGGAAATCATCACTGAACATGCATGTTAAACCTCACTACAACCCCCTCCTAGAGTGTCATTCTCATGAATGTGGAAATACATTTAAGACCGTGCACCTATATCAAAATTATAATAATTAGACAACACTGGCCGCAGGAGGCTCACGACCGTCTAGTTGGATAACGATATAGATCTATAGTTGCAGTTCAGGGAAATAAAAAAAAATCTTAGCTTGATTAATCTGTTAGCCTTATGGATAGAGGGAAGTGGTTCTTGAATGATTTAATGGAAATGTAAGTCCTAGCATCGAGCCCCTGTATTTCAATATGAGATTTCTTTAAAAGATGTTTAAGATTCTATGCAGTGGTGGCGAAGGAGAAGTTAGCCAATCAGATCCTTCTGCTAATGTTTATTGACCGATCGCCTTGAAAACACACACTTAGAAGAGAACCTTTTCGTTGGTACTTGTTCCTTTGAAGTTTCGTGAAATTTTGTGTAACATTTGCAGGGGGAAAGGGGGGGTTGATGTTTTAAAAACACGATTAGTGTGCTACATGTCATTGGCATAGCAGTAGTTCACGTTCATGAGTTTCCTACAGTAACAGTGTTTACGAACACAACGTTTTTTCCTCTCCATGTGCATGAAAAACCTTACTTTAATCAGCATTATGTACTATACTACGTGTTATCATCAATACACATTTTACGCAAGTAATTATTGGACATACTGACGAAGAAAGGATAATTTCAACCAGGTTTGTCGATTTAACGGATGTACACAGTAACTCACAAATTCTATCTACAGTCATTTAGGAGGGTATTATGTTGCATTCGTCTTATGCCCCTCTGTGTGAAGCCACATGGCCTCTCTGTGCTGGAGAGAACAGAAAAAAAAGTGTTCCTTCTCTATATTCACTTCAGCACAAATTTCTATTGTCTTAGAGGCGAGATTGAGGTCCATATACAGCACTGCATTTACGTGTCATCGAGATATATCTCAATTTAGGATGCATTTTTCTTCCGAACCGAAACCCCATGTCACACGTGATACCGAAACCCCATGTTACACATAGAGTTTCTTGATATAATTTCAATATTCAAAGCATTTAAGGAGAGTTTTTGTATTCATAATGTTTGAAATATGTTTATGGTCTTTGTATTCCAACAAACGTGTACAGAAATGCATTGTAATAAGAGATTTTTTTTAGTTTTGTGCAGTGACATGGCCAAATATTTCCAGACGCCGATACTGTACTGGAGTGTTTGAAGTATCTGAGACTATTTGAACTGCTTCAACGTCATCAATAGGTCACTATATAATCCTGTCCTTCTGTGCACTATACTTTATCACTGTAAAACGGATAGAAATGAAGAAAACTTTATTTCTACTTACAAATGTAGTCTGATCTCCGCTTCAAAACCGAAACCCCTGTTGACACATGACCGAAACCCGCTATGTGCGCTCTAACAGGGTGGTCATGCTATTTTATACCTTGCTGGAAGATCGTAAAAAAACTCATTTACGAAGGGGAAAAAAAAACTATGATACGAGGGCTGATTGATATGTTGTTAGCCTCGTATTGAACAGTTTGAATTTTATCAGACATTTTGCATTATTTTTCTACATAATCCCCTTCATCATCTATACACTATTGCCACCGGTGTTTAAGGGCCTCAGTACCACTTTTAAAGAACTCTATATCTTTATGATCATGTTGACTGGTCAGAAAGCCATCCACTGCAAGTATGACATCATCTTTGGAATGAAAGTGGGTGCCAGAAAAAGCCGTTTTCAGTTTTGGGAATTGATGAAAGTCTGATCGAGAAAGATAAGGTGAATAAGGTGGATGCTCAATCAAATTAAAGCCACAATCATGAATGGCAGTCATGGCAGTGACAGACTTGTGAACAGGAGCATTGTCCTGATGGAACAACACACCTTTAACTACATATGTATTTAGCTTTCCGTGGCGCTTAAGTTTAATATTTTCCCGTAACTGTCAGAAGTGAAGCAAAGAATGTGCCATTGAATGTTTGTCCTTTTTGGAGATAATCTATCACCTTCTGCATCCCAGAAAATCGAGGCTCACAACATATCAATCAGCCCTTGTAAATACAATGAGTTGGCATAAATTCTACCCTTTTCTGATTTGAAAATACACAGCTATCAGTGCAAAGGTAACAAAATCTAATGCCCATTAGAATTTGTCATGTGAACACAATGTGAATCTAATTTGCATTAAATTAATGCGCATAAAATCTAATGGGAATTAGATTTAATGCGCTTGAAATTATGTGAACAGGGCATAAATTTTCCAGCTCTATCATTACCTTAAATTTGAAATCTGAAGATAGGACTTAGATATCCAAGCTAACACCCTCTACAATTTTATTTTTCATTTTTAATTATCTTCAATACGAAACTTCATATGCAGACTTTGTTAACATGTCTTGATGGAAAAGCAGAAAGATTGTACATTTTGAGACATTTTGGCATAACATAAACTTGAGTATACATTTACAGCGATCGGGATAGTCAATCGGGTGAATGTGACAATGGCCCCATATCCTGGATCATTAATGTGCCATTTGCAAAATGAATGTGCCATTGTTGAAAATGAATGTGCCATGAGAAATTTGCAAAAACAAACAAGAACACAGAAAAAGCTGCATCATCTGCCGCTCCAAATGTCTAAATGGACTTTTCTGTACTTAAACATGGAAAATAGGGGGACGCAGTCTCAAAGGATCATCTTAAAGATTCGTTGCTATAATTTAAAAATTCCTGACACCCCCCCCCCAAAAAAATGCACACAAACTCTGCTGTAAAACTACAGTACATCCAAATCTAATGACAAAACTTTTTATGACATTTGCGTTTTGTATACAAATTAAGTTCACGATTCATCTTAACTGGTGAAGTCCATTTGTATGTACAATTGAAATAGGGATTGTTACAATAGGAAATGATGGTGTTTTGAATAAATGACACTTTCAAATTACTGTCTGGTGTATCAATTGATACGATAAGTAAACAAATTAAATCGTATGCAGAACTTTGAATAAGTGAATATGGTGAAGTCATCACCAATGTTGAATAAATTTAAGAACGGAAGATTTCCATAATTTGTTTAAAAATCTAATGCGCCACAATGGCGAACTAAGTAAAATATAAATGTGCCATTTTAGAATTAAATGTGACTATGGCGCAGGGCGCAGGCTTATCCTAATCACTGCATTTAAGTAATGTATTCTTTTTCAGTCTCTCCTATCTCACAAGTATGGCTACCGTACCCTGAACAGACAGATTGATGTGACAGAGTTTGAGGCCTTGCTGGGGTATGAAGGGATGGATCAGAACACAAGGAATCTCTTAAAGAGGTCAAAGTTCATTTGTTTTTAATCAGAAAGTCACAACACTTTTCACATTTCGTATGATATAAGTATCAAGGGTTGATCTATAAATACTTTACATGTACACTTAAATATCATCTATCATAATTGTTTTCACACTAATTTTGTTTATTACAAATAACATAACAGTCATAAAAATAAGTAAAACTCCTTAATCAAATTCTTGATCTTTTTTGAATAGGAATTAAAGAAATATCAAATGTATTTAATGTAAAGAAAAATATTCATATCTAAACTCCATCCTGCTTTCATAATTTGCTCAAATTCCCTGTAATCATTTTACTAATTAAATTTGAAATTCCAGATGGTACAAGAAGGATGAAAATGCATGTCCTCCAGAGTATGTCTTATTACCCATAAATCATAATATCCCACAATACCTCAGTCAAAATGAAGATGAACAAAAAACTGCCAAAGATCAGTGGTGGAAAGAGAGTGAGGAAATGGTGCTAGCATTGCGTGAAGCTTCAGGAAAATTACTGTCGGAGAAAGATGCATTAAAGTACACTATATCAGGTTTGACACAATTATTATCATATTTATTCAATACTCGTCATTTTGATATTGTTTTACCTCTTATATGCACTTATGCCACACAATTTGAACTGACTTGGAATAAATACTTTTGTATATTTAAATGAATACCTCAGGAGATACCATAGGAGAGAGCTTTATTAGGAGATGTCTATACTAGGAGAGGTCTTCATTAATGTTGAAATAACTTGTTGCCCGATCCAATTTATGTTTTCTTGAATGAAATATGTTAAATCTGAATACCTCATTTTAGATGTGAAATCTGTCATTCGCAAGGGTTTTTTTTTAAGATTGAAAAAAAAATCAGTTTTACCTACAAGATAAAGGGTGTGATGTAAAAATATTGGTCCAATGGGAAGGTGTTGTCCCAAAGATTATGTGAAATTTAAAAGCCTTATCATTTACCACTGAAAAGATAGTGCTAGAGTCTAAGTAGGGTGAAATAGGTAAACATTACTTTCTTTTATTCCCTGAAGTCTGTATACAAGTTCAAATTTCTGTATAAGAACAATCAAATACTGTAACATAATAAAAAGTATATAGATACTGATTTTCTCAAAGTCCCTATTTAGAAAAAAAATAGGGTAATTATGTGACTGTACATTAGTTTCTCAGGCACCGCCACATCACGAAAATATGTGCAGCATGCGGAATTTTTTAGCACTTTTCCAGAATTTTCGGTTCCGTTTTTTTTTCCGTGTTTTACATTTGCATAAAGTGTTCAACTGACCGGGACATTAAAGCATAAAAATGAGTGAAACATGAAAGCCGTCTCGATGCAAATCATGGCCTGTGCCACTCAAATCCTCCCTAGGTCAATCATCGATTAGAAAAAAAAAAAAAACTCATCATAATTTGAAAAAAGATGCCTGAGAATCTAATAATTAACTTTTTTGGCCTTATCAATATTTCAGTTTTTGTGTCGCACTTCAAAGCACCACAAAACATATATGAAGACATTGTTATTAATCAAATTATTTTTCAATCACCATAATACTGTAAAAACCTAATAGAATTATGATAAGAAAATCGTACATTTATTGTTATGTGCAATTCTAAAATATTACGATTTTCTACGAACTTATTGATTCATTGAACAACCAAAGTAATCTTCCTTAGGGAAGTGGTGTAAAATCATCAAATAAAACAAACTCTTTCTTCAAATTTTCAACCACGTGGTCTTTATCAAGAAAATTTTACAGACACAATATAAAGTATATGTAACGTCCATCTTAACGCTTGTAATGTTTTCAAAACATTACAAGTGCAAAGATGGACGTTACATAGACTTTATATTGTGTCTGTAAAATTGTAATGTTTTGAAAATATTACAAGTGCAAAGATGGACGTTACATAGACTTTATATTGTGTCTGTAAAATTTTCTTGATAAATACCACGCGGTCAAAAATTTGAAGAAAGAGTTTGCTTTATTTGATTATTGAACAACCCCTATACATGTTTGTTGATTGTTAACAGTGACAGAGATAGAGACCCAGGCTGGAGTCCTAGAGAGTAAGGAGCCCAATAAACATTGTTTGTGGTATCACCGTGTCATAGATAACATAGAGGATCAACCTCGGTCATACCAACTGTCACGGTTTATAGGTAATTGTTTTATGGTATCACCGTGTCATAGATAACATAGAGAATCAACCTCGGTCATACCAACTGTCACAGTTTATAGGTAATTGTTTGTGGTATCACCGTGTCAAAGATAACATAGAGGATCAACCTCAGTCATACCAACTGTCACAGTTTATAGGTAATTGTTTGTGGTATCACCGTGTCATAGATAACATAGAGGATCAACCTCAGTTATACCAACTGTCACAGTTTATAGGTAATTGTTTGTGGTATCACCGTGTCATAGATAACATAGAGGATCAACCTCAGTCATACCAACTGTCACGGTTTATAGGTAATTGTTTGTGGTATCACCGTGTCAGAGATAACATGGAGGATCAACCTCGGTCATACCAACTGTCACAGTTTATAGGTAATTGTTTGTGGTATCACCGTGTCATAGATAACATAGAGGATCAACCTCGGTCATACCAACTGTCACAGTTTATAGGTAATTGTTTGTGGTATCACCGTGTCATAGATAACATAGAGGATCAACCTCAGTCATACCAACTGTCACAGTTTATAGGTAATTGTTTGTGGTATCACCGTGTCATAGATAACATAGAGGATCAACCTCAGTCATACCAACTGTCACGGTTTATAGGTAATTGTTTGTGGTATCACTGTGTCATAGATAACATAGAGGATCAACCTCGGTCATACCAACTGTCACAGTTTATAGGTAATTGTTTATGGTATCACCGTGTCATAGATAACATAGAGAATCAACCTCGGTCATACCAACTGTCACAGTTTATAGGTAATTGTTTGTGGTATCACCGTGTCAAAGATAACATAGAGGATCAACCTCAGTCATACCAACTGTCACAGTTTATAGGTAATTGTTTGTGGTATCACCGTGTCATAGATAACATAGAGGATCAACCTCGGTCATACCAACTGTCACAGTTTATAGGTAATTGTTTATGGTATCACCGTGTCATAGATAACATAGAGGATCAACCTCAGTCATACCAACTGTCACGGTTTATAGGTAATTGTTTGTGGTATCACCGTGTCATAGATAACGTAGAGGATCAACCTCAGTCATACCAACTGTTACGGTTTAAAGGTAGTTGTTTGTGGTATCACCGTGTCATAGATAACATAGAGGATCAACCTCGGTCATACCAACTGTCACAGTTTATAGGTAATTGTTTGTGGTATCACCGTGTCATAGATAACATAGAGGATCAACCTCAGTCTTACCAATTGTCATGGTTTATAGGTAATTGATTGTTATTTCTACAGTGGCAGATTCAGCAGGTGTGGAGGGGGCGCCCCCCTATATTTTAGATCATTTTCACTCAAAATCGGCAAAATTTGCCCCTTGAGCCCCCCCCCCCCCCCCCGGGCAAAGGGGGTGCTGGATCCGCCACTGTTCTACTTCAGTCTAGAACAGAAATAATTGAGAAAAGTTCAACTCTGTAACAAGCTAGCTTCTTCCATGACCAACAATATGCTAGATTCAGAGGTAATGTGCATATTTATCATTGTTCGGAGTAAGGATGCCCCCACCTTCCCACAAATAAGGAGAAAGTCAGAGAGAAGGAATGTTGAATGAGTTGTTATCAGCCAAAAGATTTTTCATTCTCACTCACTTGCGTCGTGAGACAAAAGAAAAACTTAGACGTAGCAGTTTGAGATTTCCTTGTCTCAAACTCCACGTGACTCCTATAATGACGTCATAGAAAGTAACGTCACGCCATCGTTAGATTTGTGTAAGTTCTGGTATCGATTCTAGCTTTAAAAACCATTAAAGTGATGATAAAATGAGGTGAGTCAGAAAAATAATCAATCACAATGTTACGACTGAGACAGGGGAATCTCATCCTCGTGCCAAAGATTTGTTACATCCACGACTCGGCAAGCCTCGTCGTGGATTGCAAATCTTTTACACTCGGACGAGATTCCCCTGTCTCAGTCTCAATGTCGTGATAGATTCTATTAAGCAGCCTACTGAGATTATTTGAAAAAAAAGGATAGAGGCAACTTTATCTTGCAAAATTTGCATGTTTTCGTGTATTATCCTACCGGCTAATATAGAGATATTTTTGTGTGGAATTATCCATCTATTTTTCAACTCATAAATTGTGAATTGGACCTGCTAGGATGAAATTTTTGCATGCCTGGTCTCTAACTTTTTGCAGTAGATTGAAATATTTCTTCCAGAGGGAAGGGATGATACAAATAAAAACACAAACACTCAAATACACAAATTTTCGGCCCCTTGGCCTTTATCAAGTGTAAAAGCAATGACAATAACAATTCTAAGTCAAATCCATCCTTGCTTCTCTGGCGTTCATTGCAAATGTTTACATTAGTCTATGACATACATGTATATATATGTATTAGTACGGTGACCAAAGAGCTAAATTTTACAATTTAGTCGACAGATTAGTACATGGGTAAATTATATGTCAAATGAAACTAGAAGTAATGTACTTTCAAAATATCAATGTCGTCAACAGGTTTGAATGTACAAACATTCCATTTTCAGGGGTCAAAGGTCAAAGGGGTCATTCAACATAGATTACGTATTTCTGGTCTTTTTCCCAAAGAAAAGAAATATTAATGAAAACAAAATAGAATTTTCTGTAGAAATTGCATCAACAGAATAATATTCCAATCTTATCCTTAACATAAGTAAATCACGATGACATAAAATCTGTATTGATGACGTCATTGGTAGCTATTTTTAGAACAAATTAAAAATGTGAACATTATAATTCGGGTACAAACATGGAGGACTAATATTTGTCAATTTTCTCTTCCATCATAGAAAACAAATGTTTGCTAATTATCCCCCGCAGCATAATTGCAGGGGGGTATAATGCGACCGTTGGTGAGGGTGCGTACGAGAGTGTGTAAGGGTGACTTTGTGGGAGAGGGAGGGTGTGTTTGTGCACGTCACGCTCTTTTATACAGCCTAAAAGGCACAATTTTGATTGGATCTTGACCAAACTTCATACACTTTTTGCTTATGACATGAGGAAAAATCCTATTGATTTTCAAGGTCATGGATCAAAGGTCAAGGTCACCGGTTGAAAATGTTATAAATCCTTTTATACAGCCGAGGAGGCACAGTTTGTATTGGGTATTGACCAAACTTCATATACTTATTGCTTATGACAAGAGAAAGAACCCTATAGATTTGACAAATATTTTATGCTGACACATACTTAGAGAAATAAATAGGTCCTTTGTTTGAAATTCAAAATAAGCAGCCCCCCATACCCGGAAATCATACTAAAAATAGGGCAACGGTTACGCTGCAACATACGCCTGTCATGTGATTAATGATGTCAAATGACCTTGACCTTCTTTGACCCGTACCCTAACAATCATTGAAGGTCCTTTGTCTGGATCTACTCAATCTTCAAGGTAAGCCTGAAGTTCCTAAGCTTTGACATCACCATGCATTACTGATTTCTCTATACAACGAAAGATATTTAACATACAAATTGGATTCCTGTTTCAGACGGTTTGGTCACCATATCTTGTTACAGCATGTGAGCATGCAACCACCTCCTCTTCCGCATAATTTCTCAAATATGCAAAAGGAGGAGATAAAACCCCGTTACATACATAAAAGATAATTTATATTTTATCTATCATGAAGAAGATTTAAAATATTTTGACCCAAAATAGATTTAAATGATTTTTTTGAAAAATCTAACCAAAAATCTATATATTAGCCACCAAATGACCTTGACCCTGACCTTCAAAATCAATAGGGTTTTCTATCTTATTAAAGTCAATGTTCATGGTAAAAGAGTCCTAGCTCAAATGACATTGTATCAATCTTGTTTGCAATTCCTGTAGTTTTAATAAATAAATGTGAGTATGTACCCCCCCCCTTCCCTTAAATGTGCGCATACACGTAATTTCTCTGTTGATGGAACAAAATATATAGAAAGTCCTTTACATATTTGAAAGATCATTAATTTTCCTTTAAGTATGAATAATTCCAAAACATGCTGAACCAAAAAGAGAACAACAGCAATTATTTCAATGAAATTTTAATCTATTTCTCATAAAAACTATTTTTAGCCTCATAATGACCTTGACCTTTCAAGCACGACCTTGAAAATAAAGTTCCCTTACATTCGTTAAGTTAAATCTACGTGGTAAATATGATGTTACTAGCTTAAACGGTTTTGTCTCTATGTTTTCTAAAAGGTGCAGGACGCACCGGTGCTGCAATACCGATATCCGTCTCCCCCCCCCCTTCCATAGGCTAAAAGACAGGCATACAAGATCAGCCATAAAAATCCTAATCTTACCCCAGTTTAGAGAATAAAAATAAAAATTTTTGCTTGAATTATGTAACACGATAGAAAAACTATGTTATAACTACTAAAGATTGTATTTTTACTGCAATGATATGATTCTGTGAATTATATAGAAAACATCCAGAAATCCGTGATTTTTGAATGAAAAATACAGTTTTCCCCAAAAAAACTGAAAATACAAATAATGTGTTTAAAACGTAAGTTATTATGCGAAAGAGCACAAAAAATCAGAATGGAATACATCCTTCAATTATCAAATTCATTAGTGATAAAGATGTTATGATTGATATATAGAAATAGTCTTAATAGAAATTAGTATGCAGATTTCTGTAGAAAAACAGCAGTTTTGAAGTTTTTGCATTAAAATAATTAAATATATTTGATATCAATTGGAAGAGGAAAATGTTTAGATTTAACTTTTTGAAGAATGATCAAAATTCATTTAGTGGATCTCAGAGACGGGAAAAAATGAAATAGAATTTTCACAAAGTAATGCAATTTTTTAGCAAGATAAACTTTTTTAACCCCAAAACGCAAATTTTATGAGAAATTTGAATTAAAATTTATCATATTCGAAAAAGTATTAAATATGTTAGTAATTTTCACCTTTCAATCTTTGATGTTACTTTCCACTGAAAAAGTATTCATCGATTCCTTTTTTCAGTGATTTTTCGGTAATTTTTTTTAAACGTTGATGACGTCATTTCAACGTCATTTTTGAAAACGTTCTACAATGAAAATCATTTGACGACATCTTGATTCATTAACCACAGATAAAGAGCTTTCATTTGATACCAATATTTGCCATGTACTATGCGTGTCGACTAAACTCCTAAAATAAGCCACTTTTGGCGACTTGGTCACCCTACTATATGTCTAAGTCATAGACTAATGTAAAAATTTGTAATGAACGCCAGAGAAGCAAGGATGGATTTGACTTAGAATAAAAAGTGTTTGTAATGATCGTCGTTTATACACTTGATAAAGGCCAAGGTGCCGAAAAGTTTTGTATTTGAGTGTTTGTGTTTCTATTTATAACTTTTTGGCCTATCAAATTACACATGCTTACATTAACTTAACACAAAATTGGATATTTCAGGTGAATATCATTGATTTTCGAAACTGCATGAACCATCAAAAATTTTCTTACAGAAGTCACCCCTGGTCATACAAAGGACACAGGTATAAGAGTTTCAGGTCTAAATTGCATTGAAGTTATTCATAATGCAAAGGGAATTGAAATCTATCACCAAGACCTAACAACTTTCTATGCACAAATTTTCAAAATAATGAAGATTGACACTGGCACAAGATAAAACATCTTTCATTATCTCTTAGATTAAAAAATCAATGACAAAACACAATTCAATTTCATGTTCTACTTTCCTCCTTCGGGATATAACTCGTTAATTTTTCCTGGGATGCATAACAAAAATCTAATCTAAATACTAATTTTCAGTAGGTGACTTATTGATACATGTAGTTAACCAGACTGAGTAAAAAGTACTATATGCACCTGTAACATGTGTAAAGAACAAGTTTTACAAGTAGAAAAAACTATGCTATCATAAATGTTAGCAAATTTACTATTACTTCTTACCAAAATACTAATTTTGGTTAGTATTTAATTTCACAATTTTTGAGTTATAAAGAGGCTCTCGAGTTTTGCGAGTACAATTTTTTGGTATTCGTCAATTACACATGAAGTATGTAATCTAAAGTAAAGGTTTGGACCTATGTTAATTGTGTTTTTGTCAGTGATATCTGAACAGTACATATATATCTTATGGTACACATACAGTATTATTAAAACATGTAAAAGGCAACTCAGTGTAACAAGTGTAAAAGATTGTCTAATGTGGAATAGTAGATTTTCTCTATAAATCGTTCAGTCTGTACACTCACATGTATTCTATTTTTTCTGTCAGAGTGCACTGGTGAAGAGAACCAATGGAAGGAGGCGAGAAATTTACAGAAATCTCTCCAATCTAAAATGTCTGAAAGTTTGGGAGAGGACAACGTCCATACATATCATGTGAACTGGGCAGATAATGGTATAAATAAGGGAATAGTTAGTTTCTGGCATTATGTTTGTGGCATATGCATGCTAATTTTATGGTTGCAAAATGTGTTTTTTGCATAGAGCCAGAATAATCGACGTTTGCACCATAAAATATGCATTTAGCGACAGAAATTTAATTTTCAGTTTTACGGATTTTATTTGTTAAAAATTGGATAGGAGGAGGGAATAAAAATAAAATAAAATTCAGTAATTTTCAACATTTCATGTTTTGTGCCATGATCATGATCTTTAAATTCAGCTTGTTTATTATGTTTTCAAAGCCTCATTCTCTAAAACACTTAGAGATAAACATAAACTGAGAACGAAAAGTAATAATTAGTAATTTGGATGAGCGGAAGAAAAAAAGTACAATCAGTTCATTTTATTTTTTTTCCAATTGTGGTAAAATTAGGGTCAGCAGGTCCGTAAACCTAACAATAAATTTCTGTCGCCTTACTGGTTGCATGCATAATGTCAGAATCTATAGTGTCAGTTATTCTATATACATGTACTTATTATGCTAATGTAACTACCAGTTTTTGCAATGATAAGATAAAATGATATGTGAATGGCAAGACTTATACTTAGGATGCTATCATTTTAAGGCCATAACAAATGAGCAGACCTCCATTGAAATTTGTAATTATTCAGCTTTTCATTAGAATAAATATTTTATTAAAGATGGTTTTTTAAAAGGCTTGCCTAACAGGGAAAGTATAAAGATTTCTTGATCTGGTTTAATTTCCATGCTTAGAATTTACGTGGTTTTCAGGAAATCAATGGAGGTCTACTTCGGTTTCTTTATTTTAATAATATGTAATAAAGCAATGGAAATGATTATCAAACATTGCAAATGTACGTAAGAATCACTCTTATGAAAGCTTATTGGTTACTTTTAGTGACTTTCTTAGCTTGATCTTTATTTTCAGGTATAGATCCCCAATTACCTGAGCATTCACAGTATTTGGATAAAATGGCGTCAGATTTTGAGAGTCGAATGATGACGATGATAAAGAAATCTATAGATGAGAGAGAAAATCACGATCAGTACCTTAATAAACCATTACACAGAGAATGTGTACAACATCTACAGTTCTGTCAGGAAAAACTTAAGGGATTCTATGGAAGAGAAGAAACACTTAAGGTAAGAAAAGATAAAAATTTTACTTCACTACCAATTACATTCAGGAAAAGAGCTCGGAGTCTGTTGAAACTGTGTTTATGAAAAGTGCCGGATTGCAAGCACCTCTCTGATTGTTTTTGTCAGTGTGAATTTGCATTTTTGAGAAATTTTTATCGTATTATATTGGATAGAGCAAAAATTACTGAAAATATCCTATGATTTCTAAGACTGTCTTGTAAACACTGCTTTAAAGGAGACCGGAAGTGTGGTCTTTTTTCGAATTTTTCCGAAGAAAATGAAAATTAACTAATCAAAGTATGATTAAGCGTCTTATTCTTCATGCTTTTAACACTGTATTTTTCCATAATTTTCGAAAAATTTGCAATGAGTGCGAGTGATATGCCCCTAGTGAAATCAAAAGATTTCATTGGACTGATATGTGACGTGTATGAATTATTCAATAATTAGTTTTATGAATGAGTTGCCTATTAAAATTACGATGTACTCAAGGTGGACTTTCTTGGATAAGCGAAGTGTGTAGTATACAATTACTCATGCATTCAACTGTCATGATTATATATGAACAGTCAGTTGGACATTTTAGAAAATAATATGCTTTAACCTTCATATTTAGATAATTCTTATATTGCAAACTCAAGTTCCTGCTTCATATGCATCGACTTTATTTTTGACTAACAAAAAAAGTCTATAAGTAATATATAAGGAGTAATTAATCAACTGCATGCTTGTTTGTTTACATTTTTGCCTTCGGTTAATATGACGTCGATCACGGATAGTTGCAAGGATCACCGAGGTCGATGTGAAATATCTGAGCCCTTTTCCATCTTTTTATGCTGAATCTGATCGATTTCTTTAAAGAGAAAAATAGTTTTTGATTCAAAATATTGAATGCGTTTGAAAAAATTATAAATGAAAAAGCATTTTTTCCTTCCACTTTAATGTTTGAGCAAATTCATGTGCATCTAAGTATATAGCCTAGTAACTTTATTGCCCTTCATTCTACTTTATTTGTAACACATTCATACACAGTTTCAGACAAATTTACCAAGAGAAAGGAAGTTGGTGCTGTCTCAGACCTCAATGACCTTGACCTTTGACCCTTGAGCTTGAAAATCAATAGTTGTCATCGTCTCCCCATAGAGAACTTTTGTAGGAGCAGGTTTTGTGATCCTGTGATGGTTGCTGTCAACAAGGTTTTTAAGATTGAATCCCTAGTGACCTTGACCTTTGATCTTGAAAGTAATTGGAATTCATCTACTGTCTAAAAGGAACATTTATTGAAGGTTTCAAGGATCCTACAATAGTTGCTTTGTCTTCCATGCTGTCTCAAGGTTTTTAAGTTTAGTCCCAAAGGACATTGAACTTTGACCCTTGACCTTGAAAATCAAAAGGTTTCATCTTCTCCCTATAGGGAACATTTGTGGAAGGTTTCATGACCCTATGAGGATTGTTTCCCATGCTGAGTTTTAAAATTAAGTCCTTAGTGACCTTGTCATTTGACCCTTGGCCTTGAAAATCAATGGGGTTAATCCTTTTCACCATGGGTAATGTTTTAAGAATATTTGTGATTTTATGATGAATGCTGTGTAATTTATGCTTCTCACAAAAAATCTGAAACACACACACACACCCTCACCCTAACAAACACACAAATGAATTGTTAACAAACACAGGGCTATGCTATACATATACCCCTTAGCAAATATGAACCACAGTGTTGAAAAGCTGAGCACTTATGTGACTATTTTTGCAGAAAATAGCAGACTATATAACAGGAGACAGTAAGGAACCTTTGGTGATACATGGTTTGTCTGGATGTGGGAAAACATGTATAGTGGCTGCTGCAGCACAGAAAGCATTTGAATCGGTGAAGGGCAAAGGAGCTGTTATTTTAAGGTAATTGTACTTCCACTTTCAATGTCATACTGAGGTTTGTATTACATTTATGTGTGGATTATACATGGTTTGTCTGGTTGACATGTATAATGGCTGCAGCAGCACAGAAAGACTGAGCTTTGGTGAAGGTTAAGGGTGCTGTCATTTTTAGGTATGAATCATGTAATCATTTTCTGATATGCTGAACCTGCTACATGCATCTTGCCAGCCACTTTTAACCAAATTGTTGCGTGTTTCTCATTTCATCCAAGTTTTTCTGAGGGAAAATAATATTATTAAAAAATTGTTCAATCATAATACAATTAAGCAGCATCAGTGATTTATTAGCCGATTTTATTTATTTTCAGGTTTCTAGGTACTACTCCAGATTCCTCCGATGTTGTGTCGCTGCTACATTCTCTTATAGAACATATCTACAGACTGTTGGTTCAGCCCTACCAGAGAGTACAAGGGGTATGTTTGTATAAGTTCTCTCAATTATTTATCAAACATAATAATACATTTCTTTGGAAAATATGCTACAGTGCAGACAAAAACTTTTACAGAGGAAATCAAAGGATTTTTAATGTTATTTCGCGTTTCCGAAACAAGTTGTGCTATTTTTACACCTTGGAGCCTGGATGAGGGGTTATAAATCAAACAATTAGTTTCATATATACATAGAAACATAGTTTGAAATTCTTTTCACCATAGATATACACCGTGATCAATGAAAATGACCTCAAAAGATAGAAATATTCGTTTTCATTTCTTGCAAATACATGTAATGCTCAAGCATTGCTGTTTCTTTTTTTGCATGATGATTTCATTGACAATTCGGTCTTTTCGAAATAGAGAGTTACTTCCCATTTGTGCAGGTATCTGACGTCAACACATTGTGACGTCATCAAATTCTATGGAAACCAGCATGAGTTTCAGGGAAACAGGGTTACATAATGACGTTTTCAAAAGAATTTAATGAAGTCACAATGCTTTTAGATCAGATACACTGTACCTGCATGAATCGAACCTAGGACTGTAAAATCGAAAAGACGGAATTAATACTTGAATTAGTGTTATGTTACATGTGTTATGACACAGAAATCAAATACTATCAATGAGATCAATTGTAGGGGATATCTTGTGACAAAAAGTTTATAAACTGCCAATAATATGAACTGAAAATAATTAATATGATACTGTCATGAGTCCAACAAATCATGTATTTTCCTCATAAAATGTCAACTGTTACAAGACAGTATGTTTATTTTTTATAGAGTGTGAAATTACTGAAAGCAAGATTTAAACAGAGCGTACTTTTCTTACGTAAGAAAGCCGATCAAAAGTTTGTTATTATACTGGACTCAGTAGATCAGCTTGATGCTTCCAATGATGGCCGACAGGTGTTGTCATGGATACTGAAAACACTGCCAGAAAACGTCAAGATAATCATCTCAACATTAGAGAACAAGGAATATGAAGCATTTCCTCTACTCAAGGTACAAACACTTGTATATTAATTTTGTTGTATGTTTCAATAATTTCAGTCTCATTATATAGTTTTTTGAAAGAACAATTATTATATTATCTTTTTTACATTGCCACTACTGTAAATTGGTTTTTATTCATCAGGTACCAATTTTCGTCATTTTCGTCAGTGCCTCCCTTGACAAAATTACGAATCGACGAATATAAATACTTCCAACAAAATATAGTGTAGAATGGAAAAATTAAGACAGGCAAATGATAGATCATTGAAAACTGAATATGCACACAAAATTGTATATAATTTACTTCTAATAACCAAATGATATGTTTTTACTGTAAGCTTTTCCCTAATTGTTTGTTTATCAATAATTGTTAAACAAACAATGAAAACAAACGCATACGGCCTATCTGAATGTTAAGTTGGCATTTGCACAGAAGAATGTACATTTTAGGGACCTTTGGATGACGAATTTACGTACTGACGAAATGGTCATTTTGAACGAATTGACGAAAATAAAGCAATTTACAGTATATAAGAAATGCTTTGGATTTTTATGTTGCCTGTAACGTAAGAGCGGCATATAGGGATTACTTTGTCCAGTGTCCATCTGTCTTGTAGTCACAACTTCACATAAGCGGCTTTTAAACTTGATTGATATTTGTACTTCCATCAAATTTACAGAGATGGTCAAACATGATGAAAAACACAAGGTGGGTCAAGGTCACCTTCAAGGCCAACTTAGTCGTATATCAAACGTGACAAGCAACATACCTGTTCTTTAACAGTTCAATTTATTTTTTTTTGTATCATTGAACTACCAGTATTTTAAATCAATATTTCTTATTTTGATTTTTAGGCAGAACTTCCAGAGCAGTCCTTTGTCAATGTACCAGATTTCAGCTTGGACGGAGCTATTGAAATCATTGACCATTGGTCAAAAGACAGGAAAAGGCAGCTTACCCAACTACAGAAGGCAAAGTTAATAGATGCATTCAAAAGCTTCTCCTTGCCATTGTTTCTGAAACTATCTGCTGAGAAGGCTTTTCAATGGAGGTCTTTTAGGCCAGAGAACAACATCCTTTTTGAAACAAATATAAAAGAGGCCATACATGCATTGTTTGGTCGGATTGAGAAGAGGCATGGCAGGACATTGGTTAGCCATGCCTTAGGGTACATAACAACAGGTAATTAAGGAAATTATTTGTATAGATTATATAACTTGATATCTTGTAAGTTTCCACTTGAAGAGATTTGAAATTCTAATGCAATGTTGCACAGTTGCAGTAAGATCAAATTCCTTTGTTTTTTTTTGGGCTCCTTGGTTACAACAGAACAACCTCACTACTAACATTGCTTATAATTACATGTATATGATATTTGCCCTTTGCTTACAAAATAAATGATTGCATTCAAATGGGAATAACGGGTATTTGTCATTATGTCTGCGGCTAATTTTTCCTTACTAAAAGCCATTTACCTAGATCTGCTGACACATTTCCAGATACATTCAATTTGCCACTGTTAAAGCAGCATTTACCATCTAAAATCATAACGTCCTTAGCTAGTTGTTCCCTTGATATTTTATATATCATTTTTTTTAACAAGAACAAAGGATCAAAATGAACCTGTATGTGCATGCCATCTTTGATGATGCTTGACCATGTTCGCATACCCGTCCTATCAGATTATTATTTTGTCATGCATTTTCTTTATGTAATAATATGATATCAACATATTACAGCCAAACTTGGTATGTCGGAGGCAGAACTTGAGGACGTACTTTCATGTGACGATGAGGTGTTGAACAATGTGTACCAGTACTGGACGCCCCCTGTACGAAGGTTACCTCCCCTTCTACTGGTCAGGCTGCGTGCAAGTCTGCAACAGTATCTGGGTCAGTCTACATCAAATCTGTAATATTTTACAAAGCTCAAAATAAAAAAAAATTTGGTTGATATGCTTTCTCAGAGCTTATTATGGACTTGTAGGGATCCGTTTTATTGTTAAAATGATTCTAATTTTAGATCATGTAATTATGAATAAAGGCCCTTTTGAAATTGAAAGTCATTGAATTACATATTTCTTATTGTTTTTGTAGTTGAGAGAGGAGTAGATGGAATAAAAGTTCTGTATTGGTATCATCGACAATTTATAGAGACGGCACGTGAGCGGTATTTGTCTGATCCTATCACTGTGCAGAAACTACACCAAGGATTGGCTGATTTTCTTAGTGGAAAGTGGGCAAATGGTGAGGACTTTAAGCCAAGTTTTTTTACATCATGGAATCAATAATATGCACTTCTCATTGAGGCTTCGTTGAGTCTGCTATGAAGATTGCAATATTTATACAATTGCTCTACCTACTCTCATATTTTGGCAATACTCTTCAAGATTAATCATAGCTGTTTGAAAAGAAGACTTAGTGTATTATGGGTAAAATATTATTGAGCTGTTTTTGTTACTCTTGTTTTCATCTAATGTTTAATTTCTCAGGACATTTTGGAAGATCTTTGAAAATGTTTCTAGAAATATATTTTACATTTTTATAGAGTCAGCCAAGCCATTTACCACCAAAAAAGGAGAGGAAAGTTCCGCAATTAGATATGTCTCAGCTCAGCCAATTAAACGTGGTGATACGTACAACATACGCAAATTAAACAATTTACCATACCACCTCATCAAAGGAAACATGTTAGATAAACTGAAGAGAGAATGTTTATTGAATGTTGACTTTTTATTGACCAAAATACAAAACACCAGCATTGAGTAAGCATAGTTAGTTAATATCAGTCAATAGGCCACTTGCCGAAATTAATAATGGCTGACAAAATGACGAAAAATGTCCAAGGTAGCAAATTTTAGAGCACTTTTTCATTGTTTCGTCACCATGGAATTGCGTCTCCTTAACAGTGACATCATAATGAAAAACAATGCCAAAATATGTTGACTCAGACATTTTGTGCTTTCTAACAAGATAGGAAAATGGTCTATTTTAGAAAGATACCATCACTTTAAAAACTGAAAATTCTGTTTCACAGGATATTTGAATTTCAAAGAAATGAAGCAGTCAATGAAAATACATGTATAAAAGAAATCTAAACTGAACTTCTCTAAAGTGTTGTTAAACTTGTACATTAGACATAGCCATACAAGTAACAGGTAAGAAATCTCATTCTCTCTATTAATCTATGCAGATCAGTGTTAGAGGATTTCCAATTAGCCCGTGCAGCATTTCCTGCAGATCAACAAATAAGTACTCTGGGTGATACTTTGTACCTGTCATGGAAGGCTCTACAGTTTGATGCCAGACAATTCACAGCACAATTTATTGACAGACTCTCCCATGATAAGGTATGATATTGATGTTTCAGAGGGTACACTGATATATTTTGCCCGCTTAAAAAACTTAAGGATCAAACACCCTAACTGAGTACTTTTGTTACAATTTATACGAAAAAGTTTTTCATAATTTCCCCACAAATACCAATGATTTCATAAACAGCAGTCTTCGAGGGTTATGAAGTACATGTAAATCATTGTATGAGATATATTACTCCTCATTAAAGCTTGAATAGTACAGTATATATAGCATTCTCTGGAACAGTACAGTATACATAGCATTCTCTGGAATAGTACAGTATACATGTATATAGCATTCTCTGGAATAGTACAGTATATTTAGCATTCTCTGGAATAGTACAGTATATATAATAGCATTCTCTGGTATAGTACTCTCTGGAATATTACAGTTTGGAATTATAGTGCTCTCTGGAATAGTACAGTATATATAGCATTCTCTGGAATAGTACAGTATATATATAGCATTCTCTGGAATAGTACTCTCTGAAATAGTACAGTATATATGGCATTCTTTTGAATAGTATAGTATATATAGCATTTTCAGGAAAAGTACTATATACATAGCATTCTCTGGAAAAGTACAGTATACATAGCATTCTCTGGAATATTACAGTATATATAGCATTCTCTGGAAAATTACAGTATATATAGCATTCTCTGGAATAGTACAGTATATACATGTATACATGTAGCATTATCTGGAATAGTACAGTTTATATAATAGCATTCTCTAGAATAGTACTCTCTGGAATAGTACAGTCTGGAATTATAGTGATATCTGGAATAGTACAGTATATATGGCATTATCTGGAATAGTACTCTCTGGAATAGTACAGTATATATGGCATTATCTGGAATAGTACAGTATATATAGCATTCTCAGGAAAAGTACAGTGTACATAGCATTCTCTGGAATAGTACAGTATATATAGCATTCTCTGGAAAAGTACAGTGTACATAGCATTCTCTAGAATAGTATAGTATATATAGCATTCTCTGTAATAGTACAGTATATATAGCATTCTCTGGAATAGTACAGTATATATAGCATTCTCAGGAAAAGTACAGTGCACATAGCATTTTCTGGAATTTTACAGTATATATAGCATTCTTCATAAAGAAATTAAACATTTCTTATATTTATCATTCAAAGTACATCAGGGGTTGAATACCTTAATCGATTTGGCTGAAACATATCTTATGGTTTCAACATACAGTTGTGTTTCTGAGTATGCAACTGAATGAGGCTTTTATTTTGCTTGTCTGTCTGTTTTTCAGTGGCAAAACTTTAACTTTAACAAGTTTGACAGAAATTTTATAAACCTTTCATATTTCACAAGACCAGTGTCTGTTGATAAACCTCCTGACCTTGACTTGAGATTTGATATATTGGTAACATTCAACTATTTCTCTTGCATACAATAGAGGGCACCAGTAGTTAGAAACAGATTTTGTATAATATTCTATTTGAGTGTGGTTTGAACTATCTTAAAAATATTATGAAGTTGAGGATCAAACTAATCTCTGCTATAGAATTTAGCCAGTTTTGTGGAAGATTGCCGTGCTCATCCAGTGCCATATCTGAAAGCCACAAAAGATTTCCTCATCCGTCCTGGTGGACCGCTGACCTACAGTCTGCCTGGACATAGTGGAGCATTTTTGAATGGTCTGGACCTTTGTAAGAGAGAAGATGGGACTTTGATAGCAGCTACAGGTATAATAGCTTCTGAATTTGTTTCCTTTGTAAAACACATTCTGAAAGTATGCGAGATATTCACTGAGATTTTCACTGCTTTTGCTGTTTCATAATAGACCATTTTCCAATCTTGTAATAGAACTAAAAATGTCAGAGTCAACATGTTTTGGTGTAATTTTCTACAATGACGTCACTGTTAAAAGACACAGTTCCGTTTTTGCATTGCAATAATAAAGAGCGCAAAAAGTTTCTAACTCCAACTTTTTTCATTATTTTGTCAGCCATTAATGAATTTCCGCAAGTTGTCTATCAATAGCCCATATTTCAAAAGTTCTTTAGGCGACAGAAATTTAATTTAATAAGATTAAGTGAGAATGAAAAGTAATAACTAGTAATTTGGATGAGCGGAAGAAAAAAAAAGTACAATCAGTTCATTTTTTTTCCAATTGTGGTAAAATTAGGGTCGGAGGATCCAGGAAACTAAGTTGCCTTAGCATCTTCTGGTAATCTATCAGTTATGAAGACCAATCATACATAATTATCTGTCAATTCTCAAGTAGTAAGTACATGCACATGTATGTTTTAAATATGTCAATGTTGAATTTTTTTTCTCAATATATTATAGTAGAGTGAAGCAAATATGAATGTAATGTAGAACAAAATTTCAGATCAGCTATGATTAGAAGTAGAACTTCTTATATTATAAGGTTATCTGTTCCTAGAAGTTTTTAAATATTTTGTATAAATTTTCATGATATAGGTGGAAATGATGGATGCCTTAGAATTTGGAATGCGAGTGAGGGCCATCTGCTGAAATCCTGCGGCAGATTTGGTGACGAGGTCAGTCTCATTAGGTTTGCTGCCAACAACTCCAGAATTGTTGTGGACTATGAGAAGCATGTTGTAGTCTTTGACCTTGACGGAAACAAACTTTATACATTGACTTCACAAGGCCAGGTGTTTCGAGAGGTCAGTGGGGAAGGCAGAGACAAATTAGTGTGTTTTGGAGAAAAAGAGACGTTAATTTACTCAGTGGCAGATGGTAGCCTTCTCGACACATTACAGAGCCCTGCCAAGGCTAAGCTAGGCATACCAGCAATGACAGGAAGTAAGGAATATTTACTACATGTATATACATGTATGCCTACTCTCAAAACTTTTTGTTTTACCTTTTAAAACAATTTTACATCCCTGAAACCCCAAGATTTATTATCCATGGATTCTTGATAATTCAACACTTGCAGGAGAGCGTAAAAGAGGGGGGGGGAGATTTGATGCCTACCAAACACCTAAATTGTTGTCTTATATGGAATCTTTATAAACTTAATTTCTCTTTTCAGGTTCAGTAAACTATATAGCCATGACAGGAGACATACAAGAGAGATTCGGTTACCTACACTTACCAACAAAAACATTCTCAAAATTCTTGAAACCAAAGAATGATGTCACTGGATTTGCATTTTTGAAAGAGGAAAAGGAACTAATTGTGTGCCATGACAACCCCTTTGAATTTGACTTCTACGAAACAAGCTCTCTCACAAAAATGAGATCTTTTCAAGGTAATGTCGTGCGCGCTATACGCTATAGCCAAACAGACAATATCAAAGCAAACCGACTGTTTAGTACATGTACATGTTTAGCCTGTGGAATTTATTTCTTATACATGAATGACCAGTGAATAAAATTCATATACATGTACTGTATATGTGCATGAGGGTAATTTTCACGTATTTGGCAAATAAATGGAATTCAAAAAAACAATTCCCCCATGGCAAGCTGAAATATTCCTACTTCTTTTTACGGAGGAAGAGACGTTTCTATCGCAAAAATAAAAGTTTCATATTTATGATCAAACATGTGACAGGCGACATACCTATTGTACAATTCTCATGATTTCTTTAAACATATATACATGTATATGATTGCTTAATTATTGATATTGTTGATAGAAATACCTAATAAATAATTTCTTTGTTCTTTTAGTTGGATCAGGCATACAGGGGTCATTTGGTCCAAGTCCTGTCCACATTTCCTCTGACGAGAAATTCCTGTACTTCACCGAAGACATATATGTGTCCATAGTAGACCTCCAGCAAGAGAAGCAAATTCGGCAGTTCAAGCACCCTCTTTCTTCATCAGAGTGTCTGACGTTAGATGAAAAGACGTGGGTGACAACTTCGGAGGACTGCCTAGTCAGGGTGTGGAATTCTGAGATATCCATAGATACTGAACCTCAGTCAGAACAGCAGAAAAAGAAAAATACCTCCAGTTTACGGTAATCAACTTCATCCAGATTGATTATAATATACATGCGTTATATTTACAATAAATTTGAAAGTTTTAGGAATTTGATCCTTTAGAATTTTCAGGAAAGTTTTGTATGGCAATATAGAGATTCCTTAGTAAAAGTAATTATTCACATCTATGCTATTGTCTTTCTGGATATTTTTATTTATTATAGAAATTTGCCATTATGACTATTTAATGGCACATTTTTATAATACTTTTTTATTAACAGATAAAAATATCCAGAAAGACATTGACATCTCATTTGGTTTAGTAAGAGTTTGTTTTTGACATTAGATGCCATATGTTTCCAACCCATCTGTCTGTCCATCCCTCCTTTTGTAACCTAATGTGAATGAAACTGTATGTGGAATTTCCCAGTGATGAGCAACAGATCAGTTCAATTATATTTGTTGTGGAAATATCTTTACAAGAGTTGTTGTCCTTTGAAGAGAGTTTGTTTTCTGGACTTCTGTGAACCGTTATAAATGATTGATAGAAACATTGTGTTGAGCTTCAAGGTGATAATATACAAATTGTCTTTTGAATTGGAAGAAAATTATACATAGACTAATGTCAATAACAATGCCAGATGAGTCTAAAATGTCTAAATTCATTATAAAAGATGTATATAATACTATCAATGACCTATGTTAACAGGGAAGTATTTCCCATGAAGAATACACGCTATCTGATGTTGCTGATCAACAATGACAGTAAAGAAAAAGATGACTCATGTGAGCAGATTCTACAGGTGTATGATATCCCTACTGACTCGGTTGTAAGGGAAGTCACATTGGTAAGTCAGATAGATATTATATACATAAAGAATCTGCTATGCCTTAGTGGTAAGAAGTTATAAGCAACATATCTACAAATTTAGTGATAAGTCAAGTGATGAGTAGATAAATCTTGTGTCTACATTTCATGTAACTCACTTGGTAAGTGTATATCTGTGGTGAGTTGCTGAGTATGACATTCTATGTGACTCACTTGTTATGTGTATATTTGTGGTGAGTTTCTGAGTATGACAGTCCATGTAACTCACTTGTTAAGTGTATATCTGTGGTGAGTTGCTGAGTATGACATTCCTTGTGACTCACTTGTTAAGTGTATATCTGTGGTGAGTTGCTGAGTATGAGATTCCATGTTTCTCACTTGTTAAGTGTTTATCTGTGGTGAACTGCTGAGTATGAGATTCCATGTGACTCACTTGTTAAATGTATATCTGTAGTGAGTTGCTGAGTATGAGATACCATGTGACTCACTTGTTAAGTGTATATCTGTGGTGAGTTGCTGAGTATGACATTCCAACTGTCTCGCTTGCTATGTTTAGGCCTCTGTTGTGAGTTGCTAAATATGACATTCATATGAGGTGCTTTGGAGAAACATATTGATTCTAGGATCAGTACATCTAGATTCAAGGTGAAGGCAACTTTCATTCTAATTCATTCTGTTTGTTTCACGCATTCTGATTGGTTCACAGGATTTTTACAAGCACGTATAACGATGATATACATGCCTCAAACCGACTCACTTGACATACTTTAAAATGTATTCATAAATATATTTGCAAGTTACAAGCTTTAGCGCACTTTTTGCGTATGACATCATGCTTCCCTTTGTTCTTCGCTCCTGTGACGTCATACTGTGACGTAAAACTCGAGGTATGAGCTTGTAAATGGCGTTCTCCACATGTAAACAACAGAACAAGTAAGTTTATTATTGATTACACTTTGTTTTTTCGCCATTGCAATAAATACGAAGCAGTTTTATTTCATATATTGCAGCGCAATAATTTCTGTTGGTCGTTGTAAGTCCTCCGTAGCAACGTCACCTCTAAAGCGATACGTGGGACCCTCTAAGGGGTATAAAAAGTTAAAATATTTCACATGAATTAGAATAGGGATAAGCGTACTGTGTTTTGTGGTTCCGACAGGTATATGTTGGATATACTGTTGGAAACATACGTTATACCGTCGGGGACAAGCCCCGATGGTGTAACTGCGTTTCCAACAGTATATCCAACATATACCTGTCGGAACCACAAAACACAGTACGTTTATCCCCTAATTACAATGATTGTTGTTCTTACTGAGAAGGACATACAATGTATAATTATCAAATTTTTGTCTTAAGCAAATTGACTGAGATTATTTTTTTTTTTTCAATATTCTTTCCTCTTTTACTCTACAGAAAACCAAAGACAGAAGTAATGACTCCATCCTGTTAGATGACCAGCACCTTATTATTGCATTAGGAAACAGGAAGATCAAGATGATCAACCTTGATACTCTGACAGTAGTTTTGACATTCCAGGGATTGACACCGCCAAATGAAGCTCATCTAGCAGTTGTAAATAACAAAACAGGTATATTTCAATCAGAGATCTAGGGAGAATGTTTTCATTTTTATGTACTTTGCATTGTGTCTGTATGTCCATCATTTCCCTTCATCCATCTGATATTTAAGTGAGCTGGTAATTTGGTTTGTTCATCTGCAATAAATGGTTACAAGATATTTAAATGATTTGATTTTTGTATATTTTTGTCATATTTACGTGTAAGTCATTTCAGAAGAACATATATTCATATTATCAAGGGAAAAACAATCTAAACTTGCATAAACCTTCATATTTTGAAATGTGATATTATTAGTTATATAGTGTTTTGCAAGGGGGATACAGAAATGAGCCGTCCCATAGGAAAACCAACAATGTGGCATTAATTACGTCACTGAGAAATTGCTGCACAAACGACGTCATCGATTACGCGCATTTTTACGTTGCTTTGTTTCGTCTTTTCCAAAAGTTTATCACGTGTTCACGACGTCAAAACGTCATAAAAAGGATCGACAGTCTCAGCGTATCCCGTAGAAATGATTTAATTCTACAATAATTTCTATCAATGATAAGAGAGAATCCGTTTAAATACGACGCAGGGCTTATAGAACTATGCTTCTTTGTTTTTGTTTTATTTTTTCCCTCAATATTTAAAGCTTTTGTCCTCGTGACTAAACATTTCACATGGAACTTTAATGAGATCCCGATTAAACTGGCTATATTTTCCTATATAATGACAATGTTCATAATATAAATTACTCAGTTTCTTCACTTTAAATACCGTAACAATACCAGAAATATCTCGCGGCTTAGGCTACGGCTCAGCGAAAAAAACTTGAAAAACTTAGTATCATCTACGGATTTTAAAGAAAAGCTTAAAAAAATACAGCGAGATTCAACACTGTTTTTTTTTCGAAATCAGTCCGCATGTGTGAAAATATGAAATAATATTGTTTAGATGTGTACATTTTTTAGGGGGGGGGGTTGTCATACTATATCTCAAGAGATGCAAATTTTCACACAGCAAAATTTATTGTTCGGATATAATAGATTTTGTTCTCGATTTTTTTTTATTTAATTAAACTGAATGCTGAAGATTAGGCCATGTAAAATAAATTCTATGTTTCTCAGATAATTGGGTCTAAAAAAAGTGGCAAGGTAGGTAGGGTTTTTATTTTTTGTTTTTGTTTTTTCCCATCAAGAGTGCTCTTGTCTGTTCTGCCCCCCCCCCCCCCCCCATTATTCATGTAAGGCAAAAAATCTTATGCTGGCCCCCCCCCCCCCCCCCCCCCCCCCCCCCGTTTTTCTTAAAATGTATGGCTTTCTCCTGTAAATAAGTTGATTTTTTAAAGTAAAATAACCTATTCCTTCTGAGAACGGGGAGTCGTAGCTCATCTGTCTGAATGGAAGAAGCTAATCAAATTTGATATACGAAGTATGACATGTTTTGATTGCCGTGAGTATTTAGTAGAATCGCGTAAGAGACTCAACGGCTGTTTATACAGTATTTTAGACCCAGTTCGACCCCTCACTTCTTCGGATGGATCCGTTCATATGGTAAATTAAAATTTGGCCGATAGCATATATCTTCGGAAGTCAAGTCTGGATGAAGCAGAATCTGTAGAAATCGAATGAAGTGTTTAGCATTAACCACCGCCTGATAAAATAATGTACTCGGCCCGGGTACAAATACTAGTACATTCTTTTATTCATAGATCTAAGAATTTAACTACATTTCTCTTGCGTTCGTCGGCGGTCCTTGCTTATACTTTTTACAATGTGAATGTCATTATAAATAGATTCGGAAGTATTACAATGGACACTTGCTATTGTTCGGCATAGGTATTCACATATGCTGTGGAGATCAATAAAGAAAACTATACGAACGTTTTAATACATGTAATACTCGATGTAATAAACACGTGAATAGCCAGTCGTCCAAGTGTCCGCGGCATGTTGTTAGTATATCCTATACAATTCCCTTTAAACGACGCGTGGATAAAGTCTTTACCCGTTACGTAAATATGGAACGCGCCGTGATTTATACGGTCTTTTAAAAGTATTTATTCATCGGGTACAGTTTTGACGATTTTAAAGGACAATAAACATGTTCAATGAAATAATGGATATTTCGTTTTTAATCGACGATCGAGGATGAGACACGGCGTATATTTTTTTCTGAAGTTGCAATAAAAACGTCTCGTCGGCGGCAAATTATAGCGCGCGGCGGTGTCTGAGAAACATAGATTTTATTTTACATGGCCTTACTATGGAAAAAATAATAATGACACAGTGCAGTATACAGGTACTTGACACGTCTATTTCAGTTACATACAATTTTAGGCGCTTGTTAGGGCTATGAATAAATGAAATATATTTTATTGAAAACTTAAAAATTATTCGGAATGTTTTAGATAGAGGAAAAAAGGATTCATAAAAAGTTGTAATTGAAAATATGCAGTAATGACTATAAAATTGTCGAATTTATAAAATTAAATCTCCATATACCCTTATAGTAAAAACTCGATACATTGTAGGTGGCCCTAGTGGAATGAATAAAAGCTGGCTGGTCGTTGTGCGGTCGCTGTAGGTCACTGGGTGAACGTTGGAGGATGTTGGCGTGAGTTGTGGTCGTCGAAAAATTTTGTGCATGCACAAAACCACCGACGACTGCCCAACGTCCAATCGTTAGTTATGAAGTCGTTAGGGGGTCACCCGGTACATTCTGGAATGCGTCCCCGTGCGTTGTGCAGTCGTTACTCAGTAATTGCTAAAACATTGAGAGGTCGCCCATAAATTCCAACGACCGTGTAACGACAGCGGAGCGCATGCCTTATAAATACGACCAAAGCGAACTTCTAGCGATAGTCTAACGTCCTCAACGTGTGCCCAACGACAGCCTAACGACAACGACCTTAACGGTTTGCTCATTTTAAATGTTTTGTGATCATAGAATTATTGAAATGTTTTCTGAAGATTAAGTTTTGCGGATACAGATAGTAATTAATACTGAATTTGAGAATGGCGGGCGATGAGTTATAATATAGACACTTACAGCTAGCTCTTCTGAATAATGGATTTATTGTTATTTATGAAGAGAAAAATAAATGTAGTAAACGTAATCATAATCGGAATGGGTTGGGAGAGTAGGAGGCGGGGAGAAGAGGGTTAATGTTGGGGCATTGTGATTTGTCTGCGTCCTCTCCCCCTCTTTTGTCTCTTCGTAGTGATATCCTTTCTCCTCGAAGTCTGTTCTAAAATGGCTGAAGAAATAGAAAACAAACCTTTTTTTTAATTGTTTGATTCGATATCGATCAGCTACTTTCAGTTTGCAAGTCATAAGAATGGTCGCTGACAGGTCGCTGGCAAGTTGTTTGACGAACGTGCACGCGTTATAGAACGTTAAGAGGTAAATCGTAAACTAGTTTCATGCGTTGGGAACACGCCGTGATCGTTGGGGGAATGCTCCCCGTGTGCTACACGCGCGTTGAGAACGTTGCTTGTTGAGGAAATTTCGAACAAAACCTCGACGTTCGCCAGCATGTTGAAGGTTTTTACTCGTGTGTTGGCCAAAAAAATGAAGGTGGGACAGGGCCATACTGTAGGATTGTTCAGACAGAATAGCGTTATAAGAGCAGTTCAACTGCGCTTTTCCATAATTCCGTATATTTCAAATTTTGTAATAATTCTTAGGGGTGGGTTTCAATCCGCCAATGGGAATTTTTATTTTTTTTTCAAGCAAAGAATGTATTTACATACACCATCCCTAAAAGCAAATTGATAACATCAGAGTTGAATTCTTTAAGTGTATTGGCGACTTTGCCGATTTTGGTCTAAAAAAGTTCATTACAATGATAAGTTTTCATTAACAATGTGAGTCATTGTCCCCTCAACCCGCAAACCCCGCCCCCTATCCCCACATCAACACATCCTTCAACCAGCCACTGTATTTAAATGCTTTTCATCATGTATACTTAATTCATCGCAGGATAATTTTAGCATAAATATTTAAGCAATGCCCTTATTGAGGAATTCATGAATTAAGCGTTTATGACATTCCTTCTTTATAATATTACAACTGTTTCTGTTTTTAAAATTGTGTCTTTTTTCTAAATTCCATTTCATAAATGAAATTAAGCTTATTAATTCACTTTCATTTATAAAAAAAGAAAGTTAAAAAAAAGTCAAATTTATAGAATACTTGGATAAGCCAATAAGGGACTGGCGACTCCAAAGTATAAGTAAAATGACTCAAGTGGAAAGACAAAAATACCGACAGGGGCGTAGATAGGGTGTTTTCGATATGAACGTTTGCAGAAGAGGTGGACCCAGGACCTCAATTGCCGGGAGTGGAACCACTGGCAGGCATTTTTAAATTGGGATGATGAATTTGCTAGACTCGAAATGCCGACCTTGGGAGAGTATGGAAGGATGTTTTCCCTTCTCGTTAGTGGGGGTTCGTGGGCCTCCGAGAGAATTTTGGAAAAGAATGAAGCAAACTTGTGGCATCTGATGCGTATTTGAGTATGATTCGATGTCAGCAAACGATAAATTATATAACTAAGATGAAGAAAACTTTCTTTCGATGAGATGCTTTTCCTCCAATCATGTGTACGTCCATATACAGATATTTGACGTGTGAAGAATGTACACCCTTTCCAATCGACCGCTCCAACCTGATTTTTGGCCGGATTGCAAAGCAATTCCGGTCTATAGATTGACGATGTCCGTCCGTCCGTCTGTCCGTCCGTCCGTCCGTCTGTCCGTCCGTCCGTCCGTCCGTCTGTCCGTCTGCCATCAACATTTTGGTTAAAGTTTCTGGTTGAGGCAAAATCTAAGTAACTATATGCAGTAGAAACTTTATATTATACATGAAGGTTGCCCATGATGAGACCTTTCAATTTATGCCGTAACATTTGACCTAGTGACCTTGACCTTGGACTTTGACCCAGTTAAAGATTTTGGTTAAAATTCCTGGTTTAAGCAAAATCTATGGAACTGTATGCAGTAGAAACTTTATATTATACATGTAAGCTGCCCATGAAGAGATCTTTCAATTTATGCCGTAACATTTGACCTAGTGACCTTGACCTTGGACTTTGACCTAGTTAAAGATTTTGGTTAAAGTTCTTGGTTTAAGCAAAATCTAAGGAACTGTATGCAGTAGAAACCTTATATTATACATATAGGTTGCCCATGACAAGACCTTTCAATTTATGCCATAACATTGGACCTCGTGACCTTGACCTTGGACTGTGACCTAGTTTAAGATTTTGGTTAAAGTTTCTGGTTTAAGCAAAATCTAAGGAACTGTATGCGGTAGAAAATTTATATTATACATTTAGGTTGCCCATGATGAGACCTTTCAATTTATGCCATAACATTGGACCTAGTGACCTTGACCTTGGACTTTGACCTAGTTAAAGATTTTGGTTAAAGTTCCTGGTTTAAGCAAAATCTATGGAACTGTATGCAGTAGAAACTTTATATTATACATGTATGTTGCCCATGAAGAGACCTTTCAATTTATGCCATAACATTTGACCTAGTGACCTTGACCTTGGACTTTGACCTAGTTAAAGATTTTGGTTAAAGTTCCTGGTTTAAGCAAAATCTAAGGAACTGTATGCAGTAGAAACCTTATATTATACATATAGGTTGCCCATGACAAGACCTTTCAATTTATGCCATAACATTGGACCTAGTGACCTTGTAATATTTGACTTAGTGACCTTGACCCAGTTGGTGACAAAAACTTACTTTGCAATCCGGCCATACCGTCTTTAGCGGTGTTTTATTTTTTTTTTTTTTTGAAAAATGTATTCAAATCGGTGCTTTCTTGGCGGGTATATTTTTGCATTTTCTAAGCAGCAATTTACTTGTAAACCATGTCTACTTTTGTAGAGGGAGGCACCTCATTTTTTTTTTTTTTTTCGTCCTTTTTTGCGAAAACGATGTGGACGTTTTTGCGTACAAAAGTATGCCTGGCTACGCCCCTGCCCAATATGCAGGATAAAAAAAAAGTATTCGAAACGTAAACATGTACAATGTAATACAAATCTGCACGCGTCAATTGTCAACATAAAATGTGTAAATAGAAGCAATAACTGGTTTTTATCAAGAAGTCCGATTCAACAATTTTACTTTCGTCACTAGCGCATATAACTTAAAAAAAAAGTATGATTTTGTTATATAGACCTACACAATTTTTCCCGTATATTCAATCGGTAAGTTTAAAAAATAAGTATGTCCTCAATCAAGATGATGGTTTGGGGATTTGTACAATTATATAAAGCTAGTACATTTAATAGAATGGAGATCTCCAACAAGACTCGGTTGCAGCAACCACAGCAAAACTCTGAAACACTCTATGTAAGTGTAAAAGTATTCATGAGTACCAATTGACAGTACATTATCCCGGTTTTTATCTCCGGGTCCATCCAATTTGATTGATAAGCTTTTTAAAAGTATTTCTTGCACAAATAAGTGCATGGTCACTTGAAAACAAACAAATCTTAATTTAAATACTATAGAAATACTTATTAGCTGCATCCTTGAAATGAGTCACGTAATTTTAAATGCCCACACAATAAGAATGTCATGACGTCAAGTAACATTGCGTCGTAGCTTGCTACTATACTAATTTCAAAATATGTTTTGATAGATTATTTTTTTCAATATGGTTATATATTTGGTATCAAAATGATCGGAAAAGAGCATATTTTTTGAAAATGTGAAAATCGAAAATTATCAAAATTTTGCCATATTGTTGGTTTTCCTATGGGACGGCTCAAATATATATTATTCTTCTCAACCAATCAGATTGCAAGAAATTTGGGATAAGGTCTTGTACATTCCATTGTTTTATTTACAGAGTTACTGTCGCAGTCCAGATCCAGGTGTAGTATGAAGCTATTCAGCATAGAAACAGGGAAGACTGTAGCTATGATAACACAACCTGAAGGTCACAAACAAACCATCTGTACCGTCACTGTAAGATAATAGGTCCCATACCCTAAGGTCACAAACAAACCATCTGTACCGTCACTGTAAGATAATACTGTAAGCCGTCTTTTATTCGCGAGCATTTTATTTTCGCGATATTTGCGATGTCCTTTGATTTGCGAATATATACATGTTAAAATGCAGTGAATATGTCCCAACACATGTGCAGAAAGATATGTTCCTTCGATGTTGTGAAAATAAAAATGTCACAAACCAGTCACCTCACTCCTGTTCTAAAAATCGGTTTACAGTAGGTCCCTCTCTAGTAAAATATGTCTTATAATTATACGGCTCATTTTCTTATGTGACAGTTTGGTTATCGTGCTCGATTAGCTGTTTTGGTAGGACCGTCTGCCAAGAAAGGAGAAGGTTCCACCTCTCACACACGTGACACTTAATTTTCTGCTCTTTTAAGTGTGCGTTGATATTGTTCTAAATATTTCACTTTCTCAGTTTTTATCAGAAATTGGTGAGTCAAGCATGCTGTACCTACATGATCACAATATTTTGTCTCTAAATTACCCAATTGTCTCTTTACCCAATTTTGACCAGTGTTCAAAAGTTGGTTGAGCTTCCCTTTCTTTCTAACACTTAAGATTTGATTTTTATGCCCCCCTTCGAAGAAGAGGGGACATATAGGTTTGCCGCTGTCGGTCGGTCTGTCGGTCTGTCGGTCGGTCTGTCGGTCGGTCCGCAACATCAGTTTCCGTTCAATATCTCTGGAATGGATTCACATATTGAAATGAAATTTTGTATACAGACACATCAAACAAAAATCTAGGTCAAGTTCATATTTGGGTCCGACCAAAAAAATTTTGACAGAGTTATGCCCCTTGCATTTCGAAAAATACCAAAATTTCAGGGTTTCCGTTCAATATCTCTCGAGTGGATGCACATATTGAAATGAAATTTTGTATACAGACACATCAAATGAAAATCTAGGTCAAGTTCATATTTGGGTCCGATCAAAAAAATTTTGACAGAGTTATGCCCCTTGCATTTCGAAAAATACCAAAATTTCAGGGTTTCCGTTCAATATCTCTTGAATGGAGTTACATATTGAAATGAAATTTTGTATACAGACACATCAAATGAAAATCCAGGTCAAGTTCGTATTAAGGTCCGATCGAAAAAATTTTGACAGAGTTATGCCCCTTGCACTTCGAAAAATACCAAAATTTCAGGGTTTCCGTTCAATATCTTTTGAGCGGATTCACATATTGAAATGAAATTTTGTATACAGACACATCAAACAAAAATCTAGGTCAAGTTTATATTTGGGTCCGATCAAAAAAATTTTGACAGAGTTATGCCCCTTGCAATTCGAAAAATACCAAAATTTCAGGGTTTCCGTTCAATATCTCTTGAGTGGATTCACATATTGAAATGAAATTTTGTATACAGACACATCAAATGAAAATCTTGGTCAAGTTCATATTTGGGTCCGATCAAAAAAATTTTGACAGAGTTATGCCCCTTGCATTTCGAAAAATACGTAAATTTCAGGGTTTCCGTTCAATATCTCTTGAATGGAGTTACATAATGAAATGAAATTTTGTATACAGACACATCAAATGAAAATCCAGGTCAAGTTCGTATTAAGGTCCGATCGAAAAAATTTTGACAGAGTTATGCCCCTTGCACTTCGAAAAATACCAAAATTATAGGGTTTCCGTTCAATATCTTTTGAGCGGATTCACATATTGAAATGAAATTTTGTATACAGACACATCAAACAAAAATCTAGGTCAAGTTTATATTTGGGTCCGATCAAAAAAATTTTGACAGAGTTATGCCCCTTGCAATTCGAAAAATACCAAAATTTCAGGGTTTCCGTTCAATATCTCTTGACTGGATTCACAAATTGAAATGAAATTTTGTATACAGACACATCAAATGAAAATCTAGGTCAAGTTCATATTTGGGTCCGATCAAATAAATTTTGACAGAGTTATGCCCCTTGCATTTCGAAAAATACCAAAATTTCAGGGTTTCCGTTCAATATCTCTTGAATGGAGTTACATATTGATATGAAATTTTGTATACAGACACATCAAATGAAAATCTAGGTCAAGTTCGTATTAAGGTCCGATCGGAAAAAATTTGACAGAGTTATGCCCCTTGCACTTCGAAAAATACCAAAATTTCAGGGTTTCCGTTCAATATCTTTTGAGCGGATTCACATATTGAAATGAAATTTTGTATACAGACACATCAAACAAAAATCTAGGTCAAGTTTATATTTGGGTCCGATCAAAAAAATTTTGACAGAGTTATGCCCCTTGCATTTCGAAAAATACCAAAATTTCAGGGTTTCCGTTCAATGTCTCTTGAATGGAGTTACATATTGATATGAAATTTTGTATACAGACACATCAAATGAAAATCTAGGTCAAGTTCGTATTAAGGTCCGATCGGAAAAAAATTTGACAGAGTTATGCCCCTTGCACTTCGAAAAATACCAACATTTCAGGGTTTCCGTTCAATATCTCTTGAGTGGAGTTACATATTGAAATGAAATTTTGTATACAGACACATCAAACAAAAATCTAGGTCAAGTTTATATTTGGGTCCAATGAACAAAATTTTGACAGAGTTATGCCCCTTGCACTTCGAAAAAAAAACAAAATTTCAGGGTTTCCGTTCAATATCTCTTGAGTGGATTCACATATTGAAATGAAATTTTGTATACAGACACATCAAATGAAAATCTAGGTCAAGTTCATATTTGGGTCCAATCAACAAAATTTTGACAGAGTAATGCCCCTTGCACTCGAAAAATACCAAAATTTCAGGGTTTCCGTTCAATATCTCTTGAGTGGAGTTACATATAAAAATGAAATTTTGTATACAGACACATCAAATGAAAATCTAGGTCAAGTTCATATTTAGGTCCGATCAAAAAAATTTGGACAGAGTTATGCCCCTTTGCACTTTGAAAAATACCAAAACTTCAGGGTTTCTGTTCAATATCTCTTGAGTGGAGTTACGTATTGAAATGAAACTGTTACTTTATTCTCCCATAGATTGTATCAATGCAAGTATAAAGTTGTGACAGACTTTAATCACAGAAGGGGTAGGGGGGCATTAATGTTTTACAAACATGACTTTTAACTTGTTTTTTTTTTTTTTTTGCAAATGTAGTTACTCTGTGTAAGTGCAAATGGAATGAGAGCATTAGATAATGTCAATCACATAATATTCGACTGTCAGATATGATGCTCAGTATTAGTACATGTACTTGAAATTTTAGCATTGATTCACTTTTCAAGGGATCTTTAATATATTTTATTTTGTCTGTCTAGAAATATGTTTCTATATGAAATGAAGCATCTTGTTTTTATAGAATTTTAAAAAGAAAACGAAGTTAAGGAAGATAATATTACTATTTGCCAGTTTCTGCAGTTGGCTGCAAAGACACTAACTATTTCAGAAAGTTGGTGTAAAGCAAAGCATATAATCAAAGCTGCATTACATCATTTTCAGACAAACTTGGCAGGGACTACATGTGTAGCTTACACTGATGATGAGCTCATTTTGGTTTACAACCTGGTATCTAGAACATTGTTATCTATACTCAAGCCAAGTGAATTTGGACTGAGTGACTTTGACATGGACAACCACCCAATCACGTTATCAGGGGAGTATGCCGTACTCACAGGAACCAAAAATATAAAGGGAGGTTGTGGAGTAACTGCTGGAGTTCTGTGGGATATCCATAATAGTATGCATTTGATCATTTTGTAGAGATATTTCTTGTTTAAGTCCTTAATGTAAGACAGCTATTTTCTTAACACAGGAGCAAGTTCGGTAACGTAGAAAATCGGCCCTAATTTTAGAATGCATTTTGTATCAAGGAAGTTAAATGTATGGTTGTTTGAAATACCAAACATAGCAATTTGCATGCAGCACACCGAAAGATGTGACTTCCAAATTGGCACAAAGTCATAAAATGCCGAAAAATCGTAAGAAATTGGCATAATTCTGGTCAAAATACATGTTTATGAAAATAAGTAGGGGGAGCCTCACCCAGAATAATTTTTACATGTATATAAAATGTAAGATTTGCATTTTATCTTTCGATCTACATAAAATCTATTTTGGGCAAGGGTTGGCGCCTATATACATGTATGTACGAATTTGAAAGATTTATGCCAAAAATATGGCGAGTTTCCTTCATTTTCCGTCATGCAGAGCAATTTAATGATGTCGAAATGTGATGTCATAACTAACGCAGGCAACGTTTTGAAAATTAAAAATATTTACCTTCTGTTTCAGAAGGTATTTGAAATGAATATAAGACATGCTGAATCATAATTTTCATAAAATCATTTTTCGCAAAAATTTCGGGCTGATTTTGGGAGTTAGTGAACCTTCCCCTTTCTATAAAATAGATTTTTTTTCTTCATTCTGCTTCATTTTGGCACGAGTCTGCAAGCTTTTTAGGCCCCTGTAATCGAAGATTCGAGGGCATATAGTTTTTGGTCTTTCTGTTTGTCCGCAAAAACTTTAACCTTGGCATAACTTTTGAATGGTAAGTTATAGGGCTTTCATATTTCACATGTGTATTCCGTGTGACAAGACCTTTCCATGGATACCAAAATTTTTGACCTTGTGACCGTTATACTTGTTAAATGTCAATTGAAACTTAATGGTGGACGGATCGTCTCCGTCATTGTGGACGGATCGGTTTGTGGACGGATCGTCTGGGGACGGATGATTGTGGACGGAATGGTTTGTGGACGGATCGTCTAGAAATCCAGTATTCCTTGTGACAAGACCTTTCCATGGATACCAGAATTTTTGACCTTGTGACCTTGACCTTGGAGTTTGACCTACTTTTGAAAAATTTTAACCTTGGGCATAACTTTTGAATGGTAAATGATAGGGCTTTCATATTCCACATGTGTATTCCTTGTGACAAGACCTTTCCATGGGTACCAACATTTTTGACCTTGTGACATTGACCTTGGAGTTTGACCTAATTTTGAAAAACTTTAACCTTGGGCATAACTTTTGAATGGTAAGTTATAGGGCTTTCATATTCCACATGTGTATTCCTTGTGACAAGACCGTTCCATGGATACCAAAAGTTTTGACCTTGTGACCTTGACCTTGGAGTTTGACCTACTTTTGAAAAACTTTAACCCTGGCCATAACTTTTGAATGGTATGTGATAGGACTTTCATATTTCACATGTGCATTCCTTGTGACAAGACCTTTCCATGGATACCAAAATTTTTGACCTTGTGACCTTGACCTTGGAGTTTGACCTAATTTTGAAAAACTTTAACCTTGACCATAACTTTTGAATGGTAAGTGTTAGGCTTTCATATTTCACATGTGTATTCCTTGTGACAAGACCTTTCCATGGATGACAAAATTTTTGGCCTTGACTTTGGAGTTTGACCTATTTTTGAAAAACTTTAACCTTGGGCATCACTTTTGAATGGTAAGTGATAGGGCTTTCATATTCCACATGTGTATTCCTTGTGACAAGACCTTATCATGGATACCAAAAGTTTTGACCTTGTGACCTTGACCTTGGAGTTTGACCTACTTTTGAAAAACTTTAACCTTCGCCATTACTTTTTAATGGTAAGTGATAGGGCTTTCATATTCCACATGTGTATTCCTTGTGACAAGACCTTATCATGGATACCAAAAGTTTTGATCTTGTGACCTTGACCTTGGAGTTTGACCTACTTTTGAAAAACTTTAACCTTGGCTATTACTTTTTAATGGTAAGTGATAGGGCTTTCATATTCCACATGTGTGTTCCTTGTGACAAGACCTTATCATGGATACCAAAAGTTTTGACCTTGTGACCTTGACCTTGGAGTTTGACCTACTTTTGAAAAACTTTAACCTTGGCCATTACTTTTGAATGGTAAGTGATAGGGCTTTCATATTCCACATGTGTATTCCTTGTGACAAGACCTTTCCATGGATACCAAATTTGACCGTGTGACCTTGACCTCAATATGTGAACTACTTTGCAGCTGTTTTACTGACAAAGATGCTAATGGGGGCATTCGTGTTTCACAAACACATGTTTTTAGCTCGACTGCACTTTAGTGCAAAAGAGCTATTGCAATACCCCCGGCGTCGGCGTCCGCGTCGGCGTCCGCGTCCGCGTCGGCGTCGTCCGAACTAGATGATAAGGTAAATGTTAAGATTACACATTTACCTTTCCTATATTCATATTCTGTTGGTTTTTTTTGTTGCAAATGTTTAATTATACATCATTTAATATATCCAGATGAGGATATAGCCCCTGGGGTTAGGATTTTTAAAATTATTTCAAATGATAAGGCAAATGTTGAGATGATAAGGCAAATGTTAAGATAGCAATAAAGTCTTTAAAAGCCAATATTGAGCAAAGTATAAGTGCTACATGTACCAAACTTACATATTTGATATATCTTTGATCAAACTTTCAAAAAATGACCTTGACCTACTTTTTTCCGCTTGAATGATTTTGCCTTTAAAAGCCAATATTGAGCAAAGTATAAGTGCTACATGTACCAAACTTACATATTTGATGTATCTTTGATCAAACTTTCAAAAAATGACCTTGACCTACTTTTTCCGCTTGAATGATTTTGCCTTTAAAAGCCAATATTGAGCAAAGTATAAGTGCTACATGTACCAAACTTACATATTTGATGTATCTTTGATCAAACTTTCAAAAAATGACCTTGACCTACTTTTTTCCGCTCGAATGATTTTGCCTTTAAAAGCCAATATTGAGCAAAGTATAAGTGCTACATGTACCAAACTTGCATATTGTATGTATCTTTGATCAAACTTTCATAAAATGACCTTGACCTACTTTTTTTCGCTTGAATGATTTTGCCTTTAAAAGCCAATATTGAGCAAAGTATAAGTGCTACATGTACCAAACTTGCATATTGGATGTATCTTTGATCAAACTTTCATAAAATGACCTTGACCTACTTTTTCCGCTTGAATTATTTTACCTTTAAAAGCCAATATTGAGAAAAGTATAAGTGCTACATGCACCAGACTTGCATATTGGATGCATCTTGGGTTAGACTATTGAAATATGACCTTGACCTACTTTTTCCGCTTCAGTGATTTTGCTTCACCATTGGTTCACCATAATCTAATTTTAATTTATAACTTTAAATTTTTTATGTGACTTGATATGTTGTTGCCTGAGAAAGGGAGTTTAAATAAATTGGCTGTCATGAGAGATATTATGCTATGCAGTCGAGCATTAGGTGACTCTGGCAACTATTTTTTATTGTCCCTGTGATAATAACCTTGGAGTAAGAGCGCCCTACCAATGTAAAGAAAAGACAAATAAAAACACAAACACTCTAATACACAAATTTATGGCCCCTTGGCCTTTGTTCAGTGTAAAAACGACAATGTTTTGTTATTTTTTACACTGGATAAAAGCCAAGGGGCAGAAAATTTATGTATTGGAGTGTAAAAATACAAAAACACAAATTTTCGGCCCCTTGGCCTTTATTTATTCGTTGTAAAAAACGATAATGTTAGAGTGTTTGTGTATTTTACATGTATCTGTATTATCCATTCCCTCTGGAGAGAAATATTTCAATTTAAAGAAAATAATCTACAGAAAGGGAGATATTTTCTCACTACATAACATTTTTCTTTTCACCTACAGAGACAAAGAAGTCCAATTTGTTCGATTTAAAAGATCATACGCTGTACCAGCATTATCCTGGAAAGGACAGACCTAACGTAGGGTTCACGGAGAAAGTCATGATCGATGACACCCACTTTGTCGCTGTGTGTGATGATGGTACTACGAGGGTTTGGGATGTAAAATCAGGTACTGTAAACGTGGTTCTTTTTGCTGGGGGAAAATTTTGCAAAGTTCCTTGTTTTGCGAAAAACGTGAAAATTACCCCTCACATGAAAAATTTCCACCTTAAACTTTACAGTAACAGTGAGATATCACTTAATTCATGGTAGGGCTACTTTACATTTGAAAAATATGCCATGTAATGTATACATGCTTATCTTAGTGCGATTCATTTATATAATAAGTGTCTTATTTTGTGTGTTTATGCAGAAATAAATTACAATGGCTGATGCATTTATTTTGATATAATGCACGTTAGCGCATTTTATCAAATAAATGCATCAGCCATTGTGATTTATTTCTGCATAAACACACAAAATTAGACACTTATTCTATATATATGCGCTTTCAAAGCCAAAAAATAGAACAAAGAAAGCTCCCAATTCTATTTTTAAAGCGAATCCGTCCACCAATGTGGAGGGGAGTTCATTTTAGAAAGGAACAGCGGGAGTGTCCCCATGGCAACGTCATGCTTATTCAGTATGACTGAAATGTAATAAATTAATGCATTGTGATATATGAAGTATTACAAATTAGAAATTTAACAATGGAATAATGACCAAATATGACCAAACAAGTTATTTATTACTCTCTATATTTTGACTGTTTGGATCTAATTTTGTTTGCGGAATGTATTCCCATTTCTGTTATCCGTTTTCAAGAGTCAGTTGCAGCGCGGTGAAATCATGAAATGTTGACAGTGTTAGTTTATGGATTTTTCTTATACTGCGTACTGTTTGTGTGGACTATTTTGAAATTATCACAAACAACGCTGAATGTGACAAGAAATCTTTATTCGAAATATTCCGTTGAGTGTAGGATGTGACATCAATCGACAGAGAGCTATATTGTAGCTGCGCCTGCCTCTGTCGCTTGTTGTTGATATCGTATTCTGTAATCGTCAAGACACAGTTGCTGAAAGAGGTAAGGACCTAGTGGGGATGATTTTAGTATTGAATTCGTCTTTTTATATAATGTTATTCCTACTTTCTACATTGCATAGGAAAGGATTTTAAACTTGTTGATATTCAATTCAAATTCATCCGCTATGTCGGGCGTTATGACGTCACACTGTCATTTATACGGGAATCAATAACAATCGTCCTGAAAGCTTTATCTCAGGCAATTACAGTGGCTGTGCATATATATGTTAGTGAAATTATATTGATGATATTGTGCTTGTTTGAGTTTACGCTTATTTGGGATTATGCTAATCATGCCCCCGTAATTAAAGATTCAGGGGCATATAGTTTTTGGTCCGTCTGTCTGTCCGCAAAAACTTTAACCTTGGCCATAACTTTTGAATGGTAAGTGAAAGGGCTTTCATATTTCACATGTGTATTCCTTGTGACAAGACCTATCCATGGATACCAAAAATTTTGACATTGTGACCTTGACCTTGGAGTTTGACCTACTTTTGAAAAACTTTAACCTTGAGCATAACTTTGGAATTGTAAGTGATAGGGCTTTCATATGGCACATGTGAATTCCTTGTGACAAGACCTTTCCATGGATACCAAAATTTTTGACCTTGTGACCTTGACCTTGGAGCTACGTTTGAAAAACTTTAACCTTGGGCATAACTTTTGAATGGTAAGTGATAGGGCTTTCATATTTCACATGTGCATTCCTTGTGACAAGACCTTTCCATGTATACTAAATTTTTGACCCTGTGACCTTGACCTTGGAGTTTGACATACTTCAACTATAACCTTGGGCATCACTTTTGAATGGTAAGTGATAGGGCTTTGTGTATTCCTTGTGACCTATCTATGGGTACCAACATTTTTGAGCTTGTGACCTTGACCTTGGAGTTTGACCTAATATCAAAAATTTAAACATTAGCCATAACTTTTGAATGGTAAGTGATAGGGCTTTCATATTTCACATATGAATTCCATGCGGCAGGACTTTTCCATGGATAGTTAATTTGACCTTGTGACTTTGACCTCAAATGTGAAACTACTTTTCATCTTTTTTACTGACAAAGATGCCAATGGGGACATTCGTGTTTCACAAACACAGGTTTTATTTAAATTTACACTTAGTCTAAATCATTTAATCCATTTTAAGATTTTAACGGATAATAAGTCAATATTCCTATTTATATTATTTTTGCTTTTTGTCATGCTGCAAATAGATTTGTAGGAATCTCATTGGTTGTTCATCCGTAATTATGAGACTATCTTACCCGTCTGCAACCGTAAATATAAAACTTTGTGACGTCACAGATACCTTATTGTTTCTTGATATCATAGCAAGCATTTCCCATAATTTTCCTCTTGTTTCAGAACCTTTTATTTTCTGCTAAAATGAATTTCATTCATGGTTTATTCCTTTTGAATGAACCATTTTGAAATGACAATTTTTAAGTGATTTGCAGTATGACAAAAAATGTTATTACAGCTCCAGACAAGTGATATGGTCTGATATTCCTCGTCTGGAATTTATATTCCCCTTGCCTTCGAAAACATAAATTCCAGACAAGGTATATTAGACCGTATTACCAGTATAGAACCGTACGTAATTACATATAGTGTGTAGCTGTAAGAATGTTGGAAGACTTTATGCATCCTCAAATAAATCTTCATTTTCAAACCATTTTACATGACCTGATATACAGTGTTTTCATTCCCATCCTTTATAAAGATATTGTCTCCTTTTATTTGTATCAACATTTACTTTTTACCTGCTTTTGTTACACTGCAAGTAATTTCTAGAAGTCTTATTGGTTGTTTAGTTGTAATTATGAGTCTATGTTACTTGTCTGCAGTCATAAATATGGAACTATGTGACGTCACACAAAACCTATTGTTTCTATTATGGAAATGTGAATGGCCTGGGATTATACCCAGGACGTAAACACTATTATATAGTTGTCATCAGGAAACATTACCCAAGCTCACATGTTTATGTCATATTTTAGTGTGACTATGAGTTTATGCAAACAGGTGAGGAATCAGCAAAATAACATGAATAGTTCAGTCATGAATTAGCACACATTTTGTTTCAAAAACAATTTATTAAAAGATGTGTAGTTTCAAATTAGCACTCTTTGGCTTAATGCACCAAAATATACATGTATATGAATGAATAGAATAAATATTTTGCAATGTTACTGACAGTATTTATATAATATGAAATGAAATGGCTTTTCAGGTGAGTTGATCCAGCGTTTAAAGGGTCACGGCAATGAGAGCTGTTTAGAGATCTACTATGTGGCCAATGGACCATTCTTCGTAACATATGCCAGTGCTGATGAAGAAAACGCTTTACGTATTTGGAACAAAGAATCGTGGGAATGTATAGCCAGCTTCAAATTGGAAAATTGTGTATGTATACAGCCAATTGTGCCTCATATGAAATTCATGTGAAATTTTCATGAACTTTACATGGAAGTTCACATGAAACTTAAGTGAAACGAGCACGAACATGAAATTAACATGAAATTTTTCACATGAAATTCATGTGAAGATTTTTACATGGAAGTTATGGGAATTCAGTTTCCTGTGAAGGTCACTTAGAAAAATTCATGTGAAATTCATGTAAAGGAACTTTATGTGAAATTCATGTGAAATATTTTTCACATCATTCTTATGTGAAATTTATATGAATTTTACATGAACTTTCATGTGAAATTTATATGATGCTCATTTCATATGAATTTCATGTGAGGCACATTTGGCTGTGTATGGTTAAATTTCAGCTAAAAGAATCCTTAGATATACATGTATGTACAAATATACTTCATTATATAATCAGATTGTTTTAGAAGCAAAATGTTTTGTGGAGTATTAAACTTTCAATTGTTGAAATATTTTCATCATTATTTACATATATACCATATATACGTGATAGGATGTGAATATTTGGTACAGAATATTGAGTTGATTACAAAATGTAATTTTTTGGCTTTTATTGAGTACAGAATCGGAAAGTATCTTTAATACTATTGTAACCCTTACTGTACAAAACTGTATTAAAGAAATAACCACAAAGCAGTGAGATGATGATTAGTTCATGCAACGAGGGGAGTTGAATTACTGGACAATATACCACCGCTAGCTATATTGTAGTTGTTATTTCTATTCTGATATGTTCTAATTATAGCAGATGACAAGTAGTATTGCTGTAGTACATTGTATACATGTAGTTTTCAGAAAATGACAGGTCTTCAGAAAATTAATTTCAGAGTATGTGCGTGAATAGGCGTGGCTTATCTGACCATGAATGTGTTTTAGAATAGACCATGGGTTAGCTCTATAGCACATACATGTATAGGGAGAAAATCTCGAGTCATATTACTTGAATTGAAATCATACTTTCATAAATACTTCATCTCGTCTACCTATTTATAATTTATGCAATTTGTTAAGATACTCCATCTACTTTTTCAGCTTCGTAATTTGTACATGCTGTCAGATGGAAAGAGTTTTATTGCAAGAACCAGAGAAGATGATCTTTTACATTTCAAATTGTTCAACCATCCTGTGTCAGTTGATCTTTCCGCAGAACCTGAGATGTTCTCAGGAGTTGGTAGGTTCATGATACATTAACATTACATGTTATTATACAAATACATGTATATTGACGCCCAGATCAAGTGAGGTTGATCTTTTGTCTTTCATTAAAGCTTCTTACTACTCATCAAAGACCTGGGCCTGTCCTAAATTTGACCATGAACTTGTACAAATGTTTTGGGGTCCCTAAGATAAGATAAGATAACATTTATTCAAAGTCGGCATGTAAGATAACTGGTAAACATAAGCTCTTAAGAGCTTTTTACTGACGTAGCTTTTAACTGAATAACAAGGCAGGCACCTAAAGTAACATAAAAAATCAAATTCAAGGAATTGTGGTCCCCCGCTTTTGGGTGTTTGTCTTTAAAGAAATGCTTACAGACATCCCCCCATTCTTAAGTTTTAATAATATACATGTATCTCATATATTATCAACATTCTAAATATGAAAGATTAACTCCAAGAAAAGGTCCAAACTTGTGTTTTGTTTCCAAGGGACAGGGCTAATGAAAAGGTATGCACATGTGAAATATTTAAGACCTATGATTTAAATTACCATCAAAAACTTATGGTCGAGGTTGAAGTTTTTAAATGTGAGTCAACCTCCATGGACAAGGTCACAAGGTCAGAATGTTATTACCAACAGAAAGGTCTCATCACAAGGAATACACATGTGAAATGTGAAAGCCCTATCATTTTCCATTAAAAAGTTATGGACAAGGTTATAGTTTTTTGAAAAGTAGGTCGAACTCAAAGGTCAAGGTCAAAAATTTTGGTATCCATGGAAAGGTCTTGTCACAAGGAATACACATGTGAAATATCAAAGCCCTATCACTTTCCATTCAAAAGTTATGGTCAAGGTTAAAGTTTTTAATAAGTAGGTCAAAGTCCAAGGTCAAGGTCACAAGGTCAAAAATTTTGGTATCCATGGAAAGGTCTTGTCACAAGGAATACACATGTGAAATATCAAAGCCCTATCACTTTCCATTCAAAAGTTATGGTCAAGGTTAAAGTTTTTAATAAGTAGGTCAAAGTCCAAGGTCAAGGTCACTAGGTCAAAAATTTTGGTATCCATGGAAAGGTCTTGTCACAAGGAATACACATGTGAAATATCAAAGCCCTATCACTTTCCATTCAAAAGTTATGCACAAGGTTAAAGTTTTTGTGACTGACGGACAGACGGACGGACGGACAGACGGACGGACGAACCGGTTTTAATGTCCCCGCGCTTTCGCGAAAGCGGGGGACAAATATCAAGGCTGGCATCCTGACTCCAGAGTCTTTGAAAATGGGTGTGATATTCTTTAGTGGAAATATTTTTTCTAAGAAAGTAAACAATATATACAGCCGATTGTGCCTCATATGAAATTCATGTGAAATTTACATAAACTTAACATAAAATTTAACATGAAATTTATGTGAGATGAGCACAAACATAAAATTTACGTGAAAGTTTTAACATGAAATTCATGTGAAGTTTCTGACATAAATTTAATGTGAATAATTTCGCATGGAGGTCAAAAAGAAAAATTCATGTGAAATTCATGTGAAGTAAATTTATGTGACATTCATGTGTAAAATATTTAACATAAATCTTATGTGAAATTTATATGAATTTCACATGAACTTTCATGTGAAGTTTACATGATGCTCATTTCATATGAGTTTCATGTAAGGCACAATAGGCTGTGTATCAGTGATAATTTACTTGCAGTTTAGTGGATTTCTTGCTCTAATGTATCACTGATAATTGTTTAGAAATTGTGATCCCTATAGGGTCTAGATCTCCTAAAAAAAGTAGAAATTTATGTTTTTAATATACATTGTACATATGAATATAAATATTAAATTTTACAATTTTTTACCTTGGAATAGTGAATAAATGATAGTAAAAACTCTGAAAAAGCACTTAGTGTCAAAATTTTTTAACAAGTCATATCTTGAAATAATGACCCGGGATCAGCCGATCAGAATTGACATACTTTTTATATGATAAAAATACATACATATAGTCATATTTTGAACTCTGTGAGTCTATATTTTTCAGCCAGTAAGTAGTTTTCTCTTAATGTTACAGTGACAGACAGGACTCTTGAATTTACATCTGACCAAATAATCAACGACCCTGATGACCCTGATCAAGAGGAAGATGAGAAAGAAGATACTATTAGTGATATTGAAGATGATGATGATGAAGAGGACAAGTCTGATGAAGAGAGTGAAGAAGGAGATGATTAGATGAAAAAGATGATGTAAAGATAATGTGGATGATGACAGTTGATGCTAAAGATAGTGATAGAGACAAATAAAGACAGTGGAAAAAGTACTAAGTAGATGTAGTTGACATAGAAGAACCAAGGAGGTTAGAACCAAGCATAACCGAGTTAAAGGAAATAATTACTATAGTTAAGTTACTTTAGTTAAGTATTGTCATAGATCACTATAGTTTAGTAATAATTATCATACATAGATAACTTTAGTAACTGTTTTAAACATTTACAATGTGTTGTTATGGATTACTATAGTTTGATATTGTCATAGATCACTATACTTTTATATTGTAATTCAAACTCATACTCACTATTTAATATTCACTCCCAAGCATCAAATTATAAATGACATCAAGTCACAGAAAGTGCATTTATAATAGATGTAATGTGTGCTAGTACATTACATTTGATAAATGCACTTGTTGTGTGTTGCATACCCGTAACGAAACAAGCTATGACATTTATGCTATTTACATGTACATGTACATGCACCAAAAATGTCAGTTTCATTTTTGTTTTCTGAATTTTTTTTTCTGGGTAAAAAGATACATTAAAATTCATAGCACCTGGCGGGTTCAGTTTACAGGTTAGAACGGCCGTTGTTAAGTTATGCATTGTGATGTCACAAATGTTTTAATGCACAATGCAACACGTTCCAGTTAGGAAGTGTTTCATCTCAGGAAATTGCATTGGTTGTGCATATATATATGAAAAATTGTATGGTTTTCAAAACATATAAAAATTGTTAACATATGAAAAATGTGTCAGGAAAAAGGTAGAATTTCAGTACAAATTCATGAACTGAAATAGAGTGCCACCCCTCAAGCAAAATAATTTTTTGCACCTTATTAAACATTTACATGTAGGTGTCCTTCATAAACAGTTTACTTTTCACAATACACACATCTTTGTCATAATTATGACACACTGAAATCTTATAGCTCTTTTGTCTTCTTACAATGGATCATTTTTCGATCTTGTTTTTAAAACAAATGTCCAAGTCAACATATTTTTGTTTTTCATTGTGATGTCACTGTTAAAGAAGTGATTTCATTTTAACATATCGATGAAAAAGATCTTGAAAAGGTCCACCCTCAGAAATTTTCTGTGATTATTGACATCCATTATAAATTTCAGCAAATGGTCTTTTGACTAAAATACATGTATGTACTGTATTAATTCTGTGAAAAAATATAAATTTATCAACTTTCCTCTTAACTTCTTTATACATTATACATCTGCATTAATCACTGTATTTGTGATAATATTTTCTTGTTCATTTTATACTTTGATCTGTAAGTTTTTAGAAGAATTTACACAATTTTTATTATGTCCCCTTTTATGGTCATAAACTCATGTTAAACTACTTTTTATAGTTTGGTTGCTCAAGCTTTATATACATTTATTTAGGAAATGTTTAAAATATTTATTCATTTTTTACATTACCTGTTTTACTTTATTGTGCACTATGATGAGCATATGACATTTTACTTTTATACAGATTACATTGCATAACCTTCCCATCCTATATTTAAAAAGATCGTGACTGCAGTTTAGCTGTATTATATTCAATAGATTTTTCAGATAGTAAGGTTTTTAGCTCACCTGAGCGAAGCTCAAGTGAGCTATTGTCATAGCGCGCCGTCCGTCTTCCGTCCGTCCGTCCGTCGTCGTCGTCGTCCGTCCGGCGTAAACTTTTAACATTTTCAACATCTCCTCTGCAACCGCTGCACAGAATTTCTCGAAACTTCATAGGAAGCAAGTACTCAATGCCCTCTACCAAGTTTGTGTTTTTTGTGCCGATTGGTCAACAATTATGGCCGCCGAGGGCTCTGATTGGCTGACACATTTTCGACATCTCCTCTGCAACCGCTGCACAGAATTTCATGAAACTTTACAGGAAGGAAGTACTCAAGGTCCTCTACCAAGTTTGTGTTTTTCGTGCCGATCGGTCAACAAATATGGCCGCCGAGGGGTCTGATTGGCTGACACATTTTTCGACATCTCCTTTGCAACCGCTGCACAGAATTTCATGAAACTTTACAGGAAGGAAGTACTCAAGGTTCTCTGCCAAGTTTGTGTTTTTCGTGCCGATCAGTCAACAAATATGGCCGCCGAGGGCTCTGATTGGCTGACACATTTTCCAAATCTCCTCTGCAACCGCTGCACAGAACTTCATGAAACTTTACAGGAAGGAAGTACTCAAGGTCCTCTACCAAGTTTGTGTTTTTTGTGCCGATCAGTCAACAAATATGGCCGCCGAGGGCTCTGATTGGCTGACACATTTTCGACATCTCCTCTGCAACCGCTGCTCAGAATTTCATGAAACTTTACAGGAAGGAAGTATTCAAGGTCCTCTACCAAGTTTTTGTTTTTTCGTGCCGATCGGTCAACAAATATGGCCGCCGAGGGCTCTGATTGACTGACACATTTTCGACATCTCCTCTGCAACCGCTGCACAGAATTTCATGAAACTTTACAGGAAGGAAGTACTCAAGGTCCTCTACCAAGTTTTTGTTTTTTCGTGCCGATCGGTCAACAAATATGGCCGCCGAGGGCTCTGATTGGCTGACACATTTTCAACATCTCCTCTGCAACCGCTGCTCAGAATTTCATGAAACATTTACAGGAAGGAAGTACTCAAGGTCCTCTACCAAGTTTGTGTTTTTTGTGCCGATCAGTCAACAAATATGGCCGCCGAGGGCTCTGATTGGCTGACACATTTTCGACATCTCCTCTGCAACCGCTGCTCAGAATTTCATGAAACTTTACAGGAAGGAAGTACTCAAGGTCCTCTACCAAGTTTTTGTATTTTCTGCCGATCGGTCAACAAATATGGCCGCCGAGGGCTCTGATTGGCTGACACATTTTCGACATCTCCTCTGCAACCGTTGCACAGAATTTCATGAAACTTTACAGGAAGGAAGTACTCAAGGTCCTCTACCAAGTTTTTGTTTTTTCGTGCCGATCGGTCAACAAATATGGCCGCCGAGGGCTCTGATTGGCTGACACATTTTCGACATCTCCTCTGCAACTGCTGCACAGAATTTCATGAAACTTTACATGAAGGAAGTACTCAAGGTCCTCTACCAAGTTTGTGTTTTTCGTGCCGATCATTCAACAAATATGGCCGCCGAGGGCTCTGATTGGCCAACACATTTTCGACATCTCCTCTTTAACCACTGCACAGAATTTCATGAAACTTTACAGGAAGGAAGTACTCAAGGTCTTCTACCAAGTTTGTGTTTTTTGTGCCGATCAGTCAACAAATATGGCCGCCGAAGGCTCTGATTGGCTGACACATTTTCGACATCTCCTCTGCAACCGCTGCTCATAATTTCATGAAACTTTACAGGAAGGAAGTACTCAAGGTCCTCTACCAAGTTTTTGTTTTTCGTGCCGATCGGTCAACAAATATGGCCGCCGAGGGGTCTGATTGGCTGACACATTTTCAACATCTCCTCTGCAACTGCTGCACAGAATTTCATGAAACTTTACATGAAGGAAGTACTCAAGGTCCTCTCCCAAGTTTGTGTTTTTCGTGCCGATCATTCAACAAATATGGCTGCCGAGGGCTCTGATTGGCCAACACATTTTCGACATCTTCTCTTTAACCACTGCACAGAATTTCATGAAACTTTACAGGAAGGAAGTACTCAAGGTCCTCTACCAAGTTTGTATTTTTCGTGCCGATTGTTCAACAAATATGGCTGCTGAGGGCTCTGATTGGCTGACTCATTTTCGACATCTCCTCTGCAACCGCTGCACAGAATTTCATGAAACTTTACAGGAAGGAAGTATTCTAGGTCCTCTGCCAAGTTTGTGTTTTTCGTGCCGATCGGTCAACAAATATTGCTGCCGAGGGCTCTGATTGGCTAACACATTTTCAACATCTTCTCTGCAAAAAAACCACTGCACAGAATTTCATGAAACTTTACAGGAAGCAAGTACTCAAGGTCCTCTACCAAGTTTGTGTTTTTTGTGCCGATTGGTCAACAATTATGGCCGCCGAGGGCTCTGATTGGCTGACACATTTTCGACATCTCCTCTGCAACCGCTGCACAGAATTTCATGAAACTTTACAGGAAGGAAGTACTCAAGGTCCTCTACCAAGTTTGTGTTTTTCGTGCCGATCGGTCAACAAATATGGCCGCCGAGGGGTCTGATTGGCTGACACATTTTTCGACATCTCCTTTGCAACCGCTGCACAGAATTTCATGAAACTTTACAGGAAGGAAGTACTCAAGGTTCTCTGCCAAGTTTGTGTTTTTCGTGCCGATCAGTCAACAAATATGGCCGCCGAGGGCTCTGATTGGCTGACACATTTTCCAAATCTCCTCTGCAACCGCTGCACAGAACTTCATGAAACTTTACAGGAAGGAAGTACTCAAGGTCCTCTACCAAGTTTGTGTTTTTTGTGCCGATCAGTCAACAAATATGGCCGCCGAGGGCTCTGATTGGCTGACACATTTTCGACATCTCCTCTGCAACCGCTGCTCAGAATTTCATGAAACTTTACAGGAAGGAAGTATTCAAGGTCCTCTACCAAGTTTTTGTTTTTTCGTGCCGATCGGTCAACAAATATGGCCGCCGAGGGCTCTGATTGACTGACACATTTTCGACATCTCCTCTGCAACCGCTGCACAGAATTTCATGAAACTTTACAGGAAGGAAGTACTCAAGGTCCTCTACCAAGTTTTTGTTTTTTCGTGCCGATCGGTCAACAAATATGGCCGCCGAGGGCTCTGATTGGCTGACACATTTTCAACATCTCCTCTGCAACCGCTGCTCAGAATTTCATGAAACATTTACAGGAAGGAAGTACTCAAGGTCCTCTACCAAGTTTGTGTTTTTTGTGCCGATCAGTCAACAAATATGGCCGCCGAGGGCTCTGATTGGCTGACACATTTTCGACATCTCCTCTGCAACCGCTGCTCAGAATTTCATGAAACTTTACAGGAAGGAAGTACTCAAGGTCCTCTACCAAGTTTTTGTATTTTCTGCCGATCGGTCAACAAATATGGCCGCCGAGGGCTCTGATTGGCTGACACATTTTCGACATCTCCTCTGCAACCGTTGCACAGAATTTCATGAAACTTTACAGGAAGGAAGTACTCAAGGTCCTCTACCAAGTTTTTGTTTTTTCGTGCCGATCGGTCAACAAATATGGCCGCCGAGGGCTCTGATTGGCTGACACATTTTCGACATCTCCTCTGCAACTGCTGCACAGAATTTCATGAAACTTTACATGAAGGAAGTACTCAAGGTCCTCTACCAAGTTTGTGTTTTTCGTGCCGATCATTCAACAAATATGGCCGCCGAGGGCTCTGATTGGCCAACACATTTTCGACATCTCCTCTTTAACCACTGCACAGAATTTCATGAAACTTTACAGGAAGGAAGTACTCAAGGTCTTCTACCAAGTTTGTGTTTTTTGTGCCGATTAGTCAACAAATATGGCCGCCGAAGGCTCTGATTGGCTGACACATTTTCGACATCTCCTCTGCAACCGCTGCTCATAATTTCATGAAACTTTACAGGAAGGAAGTACTCAAGGTCCTCTACCAAGTTTTTGTTTTTCGTGCCGATCGGTCAACAAATATGGCCGCCGAGGGGTCTGATTGGCTGACACATTTTCAACATCTCCTCTGCAACTGCTGCACAGAATTTCATGAAACTTTACATGAAGGAAGTACTCAAGGTCCTCTCCCAAGTTTGTGTTTTTCGTGCCGATCATTCAACAAATATGGCTGCCGAGGGCTCTGATTGGCCAACACATTTTCGACATCTTCTCTTTAACCACTGCACAGAATTTCATGAAACTTTACAGGAAGGAAGTACTCAAGGTCCTCTACCAAGTTTGTATTTTTCGTGCCGATTGTTCAACAAATATGGCTGCTGAGGGCTCTGATTGGCTGACTCATTTTCGACATCTCCTCTGCAACCGCTGCACAGAATTTCATGAAACTTTACAGGAAGGAAGTATTCTAGGTCCTCTGCCAAGTTTGTGTTTTTCGTGCCGATCGGTCAACAAATATTGCTGCCGAGGGCTCTGATTGGCTAACACATTTTCAACATCTTCTCTGCAAAAAAACCACTGCACAGAATTTCATGAAACTTTACAGGAAGAAAGTACTCAAGGTCCTCTACCAAGATTGTGTATTTTGTGCTGATCAGTCAACAAATATGGCCGCCGAGGGTTCTGATTGGCTGACACATTTTGAAATCTCCTCTGCAACCATTGCACAGAATTTCACGAAACCTTGCAGCAAGCAAGTACTCAAGGTCCTCTGCCAAGCTTGTGTTTTTCTTGTCGATAGGTCAACAAATATTGCTGTCAAGGGCTTTGATCTGTAGGAGTATTTTTGTGACTTTAAACCCTTTGTCTGCAACTCAGGTGAGCGATGTGGCCCCCTTGGGCCTCTTGTTTACTTTAAGTTTATAATACATGTATATGATAAGAATCAAACTGAAGGGTACATGATAGACTTGTAAGAAAAATTGTATAATTTCATTAGAATCAGAAATTTTCACATTTAAAGGAGCTGATAAGATGTGGAATATAATTGTGAATTTTGAAAATGGAAATTTAAAGAAAATTCTTCAGAATCTGAAGTTATACAAGATCTGTTTTACAAACATTAAGTATTGCTAATATTTGGGTCAAAATGTGTCATTTTCTCATATGATTATTTTTTTCAGGAAACAGATCATTGTGCTAAAGAAATATGCAATGAGATTCATGGCTATGCACATACAATGTATTACCCTTATCTGATCAGCTCCTTTATAGATATACTATTACCTTGTAATTGAAGAATAGTTGATTTCTTAGTTTATTATACATTTATTCTTCTAGATAAGATATCAGTAGTAGCAGATTCTAATTATTAACCAGATATTAATAACTGTTACATGTTTTCATATTTTACTCTTTTATCAAACCACAGTAATATTATCTTACTTTATATTTATGATATGTTACCTTTAACATGTACATGTAGGTATATGAATTGTTTATGATTTTATATTTTTTTATATTATGAAGAGTAATCATCACTGGAAACTTTAGATCAAACATTCTCAATTCACTTTCTGTGTGAATTAGGGGTTTCCATGCGTGTGTTTAACAAAAACTGACAGAAATTGAGTTTTACTGCGAGGCATTAGCCGAGCGGTAAAACGGATATTTCTGACAGGGGATTCGCCAATACCCTGTCAGTTTTTGTAAAGCATCAGTATGGTAACCCTATTCTAATGCTTTGGTCAATAAGAAGCTAGAAAACATCTGCTTTACACGGCGTCGCCATAGCAACGCATGACGTCATAACAAAAACTGCAGTGAAACGTGAATCCCCTTGCAGTTTGTTAATCGCTCAGCCAATCAAAATGCGCGTTTCAAACGGAGTGCATTAGAATTAAGCTTAAGAGCGTTAAATCTAGAATTAATTACAGAACAGAGTTCTAACTAGATGATGAAAAGGGCAGCATGGGCACCGTATACCAAGGGTACGCATGTATCAGTGAAATACAAACTTTTTTCACCTTATTTCTTATTTAGTACACCCTGAATAGGCAGACACAATGACCAATCAAATCAAAGGCCATGGAAATTTTAAAAATCACTTTCCAGTTCCAGTGATGAAAGGAAATGTACAATAAGGTATGTTACACCCTACCATTTTGTGGACATGCACTCTGTAGTCATTCCATTCCTGCGCAATCATCAACGATTGGTTTCTGGGTATTTTCTCCTTGAAGGTTTAAGGGGATCCATTGATGATTGGTATACAGATACATGTATATGTACCACACATGGATGTAGGTCAAGTGTGAATATGGGGACCATCTCGTTATTTTTAGGAGTAATTGCCTTTGGACTTGAAATATATTAATGATTGCTTGACGATTGCTGCCAGCGGGGCATTTTTAGTTGTGCAGACATTTCAAGTTACGTTTCTTTTCACTTGTACATGCATTTATTTTTTTGAAAGATTTAAGAAGACCACATTTTGTTTTCAATATGAATCTTTGTTGTTTACATCAGTTTTTCTTACCGTATAACGAGAATTTTTCACGAGTATCAAATTTTGTGATTTTTGTGCAAATCAATGTGTCTATATTTTGGCAATTATAATTTTTGCAATTGAAATAGAAGGGGGAAAAGTGAATTTGATTGGTAAAAGTATGTTGAATTCCATTTTATACCAATCTTCATTATAGACATCTTGTCATTTCTCCAATCATTCATCAGGAGTGTACATTTATTCAATTTTACATTGTCAAGGTTTAAAATCAGTGAATCATGCAGATATATTGTCATGTTCATTACTGTCAGAAAGCAACTGAAAATTTCATGAAAATTCTTGAAGACACAAATTTTCAAGAAAGATTTTTTTTATGTGTCATTTAAATCACTGGTGAAAATAGTGCAAAAAATCAATCAATGTTAACAATTCTGTTTATACAATATGACAAATGAAATTTAGTGTTGATCATTTTACATTTACCCCGTATCGTATGATTGATATCTATTGACAACTTTTATGACCTGGTGATATTTTGTCTTTTTATCTGATTTGAGCCCAATTAACATGTCAAAAACCAAGATGTTTGATAAAACAATTTTTTTTGCTTCTATTGTATAATGTACATGTACAATCAAAAGCATTATTTATGACAATGATATACATTTATGCTAATTTATTAGTTTTGTTAAGACTTTTTTTTAACATCATTTTACATTCCTTCAATGCAATAATATTTTTAACAAACATACATCATCTTTCTTTCATGCAATATTCCGTCCAGTCTGATAGATGCTCAACACTGTTTAGTTATTAAAATATTTTAACTTTTTGTCTTGGGTTTTATGTGGAAACTTATTTCAAAAAGTTACTTTCAAATGCCAAATTTATAGCGCATACAGAGTTTGCAGCAGCTAATGACTGGCATCTTGCGTATTTAGCTGACAACTTTCATGAGAAAAAAAATGATTTACATGAAAAGCAATAAATATCACTTCAACTTTTACATTTTAAGTTGAAGGTTTTTGAACAAATGAATAATATATAGATACAGTGTATATTCTTTTGATCAATCAGCAAATTACTGCTTACTATACTAGTGTAGCAAGGAATTGATCATTAATGACATTGCATCTGTGCTATAGCTCTGAGCTTTGTTTATGAAACATAGTATGCAGCTAGCTAGCTCACAAGATGAAAGTAAATCTTTACGCTCCGTGTAAAGGAAATGTAAAGAGAGCGTAAAGATAGCGTAAAGGTACCTTTAAGTCAGCTTTACGCGAGCTTTACGTATATTTACACTATCTTTACGCAACCTTTACATCGAGCGTTTAGGAGCGTAATGACCTGGATTCTTTACGCAGCTCTCTGTCACCTTTACACTTTATTCTTTTATTTTCTTTAAACTTTATATAATTTGAGAGAAATAAAGACGTTTTTTGTAATGGTTGTTTGACCAAAAAAAAACAAAAAAAAAAAATTAATAACCATCAACAAAACCCGCACGGATTCGATCCTACTCCCTGCCATGCCCACGGAATCTGAAGTCCACGACCTTATCCACTTGACCACTGCGCCTCTTACAAGTATTTGACAGTTACTAAAGCTTATATGTAAGTAATCACATTGAATCTAACTAGTACTAAAAAGGTTCACAGTTTCATGAGTTTGTAAATCAATATATCGGTCATCACTATTTTTAAACCCGATATTACCTTTGTTTATGTAATTTATAAATAGCCTCGCTAATTCGCCGCTGGCGGGTGGGGTGAACCTTGTATATTATAATTCACCGGATATTGAACGGTATGTGACATAAATGCACGAGAGTAGCTTCAGGTCGATTTAACATTTTGTTAATTTTCTTTTTAAATCAGAAGGAAAAAATAAATTAATGAATGATTGATAAAATCACAAAAAATATTACCGCATAATTATGAAGTTAGTTAAAACAAAATAAGCTACCTCCGGCTTCACCGCTTGATTAAAGTAGCATTTGAGAAAATTAAGAAAGATGAGAAAGATATATTTGAACATGCGTTTATTTATTCTTTTTTATCTATCGATGTATTTATTGATTTATTTAATTTTTTGTTACAAATTTTAAATAGTCGGGGATTATGTAAAAAAGTGAAAAATAGAAATGCTAGTATTATTATGCTACCATGTACCGTAAAACTCAAAGTTTATCAAGTTGATGTTAAACCTTCCATTAGGATAATTCATAGTGGATCAAGTTCAGAACAGGTATATACTGCATTAACGGAAGCTCTCTTTCATTTCGCCGCGGGTAGGCAACCCAAATCAAAATTTAATTGGGGCGGGTGTAAATACATATAGTACATAGCCTAATTTAAAACACTTGAACAGTATACGAATATGGTATCGTCAATCGGTAGGGTTATCACCTCCTTTCTTTTAGATTCAAGGCGGAATTTACATATAAAACAACTATTTTACTTTTTATCTTGAAATTCAAAACCTGGATCCCTTCTGTCGGGTTGGACTCCCTATAAAAAAACCATAATAATGTTTTCTTGTTTAGGTATAGGATTTTCCATATAAATAAGGTAAACAGAAAAATTACGAAAAAAAAAAACAACTTCCATTTGACGTAATATTCCCTAAAATATTAAAAGTTTAATATTTCAATGCATTTCAGTAAAAGAAGACTGTCATTGGCTATCTTTAATGATTTTACTTTAATTGTTTGTTTCTTTTTTTTTTTTTCGGGGGGGGGGGAGTGTTTGTTTTGTTTGTTTATTTCATTTCTGGGTTGTTTTTTCTTTCGGTTTATTATTATTTTTATTACATCATTGATATTCTAGAAATACAACGTTAACAAAATTTCTTTAAAATCAAGAAACAAAGAAATGAATAAAAAGAAATCAAAACTAGATGTTACATAAATTGTTTATAAACAGTCGCGTAAGGCCCTCTCCCCTTTTAAAAATCCTAAATGTTCAACCCCTCCTCCCGCTCTGAAAAATATCTCAGATCCGCCAATGGATTGAATAAAGTATCGACTTTCTCTATGTCCATTGCCGAATAAACATCCGGTCGTGTCAACCACACATCACAAGATATGACCGCGCCTTTGATTACCCGCGGGAGACGCGTAAGCGAATCTAGCTGACTAGAGGGTGGGGTGGGGCAGGGGTATCCGATTTTCTAATGATGTATTGTCCATCTCCTCAAGATGTACATAGTTTATTTACATATGTGTGTGTGTGTTTTTTTTTTTACATTATCTTCGCAAGCGAGCATTTCAAATGTCATTTAAGATTTTCTGTCTGTTTTCCTCCGTTTTTTCTCTTTCCGTCCTATTTCTTTCTATTCTTTAAATTCTTTCTTTCTTTCTATTCTTTCTCTATTTCAATTATTTCTCTTCTATCTATTCTTTTTTCTCTCTTTCTATTCTTCTTTCTATATAAATACTTTTATTATCGATTTGAAAATAAATTAACTTTATTTGTTTACATTCTTAAAATAACATTCTACCTGTACAGGTAAATCAGGTACATGTCATCATAACATGTAACTAATTAGTACAAAAGAGACCTTATAGAGGACCCCATTCACACCTATCATCAAAACAATATTTCCACCTTGTAGACGAACTGTTTAATTCCAAACGTTGAAAATCTGTTTTTTAAATGTATGAAATTGTATACTTATTTTCTGGCCAAATATCATTTTTTTCTCTTTTGTATATCGAATAAGCTAAAAATACAAAGGTAATCTTCGCCAAATCAAAAGCCCGACGGGAATTGTGATGCTTTGGTGATGTTATAAATAAAATCAATGTAGATAACATTCAATCGTTCCCCTTCATACGTAGGACTTAAGGAGCGAGGGGGAGTGGTTGAGGGTGAGGATGAGAAATAAAAACGTCTCAGAGAATATCATATGCGTGATTTACTCAGTGATTCGCTATTCAATTTTTGCCAATACTTTAAATAAAATAATAAAATAAATTTTCTCGATTTAATGTGAGAATCATTTTCATATTTACCGTTACGCTTTGTCATTTAATGTCTTTGTTTTCTCTACAAACTAATACAAAAATATTATTAATATCCAATAAGTATGTATCAAAATGATACCATTTGAAGACGATAAATAAAGTTAAACGACATAAAAGGAAAGAATAAATTAAAAGTTCAAAATTGCTATTCTATGGGATTCAGTTAATTTTGGAGTATTTCTATCGATACTAAGGTATACTTTAAGCACGTACCTGTATGCTTTCAGAATAGATAACTTGTTTTTTTCCCCGATAGTTTTTATTTTCGATTTTTTTTTCTCCTTAATTCTGAGGAGGGCATGTGCCACTACTTTTGCCATGAATAATAAAAAAATGATGGAAAAAATAACGTACAAAAGAAAACTGGGACGTACATGTGTACATCTACGCGTATGTTTATATGTTACAGTAACTGTTACGATCACCCTATGTTACGAAGACATGGTCAGGTGACGTGGTACGTTATCGATTGTATTTTTCCCCGGGTAAATGACACCCTCCGACTGTTAATTCACCCTCACACATAGATGCGAGGGGTGAAGTGTCAACAAGGACTCTTTCCAATATTTATTTGTAAGATTTACTTTGATTCTCCTATTCAAATTTATTTTCATTAGTATTTAAGGGAAACATAAAATATAACAAACGAAAAGAAAGAGAAAAAAAAAAACCTCTTCCTACCGAAGGTAAAATACACATACTGAAATAAACGCAACTACTGGATATTAGTTTTCTTTGATTATAGTTTCAACAAATTATCCCCCATTTTCAATTTTAATTATGTAATAGCAGCTTCTGTCAAAGATAACAGCTTCTCATTTAAACATTTCAAAAATGATTGTTTTTTTCCTTTTTTCTTTTTTTTTTTAATTTAGAAGATAAAATCTTATTTGTCGATTGGCAACAGTATAGATGTGTACAAAAAAAAAATGTACAAAAACGTAATTATCAAAGATGTTTGTATGTGTAAAGAAAGCGTACAGAAAGCGTAAAGATAACTTAAAGAATCCAGGTCATTACGCTTCTTTACGCGGGCATGTAAAGTCCGCGTAAAGATCCTCCGGTCTTTACGCTATCTTTACGCTAGCTTTACGTGGCCGCGTAAAGATAATTTTTCATCCAGCGTGCAGGAAGCAGTATTCTCATCCAAGTCTACCTCAGGCTTGGTTTTTTATGCTCCTGCCAAAAAATGGAGGGGATATATAGTGATGCACATGTGTGTGTGTGTCCAGTGTGTCCTTCTGTCCCACATGCAGTTTCTGGACATTGAAAGGAAAATTGTTGCAGAGAATCTATTCATTTCTTGGATATAGCATTTACACCAAGAAATAAAGGTCAAGTTTGAATACTTAAGTAAGTGCAAAGTTATGTCACTTGAAAAAAATCTATATTTTGTGGTTTCCGTACATTTAAAGGAAAACTGTCAAAGGTAATTAATTAATTTTTAGCTCTACTGGTCAAAGACCAGTCGAGCTTATGCGATCGCCCTGTGTCCGGCGTCCGGCCGTCTGTCTGTCTGTCTGTCTGTCTGTCTGTTAAACTTTTCTTGTGAGCGCGAATTCACTGAATCTGTGAATAGTACAAAATAAATTCTTTTTGCATTATAATGGGCCTGTGGTCTAGTTGTGCACCTGATATTTTGTTTGAGCCCCTGACCCCCAGGGTCTTGGAAAATGGGCGTGGTCATTTTCTCCTATATACCTCTATGTAATCTTGTGAGCACCAATTCTCAGAAAGTATTATTGATAGAAAGATAATTGCTTTAGCATTATTCTAAGTCTGTGGTGTAGTTGTGCACCTGATATTTTGTTTGAGCCCCAGACCCCCAGGGTCTTGGAAAATGGGCATGGTCATTTTCTTCTATATAACTCTATGTAATCTTGTGAGCACCAATTCTCAGAAAGTATAATTGATAGAAAGATAATTGTTTTTGCATTATTCTCAATCTGTGGTCTAGATGTGCACCTGATATTTTGTTTGAGCCCCTGACCTCCAGGGTCTTGGAAAATGGGTGTGGTCATTTTCTCCTATATAACTCTTTGTAATCTTGTGAGCACCAATTCTCAGAAAGTATAATTGATAGAAAGATAATTGTTTTTGCATTATTCTCAATCTGTGGTCTAGATGTGCACCTGATATTTTGTTTGAGCCCCTGACCCCCAGGGTCTTGGAAAATGGGTGTGGTCATTTTCTCCTATATAACTCAATGTAATCTTGTGAGCACCAATTCTCAGAAAGTATAATTGATAGAAAGATAATTGTTTTTGCATTATTCTCAGTCTGTGGTCTAGATGTGCACCTGATATTTTGTTTGAGCCCCTGACCCCTAGGGTCTTGGAAAATGGGTGTGGTCATTTTCTCCTATATAACTCTTTGTAATCTTGTGAGCACCAATTCTCAGAAAGTATAATTGATACAAAGATAATTCTTTTAACATTATTCTTAGGCTGTGATCTTGATGTGCACCTGATATTTTGTTTGAGGGCCTGACCCCCAGGATCTTGGAAAATGGGCGTGGACATTTTCTCCTATATAACTATGTAATCTTGCTGGCATCAATTCTCAGAAAGTATAATTGATAGAAAGATAATTAGTTTTGCATTATTTTCAGTGTGTGGTCTAAATGTGCACCTTTTAATATGTGATCCCCTGACCCCCAGGTTCATGGAAAATGGGTGTGGTAATTTTGTCTATGCATCTATAACTCTATCATGTTATCTTGTGAACACCAATTCTCTGAAAGTATAATTGAAAGAGAGTTAATTCTTTTTCCATTATATTAATCATTCTCTGGTCTTGTATTTGGTTTGAGCCCCTGATCTCAGGGTCTTGGAAAATGAGTGTTGCACTTAGATTAATTTAAGTAAACAACCAGGAGAGCTTCAGTCTCATCAGAGACTTCTGTTTTGGATGTAGCTTTTACACCAAATAATACAGGACCAGTTTGAATATGGGTCATATGCTCGATTATGTGCAGAGTTATGCCCCTTGAAACTTTTAAAGGAAAACTGTTTCACAAGGCTTGTTTCTATGGTAACCGCTATTATATTCAACTGAAATTTCCTTAATTTTTTCTTTATATCTTTCATTGTATAAATACTACACAAGAAGTATGCTTCCACCCGCTATTTTTTTTTTTTTTTGTCAATATGCTCAAAATGTAGACAAAAATCTGTTTTGAAGAAGCCCTATTTAAGACCAAAAAAGCTCCTAATTTAACATGATTTTGCTCAATTTTAAGGGCAAATAATCTGAAATGTCAGGCTAACTTGATCTCTACTGCCAATTATCTTTTAAGTTTAATCCTCAATATCCTCAATCTTTAAGAAAATGTTGAAATTTTAGTGGGACATCTTCACAATTTTATTCAAAAGGGTATAAAAAAATTGGTTACCATGGTGACATTCTGTTCAGTGCTATTACACATAGAGTAATTTACTTGTAAATTTTTACTTTTTATAAAAGTAAACCATTTTGCACGGACGATGATTTGCAGATACGCGCTTGCTTGTATTGAGTTATGAGTTATGCATGTGGAATTCAAATTCACTGAGACAAACTTTCGCTGTACAAAGATGGCCGCAAATGTAGCGAATATTAATACACCATGAGTGATTCTACAGATACAGTATTTTTAAAATTGCTAGAGATACCAAACTTGTGTTGATGTTGCTTCAGGGAGAAGAATGCTGGAAAAAGTATCAAAATTCTGAATACAGAAGTTGAATTGACTAATTTTACGTATGATTGACCACACAATGGGAAAATTGTTCATAGTTCCCGCCTGCTGAAACAATGGAATTCCAAGGATTTATCATTTGATGCACTAATACATGTAATTAGCAAAATAAAGTGCATTTGAAATAGGGGTGAAATGATGGACTGTTCAAAGTGCAATGAGTATTAAAGTAAAATCCTTCAGTATGTGACAATCATGGAATCGTAGTTAATTAGAGTGTCTGCCAAGAAAGCAAAAGGTCTTGGGTTCAAGTCCCTGACCAGTCACATTTTTCAGTCTGTCGGCCACAGTATTTGGTGCCGTTAGAGTGAACCTTTTGAATTCCCCGTATTTTGAGGCAACGATGGGAGCTAATCGGGGATTTTTTTTTTTTCTTTCTGAGATTTCAAAATTTGATAGTGACGGTTCTGAGGTATTGTGTCTCATTAGCTCAGTCTGTAAGAGCATCTGCCAAGATAGCAGAATGTCCTTGGTTAGATTCCAGGTGTGGTCACATTTTTTGCTCGCCGGGACGAAAAAGTCCGGAGAGCTTGTCGTCGTCCGTAGACAAAACTTTAACCTGGGCTTTATTTCTTGAACTATAAGGGGTAGGGCTTTGATATTTCACATGTAGATACCTTGTGAAGAAACCTTTCGTTTGAGACCATGACCTTTGACCTAGTGACCATGACCTTGGACTTTGACCTACTTTTCAAAAACTTTAACCTGGTTATATAGGCGAGCTATGTTATCTTTGATTACCCTATGTTCTCTTCTGCCTGTCACATTACATAGTTCCACATTTGTGAATTATGTAGGCCTATAAAATAAGGATGGAAGTTCTTACTGAACACCTTAAAAGTGATAAGTTTGATGATACCCTGATTGAACAACAAACCTTTAACTAATGACCTTTCCGCGGTGCTTAAGTTTAATATTTTCCTGTAACTGTGTCAGAAGTGAAGCATAGTATGTGTCATTGATTGTTTGAGATAATCTATCAGCAGAATACCTTCTGCATTCAAGAAAACCAAGGCTCACATCATATCAATCAGCCCTCGTAGAATTTTGTGTGTTTAGCAAATTGAATGACAAATAACATACACAAATGACACTATCACATACTTATTCCTCTTTTGTTTAAAGTTGTGAAGTAAATGAGATGAAACACTGGTGATGACTTTAGGGAAGAATATAGGAATAATTAAAAAATGAGCATTGTTGAAAAAGTCCAGAAAGACATAAATAACGAGTCAAATATTTGACTTCGAAGTGGAATCAATAACAAGAACACTTCTTAATCTGATGCTTTTGGTTTGTCAATTTATGCTTCGGTTCTGAAGAAGTTTGTCAAAGTAGGGTACCCCCTGTGACCTACTTTTGCCTGTGATGGCGCCACCTATTGACAGATCCAGACAAAAAAACAATCTCACTTGTAGGGGTTGATGAGTACTTCATTTCTATTGAGTTTCATTAAAATTCCTTCAGTGGTTCTGGAGTAGTAATACTAGTATGTATGAAAATACCCTCCCCCTTTCCTTTTTTGCACAAGACAAAATTCATGAAAAATCAGAAAATAAAATTTTCAACCAAAATCATTATAAAACCATTGAATGACTTAAATATGACAAATATGCAATAAATGAGTTCACAAAATCACACATGAAAAGAGTTATTCAAAGAAACAATTAAAAAAAATCACAAAAAGGCGTCAAAAATTTGACATCGGGGTGAACCAAACAAATTAACACTTGTGTTAAGACATTCTTTTAGATCATCCCGATGCTTTTGGTTTAACGAAATGTGCTTCAGTTCTGAAGAATTATGTCAAAGGAGGGTAATCCCGTGACCCAACTCTTGTCTATGGTGGCGCCACCTGTTGACAGATCCATACAAAAAAACCGAACACTTGTAGGGGACCATGCGTACTTTATTCCAATCAAGTTTCAATTAAATCCCTTCAGTGGTTCTAGAAAAGAAGTTGAAAATGTGGAAAAATTTATGACTGACAGACGGCCGACAGCACACTATGACAATAGGTGAGCTTAAAATCCCTGCATACTTTCGAGGGGGGCACATTCTTTAACAAATCTTTATCAAACTTAGTTTACTTTTAAGTGATGATTAAAGAACATTTCATTTAATTGTCAAGGTCATAGTCCAAAAGTCAAGGTCACAGACTGGAAAGATTCTTTGTAAATCTAATTTACTAAATTTGTTATGTAGAAAGGAAGAATCTTATGATTTTTTAAGGTCAATGGTCAAGGTCACAGAATAGAGGAAATTAGATATTGATTTTCAAAGTCTTCTAGGATGTATACAAAAATTTCGACCAATTCCAAATCTTAAACCTTTGAAAACTTTTACGTTACAATCCCTACATGATAATTTTGAAAATATCAAGTTTGATATAGCAAGATTTATGATGAAGCTTGGTTGAAAAACTATATACACAAAGATTTTGTCATCAACCAACTGTAAACTGGGCATAAACTCTTGAATTTTCAAATTCAAAGGTCTGGGTCATAGATCATGTTCAACGGACCTGGAGACAAAGAATGACAACTCTTACTGAAATTTATGGATTTACCGGTTATATCTTTTAATATTGGTTGAAATCTTTTGAATAATAAGGAGGCAAACAATCATTCTTTATTTCAATTATTTAAGGTTATTCCTGGGTGATCAGGTAAAAGGATGAACTTAGAACTGTCTAATTTTGCATAAAAGCGTGACCTTTCACATTTACATGTACATTGAAAGGACGCGATTTAATGTGCGACATGTCAACTGAATGACCTTGCCACAACATGTACAGCCTGGTAGTAAAAGAAGGGAGGGATCTCCAACAAGACCCTGTTGCAGCACCAACAGCAAAACACCCGATGCAAAAACACAAAAGACGAGCATAGTAAGAGACGAAAAAGAGACACACGACATGTAAACATCAAACACAAAAGGCTATACATAAACCGACGAGACCAATGGTCAACCGACTGATGATCCGGTGCCGACTTTGAACGGCCATTTGCCACGCAAGTAGCAAATGGTGTGGTTATCCTGGATAACGTGTGCACAACCCTCTCAATTCTCCAGTTACCCAGAGGTCTCGAAGAATGTACAATTGTGGTGTAAAGCAACCTCCTCACTGTAAGATGACATCACACAAACAAGACCGCAAAACGTAGAGGCCCCAGCAACACAGATGAATATGTAAATGGATATAAACAGAGGGTGTGCGTGATACAGTTTGTTCTCTGTCGGCTGTAGCGAGCTCATGCATGTAATCACCCGAGGAGTCCGACTGACAGGTGATCGGGGCCCTGTCTTCTCAAAAGAGGTTTGGACAGGGCACGTCATAGAGTCCCGTCGTCTCAACATGCTCAAGGATGCGCTGGTACAAGAATGTAGATTGGTCAAGTACCAAGCCTGGTGACATTAGGATCATATCCACGGTATAAAAGGCGTTTGATGACTCTGACGCATATTTGATGGTTATGCTGCCTACCTTTGATCCTTCATATTTTGTTTATCATATCACCATAAAAGACAGGTTGTGTAATTTACCCAAAGTAATGTACTCTTTTGCGTGTATAGATCCGAATTTTAAAAGAAGTTGACTGTAATTTTTTGTAAAATTTCCAGAAAGTCTTTTAACTAATTTATGGAAGCGGAAACCTTGACCTAAAAGTTTTTTTGTAATTTGTAAATTTCTACGGGGAAAATCCAAAATATCAGTACATGCTTTAGAGTACCGGATGAGCTGTGATATGTAAATGCCGTATGACGGTAATCTTGGAACATCACCGTCAAGCCAAGGGAAATTTACCAAATTTCACTCTTATATAATTCAAAAGCAGGATTGTCAATAGTTAGAATATCATCCAGATTCCTAGAAGTATTATTGAAACATTTCAGCTTATCAAATTTTCTTTGCTTTTGAAGATTTTGGATAAATTCTTTTTCATAAGTGTATAAAAGTAAATCTGCAACAAGAGACGCACAGTTAGTACCCATAGGAAATCCTACAACCTGTTGTATAGATCCTCACCAAATCTAAAATAAATATTGTCCAAGAGGAAGGACAAAGCATTACACAGGTCACTACATGTCCATGATTTGTATGATTTGTAGTCTGTCGAGGAAAAGAAACCCTTCGATTCAGATGTACAAATGTAAGTTTTCCGCTCTCGATCAAAACACCATTTAATGAGATTAGATAATCGATCATTAAGTTTGTCATGAGGAAGTGTGGTGTACATATTAGAGAAGACGTATGAAGAAATTGTATTGGCTTGGAAATTTCCAGATTTCATTTTGTCAATCACACCCCCTGAATTCTTAATAGACCAAAATAAATTTACATCGTTCCTGTTTAGAACCGTTTCACAATATCTAGTTACGTGTTCTTTAATAGCAGTAAGTGCTGACGTCAGATTTCTAGACAAAATTGTAGGGAGCAGTTACTAGAATTAGCAATAAATCGAAATTTGTAAGGAGACTTGTGCAGTTTCGGTATGCAATATAGTGTTGGGAGATTCAATTTAGAAATAGAGATATTGAATGAAGACAGTTCACTGTTAAGCTTGATGCACTTTCATTACTTTTGATATATGTATTAGTAGACGAAAGTTGATATGTATAGTAACGTTTTCAAATGATAATGGTGTTGTTGGCTGCTTTATCAGCTGCATGGTGCAAAGACATATTTTTCATGTAATTTACTTAGTTTGGATTTGAAATATCTTTCTGACTTGGAAAGAGGATTTTGAACAAGATTCGGGTTTTTATGGAAGTTATCTATTCGAATATCCGTTATATCTAAAATAAGGTTTTTCCAGTCATTCAGAGCATGCGGTTCGAATCCTTCTGATTTACACCATCTTTTCGTATAATTAGCTTCCGTAAGCACCTCACGGCATCTGACAAAATTTATCTTAGATGGGATTCTATACTTAGGTCCTTTTTTAAGAAGTCCACGGAGCTGTCTGTCTTGGATAATTGAAAAGTCACCTGTAACAATATGGCTAGCTGGTTTGTAGAGATATTTAGAAGTTGCACATTCTCAAGAAGCAGGACACGATTCAAGTATATCAGGATCCGATGTAACTTTATTATAGTTGAAAACAAAGTTTCGAATAGGTTTCTTGCACTTATAACAAATAAGAGGTGGTTCTAAATTTTCGAAATATTAAGGAATGGTACTTTGTACGCGATGATCCCGAAAAATATTAGAGATGTTTAGAGGACCAAAAGCTTTGTTAATAAACGGGATTTTGATGAATCGTCTTTTAGGGGAGGTGTTTTTCACAATAGGATAAAGTTTATACATGCGAATGAGACAATGATATTAAGTCTGAATCAGTCAGTGTTTCTTAAGAATGCAACCTCTGCTTCATCCAAGATAGATTTCAAGTGCATAACTGGTATTGACAACAGAGCATGTAACAGCTCATGTCTGCCGCCATTGCGTGCTATAGTATAGTAAGTAAATAGTTGAGAGAGTGGTAGACTCTGGATCGTTTCCTTTGTTGGCTGTTTCGTCTTTTCCCATGCGACCTGAGTGTATTTTCTTTTAGTGTTTGGGGGAATTAAAAAGATGTTGATATTGGTAGAAGCTGAGGAAATGTTTCCTTGTCCATAGATTTGATCGTTTACCAAGACCAGGCAAGTTCAGCTTGTAGTCGGCGTTTTTTTTTTTTTTTTATTTCGGTCTTACTTTCATTTTTACGTTTTGGAAAAGTCTGAACTGGGGTAATAGCGATATCCGAAATAAAATGGTTATATTTAACAAAGTGATTATAAAGAAAGTTTCTTTGTTTTTGTTGACGTGAGGTTCTGATCTTATAAGAATGGTTCCTAAAACGAGATTTTAAAGTTTAGCCTGTCTCACCTACATATAAGAAGAGTTTCATAAAAAAAAGGAAAACACAAAAAGTTCCAATAATACATCATGATCTTCGTTAGAACAGGTGTGAGAAGACATAAATGACCGCGATCGAGGTTCGAACCCAGCGTCTGAAACCAACATAAAATGCACTCTAACGTATTGAGCTATCGTGTAACATATCAGTGGCGGATACAGCGCCCCTTTTGCCGGGAGTCAAGGGGCAAATTTTGGCGATTTTTACTGAAAATGGGCCAAGATATAGGTTTTTTTTTTTAATTTTTGGGTCATTGTCGGGGGGGGGGGGGTACGCCCCCTCCGCACCCCCTGAATCTGCCACTGCAGATCCCTCTTTTTAAAAAGTCTTCAGTATGGAGACGACAACAAAGTATCGCGATGTCTGCCTTTAACTGTGATTTTTTGAATTGCACTGTTTATACGTGTATAAATTTGCATTTTCCGAGGATCGTAGCACACTCTGAAGTTAACATTTTTACCACTTGCATGGTGATTGTTACGTACGGCTGTTTCACAAAAATACTTACGAACAATTTCAGGAATTTTCGTAACTTTTGATTGCTTAAATTTGAGAAGTTTTATTTTTGAATTTACATTTCGTATGTAGAAGTGATATTAGAAAACATGATAATTTTTATTAAAGGCCGAAAGTTACGAAAATTCCTGCGTATTTTCGTAAGAATTTTTGTGAAGGAGTCTCCGAGGACACATTTATGCCCTGTTTACACGACGGGTTTAATGCGCATTAAATCGAATTTAATGCGCATTAGATTTTAGCTGCGTTCACACGAGGAATCTAATGCGCATTAGTTTAATTCGCATTAGATTTAATGCGCATTAGATTTTGCCGTGTGAACGCAAAGCGAATCTAATTCGCATTAAATCTGGCGCATGCGTATATGATTTACTAGAATTCTACAGTACATTTCCATCATAACTGGGCACTTTTAATCACCCTTGGACCTCGAAACATAGAATAAGAGGTAAAAATACTTGATTTCATTCACAATGAACCCTCTAAATAACTGTACTGCGTCTCTTAACTTACGTAGAGTAACATTATATTATGACGTCATTTTATCTCACAATGACGTCATGCAATACATGCATAAGCCCAACTTACGAAGAGGTAAATTATTATGAGCAAAACAACATACAGGCATGCATTCGACCCTTTTACTATCTAAAGTATACGGCTCTCAGTGCAAATGTACCAAAATCTAATGCGCATTAGAATGTGTCGTGTGAACGCAATGCGAATCTAATTCGCATTAGAATAAAGCGCATCAAATCTAATGCGAATTAGATTTAATGCGCACTCGTGTGAACAGGGCATTAGCCAAGTTCAATCCTCATTCGAAAATTTCTGTTGTCAAACTATCTTGAAATTTCTAAAAATGATTTTAATTTTAATTTGATTGATAAACATTCTTTAAATTATTTTTTGTTCATTTTGTGTCATTCGCGAATCATAGCTAGGCCTAACATGTATAGAAATAACTTTATCACGCCTCAGACAAAAATGATGGAATCTGATTGGTCAGATCATGGTCACATGACGCCGTGAAACTGGGCGAGTAGTGTATTATGACGTCGTGAATTGTATGATACAGAGACATACACATACAGTTAGAGGTCTTCGACGTGATAAATTCGTTACACGGTTAGTTAGTGACCTGCGGCGTCTGTCTGTTTATAGGTTAAAATATATTTATTTAGAATACGATTAGTTAACACCCCCCCCCCCCCCCTCCGTGTTGCATGGCACAAGTAGTATGAGGGTATTTCAAAATTATATTTCGATACGCGATTCAAGGCCTTAGGGTAGGGATGATGGTTTCATTTTATCTGTTTTTTTACCATGTTTACAGAAATAAAAATGATCCGAACCGTTTACTTTAAAACTATTTTTAGCTGACAGGGGAAACCCATCCATGTACGCTCCATTGACTTTTGCTGCGTGTAGCGCGTAATGCGACTTACGACTGTTTTGGTGAAACTGACAGATACCCAATGTATAGAAGATATAGATATGAACTTTACATTGCTTCCTTGGCTAAAAGGTATGCTACAAACATTGTATTGATACTAGATCAGAATGTACTTTGTGTTATTGTCGTTGCTACGTCTAATAGTGGTTATATAGGTTAATCCCGTATGTTAATTGTTCTGATCATTGTATATTGCATGTACATGATGTATTCCATGCAAAGAAATGCTTTTTTGAGGAACAAGAAGGGAAGAGCGATAAATTTCAATGTATATAAATAGTATTGCATGTATTATTACGTTTCTCTATACTTGTCTGCATTGGTTAATGGGGGGGGGGGGGGTTGCATGATCATAAAAGTGTACAATGTGTACTCCCATATCTATTTTCATATCATTTTTAATCAAGTTTAGCAGAAATAAATCTTTACTGATAATGTGAGGAAAAAAGAAAAAAAAATATAATAATGATTTGATTAAAAAATCCCCCTTTTCAGCGAGCTGCAAGTAATGTCCATGCATGGAGCTAAAAGTCATAGCCATAGTGGTGACACGTACTGCCAGTGACGGTAGCAATTGCCTGGACAAAACATTAATGTTTGCTATATCTCATGGCTATATCTTCCCCAAAACAGAGAGAATGCCTGTAAAAAAATGAAATCATGGCTACACATGTATCTCATGGACCATAAGGGTTAGGGCTTTTATATTTCACTTGTGGATTCCTCATGACTAGACCTTTTATTTGGGACCTTGAGTTTTGACCTTGTGACCTTGACCTTTGAGTCTTACCTACCTTTGAAAAGCTTTAACCCTGGGTATGTCTCATAAAATATTAAGAGGTAGACCTTTGAATATCAAAAGTATATTCCTCATGACCAGACCTTTTACTTTTTGACCCTCAACCTTGACCTTGAAATAAAACCTTTGTTTAAAAAACTTGAATCTGGCTGTATGTCACTATTTCATAAAACTGCAATTTTACTATCAGTAACCTACGCAGAAAGTGATAATGTCATCTGACAAGTTAGAATTAATTCCTAAATTGACCATGCATTCCCCCCTAAAGAAGTCACTTATATTAAATTATAACAAAATAAGATGAGCAGTAATACACTGGCTCCCTTAGCCTTTTTAAAACATATGTATTATTTTCAGTGAGCCAGCAGGAAGAGAATCTCAACACTCCAAACCACCAGTATCATCTGATGATAGGACCAGGAAGTTGTCTAAGGAAGATGAGATTGAAATACAAAAGAAAATCAGAAGAATCATTGAAGGAGATCTTACATTACATCTTCCATGTATGGCTCATGTGGTTAGAGTATACATTAGCAGCTCCTCTGCAGGTATGCTTACTTCATTTCATCCATTGTCAGTGTGCGAAATTAACGGTGGCCCAATGGCCAATTTCTACAGTAAATTGAATCGGTCTATAGCAATTGAAAAAGTCTTAGACCAACTTGTCTATAGGAATTTTCTGAAGTGAGCATCAAAGTCACATGCAATTTATAAGATTATTGAGAATTTTTATGGATTTTGAATCATTGTCTATGATTCTATTTTTGAAAAAAGTAATTAAATTGTTTTATCCAATCAGATGCATAAAAGATTAGATTTTTCGGGTTATTTTTATTTTGGTCTACAGTAAATTGCTGTGGTCAATAGGATCTAAAATCACTGGAGACGGAATGTCTATAAGACTTCAATTGTCAATCTCACTCTCTGCATTGTAAATCAAAATCTGGTCCATTAAAAGACATTCATCTGTCTGTCCATCAATCTGCATCAACAATTTGGTTTGGCATGTAGGTTGGTTGGGAAAGAACATTAAGGGGTATGGTACCTTGACAAAACTTGGTATGGAGATATAGCATAGTGAGAGGATCTCAACTCAGATATTGTCTTTGACCTTGAGGTTTGACCTTGAAAAATGTATTTCTGAGTTAAGCTTATACTTGTACCTGTACTGATTTGAGGTTTTAAAACTAGCATGGACATACTCTGAACATAATGAGTGGATCTGATCTCATATTTTGACCTTGACATAGAGGTTTGACCTTGACCTTGATGACATAATGTTGAATTAATAAATAAGTAATATTTAATACACAAAATATCACATGAGAACTGTATAATGGAGAAAAAACTTAGTGAGTTGACCCGATTAAGTTACCTGACCTACAGACCTCAAGACATTCAAGATAGTTTAAATGATTGTTGTCTAAGTCAGTCTGTTGTCACATACTTGTTAAAATGAGAATTAAAATATTTTCAGATACACATAATGAGAGAAACAGATTGATGGAGCATGTATACCCAAGAATGAAGGAATTTTGTCAGATGAAGGGTTACGAGTTTCAGGTGGTGGACATGAGGTGGGGAATCCAACATGAGGCGGCAAACGACCATTCCACAGTGGATCTATGTCTACAGGAATTACGTAATTGTCAGAGACTGTCAACTGGACCAAACTTTGTGGTATGAAGAGATATTATTGTAAAATTTACTTTTATCTATTACCCTTTACCCATTTACATTAAGGTCACTGATGATACAGGCATGATGATAATGCATTAAATTTTGGTGGCATCCTATTGTGTCTTTTGTAAAAAACAAGTACATTGTAGTTACATTAGTAGGGGATGATAGATATCAATTTAAGTTTAATTTAAAATTAGCTTAATAGTTTTTATGAAGGTGCAATCTACGCTTTCTCTCAAAGTATTTCGGATTGTACATGATTGTTAGTTTGAAAACTAGAAGCATATGTATAATTTTCTAACATAGAATACGTACATTTATTAAGCCATTGTGAAAATTAATGCTACCGTAAAAATATGCCAAAATTGATATGGTATAATTTTCTGACATAGAATACATACATATATTTAGCCATTGTGAAAATGCTGCCAGCAAATATGCCAAAATATGCCAAGTGGTAAATCTATAATTATACTTTCTGCCAAAATGTAGAAATACATGTATGACCACATTTTGATAGTCAGTGAATAAAAGAACACACTTCTGGTATTTTACTTTCTGAACGAGTATCTCTTTTTTCACAGTCTCTGTTATCCCACAAGTACAGCTACAGCAATTTAAAAACACGAATTGAAGCCAAAGAGTTTGAGACTTTGCTGCAGTATCATGGAATGGACAATAATGCAAAGAATCTATTGCAGAGGTACTGTATCTATTAGATTTATGTGTGCTACAAAATGTGATTAGTCTTCATAACAAGAGGCCCAAGTGGGGCTATATGGCTCACTTGAGAACCATGATCACTCTTAGAATATTTTACTCTCCCTGTTGTATATTTATAGGTATCAAAGCTCTATGCAAATTTGTGATCTATCTGTTAGTTGAGATATGAGGTGGCATGATGAAATTATTGTAAGATTAGATCAGTCAGTATAATCACTCTATATAAAGTTCATAGAAATCTGTCTTATATCTACTAAATTGAAAAAAGTAAAAAAAAAAAAAAATTAAAAATCTTGAGATTGAATCATTAGTAAAAATTATTTCATGCATGTACTTGTATACAGCAAAAATTTCAACATATATTAGATATAGTCAGATATATGTTAAACATGTGTATAAAACAAGTGTTTAATATGAAAAATGAGAATATTTGTTTAACGTATGCTTTGAACTTTGTTAACATGTGGTTAACATGTGTTAAATATATGTTGAACAAATGGTGTAGAAGTGCTTTTGATGACCATCTTGTGATTTGATTTTAGATGCATTTTTGGCATTATCTGCGTTTGACATATTTTTACTAACATGTGTTTAACATTATACTTAATATTTAAGGATTGTTTTTCAGCTTTTGCGCTTTATCGGTGTGTATTGGCAGTAGGGAATGGAAACAAAATATGTAAAGCAGGAAGTGCTTTTCATGAATTTTGTTTCCATTCCCTACTGCCAATACACACCGATAAAGCGCAAAAGCTGAAAAACAATCCTTATATTTACATTTTACGGGTTAATTAAGTTGTTTCTGTCCCTTTTCATCCTGTTTCTTTATATTTCAAATGTCACTGCGGAGGGAGAACGTCACTTGACGTAACAGCAAACGAACGTTCGGCGTTTTTTGCTAGCTTCGAAGTAGTACCTTCTGTACGAAAACATCGTAGAAAAATAAGAAATTGAATTTTGTTTATGGTTGTATTTTGAACATTTCTATCAAAACTGAATAAAAAATTAATCATACAAAATCGCGATTTTTGTCCAATATGATAAAGACCAAGCGGATGGTTAGTCTGGAGAAATGTCACGGAAGGAAATCATTTGAAAACTGACTGGAACACACTGTTAATTTGTTTATAAACCTATGGAATCAATCGGTACCATTATTTGAACTTCTGTAAAATTACTCTGTTTCTTCTGGAAGTATTTAGAATAATGCAAAATTCGAATACAGCCGTGCAAAACGATAGTACAAAGGCACGAAATTTTCATGACCTACCTCAAAATGGCACAACATTCGCTGATACGAAATATTTCTGATCTGTATAATTCCATAAGAAGCAAAAATAAATTCACTGTTGATAAATGACACAAGTGGAGCAAATCCTCATCCTAAATATTGAATATTTGATCCACTAATGTCTGAATTAGCTCATCCAAACATGTCATCATTCCGTAGACGACAGTGCAGGTCGTCCTTGAATTTCGTCTGGTGTGACGCGTGATCGACTTACTACGTCACACTTCTTGGAAGTGAACATGTGGGTGACCTAGATTTTAACCCATTTAATCACTGGGGGTAGATGGCATCGATTGATAATGGAATTTTGAATCTGTGTTGAAGCAGTAAATAGAATGGGCATTCTATGGGAAATTAATCCGCATTTGTTCAAATGTCACGTGATAGGCTCTTGCGATTATCGAAAAATGCAGTGCAGTTGGTTTGGTACCTTCATATAAGAGGAACGCAGTAGGAATGTAAATATATATGTTTAATTTATAAGGCAATCACATATATTTAAAAAACATGTTAAACATATGATTAATATGTATTAAACATATATGTTTCATATGTTTAACACATATTTTCCAACATGTGTAAAATATATGATGAACATATATTTCATATATATTTTTTCTATATGATGAAGATAGAGATATCAAACATGTTTTAAACACATAAATAACATACAAAACATATGTTTCAACATTTATGTTTAACATATATACTTGTTTTTTATATGAAGCATATGATATTAACAAATGTTGAACATATATCTTTTTAAAATCACATGTTTAACATATATGGAAATTTTTGCTGTCTACATTGAAATAAACAAAAATCATGTCAAGAACTTAACAAATTTACTTCATTCTATAAAAAAAAACAGGGTATTGATTCATTTTTTTCATTCAGTTTTGTCTTATTAACTTTGACTTTTATACAAATCATTTCAGATGTTACAAGAAGGATGAGAATGCCTGTCCCCCAGAGTATGTCTTATTACCCATAAACCATAATATCCCACAATACCTCAGTCAAAATGAAGTTGAACAGAAAACTGCTAAAGATCAGTGGCAGAAGGAGTGTCAGGAAATGGTGCTAGCATTGTGTGAAGCTTCAGAAAAATTACTGTCCAAGGAAGAGGCTTTTAAATACTCAAAAACAGGTACATTAAATTTCAGTCCCCGTTTACTGCATGTAAAGCATCGCTAAAAGGGTAAAAGAAAGTCAATCATGCACCTATTTATATTGTAACTAAATGACGGAAAAAAGGGGGTGCAATGCTGTAAAATTTCCGTTTTTCATTACATTTTCTAATTTCTGAGAGAAAAGTGCTCATTTTGACCCAATTAATTATTAGCCTTATGATGAATATTTTATCCAACCTGATTACACTTTAATATTTGCTATTTTCAAAAACCAGAGTTACTTCCCATTTGAGACGGTATCTGACGTAGACTGATTGTGACGTCATCAAATTCTATGGAAACAGTCCTAAAACTAAAAGTCTAGGAAATGACGGTATAAAATCGACGTTACCATACCATTTTCATGACGTCACAACTCTGTATTCTGCAAAGACTCAATATGGACCAAATTGTCATTTCTAACACAAATATTCTCAAATTGTGCATTTTCAATGTGAAATTTTGACTTTTCAGGGCAGATTTTATACCTTTATTTATCTTAACAGCTCCTTAGTACCTGATGTTTCCAGGCTTTCTCTACATTGATATCTTTGTTAATGATCTTATTCTTTTTCATAAAAAGTATTATTGAAAAAATTTACAAGGCTGATTATTTGCACTGCTAGCCCTTTAATAAAGATAATGTAAAAAGGTTTATTTTTGTTGTGTTGCCTGCATTAAGCATAGCGACACTTTAGGGGTCACTTTGTCTGTCTGTCTGTCTGTCTGTCACACTTTGATGTCACACCCTATAAAAGTGATTCCTGAGTGTTGCTAATTGTTTTGCAGGCAACACATGCATTCCTTGGAATGATTTTATTGCTTTAAATAATATTACTCTACATGCGCATCTACACGTGTACATTCATTTAAAGTGATGGAGATAGAGACCCAGGCTGGAGTCCTAGAGAGCAAGGAGCCAAATAAACATTGTTTGTGGTTTCATCGTGTTATAGAAAACATAGAGAATCAACCTCATTCTGATCAAGTATCAAACTATGTTGGTATGTACAAAGTGGTCAGTTTTGATGCAGTTAATTTTAAAAATTTGAAGAGTTTATAATTATTGATTATTTGTAACAATTTTGTAGGAAATGATAATTTGGAAATTAAATGGCTTTATTGTGAACACAGAACAATTTTGATGTTGTTTTTTTTTTTTTTTTTGTCTTTTTAATTTTTTACAGGCTTATATAGGGTTTAATTCTTGGTTCGTAGCTACATGTATATCAAGTCATATATTTGTAGAAAAATGTATAATTTTGGCAAGTGTACTGCATAATATATTTTTTTAAATGAGAAAAAATTATAGTAAGAAATAAGTAATAATAAAAATATGATTATTGCTAATTTAAAATGTTGTTTTCACATTATTCAGATAAAGAAAACACTTCAAAGAAATCTCTCAAGTCTAAGATGTCTCATTGTTTAGGAGCAGGCAATATCCATACTTATCATGTTAAGTGGTCAGATAAAGGTAAAATTCATTATTAGAGAAGTTGAGATTTCATACGTGTAACTTGTACTGGTACGTCTAGTGTTCAAGTTGAACTACACGTTACTGTTGTTGAGATTTCTTTTCAAACACCACTACACGTACTTGTAAAATCTTAGTGAACTTGAGTTGACTTTTAGACAGGTTAACATCAAAGGAACATTAATTAAATTTGATTAAATCTATATTCACAGAGATTAATCTACAATTTGATCTGAATGGGTCCAATGGTCCCGATGAAATTTGGCCAGTGGGTCCCAAGCCATAACAATGCGTCCCAGCAAAAATTTATGCGTACGTCCCAAGCACCGTCCTAAACAGCGTTTTCGGGGCGTCTTAAGTTCGCGAATACAAGAGAGATGACTGGTTCGCGGCATTTTATGTCCGCGAGAACTTTATGTTCCAGAAAAAATTATTATTAATAAAACGTCTATCTCCCAAACTTCAATCTAATAGTTAAATTTGCCAAATTATGCAATAAAATTGATTGTTTATGTAGTTGCTTTATTTACATAAGCGATGCTTCGTACATGTGTATATTAAAACGCTATCCAAACAAACCAATTATATATGGTATACGAAGAGGGTACTTAGGTGAGAAGAAAACAATTTCAATTGATTGATTCATAATATCCTGCAAGGTTTATCATCATGATCATGGAAGAATTTTTGTGTCGCCTGCGAAGCATAGCGACACTTAGGGATCACTTTGTCTGTTGTCCGTCTGTCCGTCTGTCCGTCCGTCCGTCTGTCTGTCTGTCTGTCTGTCACACTTTGGGTGTCACAGCCCATAACTTTTGATTGGTAAGTGATAGGGCTTTGATATTTCACATGTGTATTCCTTGTGACAAGACCTTGCTACACATACCATAATTTTTGACCTAGTGACCTTGACCTACATATTTGACCTACTTTTCAAAAAAATTATGAATGGATATATCTTTTGATTGGTAGGTGATAGGGCTTTGATATTTCACATGTGCAATCCTTGTGGCAAGACCTTTCTACACATACCATTATTTTTGACCTTGTGACCTTGACCTAGATATTTGACCTACTTTAAAAAAAAAGATAAGATTCGCTATATCTTTTGATTGGTTAGTGATAGGGCTTTGATATTTCACATATGTATTCCTTGTGACAAGACCTTCCTACACATACAATAATTTTTGACCTAGTGACCTTGACCTACATATTTGACCTACTTTTCAAAAAAAATTAAGAATGGATATATCTTTTTATTGGTAAGTGTTAGGACTTTGATATTTCACATGTGCAATCCTTGTGGCAAGACCTTTCTACTCATACCATAATTTTTGACCTTGTGACCTTGACCTAGATATTTGACCTACTTTTGAAAAAAGATAAGATTCGCTATATATTTTGAGTGGTAAGTGATAGGGCTTCGATATTTCACATGTGTATTCCTTCTGAAAAGACCTTTCTACACAGACCATTAAATTTGACCTTTTGACCTTGATCTAGATATTTGACCTACTTTTCAAGAAAAGTAATATTGGCTATATCTTTTGATTGGTAGGTGATAGGGCTTTGATATTTCATATGTATTTTCCTTGTAACAATGCCATTCTACACATACCATTATTTTTTTACCTTTTGACCTTGACCTACATATTTGACCTACTTTTCAAAAAAATTAAGAATGGATATATCTTTTGATTGGTAAGTGATAGGGCTTTGGTATTTCACATGTCTATTCCTTGTGACAAGACCTTTCTACACAGACCATAAAATTTGACCTTTTGACCTTGATCTAGATATTTGACCTAGACCAACTTTTCAAGAATTTTGATCCACTTTCTAGAATAATAATCAAACCACTTCGCAGGCGACACAAGCATTCCTTGGATTGCTATTTTTTTATAAATATAATGGATATATTACATTTGAATCCGAATGATAAGAAGTTAGACTCGCATCGGGACTGCACATAACTTTTACATCGAAAAATGTTTCTCGTACAATACCACAGACATGATCAACCTACTGTTAGGTTTAAAAGAGCGGTCAAAATATTAACACGAGACATTTACAGTTAATACACTTTCTCGACTTTGAAAATTTTATGTAAACCTGAACTAAAATGGATTCATTATATGAAAAAGAATAATGGGTACAATGGGACGCAGCGATCGGAAATCAATGGGTCCTGGGCGATTTTTATGTTTCAGAGACGCAGAGGTAGATTAATCCCTGTATTTAAATTGAAACTTGAAATCATTTTGAATTGAAAATGCCATACATTTTTAGCTCACCTCGACGAAGTTGAGTGAGCTTATGCTATAACCCCACGCGTCCGCGTCCGGTTAAGAAGTTTGGGGTAGCTCAGTATCTGACAAAGTACTAATGCTACAGTAACCAAACTTGCACAAGTGATTCATCTTTGGATGCCAAGATGGACCCATGCATCGGAAGCAGCATCTGACCTACTGTTTCCACTTGAGTGATTTCGCTTTTAAAAGCCAATATTGAGCAAGGTATAAGTGCTACATGTACCAAACTTGCATATTGGATGTATCTTTGATCAAACTTTCATAAAATGACCTTGACCTACTTTTTCCGCTTGAGTGATTTTGCCTTTAAAAGCCAATATTGAGCAAAGTATAAGTGCTAGATGTTCCAAACTTGCATATTAGATGTATCTTTGATCAAACTTTCATAAAATGACCTCGACCTACTTTTTCCGCTTGAGTGATTTTGCCTTTAAAAGCCAATATTGAGCAAAGTATAAGTGATACATGTACCAAACTTGCATATTGGATGTATCTTTGATCAATCTTTCATAAAATGACCTTGACCTACTTTTTCCGCTTGAGTGATTTTGCTCTATAAAGCCAATATTGAGCAAAGTATAACTACTACATATACCAAACTTGCATATTGGATGTATCTTTGATCAAACTTTCATAAAATGACCTCGACCTTTTTTTTCCGCTGGAGTGATTTTGCCTTTAAAAGCCAATATTGAGCAAAGTATAAGAGATACATGTACCAAACTTGCATATTGTATGTATCTTTGATCAATCTTTCATAAAATGACCTTGACCTACTTTTTCTGCTTGAGTGATTTTGCTCTATAAAGCCAATATTGAGCAAAGTATAACTGCTACATGTACCAAACTTGCATATTGGATGTATCTTTGATCAAACTTTCATAAAATGACCTTGACCTACTTTTCTGCTTGAGTGGTTTTGCCTTTAAAAGCCAATATACATGTACATGTACTAAGAAATATGTTTGAATTGAATTTTGCTGTCATGAGGTGAGCTTCGTAATCTGTGATTACCTATGTTTTTGCTATTTGATACAGCTGACACTCGTTATCTCAAACTCGGTTATCTCGAAATTCCATTTATCTCGAAGTCGAGCGGCGGTCCCAACATTTTTCCCTCATATTCTAACCAATTTGACTTCGGATAACTCGAAATTGGTTATCTCGAAATTTCGCTTATCTCGAAGTATTTTTTAAGTCCCAAGTCACTTTCCTCGTGTATTTCATACTCGTTAAGTCGAAGTCCTAATGTTTGTATAAACAAACCAATTAACGCTCCAAATAATAGTGAAATCGCATGGTAAACAAACAATTATAGGTAGTGGTAACGCCGTTGTTTGATCGACCGTGACATGAATAAATTAAGAAGGATAACAGTTAATTAGATCATAATGACATTGCGAAAACATTAATAAGTGCATGTTTCAATCATTAAAACTGCCTTGTTTGTTGAGTTGAAATTTTTAAAGAAACAACGGTTTAAAAAAATAATGGCAAGACTCATCGTAACTGAAAAAAAGCAATTTGAGCAACAATGATACTGATAAATCTACAAAATAATCCATACATAAAATTTCATAAACTAAGGCTTGATTGCATACGATTTAATTCTTGAAAGCGAAGGATGAAGACATGTGTGACATTGAAATCTAGCAGACGAAAAATTTAACAGCGTACGCACAAAATTTGTCTTTATTGTAATTTGATGACAAAATGATCTAAAAATCTTGAAGGTCAACAGCACATGACCGATTGATAAGACAACCAAGCTGGTATTATATAAGGGTCGAGGTGACCGACGCGGAAGGGAGGGGGGACACACAAAGAATAAAAACACCATACGTTCTTAATGCACCTCTTCGTAAAATTTAAGTGTCAAGACTACGTTTATGGCACTTCTAGAATCATTTCTACGTAGTGAAATAACCAAACTGGTATTATATCAGGGTCGAGGCGCTCGGCGCGGAAGGGAGGGGGGCACACAAAGAGTAAAAATATCTGACATTCTCAATGCGCCCCTTCGTAAAATATAAATGTTAAGACTACGTTTATGGCACTTCTAGAATCATTTCTACGTTGTGAAATAAAATGCTTGTTTGCATTGTCAACATGAGTAGCCTTTTAAACTCTGATATCTATTGTATAAAATGCAATAGCAAAATGATTCTTTAAGCCTTATAGGTGGTACAAAACATTCTAAAATAAAGAGTAAATTCGACTGACGTTTATCTCGAACTCCGCTTATGTCGAAGTATTTTCATTGAGCCCACCGACTTCGAGATAACGAGTGTCAGCTGTACTTAGAATAAAGGGGATGAAATATCTTGAAGTAAAGACCTACGTGTATCTCGTACTGTACATGTTCACTGGCGATGCGTACCTTAAATGTAAGGCAAATGACGTCAAATGTAATAAATGATGACGTCACAATAGCGGATTAGAATAAAAGTACATGTAAAAGTTACATGTAGGAAATCTCAACCTCCTAATTGACTTAGAAATATTAACCACTTCAAGATTTTATTTGTTTTATGTTTCTTAATTTGATGGAAACTATAATACGCAAGATCGCAATTGCAGCGCGTGCAGCGTGTCCGTTCTGATTTTTCATTTAGTCACCTACCAAAACCATTGTTCAAAACTTGGGCACCTTTTCTGCCCAAGTAAATTGATGACATCATAACAATGGAAAACAATCGAAGAGTGCGCGAGAACATTGGTTAGAAGTATTTGCGATCTTCCGTATTGACATAAATATGTAAATACAACTTTCATATGCTGCCAACAGTGCTTATTTTAGATTTTCAGATAGAAAGGATATGATATTTACATGTGTATTGATTCTACTACTGCTGCATATATGTAAGGTGGTTAAATATCCAGACCTACACCTTGACCTACTTTTCCCTATGATTTTCTTTTTGTTAAACCAAATAAACTGTCTATATTTAAAACTTTTCTTTTTTTTTCATTTTTAGAAAAGAACAGTATCTATTACTTAAATGTAAAATTCTTTTGATAGGTGTAGATCCCCAATTACAAAAACATTCACAATATTTGGATAAAATGACATCAGACTTTGAGAGTCACATGATGACGATGATAGAGAAATCTATAGAGGAGAGAGAAAGTTACGATCAGTACCTTAACAAACCACTACACAGAGAATGTGTTCAACATCTACAGTTCTGTCAGGAAAAACTTAAGGGATTTTATGGAAGGGAAGACACACTTAAGGTAGGGAAAGATAAGGGAAAACACATTGATGGTAAAGATACTGCCAGATTGGGAAATAAATTATTTTTGTAAAATCATTGCTGGAAAATTTCATGTTTATTATTGTCTGTATGAATATTCAATTTCTGTTTTAAAGATGTAGGAGTTGATTAATAATTTCATTATAGGCAGGTATATATATGCTCCATGTTTGTCTGTATTTCACATATAGTTATGAATACAAAAAAGAGGGATTACATCTAAGTTGGATAACTTGTTTCTAAACCCTTTGATGTTATTATCAATAAAATAATCTAAATCTAAAAAATAAATCCCAACTATACATATGAGTATTGATAGCATTATTTTTACAACATAGAATAGACCATTTTCATATTACTGCTAGGCTTGCATTTTAGACACTCCAAGACCCGACATACAACTTTTGACTAGGGCTGGGACGATACATCGATATATCGATAAATCGCGATACGGTGTTCCACGATACGCGTATCGATACGTTGGAGCTATATCGCGATATCCGGACCCATTTTAAACTCCGTTCAAAGGCATGAACACGCTCGTTAACTTCGTCGATTGAATTCAAGCTTCGGGCTAACTGAAACGTGTGACTTACTGACTTAAAGGGTAAAGATGTTTTTCTTGACTAATCTTCCTATGTTTGCTCCGGATAGTATGCAGTAGTCAATTTTCCATGCATATAGTTTGCGGTACAGGCGGAAAGATCGCCTGGATATGCGTATGCGCTTCTAAATTTTTTTTTAGAAATGCATACGTATATCCAGCCTGTGGTTTGTGGGAATCTAGCCACAGGAACGACCAATGGCACTTGGATATTTTGTTGATCCGTGTCGTTGTCCGTTTCCGCGGCTAGCGGGAATCCTACAGATATTTTGTTTATTCAAACTCATGTTCGTTTAAAAAATTTAAAGTGGCGAAAGTAAAGTTTTCAGAATCCGTATCTAACGCAATCTTAATTTTTACAATTTTGTAAGATACTATTGTCCAGAGAAAGTACCTGATTGAGTGGGTGAGAGTGAGAGCGACGTGAAAACGGCATGAAATAACTTGTGTCCAGTAGCTATTCATGCGTGCATGATCCATTCATTTATCATCGATTTATGAGGTATACTGGCGTTCGACCTAAATCTCTTCCATTTAAGATGATTTCATTTATTTATCTGAAAGAAAGAGGTCTGAAATCGTATGTAACAGGTCTGGACGATATTTAAAGCCGGAAAATACCGAGTACTATTTTAGGAAACTATCCGAGTTTTCTCGAATGAAATGGCGTTTTTCGACCAATGAGCGCTTCAGTATTTGACACACCTCCAGAATTCGTAAATAAATACCACGTGCTTCTATTTACTTTACAAAGTAATGTTTTAAAATGCTCTGGGATAAATCTGGGCAGGTCAAACCTAATTCTATTGGCAATTCCCTATTCATTGATATATTTTCAAAAAATCTACCGAGGGATTTCATCATACAGTACTCAAGAAAATTTTAACAGCAACATTATGTATCAACCGTGATAAGTAACCCGCTTATATCGTGCTTTTGGGAGTATGAAAATAAAACTTAGTACTGTGATGTGTTAGAGCTCCAATGGTGGATACAGAGGGGTTTCCAGGTCGTCTGGGGGTCGAATGGGTCGGTGTTCTTCTCATCATTTAGAGAGATTTTTTTACAACCCCCTAATACCAGTAACGTTTTAGTATAAGAAGGATTCCAAAAGAAAAAAAAACCTATTTATTCTAATACATAACTGTTCAAACTCACATCTCACACGTACATATGAGTGAAATCGAGAGCAGGAATTTTACAAAACTGGTCGACCAAATCATGTTACTTGTACTAATAGGGAAACTGAAGCTCAAACCCTTAAAATAAATCAAAACATCATGATCATACTGTCCCTTCTTTCTTTGTCTGACTTTCTCACATCCTTGTTTTTTCTTTGATTCTACACATCTTACATATTACAAATTCAGACGAATACATCTTATTTTGACGATCACACGGGAAAATTGTTGCTGGCAAGGTCTATTACGAAAAGAGAACCCCTTCTAATTATCTGTTATTTAAAGCTCCTTTATTTAAATTATCATTTTTCTTTGCTTCTTTATTTCTTCGCTAGTCGGTTAAAAGATAGATTAAACCCTAGAATCGAGGGATTTAGATCTTTGTATGTCTAATAATGAAAATACGGGTTGATCCCTCCTTGAAAATATCTGGATCCGCCTATGACTCAATAGAAGCTGCAGTTCGTTTGATGGATGCCCTGAACGGTACGGGTACGCAGCTTAAATTCATTGCAGTGGTGCCATCTACAATTAAGTCTGTGTTTACAATTCGTGGATCTGTATTTTCCATCATAAATGTACAGTTTGTATGATTTTCTCATAACGACCCTTTTCAAAATAGCTAAATGAATTTATATGCAGTTTTCTTTTTACATTTCATGAGAGCATCATGTGGCGCAAAACTATTTTGAAGAGTCAGGCAAACATGTACAATGTGGAAAAAATATAATATACATGTACATGTATTTGACTTATGCATATTTTGGATCAACATAGACGTCGGATGCTAGTTTTGAAGTTATAAAAAAATTCGACGAAACAAGTGGGTAAATGATAAGTAAGCACAAAGAAGTCGCATGTTTTGTGGCAACGGTATGTATTATTTATATCAAGCGCAGATATAGAGGGGGACACGGGAGTCAGGACCAAGTCTCTGGATTTGCCCTATACCGTTTTTTTTTTTAAATACCGATTTTCTCTATTTGACGAATATTTTCATTAATTTGACTTATAATATATAATATACACGGTTTGGACCAACTTTGTGGGAAAAATAAATATATCCATCTATCCTCCCGCACATCTATCCAAGAAAAGAAATGAGGTAGACAATTGTATAAAATTCCGCATCGCATTATTTGCGATAAATAGTATTGACTGTATTTCTTAGTAGTACTTTCGAATAAGATTTAAATCATTGATGAACCGCATTTATTCGTGCATGAATGTGCCTGTCGACAACTCACCATGTTAAACCTGTAATTTACACTGTTCTCATGTGTTGAATCACAAAAAGTCAACGGTAGATTTCAAGAACATATATCTAAGAATAAGGGATTACTGATAAACCAAGAAAAAATACCTATAATTTTATCCCAGAGCATTTTAAAATAATTCTTCAAAAAGTAAACATAAGCACGTGTTATTTATTTACAATATCCGTAGGTGTGGCAAATATTAAAGCGTTCATTGGACGAAAAACGCCAGTTCATTCGAGAAAACTCGGAGAGTTTCCTAAAATAGTACTCGGTATTTTCCGGCTTTAAATACCACATAGAGTAATCAACCAGACCTGTGTAATGCTAGTTTAACTTAACTTCGAAAATTTTTAATATAAAACTGACTCGTGTCAATCCTTGATTGAACGTCGGAAACAGCCTTTTAAAGAAGAAGGGGAAAATATGTCTGTCTACTACGATCTTTATATATCTATTATATTTTCTATTCACGTCAGCGACAACTTTAACTCGAGAATAAAATCATTAAAGATTAGTAGATTACGTCCACGTGGTTTACGCACATGCTCTCTCTCTCTCTCATCCCCAAAATTTTGCTAATACATGTACATAAAATAAAACGTACCGAGACGGAAAACCGTTTGTCCTAAAAAAAAATCAAAGTGCAGGATGTATCCATCGAATAAAATCAAACACATTTAAAAAACAATTATGAGGTAATCCTTTCAATATTGTAGAGAAAGGAGCATTTGTTACGATTGTTATGGTTGTTTTTAATATGATTTCCTCATGAAAAAAATCAGTCTAGGATTATTCAAATATAAGGAAGGAGAACTGAAAAGAGAGATATAAAAGGAAGGGGGGGGGTTACATAAATTCATGAACTTTTCATGCACGAGGCCCTCTTATTTACCATTTCATGGCTTGTCTTGTTGATGCTGTTAATGAGAAAATGAACAGACAAAAAAGAGTAAAAAAACATGTTAAGGTAAAAAGTTGAAAACATAATTGCAAAGGGTACAGATTTGTTCTTGTAGCTTTACTTGTAGCTAACTAGCCTCTGTCTATCAGTAATAACTTTTGATGTTATTGTTCAAAGTTTGAAAAGTTTATTTAATTGCTTGGGATTTTTTAAATCTTGATTATTCCAGGATCTAGAAAAATATAGTCTTTATCAAAATATTTTTATGTTATACTTGAGTTTCATTCTATACAGCCTGGATCTTCGTTATAGCAATATACATCAGAAATATCGTGATACATATCGTATCGTAGGCACTATATCGTGATACATATCGATACGCTCGAGACCCGTATTGTCCCAGCCCTACTTTTGACGTCATTTTTAGCTCACCTTGACGAAGTTGAGTGAGCTTATGCTATAACCCCACGCGTCCGCGTCCGGTTAAGAAGTTTGGGGTAGCTCAGTATCTGACAAAGTACTAATGCTACAGTAACCAAACTTGCACAAGTGATTCATCTTTGGATGCTGAGGTGAACCCATGCATCGGATGCAGCATCTGACCTACATTTTCCGCTTGAGTGACTTGGTTAAGAAGTTTGGGGTAGCTCAGTATCTGACAAAGTACTATAATGCTACAGTAACCAAACTTGCACAAGTGATTCATCTTTGGATGCTGAGGTGAACCCATGCATTGTATGCAGCATCTGACCTACATTTTCCACTTGAGTGACATGGTTAAGAAGTTTGGGGTAGCTCAGTATCTGACAAAGTACTGATGCTACAGTAACCAAACTTGCACAAGTGATTCATCTTTGGATGCTGAGGTGAACCCATGCATCGTATGCAGCATCTGATCTACATTTTACGCTTGAGTGATTTGGATAAGAAGTTAGGGGTAGCTCAGTATCTGACAAAGAACTGATGCTACAGTAACCAAACTTGCACAAGTGATTCATCTTTGGATGCTAAGGTGAACCCATGCATCAGATGCAGCATCTGACCTACATTTTCCGCTTGAGTGATTTGGATAAGAGGTTAGGGGTAGCTCAGTATCTGACAAAGTACTAATGCTACAGTAACCAAACTTGCACAAGTGATTCATCTTTGGATGCCAAGATGGACCCATGCATCGGATGCAGCATCTGACCTACTTTTTCCACTTGAGTGATTTCGCTTTTAAAAGCCAATATTGAGCAAAGTATAAGTGCTACATGTACCAAACTTGCATATTGGATGTATCTTTGATCAATCTTTCATAAAATGACCTCGACCTACTTTTTCCGCTTGAGTGATTTTTCCTTTAAAAGCCAATATTGAGCAAAGTATAAGTGATACATGTACCAAACTTGCATATTGGATGTATCTTTGATCAATCTTTCATAAAATGACCTTGACCTACTTTTTCTGCTTGAGTTATTTTGCTCTATAAAGCCAATATTGAGCAAAGTATAACTGCTACATGTACCAAACTTGCATATTGGATGTATCTTGATCAAACTTTTATTAAATGACCTTGATCTACTTTTTCTGCTTGAGTGGTTTTGCCTTTAAAAGCCAATATACATGTACTAAGAAATATGTTTGAATTGAATTTTGCTGTCACGAGGTGAGCTTCGTAATCTGTGATTACCTATGTTTCATTATGACGTCAATGACCTGGTTCGACGCCACAGTTAAAAATTACGTCAAATGTTGTCATGTCGGGTCTTGGCCTGTGTAAAATTCAAGTCTGATGCGTTAATGTGAAAATTGTCTATTCACATGAAATTGCTTACTTTTTGTCCTTATTATTTACATTTGTATGAAGTAATGTGGAAGTATAAATGGTCCCCTTGAATTTATTTTTGGTTTCATCCTGATTTGACAATAGATTGGGATACTAAAGACAAAATTAGGTCATTAGGGATTCTGTAAACAGGGGAAATTTTGTCCCTTTTTCATTTTCGCCCTTTTTACCAAGTGCCATTTGAGAGCAAATTTATACATAAAACATTTCTAAAAAAAATGTATAAGTGGGCAAATTCAATGCTGGGAAAGTCAGTGTCCTATCTATATCATGAGAAAGTAAGACTGCAGGGCAAATTCATAATTGTATACAGGAGCCTTCTTCAAGAAACTTTCTCTAAGAGGACGCATAATAATTAGAGTGAATATTATTACGAAATAATGATGTAAAATTACTCAAATAATGTATAAATTTCTTTTCTCGCAGAAAATAGCAGACTACATTACAGGAGACAGTAAGGAGCCTTTGGTGATACATGGTTTGCCTGGATGTGGAAAAACATGTATAATGGCTGCTGCAGCACAGAAAGCGTGGGATCTTGTGAAGGACATAGGAGCTATCATTCTGAGGTTTGTAAGATGTGTTGGTCTAATTTTCAGCTCACTTTGATGAAGAATAGTGGGGGCTTATGCTATAGCCTTGCATCAGCGTCTGCATCCACACTCATGTTCCGGAAAACAGAACACCTCCATTCTCAGCTTCCTATTAGCCTTACATCAAACGACCTTGTGTGGATGATACAAGTATGGAAGATTATTGTAGTGTTTGGTACCGAAGCTGCATCTGACTCAATATTTCACGCTTGAAAGATCAGGTTAAGTAAAGTTGGACAAGTCCATTTCAGCTTACTGCGAGTCCTAGATCAAACAAACTTGTGTGGATGATGCAAGTATGGTAGATTACTGTAGTGTTTGGTACAGAAGCTGCATCTGACCCCATATTTTGTATTTGAGTGACCAGGTTCAGTTGACAAATATGGAAAAAACCATATCCCTATCAAGAATGACAAATATGGAAAAACTATATCCCTATAAAGAAGTACAAAATAGTTAATCAAAAAATCATCTAACCAAGGGCATACAAAACCAGGATAAAACCAGAACTAAGGCAAAGAAACTGAAATAAAACAAATCTACCATATGAAGAGAAGTGAACTCAATGTGAAGGAGTGAGATCAGGAGCCCAGGAAGAGTGAGCATCTCCTGCTTGCATGTATTATTGGACAGGTCCATTTCCAGTGAGCTATAACTCTTAGATCAACCAAACTTGTATGACTGATGCAGCTTATAAGGATGCTTACTGCAGTATATTGTATGGATGCTACATCTGACGCATATTTTTAGCTTGATCCACCAGTTTATTAAAATGGGACAGGTCCATTTCCAGTGAACTATCAGTCATACATCTACCGTATTGTGTAGATGATGCATCTGATGATGCTAATTTCAATCCGTGGTAAGGATGCTGCATCTGACCCATAATTCAATCTTGAGTTACTAGGTTAAGCAAAATGAGGCAGGTTCATTTCCATGGAACATTAGCATGTTTAGGTCCTAGATCAACCAAACATATGTTAAGCCATGGTCACAACCTGCCATACGTGCAAGTACATGCTGTCTACGTACATGTAAAAATGTTGGCAAACTTTAGGTACCATAGGTACGCAGTCGATGCATGAGCAGTATGTGTTCCGTATGGCCTGCACATTGGTTTGGGAGCACGCACACGAGGGTAGCAGTTTTAGTGCAAGTAGAACTTTTGCTGCGTTATGGTCTGCGTGCTGTTAACGATTCATCAAGAGGTACAACGCACACGTTGTAAGTGCGTTTCAAGTTAATAGGTACAAAGTGTTTGCCAGACAAGGAAGTGAGGACCCCTTATGTTAGAAGTACATGCAAGTGCTACATTCTCATGATTATGTTGAAGACGTACCGAGATGGTATATATGTTTTAAGCAAGTTGCACGCAGTATGTAAAATGTACTACTTAACCACTCCTTGCTTGACACACTCTTTTCGTACTCTTGCCTCTTCCTTCCTTACGTCCTCAGAAAAACGTAGCACTTGTTGCCCACCCAAAATATGCACGTCCAAAAAGCACGTGTGGAGGGTTGTGACCAGTGCTTTAATGATACACCGAAGATACTTACTGTAACCCATGGTAAAGATCCTGCAAGATGCTTACTAATGCGAGATAGTTTCCAAGGGTTTATCAAAACCTGACTTCCTCAATTTTCTGGTTTAACATGAAATTTTTGATGACTTTTATTATGAATTGAACATTTGATGTTGGCCTCTTTATTTCTAGGTTCCTAGGTACAACCCCAGATTCCACTGACGTTTTATCTCTAATGCAGTCTCTCAGGGAACAAAACCTAAGGTTGATGAGGAAGCCTTACTTTAAAGTAGAAGGGGTAAGTATAAATTATATTCTAACATGACTTGAGAATTTCCCCCTATATGTACTATAGAACTCACCTGGTGTAAAATCTCCAAACATACTTCCAGTTCGCTAAGCCCTGCAAATGCTCGTGCTATAGAGCTCGTGCAGAACAATATTAGAATAGAAATAACAACTAGCTAGCTGTGATTTGATGTACAGTAATTCCCCTCGTATGAACCAATCAAATTATAACCTCGCTGCTTTGCGGCTCGGTGATAATTTTATTGGTTCTTGCGACTCGGGGAAGTACTGGACAACAAACAATGGCTAGCTAGTCGTTATTTCTTAGGCTGTTTTGATTTTATTATCTCTAGATCACAATATCTTGTGTAACAAGTTTGATTAATTTTGGATAATCAAAGGTGCCTATAGTACAAATTAGGTTTGAGATCATACATTTGCTAATAGTTAACAAGTCATTGGGACATAGAAGTCATTATATCAAAATTTTGAATTCAAAATGCAAACTTTTCTTTAAGTGTTTTCTAAATACTGCGTTTCTTTGATATAATTTAGATTTTTGAAAGCAATTAGAATGAAACTTTGCCTTTTTTCAGAGCCGGAAGTTAATTACAGCAAGATTCACACGATCCATAAACAAACTGGAGTGGAACTATGAGGAGAAGTATATCTTTATACTTGATTCTGTTGATCAACTAGAAGTCTGTAATGGAGGTCATGATGTGTTGTCATGGTTACCAAGGACTCTTCCTGACAATGTCAAGGTCATCATTTCAGTGGCAGATAATGATATTCTCACAACTCTGAAAGTAAGGCCTAATTGTTATGCTTGACTCAAATTTCATGATTTGGGTTAAAAAGTTGAGGTTCAACTTCTAAATGAATAACTTTCAACAAATTCAAGAAAATATACTTTTTGCAAATCTATCAATGGAATACTTACACTGTACTATCAGACAGATTAAAAGGTAAAATGGTAAAAAGGTGATTCTGAAGTCTTAGACAGATTTTGAAGTCTTAGAAATTTTTATTTTTTCATTTTCTAAGTTACACAATGTACTATGAATTATTTTTTTGGAGAAGTACACTTATTCTCACCATTAAATCCTGACTGCAATAATATCCTATTTTTGAAAACCAGAGTTACTTCCCATTTGGGGGACAGTATCTGACGTAGAGTAATTATGACATCATCAAAATCTATGGTCACAGTCACTAAACTCTGGGAAAAGACAGTAAAAATTTTGACGTTACCATATCATTTTCATGACGTCATAATGGTGTTACGTCAGATACCGTCTCAAATGGAAATTAACTCTGTATTCCACAAATACCCAATATATTGCTGTAGAAATATTTTAAGTTCTGAATGCAATTATTTTACAGGAAGAATTGTCTGCAGCATCCTTTGTTGATGTACCAGATTTCAGTGTAGACGAAGCCAATAAAATCATTGATCATTGGTCAAAAGATAGGAATAGACAGCTGACAAAACTTCAGAAATCAATTCTGATTGGTGCATTTAAAAACTGCACCTTGCCATTGTTTCTGAAATTGTCTGCTGAGAAAGCATTCAATTGGAGGTCATTTGAAGAGGAGAATCATTTGGTTTTAGAAAATTCTTTAAGAATGGCCATCAATACACAGTTTGAACAGTTGGAGAGGAAGCATGGTCAAACATTTATAAGCCATACATTAGGATATGTCACTGCAGGTAAGCTATATCTGTTCAAGACGATCTATCTGTCCATCTTATTACTAAAGCACGTCAATGCAAGTCCTTAAAAGCATTTACCTTACACATCGTCAATGTGTTTGTGTAAAATAAGCAAAGGTGATTGCTGCCATGCACCATATTATGACTTAAACAAAATCCCTTTTTTATTCCATGTACTTACAGTGCATGTACAGTTTTAACGTGGTTATTTTCGCTGGGGGAAAATTTTGAAATAATAACGACAAGATGTTATGCTTGGGGGAAATATTCGCAATACAAATATCTCCGTCTTTATAAGAATGCAGCGAGGTTATTTTTGCTTGGGGGAAGTATTCACGATATATATGTCTCCGCTTTTATAAGAATGCAGCGAGTTACCGTATAACCAGAAATTTTAGCGAGTATCAATTTTTGCAATTTCATAGTAAAATAGCGAAAATTTATTTTGGTGAGACAATTTTTCGCGATTCCTAAATTACAAGCAAATACATGTACATATGATGTTACTGTTTTGTACCTTTCATTATTGAAGTTTTAGTTAGGTCTGCAATAAGAGTACACTCAATTCACTTCTATTTGCATTTAATTCGAAAAGGTAAAGCATGACGCATGTAAGATTAGAACGAAATATAAATGATATACCAATTTATGTTGTAACTTATCAAACACACTTTTTTGATAGAATAATTTTTCGCGATTCCAAATCACTCGCAACTATAGCAAAAATTAGTATCTTGCGAAAATTTCTGCTTATACGGTATTTTTGGGTTGGTGAAATTTTTCATGAAGTCTCTTGATTCATGAAAATCGTGAAAATTACCCCATGCAAAAATTTCCGTATTTCCAGTAATCCTCGTTATAGTGAGTGATGATTCACATGTCTAAAAGCCTTTTGCTTCACTTTTGTCTCAATTTATAAAAAAATTAGAGTAAGCAATGTAGAGATATTACTGTGCACGATGCTGATGGTTACATGTATATAATTTTTTTTTCAGCTAGATATGGTGCGTCAGAGTCAGAGCTTGAGGATGTTTTGTCATGTGACGATGAAGTGTTGAACAGTGTGTATGTTAATGAGGTGCCACCTGTCAGAAGGTTACCTCCCCTTATCCTTGTCAGGTTGCTATCAGACCTTCGTCCATATTTTGGTAAAATATTGACTACATTTTTTCACTGCATTTTGGAAATCTCTCTATTATTACATGTAGAGCAAGAAATATTTCACCGTTTCATTGTTAGTTGCTTCTCAGAAATATTTGCCAAGTTTATTTTTTGATATCCTAATAAATATGACTGCAGCAATAATGTTTTGGTTTATTGGGACTTCTCTCTCATTCAAATTGAGAAGAAAAAATATCACAATAAAAGCTAACCTCTTCATGGTACATGTACATATAAACCTTTGACACGAGAATCAAATTCATTGGTTAATGATTGAAATTGTTGATAGATTTTGTCGTAGACTTTTATAGTATTATCTTATTTTTTCCATTTGTGTTTTGCTGGATAATACCAATGTTATGTACTAGAATGTTTATATATGATGTGATTTTTCTATAGAAGAAAGAGACATACATACAGAAGGTGTAAGAGCCCTGTACTGGTGTCAGCGACAATTCATAGAGACTGCACATGAGAGATATTTGTCTGATCCTAAAACCACGCACAAACTACACCAAGGATTGGCTGATTACTTCAGTGGTAAATGGGCAAATGGTAAGGACTGTCAGAAAATATACATTTTTGTATTTATTGATGTTTGTTTTAATTTCTTTTTCATGTCTTCTGCAATGCTAGGGTGACACTGTCCATCTGTCTGCCTTGTAGTCACGCTTGCCCATACATGTATATGGCTATAACTTTCTTGATACTTATTATACATCCATCAAACTTGCAGGGGTGGTCAAGCATGATGATACTGAACATAATTGTACCTGAAAAGTTAAGTTATAATTTTATACATTAATCTATCAAAACAGTCCAATTCCCTTATTTATTTTTAGCTCACCTCGACGAAGTTGAGTGAGCTTATGCTATAACCCCGCACGTCCACGTCCGTGTCCGCGTCCACGTCCGTGTCCGCGTCCCCGTCCGGTTAAGAAGTTTGGGGTAGCTCAGTATTTGGCAAAGTACTGATGCTACAGTAACCAAACTTGCACAAGTGATTCATCTTAGGATGCTGAGAGGAACCCATGCATCAGATGTTGCATCTGACCTACATTTTCCGCTTAATTGACTTGGTTAAGAAGTTTAGGGTAGCTCAGAGTGGCTTGGTTAAGAAGTTTGGGGTAGCTCAGTATCTGACAAAGTACTGATGCTACAGTAACCAAACTTGCACAAGTGATTCATCTTGGGATGCCGAGAGGAACCCATGCATCGGATGCAGCATCTGACCTACTTTTTCCACTGAGTGATTTTGCCTTTAAAAGCCAATATTTAGCAAAATATAAGTGCTACATGTACCAAACTTGCTTGTTGGATGTATCTTTGATCAAACTTTCATAAAATGACCTTGACCTACTTTTTCCGCTTGAGAGATTTTGCCTTTAAAAGCCAATATTGAGCAAAGTATTGCTACATGTACCAAACTTGCTTATTGGATGTATCTTTGATCAAACTTTCATAAAATGACCATGACCTACTTTTCTGCTTGAGTGATTTTGCCTTTAAAAGCCAATATTGGGCAAAGTATAAGTGCTACATGTACCAAACTTGCATATTGGATGTATCTTTGATCAAACTTTCATAAAATGACCTTGACCTACTTTTTCTGCTTGAATGATTTTGCCTTTAAAAGCCATATACATGTTCTTAGAAATATGTTTGAATTGAATTTTGCTGCCATGAGGTGAGCTTCGTAATCTGTGACTACCTATGTTTTATGTTGCTTGTTATAGTGTGCCTTTTCCTCATTCAATTACATTGATATTTGTTGGCTCTTATTATTACCCAATACACAAGATTTGCTGCAGAAGCAGTAAGTAATGCATGAATTTGTTCACATATAGATTGCATTTTTTTTTTTGCTTCATAGGGTCTTCCAAACCATACACTACCAGATCAGGGGAGAAAAGTTCGGCTGTTAGATATGTATCCTCTCAACCAATCAGAAGAGGTGTTATATACAACAGAAGGAAGCTGAGTAACCTCCCTTATCACCTTATCAAGACAGGAATGTTGGGGGAACTGAAAAAGGAATGCTTGATGAATGTAGAATTCCTCATGGCAAAACTACAATGTCTAGGCGTAGAGTAAGTCAACATTACTTAACAAGTATTCAAAGAAAACAACTGCGGTTGAAGATGTAGAAGTGACATCTTGTAGTGGTAACTTGATAGTAAAATCATGTAGTAGTAACATCATGTGTTTGTGCAGTATCTGTAGATTTAAAATATGGAGGAGTAGTAACACCATGAAGTAGTAACATCATGTAGTAGTAACATCATGTAGTAGTAACATCATGTGTTCGTGCAATATCTGTATAATTATTTAGAATATGGAGGAGAAGTAAAACCATGAAGTAGTAATATCATGTAGTAGCAACATATTGTAGTAGTAACATCACGTAGTAGCAACATGATAGTAACATCACGTAGTAGCAACATGATAGTAACACCATGTAGTAGTAACACCATGTAGTAGTATCACCATGTAGTAGTAACATCATGTGTCTGTGCAATATATGTAGATTTAGAATATGGAGGAGATCTCCTATAAGGCCATGCTACAGTGACCACAGCAGAACACACACACAAGATTGAAATAAATAGCGATCTCTGGAGAGAAGGATACAAATAGACCCTTTCACATTATCTGCAGTACAAATTTGAAGGCCAGTTCTTTGGGAAAAGAAATAGATTACGCATGCACCAGTCAATTGATTATTTAGGGCGTTTAGCGCAGAATTGTATTTTGTTTGTTCTGCGAAAAACCTCTTGCAACAATGGAATTACGTCACTTGTGCATGTGCAATCCATTGTTTGTCCCCCGGAATTGAGCATCAAATTCATTACTGCAGATAATGTGAAAGGGTCTACTTCAATACTTGAACTCGAGGACCAAGAGCAAAGGCACTATTTGAACATGAAGGACAACACAAAAGGAGGGATACCAGTGTGCACCCGCAGCGGACTTTGGATGGCCATCTGCTGTAAATAGCAAATGGTGTGGCTATATAATTTAAGTTTTGAGTTCACTTCATGATAGGTAAATCTTGAAATCTACATGTACATTGTGTTTCTGTTAAATTTTGAATTTCCAGGTCAGTTATAGAGGATTTTCAGTTGGCTAGGGCAGCATTTCCTGCAGATCAACTTATTGGTACATTAGGGGACGCTTTCTACTTGTCCTGTAGTGCACTGCAATATGATGTTAGACAACTCCCAGCTCAGTTCATAGACAGGCTGTCACATGACAAGGTATATAAGCAGACATTATTTCAAATGTACATGTACATTACATTGAAATGCTAAACAATTCTAAGCTCAGTTCATTGGGATGACCAAACCCTTTATGACTTTGTTAGCTTTCAAGTTAGGACATTAAAGGACAAAAGGAGAAGAAATTAAGAGTTATGATAGAATAAAAAGTTTTGAAGTTATTGAACTTTATGATAGAATAAAACTTTTGGAAACGATTGATTTCAGAGTTTTGCTAGTTTTCTAGAGGATTGTCAAGCATGTGAGTTTCCTTACTTAAAAGCTACAACAAACTTTCTGTCACGTCCATCTGGCCAGCTGATCCATTCAATGCCAGGACATGACAGTGGACAGATGAGAGGCCTTGACCTTTGTCATACAGTGGGTGGAGCACTTATAGCTGCTACAGGTACCTGTGGTTATAGTCTTTATTTTCACAGAGAGGTAACAGAGAATTTGCAAATTCAGGAACTTAAATCATGGCACAGATATACACCAGTTAAGCATCAAGGCATTTAAAAGGAAACCATAACAGTAAAAAAATTTTATCATCTGGATATATAACTCTGTAATTTTCATGCATTTAGACAGTTAACAAATGTACTTTTTAACCTGTCAAACTGAAATTTGTTTGGCATCATATAGATGTATAGCGTATACATGTACGTTTCCCAATTTTGACATTTTATTTCTATTTGTTTTATAGGTGATAACAGTGGAAATATCAAGATGTGGGATGTAAATAAAGGCCTCCTTTTAAAAACATGGAAGAAGCATAAAGGAAAAGTTGTCAAACTTTGGTTTGCTGCTGACAACACTCGAATCATAGTGGACTATTTGCAATGTGCAATTATTCATGATATGGAAGGGAATATAGTCAGTAAACTGGAAGATGAAAGTCATTACTTTCGAGAAGTAAGCGGTGTGGGTAGGGACAAGCTTGTATGCTGTAGTCAAAAGGAATTAGTTCTTTATTCCACAATTGATGGAGGCCACTTGGATACTTTTAAGATTCCTGATCAAATATCAAAGATTGATACTCCATCTACAGGTATGGGTATAAGCAGGAATTCTAAACACCCCCCCCCCCCCCCTTGAATCAAATATTTAGCTGTGTGGACTTTGGTCTGTCAATTATTTTGTTTGTTCAAGGTCTTTGGCAATAAAATGGAAAAAAAAATAAATAAGACAAATGTAATGGGTATTAGTTTTGATTAATTAGTGATCTGGCTTCCTTATTGGTATTCCTTGTGAGAATACCTTTCTTTTGTTGCCAAAAGTTTAATTTCCTCTTTATCGAAATATGTAAAACTAACAGATGTAAGGAAGAAAGTACTTCTATTTATTTCAAAATAATTTCAAATATTGCTTTCTTCAAAACTCTCACTCTTATTCCTCTATGGAAAATCCAAGAAATAAACAGGAGCTTAATATATTATCCTGATTTTATTTTCTCACTTTATTTGATCAGCCTCCACAAACTACATCGCTGTCGTAGGACAAACAGAGGATCATGACAAGACACTTGGCTGCTTCCATCTCCCTACTAAGACATTTTCAGAATTTGTCTCGGTAAAGTCTAACATTGACGGCTTGGCATTCTCTGATAACGAGGACATGTTGATTGTAGTTTGTGGTACTAGCCGGTCTCAGGAAATTGTTTTCTATGAGACAAAAAATCTACAGCAGGTCAGAACAATCTCATGTAAGTATATATATGATCTGTAGATGTATTTATTTTTTGGCATAACGTCTGATTTTTAGATGACATGGCATTGATATTCCTTGTGGGAAACCCTATCTACCGATGATACCAATATGTTTAACTTGTGACCTTGAACTTTGAATTTTAGGGAAACCCTATCTACCGATGATACCAATATGTTTAACTTGTGACCTTGAACTTTGAATTTTAGGGAAACCCTATCTACCGATGATACCAATATGTTTAACTTGTGACCTTGAACTTTGAATTTGAGGGAAACCCTGTCTACCAATGATACCAATATGTTTAACTTGTGACCTTGAACTTGAATTTATACTGTATGTGTACTTATTTTAGCGGTATTCATATTTTTAGGGGAGTTAAGCTCAAAGTGGGGAAATTCATAATTATGCCAATATGTCACTCTGCCTACATTTGCCTTGTTCCCATTGATTTGGTTGTGCCAAAATATTAGTGCATTATTTTGTAAAATTAAGTCAGATCTGTTTGACTTCATCTGGGTCATCAATCATTTGCTTAACTGTTTTGCTTAAATAATTAATTAATTAATTTGTAATATGCTTAATTAGGTAATTACCTAACTTACCTTGAATTTTCTCTCCTCTTTCAGTTGGAAAAGCAGCATACTCATCATATGGTATGTGTTCCTTACCTAAAGTCTCCCTGGGGAATAATATGTTGTACTTTACAGAGGACATGCAAGTATCCATGATTAATCTTGATGAAGGTGACAAAACGCGTCAGTTTATCCATCCAATCAGTGCAGCAGAATGTATGACCATGGATGGGATGACATGGGTGACAACCTCAGAGGATGGTGTAGTTAGAGTGTGGAAAGCTTCACAAACACCTCTGAACTCACTCTCTGGAACAACCAAACTACACAATGAGGTACATTCCTTTTTATGCCCCTGGAATCAAAGATTCAGGGGCATATAGTTTTTGGCCTGTCCGTCTGTTTGTCTGTCTGATTGTCCGAAAGACTTTAGAATTGGGCAAAACTTTTGAATGGAAGGTGATAGAGCTTTCATATTTCTTATGTGTATTTCTTTTGACAAGACCTTTCCATTGATACCAAAATTTTTGACCTCATGGTCTTGACCTACTTAACAGAAAATGGTATTATACTAACAAAGATGCCACCAGGGGCATTCATGTTTCACAAACACAGGCTTTATTCTTTAAGCTTTTTAATTTATAAAAAATCATTAACATATTGAGATAATTAGTCATAAGAGAGAGATACAACATCATGATCAAAATGAGATTCCTATCTTGCCCAAATCGAGAAAAAAAAACACAACAACAAATTTCCAAAATTCCATTCAGTTCTTATGTTGCATGCAATGTAGGAGTGAAATAAAGGGATCACTTCTGTCTGTCTATCTGCCTGTTTGTCTGTCTGTCTCACAGGTAATCACATTTTCACATATTTGGCTACAACTTTCTTGATAAACATCAGGCATCTTTCAAATTTGAAGGAATGGTAAAGCATGAGATTCACCACCCAATATAGGTCAAACATGCTCAGGCGACATACCTGTTCTTGAAAAATTCTATTTTTCTTTAAAGGAAATATCATGTCCAGCATTAAATAACTCACCTTAACAAAGTTGATGATATACAGTGATGATATGTACCTCTCACACAGATATCCTGATTGATCAAACTCTGTTTAAACAATGTCTGAAGTATCATGATGAACACAAAGTTTATTTGCTGAAACACTATTTGTCATATACAGTCTACTCTTGTTTACTCAAACTCGGTTAACTCGAATTTCCGCATGATTTGAACTGTTTTTTTAAAAGTCCCGAATCTCTTCCATTTGTTTCTATGCATTTTTACTTCTGATAACTCAAACTTTTCGATAAGTTGAACTAATTTTTAGGTCCCATAACTCATTTTACATTGAAAATCACCTCCATAAGTCAAACCACAAATAACTTTTAAATCTTAAACAAAGCTCAATTGATTATAAGGGGATCGAAGGTATGATAATTGATATTTTCTTGCTATGAAGTTGCATATTTATACATTAAAGGTACCTTGATCGTTAAAAGTAGAAAATATATACATTGTTGAACGCTGATTAAGAAGAGGGATAAGTCTTATGAAAAATCAATTGCTGGTCTTGTGCTCAGTAATTCGAACTCCTGATAGCTTAAACTACAAATGTATTTCTGATGGTCCCTTGAAGTTCAACTTATCGAGAGTAGACTGTGCATGTGTGCCAAGTTTGAGTTTATTTTATTTTTTTTTTACCTTTTTACAAAAAAATCAATAGGCGCTCTCTCTCTCTATGTTATAAGCAGTCCATGTGGTGTGGAAACAGTGTATACCAAGTTTGACCTTGACATTGGGACCCTAAAATCAATAGGAATTTTCCTTTTACCACATGGGCCATATATAATTTTTATAAAAAATAAAATTTAGAATTCCATTGTATGATAAATTCATGATGCCAAATGAACAAAGCAAAAACTAAAAGAAACTGCATAGATCTTCTTTTTTTGTGTGAATTTCACGTAGCAATCGCCTGATTTTTCATGCAGGGATGCCACGTCTACTGAGTATGTATAAACAATGCCGCTCTGTGTACTTTGGTCTGCTTCAAAATCGTAATCCGCTTAAAGTCTCAGCACTATCCTACCCAATGAAATAGTTTCTGTACGTTTCTTTTTCAGGTTGGAAACCCCTTTCTATTATCACCCATTTTAGCTGACAATATAACATATGCATGCTATCGATAAAAATAGAGCATCTGCGTTTGTGCATATAAATATCTTAAAATCATATGGTGAGATACAAAACCTGAAACCTTTAAGTTTCTTGTCGTTTGGAATACTTCTATCACTTAAACACATGTATGAAGGTGTTCAGGAACAGATAACAGTTTGATAATCTGATATTTATGCTATTCACACTCAGTGCCTTCAGTGCTTTGATTATATTACAGAATGACAAAGAAAAGTCAAGTGCGGGTAAAGATAAGACAACTATCGATGCCCTTAACGGTGACAGGATTAAAGACGATGACTTGATGTCAACCACATCATCTTCCACAAGTGTGTATGGCAAAGATATGTACATGTAAGTACCATCTGTTACTGAATTGGAGAATCTTTAATTAATTTTAATTTTTTTTTATGAAATTATGTAGCGATACATGTATCATAGAAGTGGTGAGCGTATCATGTGAAAGTTGTGATAGATCTAATGCTTTGGAAGTCACAGGATTAAATATGAACATAATACACTGTGCAATATGAAAATAAGATGTAATGTCTAAATGTAAATGAATAATTTAATTTTCCATAATCACTTTAAGACCCCACTCCCCTCTCTTTCTCTCCTTTACACCTATTGTCAAATTCTATTAATTAATATAAAAATTAATAATCTGAATTATTTTCTGATGTATGTTAGGGAGATTTTGCCTATGGAGAATAGCAGATATGTGGTACTGGTATACAGGATGAAGGATGGGCCACAACATGACATCATTAAGGTTTACGACGTACTAAAGGAATCAGTTGTACGCCAAATCTCTGTGGTAAGGTTACTATAGTCAGTGTCGCCATTGGCACTTGGACAAAATGTATATGTGACCAGGAAATTATACATTATAGGTTTTCTAAATAAAAATTAATATTTTTGTAAAACATTCTTAATGTTTCATCGAATAAAGTACATTCTCATTTAATAGGACTGCTATAACACTAGCTAACATATCTGTCTCTCTGACCACAGAAATCTTATCTGGGCTATATCATGTATCTTAACTTTAGAATGGTTAGTGATATGACTTTCATAATTGCATGCCTTAATTGTAATAAGACCTGTTCTGATACAAAAACTGAACATGTAACTTATCTTAAAAAAGGTCTCATAGACCTTCAAGCAGCACAACATTTATTTAGATCATTGGACCAGAATTCTATGAAGTTGATTTTTTCGCTTTTGTGATCTGTTGAAGACTCTTTGCAGTTGAAGGTGCAAATTAAATGCATATAGTTTTATTTGTTTGCCTGTCTGTTTCTCCACAAAATTGTTAACCAGGGCCATATATAATTCTTGAATTGTGTTCTAATATTTCATGTGTGTATTCCTTGTGGCAAGACTTTTCCACTGATACCAAAAAAATTTACCCTTGGCCTAGATCTTGAAGTTTGAACTACATGTACTTGTACTTTAAAAATCTTTAACCTTGACCATAATTCTTGAATGGGAAGTGATGAGGATATGTATTGTTTGCGGAAAAGCCTTTCCATGGGTACCAATTTTGTTTTTTTCTTTTTTTTTTTTTTGTTTTGCTTTTGACCTTGACCTACTTTTTTTAGATTATGGCTGTTATACTAGTTAACAAAGATCCAATGGGGCATTCATATTTCACAAACACGTTTTTTTTTATTCTATGTCGTAGACTGCTGGAGGTACTAGTAATTACACTATACTGATGGATGACCAACACCTGATAATGGCTACAGCTACAAGAAAGATAAAGAAGATCAACCTGGATACAATGTCTGTTGTTAAGACATTTGAGGGGCTGACGCCGCCTGTGAATGTGTATTTAGCTGTTGTAAATGAAGGAAAAGGTAAACTAGTTCTTCAAAACTTATATAATTCAGTCTATCTACTTACATTGTGATGAAATATTTCTTCCAGCATAATATTTATTCCTTGGAAATTTTATCATATAATAATTTTTCCCAAGAACTTTTATTATGTATCAAAAATTCCGAAAGGAAATTTTATTATGTAATGAATCTTCCATGATCATAATGAAAGTTCTCATACCATGGAAAATATATTACATAACAAAAATTCTATCTGTATTTCTTTAATGTTCATAATATATGTTCTGGTACTAGTACCATTGAAAAATCTTATATAACAAAAAATCCAATAAGTGTCATTGGAAAAATATTGTAATGATCAAACTTATTTACAAATAGAATTCAGAGTAAGAAATAATAAATTTTAAAAATCATGTACTGTACAATGTACTGTATAGCTTTAAAATGTGATTCCACTGAATTTTTGTTATGTGATATTTATTCCTGTAAGCTTACCATGTTACTGTAATCATTGAAATGTTTGAATTGTGAGAGAATATCCGTAAATCAGTCATTCATGTGTTTGAAGCATATATGGAAAAATTACTATTCATGATACATATAATATTTCATCTGTTTTAAAGAGAAAGCAGTCCATTTGGGCAAGTGAAAAGAGCAAAACATTAACAATTTTCATAACAACATTTCCGTCTATATATAAACGGAAACATTGTTATGAAAATTGTTGATGTTTTACTCTTTTTTCACTTACCCTAAGGACTGTGGAAAAAGTATTATGAACAAGGAAAAACTATTCTATAATAAAAAGTCCTGGGAATATTCATTATAATAATAAATCTTCCAGGAGGAAGAAATATTATGCGGAAGAAAAGTTAGAAGGAAGAAATATTATGCGGAAGAAAAGTTCGTTCACAACATTACTGTAAATATGGTTATTTTTGCTGGGGAAAATTTTTGCAAAATGATCATTGCAACAGTATACATGGGTGTAATTTTTGTGAATTCGGGCGTATTCCCTTTAATCTTTTATACTGTTTGTAATTTTCATACAAAGGTTATTTTCACGATAAGAATACAATTGCAATAAGCATGAAAATTAACCCCAGACAAAAATTTCTCTCACCCCGGACAGAGGTATCTATAGATTTACCCTTTCTGAGACAACTCTGGCTCGCACCCCCGGATGTTTGTCTCGAACCCCCATATTGTGACGTCATAGACGTTAACGTAGGTTTAGCAGTGTTAGACGTCACATGAAGCAACATTTAACGCATTACAAGCAATATTTATTCATGAATTATGTAAAAGTATATGGGTGAGAGAAAAATAATCAATTACCCCTTTGTACAGGGACAGGGAAATCCCACCCTTGTATCAAAAATTTGCAACGTCCACGACTCGGCAAGCCTCGTTGTGGACTGCAAATCTTTGAAACTAGGGTGGGTTTTTCCCTGTCCCTGTACAAAGGGATGATAGATTCTATTATTCCACGTTTACAGTAATGTGGTGCATCCCATTCTACCAAGATAATTCATCTTCTAATGCTTAATAATAAAGCAAAAATTTAAAACTAAGTCTACAAAGTCTTATAGCAGGTAGGGGTGTAGCCTCATTTACCATGGACCACTGCACCGTGATGAAACCCTTCAATTCTGTGAATTGTGGTGCATCCATATTTTGTGGTTCGATTTGGCTCAGAATTTATTTTAACTTTCGCATTTTTCAAAACGCTGTCTAATTGGTTGAACGTTGTTTCATTGAACAATCAAATTAATCATTTTAAATGTTACTTGGGTAATTGGAATATGGCAAACGAGTTTAAAAGTTACTAAGGATGCCACAATTTCTTTCCTTTTCCTGTGTGGAAACGTTTTTGATTATACGAAAGTTATATAAATATCAAGAACGCGACCGATTTAAATTGTTCTTCACTGAAATTAGCCATGAAACAGGAAATAAAAGCAATATGGCGACCAGCCGAGGTTAAAAGGAGTAAGAATTTCCCCTGGTGGTAGGGTTTCAGACTATGAGCTTAAGTTGCAGGTAAAGTGTTGTTACGCATCATTTAACGTTAAAAAACAAACATTATTGAAAGAAATATATCTCCTCATACAAACTGTCAAGGGTTCATCAATGTCCAAGGACAGCATAGGATACCATAGCTTTATTCAAGGCATGAGGCATCATGTCATCATATTTTATCATTGAAAAAAGGGCATAATCCTGTTATTTGTGCTGCGGCAAGTGTCTTAAAATGTGCAGGTTTCTAAAAATGCGGCACAAATAATTAAAGGGGGTGGCACAAATAACAGGAGTATATATATACAGATGCATTTCATTTTCCATACGATCTTATCAATCCATTGAAAGGGGGAAGTGTCCCCCAGGACGAGGGTTTCTTGGGGGGATTAATTTTACCAGAAAACGGGGCTTGGCTTTTTTGGGGGTTTAAGGACAAGTGTCTTAAAATGTGCAGGTTTCTAAAAAAGCGGCACAAATAATTAAAGGGGGGGCGGCACAAATAACAGGTATATATATATACAGACGCATTTCATTTTCCATAAGATCTTTTCATTCCGTTGAAAAGGGGGAAGTGTCCCCCGGGAAGAGGGTTTCTTGGGGGGATTAATTCTACCAGAAAATGGGGCTTGGCTTTTTTGGGGGTTAGGACAAGTGTCTTAAAATGTGCAGGTTTCTAAAAAAGCGGCACAAATAATTAAAGGGGGGCGGCACAAATAACAGGAGTATACATATACAGACGCATTTCATTTTCCATACGATCTTTTCATTCCGTTGAAAGGGGGAAGTGTCCCCCAGGACAAGGGTTTCTTGGGGGGATTAATTCTACCAGAAAACGGGGCTTGGCTTTTTTGGGGGTTTAAGGACAAGTGTCTTAAAATGTGCAGGTTTCTAAAAAAGCGGCACAAATAATTAAAGGGGGCGGCACAAATAACAGGAGTATATATATACAGACGCATTTCATTTTCCATACGATCTTTTCATTCCGTTGAAAGGGGGAAGTGTCCCCCAGGACGAGGGTTTCTTGGGGGGATTAATTTTACCAGAAAACGGGGCTTGGCTTTTTTGGGGGTTTAAGGACAAGTGTCTTAAAATGTGCAGGTTTCTAAAAAAGCGGCACAAATAATTAAAGGGGGCGGCACAAATAACAGGTATATATATATACAGACGCAGTGTCCCAGTGGGAAGACTTCAAGAGGGTTTCTTGGGGGGATTAATTCTACCAGAAAATGGGGCTTGGCTTTTTTGGGGGTTAGGACAAGTGTCTTAAAATGTGCAGGTTTTCATAAAGTATTTATCAAATCTCTGTTGGGCCTCCTTTCAGAAAAGTTCTTTGAGGTAACCAACTGTTTGGAAGAGGTTTGAATAAGATTTATTATAAATACAAAAATGTATATTTTTCCTGAAGAAGACATTATTATCAATCCAATTGTTTGAATTGTCAATGAACAGGCACAATCAGGTAAAAATTCATGGAACTAAGTAGACATAGTCAATACGTAGATAAAAATAACTTGTAGAGGTTCATTATAAACATATTTTATTTTAACTGACAGAGGTTGATTATAACCATGTTTTACTCTACTTGAAAAAATAAGTACTTTTCTGTTAATCCTTGATGTGTGTCATCTTTTCAGAATTGCTGACCATGAGCAAATCTGGCCAAAGTTTAAAACTTTACGACATGGAAAGTGGGAAGACAGTTGCTATATTACAGCAGAAAGATGTCCGTAGACAAAGAATGGACACAGTTTCCGTAAGAAAAATCATGATTAAAAAAATACATTGTACTCCTGTTTCTTGCCTTGAGTAACATTTTGTCTTCTGGTCCAACAAATCATATTTATCCTCATGCTTGATTCATATATCATCTGGTTGGTTTGTAATGCAAATTTTGTGAATCACAAGCTAGTGTGTCAGTTACGGGCACGCTCAGGAATACCTTCATCATGTTTATATTCTATAAATCATTTCTTGTCTTGTTTGTGCAAATTGATGCAAGAATATCTAGTATTTCAAAACGATATCATAAAACAATTAATTACCATCATTGATACATTGTAAATCCATTGTAAATCCATTAATTGTAAATAAATTGTACATGTAAATCCATTACAAATACATTGTATGATTGTGAAATTAATATATTGTAAATTTTGTATATTAAGAATCTATGTTGTCAAAGCTTTTCTGTAGTGAGTGAGTGCACAGTTTCTCTTTAAGAATGACTTATAGCTCATGATAAACTTTAATTTGCTATATATATTTTTCAGACGAACAAGTCAGGGAATGTTTGTGTCGTGTATACGGACAATGAGCGTTTACAAATCTACGATCTTGTCAGCAGGACTTTATTGTCTTATTTGAATCCTTTCTCGTTGAAAATACATGGTTTTGACACCAATTATCAGATCTCATCATCAGGAGACTTTGTAGCTATCACTGGTGACAAATTTAATCCGGGAAAAGATGGAATAGTGGGAGCTATATGGGATGTTAAGAATAGTAAGTATCATGATATTTAATCAATATTATAATACTTATTAATTGTACCCCGTGCCATTATCAAACATTGATTAATATTAGGTCCATAACTCTTTTGTTTCGCATCGCAAAATGAATTAAGTTGAAATTTGAAAAAAAGACTGTTTTGTACCCTATATACATATATTCATGAGGATATCAACGTATTCAATGAATAAATGAAGATCTCGCTGACATCTCGTCCATTTAAACAGTGTGAAGATTGTCTCAGTAATCTTCAGTAGTGTCTCGATAATTTCCTTGGCTTAGGTGATGGTTGCCCAGCAGGCATTTCAACGTTGAATCAACGTTGATTCAACGTCGATCTTCAACGTTGAAACAACGTTGAATTTGGTTGAAAATGAAAGTTGAGTCAACGTTGAAATTTTCGATGTTGAAGTTTCAACGTTGAAACAACGTTGAAATGATGTCGATCAACGTCATTTAAACGTTGTTTCAACGTTGAAATAACGTCGATCAACGTCTATTTGACGTTGAAATGTGGTTGAATTTTTGTTGAAATCTACAGGTGATGATGCAAAGCACTGATTGTTAAGTATGTGTCATTTATTACAAATCAAAGAATACAGAAGACAGCTGCATGTTGAGCGGGTCAAGACAACGTCCCCTTTCCATCAACCTGACATCTTTGTTGCTTTTTTAGCTATTCAGCCTCGGAGTTGAAACGAAATCTACAAAACAGACAAATTAAACAAAGGAATGAACTTTATTAAAAACTGTTTTCCTTCGGATTTCTCCTGTTTTTTTTTTTCTTTTTTTGGGGGGGGAGGGGGAGGTGTTATGATATATTTCTTCTTGAATCGGTACTTAATTGAACTTCTTTGACAAAGATGAAGAAAGAAGAAGGAACTTGGGTTTTTTTTAATCTAAAGAGCGTAAAGCATTTTTGATTTTTTTTCATCTTCCATATTTGATTTCATAGATATAAGATTTATTAAATGGATATACTTATTGCAAATATTGTGAAACTTTTAAACAGAAATACTTTCATATTTTACAAGAGTATTTTCATACATGTATTCAGGTGGTTTTTTTTTGCGACTTCGATCATTTTGCCCCTTATCCTGCATACTCGACATTTCCATCGCTCGTTCTCTCCAATCTTCAGCGTATCTGCGTTTTTAATGGGAAAAGGAAACTTTAATTTGAATAACTTGAACTTGTGGAATATAGTTATAAAACGTTAAAAAATTGGAAGGAAATCGAGTTACAAATTTCGTTCCCCCCCCCCCCCATATTTTAGTTTCAGATTTCAAAATGCATAAAAAATTAGGCAGATTATGTAGAGAAAGGGGTGGGGAGGGGCATGTTTCACTTTAGAATTTATAAAAATGTGCCCTCTTTACTCTCAGGTATTAATTACATGTATATCTAAAATGCAATTAGGATGCCGATTTCCTATTTAAACCATACAAGACATTCCTTGTCTAGATGGGGATTTTCCGGGTGGGGAAAACTCCGGGATCCGGAAATGTTTGTTTTCTTTTTATTAATGAGTAATTACCCCTATTTAAAAATATCTCGGTGCTGACTTATACATTTATTATCAAATTCGTCACTGAGAATAAAATACTTAATCAGATGCGTAACATGCACACAATTATTATCATCAGAAAAAAGGATAGAAGTTTGAATTGAGGAGATTCAATCGATCGAAAAGATTATCGTATAGATGCATATACCGGAAGACAAATATCAGAAAATACAGAACGAGAGAGAGAGAGAGAGAGAGAGAGAGATTAAAATCGTCGGATTCTGAAGATTGATAGCAAACACATTCAATCCATCGCATCTATAAAATTAAAACCATATCAAATTAGATTGATCAGAATTTACCCCCTTTCTGAATAAAAAAATGTGTTAATAGAAGAAAATCATATTCAAAATACTGTAAAATACTTACAGCGAGTGCCTTCCTCTCCGCTCTACTTTATTTGAAATTCTAACAGGAGCGGTCAAGGAGCTGTTAAGATAAGGGCCGTATTTAGCCCTGAATCTCGTGCCTTATTTCTTCCGCATGGCGAATCGTACACAGAAAAGCATGAATCATTATTGAAATATAATGTATTTGTAGACCTTTTACATGTTTTACATTATGTTAAGGAACTCTTAAGGTTGTTAAATTAAGGTCGAAAGAAATGCTCGGATAGAAAATCCCATAATATCGACAAAAAACGTATAAATTTTTGAATATTTTATCTAAAATGGATAAATATAAGCTAAAAGACATCAAATATGTCTACATTGCGTATCAGAAATAGATTTCGAACGTTCTACCTCCTTAAATTGGTAAATAGTGAAATCCGGAACTTAAAATACGGTCTTATTCTTCATTCAATGGCTACAATAAAAGCCTTTTAGCGCGAAATACACATTGACGGAGAAATGAACATCACTCATGCTCATTTCGTTTCTAATTCTTGTATCTTTCATTCAATCATATTGAGTACACAATGTTTGATGGATTAAAGAGGAAAAATAGTAAAATGTGCTATATTTAATGGTCAAAAAGATCGATTCTTATAAAATGCACCCCCCTTTCCATTTTTAGTTTTTCGTCTCTGGGGTAGTGTTCCCCCCGGAGATACAGAACCCCACTTTGCCAAAAAAATTGTATCATGGATACACATCTCCAGTAAAAGTGGCTTTCTGTATATCCGGGGGGAACAATGTTCAATAAAACTTTTCCATTTTCTATTGATTTCTATGAGAAAAAGATAAGTTTTGACCTAAAAATTAGCAATATTATGCAAAACAGATGAAAAATAACTTCATATTCTGATGGGACGTCGTATAGGTATACATTTTACCAAAAAAGGTTCTTGAAATTTCAATTTTCAAAATTCCACTTTTCAGGGCTGATTTTACGCCTTATCTTAACAGCTCCTTTGACCTGCGCGCATCTGTTTCTCAAGCGAGCCCGTCCAGAATTGCATAACAAGATTGCGAGATAGTGACCACGCTGTGAGTGATCACACAAAGATAACAAACACGTACTTAACTATAAGACCCCCAGACAGGTTGTTTCATATCTATATCAGTTAGAATGCATATTGTAATGTTTTCTGATTTTTTTTTAAATGATATATATTTTAAAAATAATACGATGTTTTAATTTGGACGCGTACAAAAGTATTGACTTTTTAAATCGAAATTCCAGAGAAGTTTTTTTTTTCATTTAAAACTATCAAATACAGTACAAATAAATTAAATCATCATAAAGCTTATTGTGGATAGGTATGTCCTTCGAAATGATTGAAAGGGGGGAGGGGTGTCAAATTCCTACTGGTTTCTTTTTTTCCTGATCGTATATTTGATTGATTTTTTTAAGTGATTTAATATTATCATTTGTTTTATTTCTCTCATCAATAGAAGAAATGCACACGTCTGGATTCGATTATTGGTAGTGCTTGTTTAAAATTAAATGCAGTATTTTTTGTATCATTGAAGAAGAATAATGTTCAGATGAATTAAAGGTTTTGTCTTAAACGTCGAACATTGGTCGAAGATGCAACGTTGTTTCAACGTTGAAATAAGGTTATGTTTTCGACGTTGAAGATAGGTCAGAGATACAACGTTGTTTCAACGTTGAAATAAGGTTGTGTCTTCGACGTCGAAATCCTCAACGTTGATTCAACGTTGAAATCATATCATTTCTTCAACGTCGAAATCTTCAACGTTGTTTCAACGTTGAAATCACGTCATTTCCTCAACGTCGAAATCTTCAACGTTGAATTTTGGTTGTTCGACGTCGTCGACCTAGATCAACCAAATTTCAACGTTGAATCAACGTTGAATGTCTGCTGGGTGGCCTAATGGTAGTGATAGTACAATATGCGTATCATATGACCTTGCGATCAATATTATCTATATACTGTATATCGGGTAATTTTGGTGTCGGGAGATTTTGGCGAATTGGGTCCAAATTGAGCGTTGGAAATGTTGGCGCTTGTTCAAAACATCCGCCAATATTATAATGACCAATTTCATCGTGGTATCAATGTTTTACCCGCCTAAACGAACATAAAATGACTAGATACTTATATATATGTTCGGTGCTTTATTCGTGAATATAAGAAATGCTGTTCAGACATGTACGTAGGTCCAACATCACAATTATTGACACTGTATTTCAAAATAGAACTTAGCGGTTATCATGCGGTTAATGTATCGGTTTTTACTCTTTTTTTGTGTAAATATGTTCTATTTTCTGTCACGACCCACAAATCTGATTGCCCGAAGTTCAAAATCTCACTCCCTATTTATCCCTTATTGTACAGACCCGGATTGTGCAATCTTTTCAAAGCACGCGTTGACTTTATAATGCCTGTTGCATTTATTGCTAAATATATGAACGGCCACTGTAATTGCCTGAGATAAAGCTTTCAGGACGATTGTTATTGATTTCCATATAAATGACAGTGTGACGTCATAACGCCCAACATAGCGGATGAATTTGAATTGAAGATCAACAAGTTTAAAATCCTTCCCTATGCAATGTAGAAAGTAGGAATAACATTTTATAAAAAGATGAATTCAATACTAAAATCATCCCCACTAAGTCCTTACCTCTTTCAGCAACTGTGTCTTGACGATTACAGAATACGACAAAGGCAAGTGCAGCTACAATAGCTCTCTGTCGATTGATGTCACACCCTACACTCTGACTCAATGGAATAGTTCGAGTGAAGATTTCTTGTCACATTCAGCGTTGTTTGTGATAATTTCAAAATAGACCACACATAAACAGTACACATTATAAGAAAAATCCATAAACTAACGCTGTCAACATTTCATGATTTCACCGCGCTGCAACTGATTTAAAGGGATAACAGAAATGGGAATACATTCCGCAAACAAAATTAGTTCCAAACAGCCAACATCTAGAGCGTAATCAATAACTTGTTTGGTCATATATTTGGTCATTTTTCCATTGTGAAATTTTTAATTTGTAATACTTGATATATCACAATGCATTAATTTATGAAATTTCAGTCACATTGAATAAGTGTGACGTTGCCATGGGGACACTCCCGCTGTTCCTTTCTTAAATTAACTCCCCTTTACATTGGTGGACGGTTTTGCTTTAAAATAGAATTGGGAGCTTTTTTTTTTCTATGTTTGGCTTTGATAGCGCATATATATAGAATAAGTGTCTACTTTTGTGTGTTTATGCAGAAATAAATTATTATGCCTAAATGAATTCTGTGCAATTTCTTCGTCGACAGTGTTTTAGGTACTTGTTGTTACAGGTAGATTATTTTGTCTGTAGCGGTTTGTGAATGTTGTTCATCTAACGTGTCGTTAGACTCATTACAGGTAGATTATTGTAAATAAATTCTGTGCAATTTCTTCGTAGATGGCAGGAATTTCAATTACCTGGACAGTGTGTGCGGTGAAGCAAAACATAACGGTCCGCATTTATATAGAGAATAAGTGTCTTAATTTGTGTTTTGTTACGGGTATGCAACACACAGCAAGTGCATTTACCGCACATGTAATGCGCGTTCGCGTTATATGAGATGCGCGTTCGCGTTATATGAGATGAAGAAGATCCTGGCGACAATCTCAAAGTGGTGCGAAAAAAAAAAGGTTAAAGTTTTTGAAATCGTATCTAAGTCCTATAGAACTTGACATTAAAAAAAGAGGAACTGACACAACAAGAAATGGAATATAATGAACTATGTGCAAAAGAATATTTATTGGAGGATCTTTATTGTCTACAAAACGATTTTGTTATGCGGGAATTGTCATCTAAGGGTTTCGAAATCCCACAACAAACGAAACTGTAAGGTGCGATCATGTGATGATTTACGTGTATGTGTGGCAGTCTTTCTTCCATTGAAAATACGATGACAGGATTCAAAGAGCTAATCAGCGCTCGCAATAAAACCCGAAGGACATATTAAAAAATTAAGAGCCGAACTTGAATCTAAAGTAAAAATGGAAAACATCATTAATCAGTCCTTTGAAGCAAAAGTGAAACCCTACTTGATGAACATTAAACATATTTTTGACGGATACAAAGAGAGGAGTCATGTGGTAATTCTCAGAAAACATAACAACGGAATCATACCCAATAACATTGAATGAATACAAATGTTTAAAATGGCAGCAAATCATTTAGGTATTTGAGGAAAGAAAAATTCCAAAAGCTGTGTAAACCCCTATCAGGGAAATGCTAAAAATTATGCTCTGAGTTTCTAGTAGTGTTGTAACGATTATCGCCGACATCGGCGACATCATCGCTAATACCCTTCGATTTCGATTAATCGATTGTGTTTTCAAGAATCGATTATAATCGGAAATATACAACGTACAAAAGAATGACATAGACGCGTGTACAAATAAAACGAAAGTAGATCGACGATCGTTTCCACGAGTTAAAGTTACGATCGTAGCGTAAATAATTCGAAAAGGATACACTTTCTAAGGCATACAGTGGGTGGAATTAGGATTCTTACTGAATTTAATAGTAATAGAAAACTTTAACGTCAGATCCGATGCGTCAATATCTACTCGGAGCTTTGTCAGAAGTAAACTCCACGAAGATATTGTTTGATACCTCATTGAATGAGCAAAAACCTTGTTCTTGGGTCGAATGGAGACCCCCCCCCCCCACCAAAAAAAAAAAAAAAAATTATGCATCTGGCGTGTAAAGTTGCCGACTATTAGTATTACAATCACATATTTGTTTTGGCTCCATAACTGCTGTGATCTTAAAATATTTCATTTACTAGACAGGATTTCATCATTCTGTGGTTGGAGTTCTTTCTAGACATTTTACTATGTATATTAGCATATGATTAAGTGAAGTTTTATCATTGCTTGTCATATTCTTTTTTGTAAAGGCAAGGAAAATTTATTTCCGATTAAATCGAAATAATCGATTAAAATCCTCTCCGATTATAAACCGATAATCGATTATGAAATTTGTCCGATTATACAACACTAGTTTCTAGTTGTAAATACCAAAATGTCTAGTAACACACCCTCCCTTTCCCAGGTTCCTATGACATATACTGGATTGTACCCTTGGGTGTATCTTTGGAGCATTAAGCCTTTACAATCCCCAACAATGGCAGGGGTTGGTATCCATTCAGCCGTACAACATTGCCACCGCTGCACTTGGTTGTCCTCCCTCGACATTCGCGGTTCCACATCATCCAAATAGGACTCTAATTGGGGGTAACACTCCGTCCATTTGAAAAACTACTGGGAAACTCAGTTTGGTTATAATTATTCTTTTATTATATAATTTAAAATACGCTATTTCTAACAAAAAAAATTCTCATAATAGATAAATGGTAAACTTCAGTTTGAAATTAATTATGAGAAAAGATTTGTGGCCCCCAACTCCATCCAAAATTGACTTACTTCAGCCAGCATCAGAATTTACGCATTTTCACAGTCATACCAAACTGGAGGAAACTGATTACACATAAAAAGCTATTATCGTACATGTACATTGCATTTGATTGCATAAATGATTGTGTGTTTATTGAAATGTATAATGTACCTCGAATCAAGTACTTAATATAAAAACATTATCAACTAATTTGATAGAACATTATATTATGAATTAGGTTTTTCTCCTTTTTTTGTCATTTTATACAAGTTTTTTTCTTTCTTATGTTCTTTCTTTCTGTGATCACTAACCACAATACAGGTGTAACATACGATACTCTGCAAAATAATGGTACATGTACTGAGGCGACTCGGGATTTAATACCGCTGCAATCAGTATACTAGTAATACGCCATCTACGAAGAAATTGCACAGAATTTATTTACAATAATCTACCTGTAATGAGTCTAACGACACGTTAGGTGAACAACATTCACAGACACGATAATCTATCTTTAACGACAGGTATTTAAAACGCCGTCGACGAAGAAATTGCACAGAATTTATTTAGGCGTAATACAATGGCTGATGCATTCATTTGATAAAATGCGCTAACGTGCATTATTTAAGGATTGTTTTTCAGCTTTTGCGCTTTATCAGTGTGTATTGGCAGTAGGGAATGGAAACAAAATTCATGAAAAGCACTTCGTGCTTTACATATTTTGTTTCCATTCCCTACTGCTAATACACACCGATAAAGCGCAAAAGCTGAAAACAATCCTTATATTTACATTTTATGTGTTAATTTTAAAAGTTGTATCTGTCCCTTTTCATCCCGTTTCTTTATATTTGAAATGTTAATGCATAGGGAGAACGTCACTTGACGTAACAGCAAACGAATGTTTGGCGTTTTTTGCTAGCTTCGAAGTAGTTCCTTCTGTATGGAAACATTGTAGAAAAATAAGAAATTGAATTTTGTTTATGGTTGTGTTTTGAACATTTCTATCAAAATTGAATAAAAAATGAATCGTACAAAATCGCGATTTTTGTCCCACATGATAAAGATCGACCAAGGGGACAGTGCAGGTCGTCCTTGAATTTCGTCTGGTGTGACGCGTGATCGACTTACTACGTCACACTTCTTAGAAGTGTACATGTGGGTGACCTAGATTTTGACCCATTCACTGGGGGTAGACGGCATTGATTGATAATGGAATTTTAAATCTGTGTCGAAGCAGTAAATAGAATGGGCATTTTGTGGGAAATTAATCCGCATTTGTTCAAATGTCACGTGATAGGCTCTTGCGATTATCTGAAAATGCAGTGCAGTTGGTTTGGTACCTTTATATAAGGGAAATGCAGTAGGAATGTAAATATATCAAAATAGATGCATCAGCCATTGTAATTTATTTCTGCATAAACACACAAAATAAGACACTTATTATATAATTAGATAATTCGATTGACACAGGCGTAGATTCCATTGATTGTACGTTAATTATTTGTTTGAAGGTAAACAATGATACCTGTAATAATGACACGGTTAGCAAAGGTGAATATACAATGCAAACAAAGTCATTACCCAGTGAAAAACGGGCAATATCATTAACAGTCGTGGATCTCTAGCTGGGAGAATACCGTAGCTCATGCATGGAAAATTTTGCGCTTTTAAATTTGGTGATTTTATTGCATTCGCCAACAAAGCCAAAATTTCCATCCCGCCAAAATTACCCGATATTATTAGTTATACAGTGTTTTACAGGGGGGATACAGAAATATATTGGGTCGATAAAAAAAGTTGTGTTGGGCGAGGCGAAGCCGAGCCAATACAACTTTTTTTCATCGACCCAATATATTTTTGTATCCCCCCTGTAAAACACTGTATAACGAATTTATCCCACTGATGGCTTTTGGCTTGTGCATGTAACGTCAACATATTTTAAAGCATCTTGGTGACGTCAATATCGTAAATTGTCTTCGTAGAAGCAGGATATTAAAATAATATCCTGTCAGTAAAATGATACTATTAGTTATACAGTGTTTTAACAGGGGGATACAGAAATATATTGGGTCAATGAAAAAAAATTGTATTGGGCGAGGCGAAGCCGAGCCCAATACAACTTTTTTCATCGACCCAATATATTTTTGTATTCCCCCTTTAAAACACTGTGTAACGAATTTATCCCACCAATGGCTTTTGGCTTGTGTAATTGTAACGTCAACATATTTTAAAGCATTTCGGTGACGTCAATATCGTTTTAAGCGTCTTTGTAGAAGCAGGATATTAAAATAATATCATGTCAGTAAAATAATACAACATAATATTAGGTTCTTCTCGACCAATCAGATTGCAAGAAATTTGCCAGAGGTGGGATAAAACATAATATTAGGTTCTTCTCGACCAATCAGATTGCAAGAAATTTGCCAGAGATGGGATAAATGGTATTGTTACAAGCCTAGTATATATAGGTAGTGATATGCTGTGATTCTAAATATAAAATGCATTCAATATTTATTTGTACAATGGATACCTTAGGTGAATTGTTATATTTACAGAGTCAAAGAAGTTTAAGTTGTCAGACAATGTAGATGTAGACTTAAAGAAGAAGCCATACCCACCTGTTACTGTATGGCCTGTAAACACAGGGCTTCATAGCGTAGAAATGATTGATGACTCTTATCTAGTGGCTGTTTGTAAAGATGGTCTACTCAGGGTCTGGGATGTCAAAACAGGTACATTATAATATTTTATGAATCAACATAACATTTTGAGGTTGCCACAGGCACATTGCTTTTCAGCTCGCCGGGACGAAAAAGTCCGGAGAGCTATTGACATACCCATTGCGTCGTTGGCGTTGTTGTCATCGTCGTCGTCAAAACTTTAACCTGGGCTATATCTCTTGAACTATAAGGGGTAGGGCTTTGATATTTCACATGTAGATACCTTGTGACAAGACCTTTCATTTGAGACCTTGACCTAGTGACCTTGACCTTGGACTTTGACCTACTTTTCAAAAACTTTAACCTGGTTTCTGACAAAAACCTGTATAGACGAGCTATGTAATCTTTGATTACCCTATGTTTCCTCAAAGTATTCACTCATTAATAACAAAATTAATACTTATTGAATTTAACAATCAAGTGTAAAGAGTCCTCCTAGAAAAGTGTGGTATTTCTATCTTTCTAAGATATTTGAATTAATTATGCTTATACTTAGGCCATGTAAAATAAATTCTATGTTTCTCAGATAATTGGGTCTAAAAAAGTGGCAAGGTAGGTAGGGTTTTTATTTTTTGTTTTTTTTTTTTCCATCAAGAGTGCTCTTATTATTCATGTAAGGCAAAGAAGTCGTCTGCCTTGTCCCCCCCCCTCCCCATTATTCATGTAAGGCAAAAAATCTTATGCTGCCCCCTCCCCCCCCCTCCCCCCCCCCCTCCCCCCCATTTTTCTTCATAGAAAACTGTGTTTGAATCGTCAGTCAAAATAATGGTACATGTACATTAAAATTTATCGCTTTCTCCTGTAAATAAGTTGATTTTTTTAAAGTAAAATAACCTATTCCTTCTGAGAACGGGGATTCGTAGCTCATCTGTCTGAATGGAAGAAGCTAATCGATTCAAAATTTGATATACGAAGTATGACATGTTTTGATTGCCGTGAGTATTTAGTAGAATCGCGTAAGAGACTCGAAGGCTGTTACAGTACATGTGTTTGCTCACATCTTGTTTAAACCCAGTTCAAATTAAATACGATCCCTCACTTCCTCGGATGGATCCGTTCATATGGTAAATAAAAATTTGGCCGATAGCGTTTTTCTTCGGAAGTCAAGACTGGATGAAGCATAATCTTTAGAAATCAAATGAAGTGTTCAGCATTAACCACCGTCTGATAAAATAATGTACACGGCCCGGGTACAATATATATTCTTTTATTCATAGATTTAAGGATTTAACTACGTTTCTTTTGCGTTCGTCAGCGGTCCTTGCTTATACTTTTTACAACGTGAATGTCATTACTAATAGATTCGGAAGTATTACAATGGACACTTGCTATTGTTCGGTATAGGTATTTACATATGCTGTGGAGATCAATAAAGAAAACTATACGAACGTTTAAATACATGTAATACTCGATGTATTAAACACGCGAATAGCCAGTCGTCCAAGTGTCCGCGGCACGTTGTTAGTATATTTTGACGATTTTAAAGGACAATAAACATGTTCAATGAAAGAAATGGATATTTCGTTTTAAATCGACGATCGAGGATAAGACACGGCGTATATTTTTTTCTGAAGTTGCAATAAAAACATCTCGTCGGCGGCAAATTATAGCGCGCGGCGGTGTCTGAGAAACATAGATTTTATTTTACATGGCCTTATCAATCATCATAATTTTGTTCAGTGTCCACAAACAATCAAATCTGAAGAAATGTGTCTTAGTATGTTTGTTAATTTTCACTCTTGCCTTAATTATCTTGATAAATGAATCTGAATCTTCACTCTTGCCTTAATATATTGTCAGATGAACCTGATTTTTTTAATTTCTATAGGTAAACTGATCAAGCATTGTAAGGCAAACAGAGAAGAGAGTGGTGCAGTCATTTACTATCAGGGAAATGGGCCTTTCTTTGTGACCTACGCAGATGGTGAAAATTCTTACTTCTATGCATCTGATGAAGAACATGCCTTACGTATATGGAGCAAAGATACCTGGGAATGTGTAGCTAGCTTTAAGCTGGAACATACCGTAAGATTGAGATTTGCTACAGTCTAATTTTTCATGCACAGTGGCATAACACGTGATACACAAATGATACATGTATGTTTCATGGGATTCCCCTTTGCTTCAGAATGTTTTACTCAGGTACATACTGTAAATGTGGAAATTTTCACGTGGAGATATTTTTTGAGTTTTTAGCAAATCAAGGGATTTCGCAAAAATTTCCGCCATGCGAAAATATCCCCCCTGCATTCTTTCAATGTGAAAGACATTTCTATCGTGAATATTTCCACCACGCATGATGTTATAATCGCAAGCCTTTCCCCCAAGCAAAAATAACCATATTTACAGTACTATGCATTTATTCATGGAGCATCATGGATCTAATTTTGGTAGAATGACCACTTATTAAATGGTGAAGACACATGTACATATCAAAATCATTTTTAACATGGAACCATCATGATGAATTATTTTGATAAGCCAAAAATTATCATTAAGACATGATTTAGCAGAATTTACCTCATCCCAACATTTTGAAGTAGCTGTAATTCCCATTTTCCTAGCATGTGTTATGATATTGTGATTCTGCCTCCTGTGTAAAATGTATCTGTAACCTTAAAAGAAACTGAAACCTTCATTGTGTCAAAGGACTGATATCTTTTTTCGGGGTAGGTATTCTAGAAGTCAATCTTGAAATAGGAAAAAATTTTCAAACAGCAAGCTTCTTTTGAGGAAAATTGTGTCTTTGACCATGAAGACAATTATTAAACTGTACATCTATTACAAAATTTATCATTTCTTATTAGTTTGATAGCATTGCATTATCAATTGGGAAAAAAATCTGAAAAAATGAATTTTTTTCTTTCAATCCATGCAGCTGCAGACTCTAGAAATGCTTTCTGATGGTAAAAGTTTGATAGCTGTGACTGAGAGAGATGAAATCCTACACTTCAAACTGTACAACCATCCTATATCTGTTGATCTTTCCTTACAACCTGAACTGTTCAAAGGAACTGGTATGTATAGAACAAATACAGTGGTCCCTCCTTTATAAGACCACCCCAAGTGCAGCTGATTTGTGGTCTTATAAGGGAGGTGGTCTTTCTTGGGGAGATTTTGAATTTGAGCAGTCGATCTGACGAGTACAATTTGTTTACATCTATTTATTCTTTTTATTATGTACAAGAATAAATACGGTATCTACCACTATCTTGCATTTACTGATAGTTGAGTCTATTGATTGACTACCTGCACATTTTGAATGAAGAAATTTTAAAGATGAATGTAAAATATTTAATCTGTGACATTCATCCAATTACATGATTAAAAAACTTAGAATTCTTACTACTAAAAAATCTAAAGTTCTGCTTACTGAAGAGAGACAAATTACAGCTTGGAGTCAAATAAACTTAAACACTAATTAAGTGCCTGTTGTTGACTTATTTGCCTAGGCCATTTACAGTCTTAATTACCACTAACTGCTAATTTAAGTCAATTTACCTGGAGTAATTAAAATTGATCTTAATTAAATTATGTAAACATACATGCATGGTTGCTCGTGAGAGGGAATTTTCTTATATTTTGATAGATTTAGGGTAGAAAACGCGGTCTTTGGTCGGGTAAGGGAGGTGGTCTCTTATAGGAGGTATTTTAACATTGAAAAATGCTGATGCTAAAGAATTATGGTCACATAAGGGGAGTGGTCTTTGGTGGGAGTGGTCACATATAGAGGGACCACTGTACAACAATATACAGTATGCAAATTAGAATTATACAGATCAATACTTGACAAAAAAAGCAAGGTAGTTTAGGATCAATAGGTCCAAGTCACTTACATGTATGCTAAAATGACTTAAGGAATGATTTCCAGGTAGAAACCCTTGAAAATTCATTTCTGTCATACCGCGTATGTGTTACAGAGTAGGCCCATGAAATACAGCTATGTGAGCTACTTCTGTATCACATATCACATGACAGCTGTATCACATATCAGGTGACGCTATTGTTTTGATTGTTTACGCTATTGTTTCGATTGTTTACGCTATTGTGACGTCATTATTTCAGCTCGCAAAACAAACAAGCTAGCGGCGACGTTGCAATAAAACATCGATTTTAAGATCATTTTTCAATGTACTCTAGCGTTTTGTTTTGAAAAGCCTAATATTCGTAGTTTATTCTTATAGAATAAACCATTTTCGGAGGTGCTGAATTCGAATATCGCAAACTTTTCGCGAATAGATCAACTTGACATTTTTGGCCCCCCGCTTTCGCGAAAGCGCGGGGACATTAAAACCGGTTCGTCGGTCCGTCTGTCTGTCTGTCCGTCAGTCACAAAAACTTTAACCTTGTGCATAACTTTTGAATGGTAAGTGATAGGGCTTTGATATTTCACATGTGTATTCCTTGTGACAAGACCTTTCCATGGATACCAAAATTTTTGACCTTGTGACCTTGACCTTGGACTTTGACCTACTTATTAAAAACTTTAACCTTGACCATAACTTTTGAATGGAAAGTGATAGGGCTTTGATATTTCACATGTGTATTCCTTGTGACAAGACCTTTCCATGGATACCAAAATTTTTGACCTTGTGACCTTGACCTTGGACTTTGACCTTCTTATTAAAAACTTTAACCTTGACCATAACTTTTGAATGGAAAGTGATAGGGCTTTGATATTTCACAAGTGTATTCCTTGTGACAAGACCTTTCCATGGATACCAAAATTTTTGACCTTGTGACCTTGACCTTGGACTTTGACCTACTTATTAAAAACTTTAACATTGACCATTACTTTTGAATGGTAAGTGATAGGGCTTTGATATTTCATATGTGTATTTCTTGTGACAAGACCTTTGCATGGATACCAAAATTTTTGACCTTGTGACCTTGACCTTTGAGTTCGACCTTCTTATTAAAAACTTTAACCTTGACCATAACTTTTGAATGGAAAGTGATATGGCTTTGATATTTCACATGTGTATTCCTTGTGACAAGACCTTTGCATGGATACCAAAATTTTTGACCTTGACCTTTGAGTTCAACCTACTTTTCAAAAAACTATAACCTTGACCATAACTTTTTAATGGAAAATGATAGGGCTTTCACATTTCACATGTGTATTCCTTGTGATGAGACCTTTCTGTTGGTAATAACATTCTGACCTTGTGACCTTGTCCATGGAGGTTGACCCACATTTAAAAACTTCAACCTCGACCATAAGTTTTTGATGGTAATTTAAATCATAGGTCTTAAATATTTCACATGTGCATACCTTTTCATAAGCCCTGTCCCTTGGAAACAAAACACAAGTTTGGACCTTTTGACCTTTTCTTGGAGTTAATCTTTCATATTTAGAATGTTGATAATATATGAGATATATTATTAAAACTTAAGAATGGGGGGATGTCTGTAAGCATTTCTTTAAAGACAAACACCCAAAAGCAGGGGACCACAATTCCTTGAATTTGATTTTTCAAATTTCGTCCCTTTTCTTTATGTTTTGTTTTTTACCCTTATATATGAGAGAAAAATACTCTTTCATGGTTTTATATGAAAGATACATCGTTTCCACCCTCGGGGTCTCAAAATTTTGCAAAACCCTCAGCAAGCCTCGGGTTTTACATGGTTTTGAGACCCCTCGGGTGGAACCGGTGTATCTTTCATAGAAGACCATGAAGGACCCTTATAGTATTCACACCAAAGGCTTAAGGCTGTTTTCATGCCATTGATGATTGAAATGAAAACTGTCATGCATAGGTCATTTGTTTCACAATATTCCAATTTCTATTGATACATAGAAATTGCTAGAGTCTTTCTAAAATTTTTCATGAAAATAATTCATGAGCTGGAATTGTTAAAATGTTTATTCAAATACCTCCACATGAAAATGATCTTAAAAATCTTAAGCACCTGTCTGAGACAATAGTTCAGAGAAATATTTAATTCAAGAAGAGGTTAAAAGTGTGGTAAGAACAAGATCTTCACATTAATTTCTTATCAGTGTGACTTGACTTTCAACTTTGACCTTGTTCAAGGTCATGACACACCATTGGGTCCTCAGCAGTAATTCTGTGAAATTTTCAAATTCATACATAGATTAAAAGTAATATTCTTGAAAGATTTTGCTATTTACCTTGACCCTGACCGTGCAGATTTGACTTTCTTCAAGGTCATCGCACACCATTGGGTCCTTGGCACAATTCTGTGAAATATTCGAATTCATACAAAAATAAAAAGTCATGTTCTGGAAAGTTTTTATTATTTCTATATACTTTGACCTTAACCTTACAAATATCACATCAATTCAAGGTCATGATTGACATGCATACATACAGAGTGTTCCTATATAATATATGATAATTTATTTGACCTAATTAGGCTTTTTGTTCTCTTTCCCCAGTGACAGATGGAAGTTTGATGTTTTCATCAGAGGAATCCAGTATCACAGACCCTGATGATCCTGATATAGACGAAGGTGGCTCTACTACATACAGCGACGACGACGACGATAATGATGACTACGTTTATGATGACTATGATGATGATGATGATGATGACTACGATGATGATGATGATGATGATGATGATGATGACTACGATGACGATGATGATGATGATGATGATGATGATGATGATGATGATGATGATGATGATGATGATGATGATGATGATGATGATGATGAATAATTAGTATAAGTCTTGTAGTCACACTTATATCATTGAATTTCCCTTGTTACCAACATTTCTGCTTTGCTGAGAAATTTTGTTTATACATTGATCAATAGACTTTTCCACGCTTATGTCCGTTTGGTTCACTTTTGTCTCTTTGTAGGACAATTTGGCCCAACAGAGAACAATCAAATGACGTCATTTTTGGCCGGATTGCAAAGCAATTCCGGTCTATGGATTGACGATGTCCGTCCGTCCGTCTGTCCGTCCGTCCGTCTGTCCGTCTGCCGTCAACATTTTGGTCAAGGTTTCTGGTTGAGGCAAAATCTAAGGAACTATATGCAGTAGAAACTTTATATTATACATGAAGGTTGCCCATGAGAAGACCTTTCAATTTATGCCGTAACATTTGACCTAGTGACCTTGACATTGGACTTTGACCTAGTTAAAGATTTTGGTTAAAGTTCCTGGTTTAAGCAAAATCTATGGAACTGTATGCAGTAGAAACTTTATATTATACATGTAGGTTGCCCATGACCAGACCTTTCAATTTATGCCATAAAATTGGACCTAGTGACCTTGACCTTGGACTTTGACCTAGTTAAAGATTTTGGTTAAAGTTCCTGGTTTAAGCAAAATCTATGGAACTGTATGCAGTAGAAACTTTATATTATACATGTAGGTTGCCCATGACCAGACCTTTCAATTTATGCCGTAAAATTGGACCTAGTGACCTTGACCTTGGACTTTGACCTAGTTAAAGATTTTGGTTAAAGTTCCTGGTTTAAGCAAAATCTATGGAACTGTATGCAGTAGAAACTTTATATTATACATGTAGGTTGCCCATGACCAGACCTTTCAATTTATGCCGTAACATTGGACCTAGTGACCTTGGCCTTGGACTTTGACCTAGTTAAAGATTTTGGTTAAAGTTTCTGGTTTAAGCAAAATCTAAGGAACTGTATGCAGTAGAAACTTTATATTATACATTTAGGTTGCCCATGATGAGACCTTTCAATTTATGCCGTAACATTGGACCTAGTGACCTTGACCTTGGACTTTGACCTAGTTAAAGACTTTGGTTAAAGTTCCTGGTTTAAGCAAAATCTAAGGAACTGCATGCAGTAGAAACTTTATGTTATACATGTAGGTTGCCTCTGACAAGACCTCTCAATGTATGCTGTAATATTTGACCTAGTGACCTTGACCCAGTTAGTGATAAAAACTTACTTTGCAATCCGGCCATACCGTCTTTAGCGGTGTTTTATTTATGATTTACTCTACTAATTGGAGCTTAATGATATCATTTAATTGTTCTGGTGGGCAAAATTGTCTTACAAAGAGACAAAAGTCAAATGGACATTAGCTTGAAAGGTCTGTTAGTTTTTCTCAGGAGTCTATTTGAAGAACTAATTTTTGTGGTTTTGGGATTCACTTAAACACAAATCAGCATGTTGCTGAAAAGAAATGTTGATGTCTGCTTAAAATTTCAACTGTACCATTTCATTTGTACCTACTCAAAAATTTGACTTTGTATGTAGGATTTGCTCAAACTGGTTTGTATTCCAAAGCTTTAGAGAGACAAATTGTTCGCTATTTGAATCATGGAGGCTGCCATAACTTAATTGTTTTCTTTTTAAAAGGCAGTTGTATCACTGCACAGACTTTGAACTTAAGAAATACATGTAAAGTGCAGGGATTGATTTTTACTAGATTCAAGAAGCAGTATGTTTTCCATAGAACAAAGTAGAAGAAGATATAAAATGGTAAGAAATGAATCCTATATTTATTTCTGTTGATGCAGGTATCACCCGAAAAATTAGACTGAAATCTTTTGCATCAATGTTCTTCTTACATTGATGCAGTTTTTGGTCCAATTTTTCTGGTGATACATGTACATGTACCTGCATCAACAGACAAAAATATAATTTTCATTTCCTAAAGCTGTGATGGCTATATTTTTTACTATAGTTATTCTAAGTATATTTCATACATAAGTGACCATATCTGCAAAAAATTATTGTGTTTTGTCCACATGACTTAACATCTCTTTTGTTGTTTGTACATGTATCTCTTTTAAGCTCAAAAACTTTAATACTCATTTTTAAGCCATAGATTCACCCAGCCAAGGTCTTCGGTAAGTTCATCTAGGAACACACATCATGTGTATGAGACATTTTTTATCCCTTAAATTCCTAGTCATTGAAAATAAATTGGATTCCAGGATATGTATAAAAGTAGTTTTTCCTCAAAGAGTCTTTTATTTGATCCAAGTGACTGTACCATGAACTGCAAGAAAAATACATTGTATATATTTCCCTTAATCATTTTTTTCTCTGCTAAAGCATTGTATTGAATGATTGAAGAAATGCCATTCAAGTGAAGGTGTTAACAATTGGTATGCTTCATGAGATGTTATTTAATGATTTGAAAAAATGTCAAATTTGTTTTCTTTCATGAAATTGATGAAAATTTGCATTTAATTTGTGTTTTGTTATGGTATGCATCACACAGCAAGTGAATGTATTGTACATGTAATGCTACAATGTTTGAAAATGATTTAAACTTGATAACTTTCTTAGAAGCTATTTTCAGTAACACTTTCATCAGATCTTGTTCTAATGCTTGATATTCAAGAAGAATTAAGGGGACACTTATTTTGTCATGTAGTTTATAAAGCATAGTCACTGGGACACTTACATATCGGTATTACATGTATTTTATCTACAGTCCAACTGTTTGTCTGTCTGTCTATGTCAGACATTTTAAAAGTTGTTGATTGATTAGTGATCAAGCATGGAGATGTCTTATCGTATTCATATACATATACTTGTATTCTTTATGACAACACTTTTCTATAGTCATTTCCATCGTAGCAAACTAACCTGACCAGTCGGATTTTATTTTCATCTAGTCATTATGTCGGTCTATACCGGGCCTGTTTTTGTGACATGCCGAATATTCTATCTGACTAGACTTTCATAGGCTCACCTCTGTCGCTTTATTGATTTAGCTCCACCCATTCAGGTTACTTTGCTACAACAATATACACACAATATTTCTACCCCATGACAACGGCCGAGTAGATGTTCTATACTTGAGGATGTTGTATCTATGCTTTATGCTGTCAAACTTTGTGTTTTAAAATTCATTTAGATAATTACTTATTATGTAAAATATTTATAGAATGAATCATGGTGAATTTTTTCTTGTTTTGGGTAATTGCTTGTTGTACTTTAATTAACCTGGGATTTTCATGCGTTTCCTGAACAATAATGGGTAGCTAGTAGGGTTTAGATTTAGCACATGTAGATTCCCAATTACCAAGCCTTTGATTTGATGACATGATTTTTGACCTAGTGACCTAGCATTTTTCTGTGTGTTTCAATTTTAGAAGCAAACACCCACAGCGATCTATATTATTGTCTTTCTGACCAGTCATATTATAGACTCAATATATCTGACTGCATGGAGATAGATTCAAGGTATGAATTTATTCAAAATACGTGCAATTGCATGTTATATAACATATTTTACAAGGATTCGGGATATTATATTATCTCTCAGCAGGGACATTGATAATCAAAAGTATTTTAAACTGTTTTACCCATTATGTTGTACATGTATATACATGTAATCAGTATTTTGTCAGTTCTGTGATATTTGCTCAACTTCTTACATCTTGCTATTTTTGTATGAGTAACATTGTTCTGTTTCATGTGCTATTTTTTTTATTGAAGTACAGTCAAACCTGTCTTAAAGTGACCCTCTTTTTAGCGACTTCCTGCTTTATGTTACCTTTTTTATTCCTCCCGAGCAATTTTCCTATCAAATAAACCTGTTGATAGCGACAACCTGTCTAACGCGACAACAACTGTGATTTTTCTGTCCTGTACCCAATTCCTGACCTGTATATTACGACTTTTAGTGTTGTAGAGGACCCAAACTACATAATATTTTGCATTAAATCTCTTCATCAGTGTCTTCAATGATTAAATCTTCTGTGATAGATAAAATCTAATGTGATTTTATATGTCCAATACGATTCATCAATAAATACATGAATTGATATATGCAGTGATCATTTTTAGTGGTATTGCTCTTATACTACGAAAATTTTGTTGCATGGTTAAAGTCAGATCAGTTTGAACCTGTATTCAGTGACCACCTCTCTTATATGACCTATTTTCTGTCAGCCCTTGCAAAGTCACATAAGACAGGTTTGACTGTATTATCTACACTCTATATAATATTAATCATTTTAAAAGATTTTTAGCATAATATTTCTGCACTTATTTTAATAAAAAAGTCAAATAAACATATGCCTTTCCTTGTTTATTTAATGGATTTGTATACTAGTACTTCAAATGAGCACGATAATTTGAGGACAGCTTGGAAAGTTAGAAATAATGAAAACTGCCCTCAAGGGACAAATTATACCCCCTGCCAAATACTTTTTATGAGCAGATCCAAATTTGTATGACCTGACATTTTATGACCTGACCTGACATTTAATTTTTATTTTCCAAATGGATATTCTCTCATATAAGTAATGTCGAAGGGTTCCAACTCTCTACCTTCTTGAAGAAAATTCCAAATCAATTTACATGCACCAGACACGTGTTTCGAATATTAAATTCTCATCAGTGATGCTTTGGGCGGCGCCACCATAAATAGTTTTAGTAGCGCCCTCTTTAATCTTTAGAAGTTAGATTTTTACATTTACATTACAGAGAGCGCGCGGCTCCAAATTTCCTGTAGGGTCGATTCAGTAGCATATCCAAATAAAATCTATGTTCAAAATAGCATTGGAGGGATGGTGCTAAGATGTTAAACTCCTTTAATTTCGATGATATTTATCGGTGAAATGGCTAGTATCCGAAATAGCAAAAAAATATATTTTATGTCTCATTGATAAAAGGCCAAAACAAAGCTTCTTTCAGGTGACAGAGCTGGAAAGAATTAATACACTTGACAAACATCAGGCCACGGGGAACGATTTTAACTGCTCCACACTGCAACGTGAAATAAGTGTCTATATTAATAATGTCGAAGGGTTCCAACTCTCCAGGTCATCATTTAGGGTTAAGGTCACTATATCGAATAAAATACTTAGCGATGTTAAATGTTTTATGATATATATAAGATAGCCTTATGCATGTCATGAAATGAGTGATGACAATATTCAACAAGTCAAAGGGCAATAACTCTGTCATATCATTTTTGGTTGCAATAGCCTTAATATTTCTTCTTGCACATCTACAAATTACGATCTTTCGTGTTCGTTCATTAATATACACACCCTAGGCAGGTACACAATGTTTTACGTTATTTTTATGGTTGATCTACCTGTAGCTGTGAGCCATGTTCAACTCCAAAGACAACGTACAGATCTAAATCCTGTCAATTATTTAAATTTGGTATATACATGTAGAAATAATTTGCTCAGTGAGTTACCTTTCAAGCTAAGCAAACTATTCAGATTACAAATAGCAGTAGTAACCCTATTGTGGTTGTAAAGAAAATGTACATTACATATCCCAAGTGTATGGAGATCCATGTGAGAGACATTTTTCAAGTAATGTGCTGGAGACAACATTATCAGCTCTATTTCATTTTGAGAGACAATTGATATTTTCTATTTCCAACAATACATTGAATGATATTTTTCATATACATGTAATTCAATAAATTCTAAAAGATGCATAATTTAAATTTTGGGAAAGATTTGCAAATTAATCATAATTTGACTTTAATAATCTTCTGAAGACAAAGGGCAGACAACTTGCCCTTATATACATAAAAACATACATGTATATTGTATATGTATGATGTTTTCAACTAATTACATGCATCTTGCGTGTACGAGGGCTGATTGATATGTTATAAGCCTCGCATTGAAGGAAATACACAGGGATGTTCTCTTGAAGTCATGCTATTCTCTGACTATATAAGGCCATGCTTATATAAGGACTAGCTTCATTTTGTCAAGTTAAATCGACAAGGTAACACTCTAAATTAAGCAAGACAAGTTGCTTTTGCAGAATAGACAAGATCGGTGAAGGGGCAGTGATCCAATATATGCACAGAAAAGGTTTAACAGCTAAGGATATCCATGATGATGTGGTAACAACACTAGGGAAAGATGCCCTTTCATATGCAACAGTGAAAAGGTGGGTGGCAAAATTTAAGCGCAGCAGAGCCTTGAGGATGACCCTCATCCTGGAAGGCCTGTCACTGTTGCAACTCCAGAAATGATCAATAAATATCCATGATATTTTTATGACTGACAGACAAGTTACAGTTGACATTTCACAGGAAAGAGACTTAAATTCTGACAGTTGATCAGAAGCACACCAAGTACACTTGATCGCATGCTAATGTGAACCTTTTTGAGGATGATCCTGTCAATTTTCTCCAAAGATTTGTCACTTTGGATGAAACATGGGTCCATCATTTAACCACAGATGCCAAACAACAGTGGAAGCACCCTGGTTCACCGGCCAAAGAAGGCAAAGACTGTTCATTCAGCTGGGAAGGTTATGGCCTAGGTTTTCTGGGATGCATCTCCCAAAAAGGCCAAACAATCAATGGCACCTACTATCCTTCACTTCTGACACAGCTATGGGAAAATATTGAACTTGAGCAAAGCTCACTAAAGGCGAGTTGTTCTATCAGGACAATTCTCCTGGCTCTCACTGCCATGGCTGCCATTCGTGACTGTGGCTTTAATTTGATTGAGCATCCGTCTTATTCACCTGATCTTGCTTCATCAAAGCAGCTATTTCTGGCACCCACTTTCAGTCCAATGATGATGTCATACTTGCAGTGGTTGGCTTTCTGAACAGTCAAGATAAGGAATTCTTTAAAAGTGGTATTGAGGCCCTTATACACCAGTGGCAAAAGTGTATAGATACTGAAGTGGTTTATGTAGAAAAATAATGCAAAATATATGATGAAATTCAAATCCTTCAATACCAGGCTCACAACATATCAATCAGCCTTATTAGGCCTTTGCATTTACTTGTACAATGATTAATGAACAGAATATTGTTTGTACTTGAACGCCTCTTCCATTTGAAACTATTGAAGAGTAAATTCAATTCAGAGAGAACGCCTCTTCCATTTTAAACTACTGGAGAGTCTACTTGAATGCCTCTTGCATTTTAAACTATTGAAGAGTGAATTTCAAGCGGAAAATTTTTAATGAAATTCCTCTCTATTGGCCAGATGCCGAAGCGAAATATTTTAATAAACAAAAGATCATTTGCCACAGGCAGCTAGATGTCAAATAGATCTACCCTGAGCAAAGTCAAATAACATAATGTATTCTGAATATTGCAAAAAAAATCTAACTCAAGAAATAAATGTTTCCTGAATTTTATTTCACTTTTCAACAAGACTAATTTATAACAACATCATCTCTTACAGAAATGTAACTTCTCATCAGCACTGTAAATCAATAGTTACATATCTATTACTAATAATTATGCTTATCACAGATTTGCAATAATTGAATATTTACAGACAATACATACATGTATGTACAACATACTCATTAAAGGCTAAAGGCATTTTCTCCAAATATTGGATTTATATAGACAAACACACAAAGTATTAGAACCTTTTCCTGAAAGATCTTGTACTGTTCAAATTTGACCATTCTAACAAAAACTAAATCTTTTACTTAAGTAAAGAAATGCGACATTCCATTTAGAATTTACATAAATGTAAATAATGTGTACATTTCCATTGAAAAGAATTTTACTCTATAATCAGAAGATAAGTTGAATCATAAAGATGTTTTCATGAGAGAAAAACTTGCATATCAATTTGTAATTTTGAAAAAAAAAACGTTAAAGCACTATATACAACATGTACATGTACATTGTATATCACAGGAATGTTTAAATTACTATGCATTTACATATATACAGATATATATTACATCTATCATCATTTCTTGCCTACTCAGTTCCTCATCATACGAAAATTGGATTCCTTTTCATCATTATTATCATCATCATACAACACACATTTCTCAATGACTTCACTGTCTTTAAATTTGTCCACATTATCATCTGTTCTTTCGCACATCAAAAACTTATTCACAAAATACATTTTGTGAAAATTTGTCATCACTTTCATCATCTATCATTCTTGACAATTTCCTCATGGTTGTCCTCAACTGAATCCATACACATCCTCATCATAAAAAGCATAGCTTTCATCATCATCATCATCATCATCATCATTATCATCATCATCACTCCTCTTCCTCTTCTTCCTCTCCAGATGATCCTCTCACTCCGTACAGAATTTCCGATAGCGTCTCTTTGCTGTGTTTGAATACTTGGAGACAGCTCGGCGAACATGCTCGGAACATAAACGGTAAGTTATTTATACCGTGTAGTTTACTGACTGGACGTATAATTCTGAGACCTGGTCCGTACAGGGCGCCATGGCAACAGTCACAAATGGAACGACTGAAAATACAAATTATATCTCTTTATGATTTGTGTCATAAATAGTGATAAGGAAATGCAATATACCGAAGGAAAAAGTACTTTACATACACATGTACATACCAGGCAATAACACATATTTTCTTTCATTCAGCCGCAGCAAAAGAAAAATTATTTGCATACAGAAGCTATCATTTATTGCACATCACGGTAATAAACATTTCTAAAATTCATGTCCCTTGCACATAACTTACTTGGATAGGACCTTTTTCACAGACTCTGGAAGCTTGTCTGGTTCTTTAATGATGTCAGACTCAATTAATGCTAGTGAAGCCATGTCTATCAACCTCTGTGAAACAGAAAATACAAATGTTTAGGATCTCATATTATACATTTAGCTTTGTATACTCCATCTTTGGCCCCTCTTATGAATCAAACATTCTATGTAAACTGAGTTTTGTTATATACCAAACATAAATTGTAAATGCTTTACATGTACCACTTACCGGTTCATATCGACTCAAAGTGTACCCTTTAGATGTGAGATTGATTTGCGGCAACTTAATTTGACCATCTAATTTTGTTAAATGTTGATCATTACTAGGTCAAATCATTAATTCTTGGAATTTCTTTGGTTAAGAAAGGGGGAATAATGTTCAAACAATTGTGCTTGGAAAGCTGGTTACTTATGCTTTTAGCATACCAACATTATTTGTCCAACAGCAAGAATTATGATGTCACAAGCAGTAGCCTTATATATTATGAACATGTACTCGGCTTAAAAGGCCTTTTCGTTTGGCATCTGAAGAAAAATTGCGATTTGAGATTCTGTTACACTGTGTCTGTTGACTTCATACAATGCTCTCATTGTATTAGTACCTGAAGCAGCACTATGCAAGCATTTAGCACAAGTAAAACAGGAAAATAATTACATTGGGATCCAAATATGAGTGAGAATATAGAATGTATTTCCATTTTGATTAGGGTTGATTCTGATACCTGTGGTTGATTCTGAGTATTTTCCTTCCAGAACAACGGATGCATAAAGTTGTTCTTGACATTCAGGTAGAATAGGTCTAACAATAAGGCACCACAAGGCATAGCTGGTAACTGGTTCCCCTCCATGTTCAACTCACGCAAGTTCCTGAAAATAAGGATTAATTATATCTTAGAAAATTACAGTAATTGAAACACATATGAAATACAACTTTTGGTGTACATGTACAAAGTGTGCTTGCAATGCAAAAAATTACAGCTTAATATTTTCAGTCCAAAAATCTCTGGAGAAAATTCAAAGAATTTTCTTTCAAAGACATCTGATTGGTTGATATCAATATACAGAGATCTCATTAGATGTGCTGACCACTGCAATAGCTCAACATGCTCAATGAGCAATCTGAGTAATATGAAGACAGAATTGCATTATTATAGCCATTTATGTGATCGCATGACTACCAGACAGACAGACAAATGCAGATAAAATGCGCTCATATGTTTCCCTTGTGTTGCAAATGACATAATAAAGGGGATGTCTTTTTATCAAAATCTGTGCAACCTGATTTTGACATTACCTTACATTACATGAAAGAGAATAGATGTAAATACAACAGGTGCATGAAATTGTGTGATGCCTATACTAAAACATTGCATTTATATAAGCAAATATTTACCTCATGTTACTGATTTCATTTGGAATAAAGGTAAGTTTGTTGTAGGAGATGTCTAAATGAATCAACTTAGGTAAGGCAAATAACCTGAAAATTAAACAGATTCAACATGTACGTGTAACTTCAGATGTTTATAAAGTTAATAGAGCTTCACATACAGGCCCCCTTTCTTTCTACTAGCTCCCGATAGTTCAAGACAGAAATTCATTCATAGAGAATAAAGTAGCCTTAATCTTTAAAAGTCATTAAAACACAATATACACATGTACATGTATATGAAAGTTGGGCATAATCAAAATACAAATTACAACTCAGGCCTGTAAACATGATTGAATGTACAATAATTTGTAAGAAAAGTTTACCCCATTGGAAGATTAGTGAGAAGACAGAAGGAAGCCACCAAAATCCTCAGATTTCTCAGTCTATGTATGTCGGTGGGAATCTCCCTTAATGGGTTATTCCGCAACTTCAAGATCTCTAACTGCCGTACATCCAAAATCTCACGAGGAAATAGCTGTAAAATAGTATTTTCAAATAAATTTCATTTATAGGAAATACCTGTATCTGTAAATAAAATTTTTCAAATAAATAGCTATAAATAGTATTTTTCAAATGAATAGCTGTAAATAGTATTTTTCAAATAAATAGCTGTAAATAGTATTTTTCAAATAAATAGCTGTAAATAGTATTTTTCAAATAAATAGCTGTAAATAAAATTTTTTCAAATAAATAGCTATAAATAGTATTTTTCCAATAAATAGCTGTAAATAGTATTTTTCAAATAAATAGCTGTAAATAGTATTTTTCAAATAAATAGTTGTAAATAGTAATTTTCAAATAAATAGTTGTAAATAAAAATTTTCAAATAAATAGCTATAAATAGTATTTTTCAAATAAATAGCTGTAAATAGTATTTTTCAGATAAATAGCTGTAAATAGTATTTTTCCAATAAATAGCTGTAAATAGTATTTTTCAAATAAATAGCTGTAAATAGTATTTTTCAAATAAATAGTTGTAAATAGTATTTTTCAAATAAATAGTTGTAAATAAAAATTTTCAAATAAATAGCTATAAATAGTATTTTTCAAATAAATAGCTGTAAATAGTATTTTTCAGATAAATAGCTGTAAATAGTATTTTTCCAATAAATAGCTGTAAATAGTATTTTTCAAATAAATAGCTGTAAATAGCATTTTCAAATAAATTTTATTTATAGGAAATAGCTGTAAATAGTATAATTTTCAAATAAATTTCATGTCAGCATACAATGTAATGTTTAAAATTAAACATTCGTGTTTTTCAAGTTTCAAGTATTTAAGGTAAATCTCATACTTGTATTACGCAAATGAGATGTGGAGATGAAAAGATGAATAGACTATTTTCCGATCATTTTGGAAGATTCATAATGTCTGAGTAACATCTTTTGGCGTTGTTATTCATTGTGACATCACTGTTAAAAGACGCAATTCAATTGTGATGTAACAATGAAAAAGAGCCGACCTCGGACATTTTTCGTCCTTTTATCAGCCATAATGAATTTGGCAGTCGGTCTACTGAGGTAACTTTTTGTGTGCCATATTCAGTTCTTTTTACTTATAATTATTTATTTGAAAGATGACCTCTTTAAAATTGTGATTCAATTACGTACTACCAGAATATGGGTACATTTGTTTGTGAAAGTGAACTGAAGGTGCATTTAAATATGAAATAATTACATATGGTCTATTTTCAAAAAACATTATATAATTATTACTTACTCCAAAATCATTAAACGACAAATTCATGTATGTGACAGTCCTCATTAGTGGAGAAATATCTGGCATTTCTGATATGAAGTGTGCCTGAAATACATACACAAAATATCTGGCATTTCTGATATGAAGTGTGCCTAAAATAGATATATCATGATACATGTAATGTGTAAATATATAAAATATCCATACGTGGGGTTGATTTCTATTTTAAATGGTAATAAAAATTGTCATTTAAAATCCTTAAATTTGCAACATTGCCAAGGTGAGAACAATAAAATAAAATAGATATAAAGATGATTCAATACAATAAGTTCATGATGTGTTTTTGAATAATAGGCTTTTTAAAATTAACCACAGCAGATATAATTCTCTAATGAAATTTCAAAAATATATATACTGTCTTAAATATATACATGTGTTCATGTTCATGTGTATAAAATTTTGCTAAATCTAGGCTTTTTGAGATTTATCACATATAGCTGATATATAAATTGAATGGTATTACCTTGAGGCTGAGAGCTTTTCCACCATTTATAAGAGCATCTAATATTGCCAGCTCTGATGGGGAAATATGACCTTCCAAAGGAGCAGCTGTAATATAAGGATTGCAGTTATAACGTTGCTCATAAACATGTATAATTGCATTTATATTCTAGGTAAAAATAGCATAACTATATTCTATAATAAAACTATAACTGCTAATACCTAAGACATGTAAATTCCATTATTGTTGAGTCTATGATGTATTTCAGGGGCGTAGCTAGAAGCTTTTGAAGTGCTGGCACAGCGCCGAGAGGGGGAGGGTGCGGGAGTGGGTCACCCCTCCTGCAGGTGGGAAAATTTTCAAAATTTCAACCCAAATTCTTGCATTCCAGGCTAGATCTTTACAAAATTTATACTATTTTTTTCATAAGAAATTATGCTTAATAAAAGGATTACCGTCCTGTCCAACACTACTGCAAAAACTTCAGTTGTGGCTTGAACATCTCTTTCAATGTTAAAATTGTCTCATTGGTCACATCAACGTGGACAAAGCTTAAGTTAACTCAAAAACACAAACGCTGAACACGTCACTGAAAAACCTCCCTTATCATTCTGAATTTTCAGGGGAAAATGGAAGTAAACATACTACATGTAACACAGACCCTCAAATGGTTTGTTGGTCACAGTACGCTTCGGAATAGATACTACTCAAAATTTGATTCTGCTCACTTTTGGCGAGGACTCCTTTCTGAGACATGCATGTCTGGTGCATTAAACTTCAGTTAATACAGACCTGCTTTAGCTTACCCGAAAATTTGTACCCAAAATCTTGAATGTGTATTTTTTGCTAAAATGTGCAATTTTGGAGGAGATGGCATTATTTGAAGAGAATGTAAAACTATGGGAGACAATCTTGTGAGCTATTTTTCTCAATTTCCACAGAAAATATCTCTCTTTCTCTCTGATATCTCGTGCACATTTTTTTTTCTATCTCCGCGATGTGCACGCCATGGCGTGCTGGCGTATAGGCAGCTACGCCCCTGTATTTTATATTGAAAATCATATATTCTTGACATAAAACATTTCTATTTATGGCAATCAAATGTAATTTTCTATACTTCATATTTATACGGTATATATAACACTTACTAAATGGTGATTGGCTTCTCCCTGAACCTTGGAAATACCGTGATCTAGCTGAGTGGAACATAGAATCTACACCGGGGATCTCAGTATCTCTACAAGTACAAGAAATAATACAAATAATTTATAAAGTAAAATTCAATATCTGAATATTTTTCCTTGCATCTATGTTTGACATACGATATAGGAAATCTATTTCTTCTATTCATTGTATAGTACCTTGTGAAAGTGCAAGGAAAATTGTTAAAAAAGACTTATTATAAGATTAATTTCAGTTTTATACAAATATACATGTATTTCGCCCACTAATAGTATCAATACCCACCTGATATGCATCTCTTGTTTCAAGATAATGAATAATTTTTGTTTCATTGTTTTGAAAATCTGAAGATAAAAATACTACCTACACACAATTGCTCCCTAGTATTTTCTACTTAGCTTAAGATTTGCATACTGCATGAAATATCACATGAATTAAAAAAAAGTAATAACATACTGTCTCTGTTGCGCTGATCTACTTTCCACTTCTGTCCTATCATCTTCGTATAGTATAATCTCCGTGTGTGGGACGTTGTCGTCACCATACGATGGGCTGAACTTCCGTAGGGGTCGTATCACAGACTTAACCTCCGTGTTCATCAGTTCCCGTACATGTTGTTTGATCATCGAGGCCATCTCTATCAGAAGTTGTTTCTGAGGTATTCTGGGCTCCATGGGTGGAACCTGCTTCCCTGTTAATGTTTGAAATTTTGATTTACTTGAATAAAATGAATAATAATGATAATTCAGATATCATTGACACTAAATAAATTTAAACTGGAACAGTGGTTGCTAATCAATATGTACACTTTTAATACATTTGCAAATTACATGTATCTACTTTTCTTCAATACTGAATTCAGAAATAGGATTTTCTATTACATTTATTCTAATACTATCATGAATGATGGCATTTTTAAAAATGTTTATACGATATGCATGTTAAAGAAATTATCAACTTCTTCAAGAATTTACCGTATTGAAATTGGTTCAAATCAAATGTCTATCAATAAAAGAAAGATAATCATTATCTATAAACTTTTAAGTCCTCTATGTCGGCAATTGATTACTGAAGCATTGTGTAATTCTCTTTTCCACCTTCAAATTGACTTTAATGTTTCATAATTTGAAATTTAAAATGGAACGGTATCTTACCCTCTGGAGTAAAATCATGTACATGTAGAACAGTCTGTGTTGTTGGTGTAATGTATTGCTTGGCAAGAAGATTGGCTAGTTTCTTATAATTATGTTTTGAAGTCATTGCTTGTCGCACTTTAACTAATGGTATATTTTGCATTTCTGAGATATGATACATAAAGTTATCGAGCGTAAATGCTGGAGGTTGATAATATCTGAAATCATCGTTTGTGTCCATTGGATAAATCTCATTCACTTTCCTGGGAGGTCTGGCGGGAAAACTTTCCGGCCCTCTCGGTTTAAAAGGTTTGACTAGTGACTTTCCATCTACATATGTTCCTAAGCTTGTTTTTTCTCTATAAACAGGGTCTAGCACATATTTCTTGTCATCTCTAGTTAGAAATGATGTAGCACTTTGTGGAGTTATTCCGAATCCATTTCTATAATAAGTCCGTCTTGTTGGGTTTGATTCTGAAGGAGGGGGTGAAACTAAGCTTGGAACAACACTAGGGACGGGAGAATGCCCCATTTTCGGACTTCCTGTCAGTTCATCATCCTCGTATGGCATCTCATAGAAAGGCACGTCATCTTTAGACGGAGACGGCTCCGGTGACAAGGGAGGTAACTTTGTAGCTCGTGGTCTCCGCAACAACTTGAACCCTCCTTTGTTTAAACCTTGTCCTTTTAATGAAATGTTTTTTTTGTTTTTTGATTGCACCAACTGAAATACATGTAAAAGGTAAAGGTTAATTATGTAATACATACATTGTATAAATCTGTTATACGTACATATTTCAATACCCCACTTTTGGGGAAAGACCCTCATAGTACATGTAGGTACATGATTGTATTTTTCCACTATAATTTAAAGTTTCCCTAAAATTACGAGTTGAAACATCATTTCAATAATTTCACAGGAATTGAACATTCTAAATTAGGTAGATTTTCTTTGATGTGCAAACTTCAACATGTCAAAAATTGATAATTTATCATTCTTACTGCCACCATGCCTGGCCTTATCTGGATCATGTAAAATTACAGGGCTTTTATTGTTTTTAATTAAGAGATGACTAGAATATATATATTTTTGTTGGATGGATCGAGGTATACCATGAAAATAGAACAGAAAACAGTGCAGTTGGTTATCATGAGTTTGAAATGTGATATATGTAAGATCAATACGCTAACTGACCCAATAGAGGTCTGCAAGGTACGTGTCAAAATGGAAAGAAACTGTATCTTTGCGCGTTACTAAGAAAATGATATTTAAGTTTTCAATCCGTCTTTTTCATAGTATCATTACCTCTATCCAACAAAGATCATTCCAAGGAATGCATATGTCACCTGCGAAACATTATTAAGCGACACTAATTTAGTAATTAGGCATTGTCCATTTGATATTCAGGGGGGGCTTGGGTTTTTTGTCGGAGCAAGATTATTTTTTTCGCCCCGGACCGGGGCAAAATTATTTTTCTCTGGCAAAGTTGGAGCAAAGAAATTTTTTTTTAACAAAGTGATGTGCATATTAAGAATGTCTGTATTTTATGAATAGAAATTATCTCTATTTTTACTCAAAACTCTAAATATTAATATATTAGTTTATTTTTATGCAAGTATTCAATTCACTTCTAAACAGAGAGATAAAAGATTTCTACAATACAATTCTCAATATTTTATATAAGATACATGTATATAACATGTATAAGAGGGTCTCCTAGACAATTTTTTAAATGTTACTAAGAATTGTAAATTGGTGAATAACTAAAGTTCTCCTTCCAAGCTTACAAGAACATGGCTCTATGGGATACATGCAACATGTATTAACAGCAATACATAAATATTAATAATATATTTAAGCTTAAGCCGTTAAGGAAGCCCTTTTTCAGTCACATACATGTATAACTTTTGATCTCTTCAAATATATGAACTTTGCTATTAGTAAATAATGTTTTGATAGAAAACTATGGCAAGCGAAGCAAGCCAAAAAGTATTGATACAATTTGAAAACTGTGGCGAGCGAAGCAAGCTGGAAAATTTTTCAAGAATTTTAGCGAAATTTTAAGGTAATTCTTCAAATTCAGATTATTTGTAAGAGCAAGATTATTTTTATCTGTCACACCATAAGCAAATTTATTTTTTTCATCAAATGAGAGCAAAATTATTTTTTTCGAAAAATAACCAATCCCCCCCCCCCCCCCCCCCAGAATATCAAATGGACCGTGCCTTAGAATCACTTTTATATAGGGTGTGACGCTCAAAGTGTGACTGACAGACAAATGGACGGAGGGACAGACAGACGGACAAAGTGATCCCCAAGTGTCGCTATGCTTCGCAGGTGACACAAAAACAATGAGTCAATATATCCGTTACCATTCAGTGTTTTTTTTTTCTTACTGTTGGGGGTTATTTGAGAGGGAAAAGTGCATAAACGACCCCCAAGTGGGAATTTTTGAATTACTCAAAACTATAATTGCAAAATCTCTTTTAAATAGTATTTGAATGGTTTATTTAGTTATATAGAAATATTAAATTAACAACACAATTGTACTTCATTAATGAGACTGAACATGCTGAACAGTGACAGAGTCATTCCCAAATAATCCAAATTTCAAATTCAATAGAAATCAGTTTAGCCTCAGATGTCCCTCTCTCCTCTGGCCTGAAATTTAGCTCTCTATAGAACAAGGCTTAGGGAGGGGATTACTGCTGGTGCTGCTAGTAGTAGATATTTGACTTTCATCTCAAATTGCTTGACAAAAGAGAAATTGTCAAATTTTTTTTATGATCCTGCTGTATTTTTCTATTTAATTTTGCTATTGTGTGACATGATCAATGCATTGTATAGCAAAAGTAAAAACTGCCCCTTTTTACGGCAAGTAGTAAAATGAAAGTTGACAACATCAAGGACATGTCCTAAACAAGGTAATTTATGGAAATTGTTTCTTTTTTATTCTACTACTGAATTATTGATTTTTATGGAAATCATGATTTTAAATAATTTTTTTTTTTTGATGAAAAATTACATTTAAATGGAGGAAATTTTCTTTGATGGGAGGGGAAAAATATATATAATACTCTAGGAAAAGGGGGGGGGGGGGAAAGGGGCTGAATAACGCCGATTTTTTTTTTTTAAATCGCTGTCATTTAATTTCCTATCAACTAGCTATATTTTCTGCAATCCAACCATTAACCCTGAACCTTGCTGCAAAGGCGAGCGAAGCTCGCATTTATGGTAACGCGTATACGTAAGTATGGGAAAATACACGAGCGAAAGACATACATACTTGGAGCTGAAAAAGTATGGTAATAGGACCGCGGATACAGGTAAAAGTGACCCGATCCCCTTAAACAGCAGAGCAGGAGAACATACCTTGACAAATTCGCAATGGATAGAATTCTTCTATATTATGGAGTTATAAAATTAAGTGAAACTCGCCGAATTGTTAGTCTGAAAATAAGAAATTCAGTAGCAACTAATCCGCCATCTTTATCACTAAAGACGACACAACGGTACGTAACTCTGCAGTTTACTTGACGCCGATTTTTTTTTTTAAATCGCTGTCATTTAATTTCCTATCAACTAGCTATATTTTCTGCAATCCAACCATTAACCCTGAACCTCGCTGCAAAGGCGAGCGAAGTTCGCATTTATGGTAACGCGTATACGTAAGTATGGGAAAATACACGAGCGAAAGACATACATACTTGGAGCTGAAAAAGTATGGTAATAGGACCGCGGATACAGGTAAAAGTGACCCGATCCCCTTAAACAGCAGAGCAGGAGAACATACCTTGACAAATTCGCAATGGATAGAATTCTTCTATATTATGGAGTTATAAAATTAAGTGAAACTCGCCGAATTGTTAGTCTGAAAATAAGAAATTCAGTAGCAACTAATCCGCCATCTTTATCACTAAAGACGACACAACGGTACGTAACTCTGCAGTTTACTTGACGTCATTATTCCTCTATATGTGACGTCATGGTAGCAGCTAGTGCGCCAATTTTAACGTGCAAGAATGTACGTAACATGATTGTACACGTGTAGTAATGCAAGAAGAAGGAAAAGTAACACAATACTGCCGCGATTTCCTAACACTTTTCAGTGTATCAAACAAACAATATAGATATGATCGAAATAATTATGTAGTAAAGGAGAAAAATTTGAATCTTTAAATGAATTTCAATGTCACTATAGAGAGGAAAGGGGAGGTATTTAAGAATCCCTCGCTATTGATCTACGTCTGTGTGAAGTAGATGGGACGAATCCAGATTTTTTTCTTTTCTTTCTTTTTTGTAGTGGGAAGGGGAGGTCCAGCTTGACCAGTGGCGAGGGATTCCTGGAATCCCAATGTTACTTCAGTATGATTTTGAAAAGTTTTTGATTTTGAGATCAAGGTTTTAAGGTTTTACAAAAATTTTGGTGTCTTGTTTCAGGCTCCGCTCGCACACAAGGCTTTGTCTTGATTCATATTATTAAACTTTTCAAAAACATTTCGTTCACTATGATAAAGATCAAATTAGGACACAAAGTATAGAGCTGATATGCAGATCTTGAGTTTAGTAAGATCTGGTTAGTAAGAAGTCTTCTAAATGTATTGTAATCGTAACAGTACAAGAGTCTACTTGACATAATTTTGTGGGAAAGACAGTTATTTTGCGACCAAAAATACTGAGGTGGCTTAGTAATGTTCAGAGAAACTAATCTCGTTTGAGATTCATGCATGCGTCTATTTGCTATGCTGCTTACTACTAGACTTGCATAGTAGTAAACAGCAGCATAGCAAATAGACGCATGCATGTATGATTGTATCTCAATCGAGATTACAGAGAAACCTTTCACAAACCCTTGTTGCTCGTTTCCTCAAACCGAGGAAATTCAAACCATCTCCTCAAAATTTAAATAATCTACAATCTTATTTCTAACAATGGTATAAAAGAAATTCATTTTAAAGGCATGCTGAGATATATTGATTTTTATATTGGCTTTAAAAGGTAAAACAAAAAACAAACCGAGGGTTCCATCGCCGCCATTTTGACGCCGTTTCTATGATAACAAATTCTCGTTGATTGCGAGATTGACCTAGATTAAGGAGAAACGATGTCAACTTTTCATCTGACGAGATCTCTTCGGCTGCTGAAGAATAAACGTTATTTCTCAACGTCAGTGATAAGTAACAAATACAATGAACCCTTGTCTGGCCATAAAATGCCTCGTGCAGGAGGAATAGCTTCGATGATGCGATTACCTGTGCAAGAAAACGCTGATGGTAAATTGGGGACCATATCAAAGGTTTATTTTGCGCCAACCTTGACCTTGTAAGATAAATATGGTATCCCGGTAGGGCCATATAAAAAAGAGATATGTTCCATGTGCAAAATAAATTCAGAAGTAGGCCTATAATGAGTGCAATAACATTACAACACGCAAATGCATTTAACAGTATCAATGAACAATTTTGCTTAGAAGTACAAAGAAAAAAAAGGGCAAAAAAAAAAAAAAAAAAAAAAAAAAAATGCAAAATTTTGAAAAGTACTGATGATGTACATTTTACAGTGCACAAATTCAACTCTGACGTCACTGTGGCCTGTGCAAAAATTTGCAACAACACACGAATGCACATACAGCAGTTACAAGTTGTTTCAATCCTACATACAATATAGGCAATATACACAAATACAACACACCAACAAATTTAAATAGAATCCCAGATATAATATTGAATAAATGTTTGACATGGTAGGTCAAATTTCATACATCCAGCTACAATCATGGTTTTCCTTACAGAAATAGTTTGCGGACAAAGAGAGATAACTCTTGAGAAAAACATTTTGCAGACAAAGAGAGATAACTCTTGTGAAAAAACTTCTCAAGATTTGAAAGTTCAGCAATGAATAATAACTTCATGTGCTAAATAATAAAAAATATTTACCAAACATGGACCAGGCTTTTATATCCAGCCATGGACAACAAATGGCTTATATCTATAGCTCTACAACTTCACACTGTCAACAGGTTGTGATCAAGAACTATTCTGAACTTCTTTAAGTCCTTGTATGTTTTTTTTTTTTTTTCATCAAATATTTATTCAGAAATTTCTTAAATTTTGAGCACTAAAATCTAAATTGATTCCTCAAGCTTTGCTCAAAGCAGGTAACCTTCTGATATGCAGTATAACACTCATCCTCGGTACCCAAGGCTATTTGCGCTTTGGCTGAATACCCTGGGTCATATCGTACTATTTCGGGGATTTTAAATGAAATAGCTCTTCTTCATGAAGTTAAAAAACTAACAGTAATGGCTGCGCGCAGACCAGTTAGGACTGTATGTGAATCGTACACTAGAGGGAATTTTTAATTTGTGGGTTACTTGAACATTTGTATCGAAAACATCTAATTAACAATTTGTTTATTGTTTCAGGGCATCAAGAAGTATCTTACCCAGTCACACATGCAATTTTTATCATCGCTATCCAAAAGATGTTTATAAACAATTATGTGATTGGATAAAAAAGTTTGTGAGGGAGCCAATCAGCAACATTTGCATATAAATGGAAATCCCCGAAATAGTACGATATGACCCAGGATATTCAGCCAAAGCGCAAATAGCCTGGGATACCGAGGATGTATAACCCTGGGCTGCAATAATATGCGTAGCGCATGATACAATATATATCACGATACTAGTTTTTAAACTGCATTTCTGAAATAAGTCCAATATTGATTGTAATAAAACAAATTCACCAATAACAATTTATTAAGTCAAATGATCATTCCTTGAATGTTTTGAGTTCTACCGGGGACAAGAAAAATTGTACATGACATTTTACAGTCAGTTAAGAATGATGACTTAATTCATCTGAATTTGTCATTGTCTAACATGTTCAACTAGAGTATATTTATATATATAGAATACTGAATGCTGAAAATGAAACGTAAACTTATCATACAACCCCTCCTTGTATCATGTATCGAACCTTTGTCTCATTAAGCGTGGTGAATTGAGAACTGCGGGGAATTGTGGCAGCCCTACAGTCTAATGCTACTTCAATTACACAACAGCCTGGAGAACTGTATGAGATAAAAGTTTAAAAAAATTCAATGGTTTTCAAGTGGACCGGTTGTATCTCATTGTCTGTAGTTAAACTTAGTGTTGTGCCGATTATTGCCGACGTCAGCGACATCGTCCCCAGGCCGAAGACGCATGACTTCGGCAATGTGCAGGACCATACATTTTCAGGGCGAGTTGAATGAAACATTAAAGAAATATCAAATATTTAAGAATATCTAAAAATATGTAAGATATAGTAGAACATAATTTCTAGTTTTTCCATGATATTGTTATTATACCCCTAATACCTTAAACAGAACATAACAAAAATAAGATGAATATCTATTTAAAATTATAACTCTCTGAAAAAATTATTATCTCTCCCGTTTGATGTATTACAGAGATAAAGATCTGTTATTAAATGATCAGGAATTATTGCCGATTTTGCTTATTTCTGATTGGTGGAGATGCTGTTTGATAGAGTGTACCTCAGAGTGAGTTGACCGCTAACGCTCCAAAGCGGTCTATTCGGGATAAGCCCGTGCGTTAATTTTTGTAGTGTTAGATCTTTGACTTTGCGTATCATTACAATGCAAATGTTAATAAAATCCTGATAATTAAATAAAGCAGTTATTGACTTTTGATTTTGGTCTACTCTTAACTATACATCAAAAGTCAATAATGGTATAATGTAACATATGAGTCCGCAATTTTTACCCTTGCCTTATACATGTACAAATGTAATGCAGAGTTTGTCGCCTTGCTTCATATTAACATTTTTTATGTTTTTTTTCACAGGATTAACTGCTTGCTTTGTGGGTGTGCCCCTGGACATTGGAACTTCTAACAGGTCTGGTACAAGGTTTGGTCCTCGTCAAATAAGGGCAGAGTCAGCTCTCCTCAGGAAGGTCAATATTGCTACAGGTACATGTATACACTGGTATAGACTACATTTTGTATTCGTTTATACTATTTTACATGCTTTTCGTCATACATGCATCTATCAATTATAATACCAGTGTAACAATTATATATTTGTATTTGTACCATGTAAATTTACCATTATATGATTTAATTAATTCTAAATTGCAATATTATTATGATACTTGGGAAACAAAGCAGCATGTAGCCTAGATATTGCATGATGTATCTATAAGTAATCATTTAAACTTATCATCATATACATAATATATATACATGTATTCATATCAAAATGTCCGCTACAAGGAGTGTTTCTAGTGGATGGATCCCTGATCTGTTGTTTGTGTACGCGTACACGGTCCGCCAATTTCGTTCCCGTTTGTCCGACATAATTTTCGCCGCAGTTTGGACACGTCATCACGTAAATTAAGTTCTTGGATTTGCAATTCATTTTTGCGTTTACGTGAAATACTTTTCCATTTTTAAATGTAAATGATTGACCGGTTTGAATGTACGGGCATGTTCCACAGCGAGGGTCCTGGCATTGGCTAACGACGTGTGTTTCCGTTTCGGTTGTAAATCTGGCTTTGGTGAGAAGTCTTTTTAAATTAGGTGGTTGTCTCCTGCTATTAATGATATCCTGTTGGTTGATGAGACTCCTCATGATATGTGTGGTGGGGGAAGTTTTTCTATTTTCCCCTTTTACAAAGTAAAAGAGGACAATGAACAATTACGTAAAGCCAAAGAAGATTATTTCATAGAGATTTTCAAACCTAAATTGAATTGTTAAACTATGATTTCATTTCTTCTTTACAAAAAGCTATTTATTATTGTTCTTAAAGCATCAATATACGTAAATAATAAGTGCGCCAACGTCTGGGACATTTGTACGTGATGCGCCTAACTGTAACGTTATGATGACGTCATAGACGCTGCCTACCTACTGTTCTTTGTTATTGTTATTGTTTATATTCATTGCAACTCTGAAGAGCCAACAGGCGAAAACGTTTAGTGCAATAAACAAATTTAATCGTCATTATGTCACTTTGATTTTGATTATATTGACTATACCGGGAATGGATATTTATTATTTACATGTATTCATATACATGTATTATGTTGTATATGTACACTTCATAGCATCGATCAATATGATATGCTTAAATACTGCTTTAAATTCATCCTTTTCCTTTTACAATTTTTTTTGTATTTATATATAATGTTATATTTCCCTTCCTCAGTTACCCTCATCAATTCCCATTTTCCCTCTTTTCCCAGCAATGTAGGTTTTAGTCCCTACCATACAAATAGTATAATTATATCTAACCTATACATATACACAGCCAATTGTGCCTCACATGATATTCATGTAAAATTTACATGAACTTTACCTAAAAATTCACATGAAATTAATGTGAAACGAGCACGAATATGAAATTCACATGGAATTTTTTACATGAAATTCACTGTGAAGTTTCTGACATAAATTTTACGTGAATTCAATTTGGCATGGAGGTCACAAAGAAAAATTAATGTGAAATTCATGTGAAGTAAATTTATGTGAAATTCATGTAAAAAAAAAATTCACATAAATCTTATGTGAAATTTATATGAATTTTAGTGAGCTTTCATATGAAATATACATGATGCTCATTTCATATGAATTTCATGTAAGGCACAATTGGCTTTGTAATTCTTTATAAGATTTTATTTCATTGCTAGGAGCATCTCCGTTTGACTCTTTCCAAGTGGCAGACGTAGGTGATGTGAATCTTAACCTGTACAATCTTCCTAAAGCCTGTGAAGACATCAGAAAACATTTCTCTTCTCTCATACAAAACAGCTGCATTCCCTTGGCCCTCGGGGGAGACCATACAATGACCTACCCCATACTACAGGCCATTAAGGTTCATTATTTCATATGTTAGAAATGTTTCAACAATTAAACTATGGTTATTGTCAAATTTAATTATTGAGCTAAGCATTACGATTGACGATTTTCATATTTCCGCAGTTGACTATCCTAAGACCCGACATGACAACATTTGATGTAACTTTTAACTGTGACGTCGTATCTGAATTATGATGTCACAATTAGAAATAACATCAAAAGTAGTGATGTCGGGTCTTGGAGTGTCTAAAATGCAAGTCTTAAACGGTAATACATATGTATAAAGAAGGTCTATTGGTGGATCTCCAAATGTCCGACATTTGACCAGTTGGCAGACTAATAATGTATATTGCGATGTCATGATGATGGCCTATAAAAGCATTGTTTAACATAGCCGTTGATTATGACATCACAGTGTAAAAGTCTGCCAGTAGGTACATTTTACATTCTAGCAATAATCTTAAAATACGTCTATTGTTATTTTCGGTCTCATACACTAGAGTTGGGTATCGCCCGTGAAAATCATATTGCAATATTTAATTTGATATATTGCATATGTGTGAAGTAAATTATCAGAAATTGACAGAAAATTTTAGAAAACAACAGCAAACTACACTGAAATTTGAATGAAAAGTTAAATTTATTGTACATATGTTTGTGTCTTCTATTTTATAAATCAAAAATCCATAATGACTAGACTCAGACTCAATGAATAACAAGTATGAAAAAAACAATATTTCAGTCATTTTTACGTTTTCTTAAAAACAAAATGTATCCAACCATCAGCTTTTGCCTTTGCATTTTGACGACTTTATGCGCCGGCCCCTGATCCGCCTTACTTCAAACCAAAACTGATGCAAATTTCCGGATAAAATGTTTCCTATCTTCCACAATTAAATTTTATAAGTATAAAGTGAAGACAGATAGATATATAGAACTATTACTATTTTTCAATCACATTAAGTTATTTGTAGTCTCCTATTGTAAAAAAAGGTAAATGGACTTGGGCTACCCGATAACAATGATATGGCCCAGGTTTTTTATTTAATTAACACATTTTCAATGTAAGTCATTGAGCAAAATGTGAAAATGCCAGACAGTCCCTTTATTATAATTTTTATTTATAATCATTTTCTTGAGATTATTGTCATTTCAAAGAAACATGAACTCAAAGTTATTCATAGAACTAATAGATAAACAATGTTATGATCAGAATTTTCTGTTGTTTAACAAAAAAATATATAATTATTAATTTTTTTTTATTAACTTTAAGATTTCTCATAGCTACATGTATATAATGACATTCTCTCTCTTCAATATTTAAAACAGGATAAGTATGGACCAGTAGGCTTAGTACACGTAGATGCTCATGCCGATACCAACGACACAATGTTAGGGGAGAGGATAGCACATGGCACACCTTTCCGCAGGGCGGTGGAGGAAGGTTGTCTGGATACACATAGGGTGATACAGATAGGTCTACGAGGATCCAATTATACTGTGAAGGACTACGACTGGGGAAGAGAACAGGTACACTTAACTGAATATTGTTGCTGGTAAGCCTATAATAATACACATTCAAATTGTAAGTTTACATTGGAATCACATCTTTTCTAATTTAAATTTTACTATTCAATGAGTGAATTTGTCAGCTTCAAAGAGTAAATTTTATCTTCTATTTTCAGGGTTTTCGTGTGGTAGAAATGTATGAATGTTTTCATAAATCACTAACTCCTTTAATGGGAGAGGTACGACAGATGATGGGAGATAAGCCAGTTTACATCTCGTTTGACATTGATGGCTTGGATCCTGCATATGCACCAGGAACAGGTATGACTCACGATATAAAACATATACATGTAGTTATGCTTAGACCTTTAAAATAAACTCCAAATGTACATAATGTGTCCAGATACATTTATGTTAACCATGGTCAATTGCATCATCTACAGGGTGCAAAGGGTTTTCCCTAAATATGACTGCAGCTTGCTGCAAGGGTCAAGGTCATGCTCAAGGTTAAATATACCATAGGCAATATGTGACAGTCATATGAAATACATGTACCTACATGAATATCTACAGTCTATAGCAAGGGTAAAGGTTTATATGTATTTTACACTTGGCAACATTTGACCTGCAAAGTGTCATCCTATAATTATTATGTATAATAAGGGTCAAGGTCATGCTTAATAAGGTTCAATCTATGTGTACTATGGGCAACATATGACCTTCAAATGTTTTAAAACTACTGTAGAAAAGGTCATACTACATGTCCTGTACATGTAGTTTTATAGTAGGCAGCATTTAACCTTTAATCCTCAAAACAATCACTATGGTTTTAAATCAGGTTCAAGGTCATGCTTGATGTTAAATAAGAAGTGATATAGGTGTAAGAATAAGTATTCTAAAACATTTATATTACAGGGACCCCTGAGATAGCAGGTCTGACTCCTATACAAGGTCTGGAGATTGTGAGAGGTTGTAAAGGCATGAACATAGTGGGAGCAGATTTAGTAGAGGTAAGAGTGTGTTGATAGAGTGGGAGGAGATTGTGAGAGGTTGTAAAGGCATGAACATAGTGGGAGCAGATTTAGTAGAGGTAAGAATGTCTTGATAGAGTGGGAGGAGATTGTGAGAGGTTGTAAAGGCATGAACATAGAGGGAGCAGGTTTAGTAGAGGTAAGAGTGCATTGATAGAGTTGGAGGAGATTGTGAGAGGTTGTAAAGGCATGAACATAGTGGGAGCAGATTTAGTAGAGGTAAGAGTGTGTTGATAGAGTGGGAGGAGATTATGAGAGTTTGTAAAGGCATGAACATAGTGGGAGCAGATTTAGTAGAGGTAAGAGTGCGTTGATTGAGTGGGAGGAGATTGTGAGAGGTTGTAAAGGCATGAACATAGTGGGAGCAGATTTAGTAGAGGTAAGAGTGCGTTGATAGAGTGGGAGGAGATTGTGAGAGGTTGTAAAGGCATGAACATAGTGGGAGCAGATTTAGTAGAGGTAAGAGTGTGTTGATAGAGTGGGAGGAGATTGTGAGAGGTTGTAAAGGCATGAACATAGTGGGAGCAGATTTAGTAGAGGTAAGAGTGTGTTGATAGAGTGGGAGGAGATTGTGAGAGGTTGTAAAGGCATGAACATAGTGGGAGCAGATTTAGTAGAGGTAAGAGTGTGTTGATAGAGTGGGAGGAGATTGTGAGAGGTTGTAAAGGCATGAACATAGTGGGAGCAGATTTAGTAGAGGTAAGAGTGCGTTGATAGAGTGGGAGGAGATTGTGAGAGGTTGTAAAGGCATGAACATAGTGGGAGCAGATTTAGTAGAGGTAAGAGTGTGTTGATAGAGTGGGAGGAGATTGTGAGAGGTTGTAAAGGCATGAACATAGTGGGATCAGATTTAGTAGAGGTAAGAGTGTGTTGATAGAGTGGGAGGAGATTGTGAGAGGTTGTAAAGGCATGAACATAGTGGGAGCAGATTTAGTAGAGGTAAGAGTGTGTTGATAGAGTGGGAGGAGATTGTGAGAGGTTGTAAAGGCATGAACATAGTGGGAGCAGATTTAGTAGAGGTAAGAATGTCTTGATAGAGTGGGAGGAGATTGTGAGAGGTTGTAAAGGCATGAACATAGAGGGAGCAGGTTTAGTAGAGGTAAGAGTGCATTGATAGAGTTGGAGGAGATTGTGAGAGGTTGTAAAGGCATGAACATAGTGGGAGCAGATTTAGTAGAGGTAAGAGTGTGTTGATAGAGTGGGAGGAGATTATGAGAGTTTGTAAAGGCATGAACAAAGTGGGAGCAGATTTAGTAGAGGTAAGAGTGCGTTGATTGAGTGGGAGGAGATTGTGAGAGGTTGTAAAGGCATGAGCATAGTGGGAGCAGAATGAGTAGAGGTAAGAGTGTGTTGATAGAGTGGGAGGAGATTGTGAGAGGTTGTAAAGGCATGAACATAGTGGGAGCAGATTTAGTGGAGGTAAGAGTGTGTTGATAGAGTGGGAGGAGAATGTGAGAAGTTGTAAAGGCATGAACATAGTGGGAGCAGATTTAGTGGAGGTAAGAATGTGTTGATAGAGTGGGAGGAAATACATTTGTATGTTTCAGCTTTAATGAAACATTCAGCCTAAAATTTACAGAGAAATCCAAAAGTAAGAAAACCTTAGGTCAAACAGTATTCAACCAGTACTTTTTGCATTATTGTCTAATTATTTACCAGTAATATGTAAATAACTGTAGCTCTGCCTACAATGCTTAGCCAGCCCAAAATACACCATAGTCCTCAATCATGAATTTTAGAAAAACTGCAAATTTAAGGTATTGAATCAATATATAATGAAATTCTTAGAGATTTAACATTTCAAAATATATATACATCTTTGTAGGTGTCGCCACCATATGATCATGGAGGAATAACAGCTTTAACAGGAGCAAATCTACTCTTTGAGATGTTATGTGTGTTACCGGGTGTTAAATATCTTAAGTAACAGTTTATAGACATCACAATTACCTATCATGTTATGTTAATGAAAAAAAAATGTTACTGCAGGGTCACACTTGAGTATGAACATATTTGCAGGGTCACACTTGAGTATGAACATATTAGAAGTGAAAATTCATAGTATCAAGGAATTTATTTACATTCATGTATAAGCAGACAATCATTACAATTTGAGTCATGTTTTCTTTTATGGCAATGATCGTTCCTTTAATTTGTAATCTAATATTTTGTTAGTGTCTGCATTTGTTACAACGTTCATTCATTTATATGTAAATCAGGCATAATTTTGAATTACATTGAAAATATATGTTTATCTATTATTTAAGAGATAGAAAATCAGTAGATGTATCACGACGATCCAAGGCTACCTCTATGTAAACGTAATAAAATAAAAACATGCCAACTTCAGTATAACCAAATATGACTCAACTTTACCAGAATTGATATTTACTTAAATCTGACTTCAGAAATCTATTTTCCTAGAATGTCCATGAAGATGTGGGATTTTTTTTTTATATTTTTGATTTTTTTTTTGTAAAACTTAAGGATCACTTTGATCTGTCCTTCACTTTTGAAATGTGATAGATTGTTTATGTTTTATGTAAATGTTATATTAAATTCCTGTATGCATGTAATCCTTGTGACATGACTTTTCTGCACAAGCCAAACTTTTAGGACCTTGTGACATTGACCTACATGTAAATGTATGACCTACTTTACAAAACAGAATTTATTTGAGAATAAAACATATTTTAAAAGCGATAGATTGCTGATATTTCATATGTGTACATGTATTCCTTATGACCAGACTTTCTGCATGTACCAAAATTTTGACCTTGTAAACTTTGAAATGGATGCAAATTAATGTAAATTCATTGTCAAATCAATTGTGCTGGCTAATAGTCCATTTTCCATTATGCACAGACACCAGACATCACATCATTTGGCAAAATTTTGAATTGTGACGTCATATTTGATAACACTGACTTTATGCTTTGCCATGTTTCTAATTTGACGTCACAATGAAAATATCACCAAATTTTGTGATTTCTGGTGTCTGTCCACCTTATGAATCTATTGGAAAATCATCTATTAGAGTCATAAGTGGCACATGTTCCTGGAACACTCTAAATTGAAAGAGGACAAATGAAAAAAAAATGGTGCTAATAATTTTATTGGAGTGATTTTCATGTTTGATATTGCATAGTTTATTTATGGTAATTATTTTAATTTTACATGTAATATTATAGATTTTTACAACTATTTTCGATTAAAAAATAAAAACCATGGTTTTTGTTTCTGAGATGACAACATACATTGTTAATAGGTCAAGGACCTTACCTGTCATACCCCCATAAAGGACCTTACCTGTCATACCCCCATAAAGGACCTTACCTGTCATACCCCCATAAAGGACCTTACCTGTCATACCCCCATAAAGGACATACTCATAACCTGTATAGTGATCAAAGTTCTTGTAAATTCTTCTCATTATAGCATTTCTTTCATTTACATGTTTGTCAACATTTTCCTTTACAAATTTGAAGGTGAACATGTTGATTCCTTAAGATATACACGAGTGTATAATGAGCGGATATAGACACGTAAAGTCATGTTCCGTCTTAATACATTACCCATTCATCATTCTCCATTATTTGCTCTTCATGCTCTTGCTATGTACAAATCATACTGGCATGTTCTCAGTATTTGTCGTACTTGTCTGTTAAAGTAACATTGTGTGGAGATTCAAGTGTCGTGCATTGTAGAATTCTGGACTTACATGATCTACCTAACTACCATAATCGAAAATGTGTCAGCCATTTGGAGCCCTAAGCCGCTATTTTCCTTAACCAATCAGCTCAAAAAACAAACTTGGAGTAGGACCTGTAAGGTTTTGTGTAATTCTGTGCAGCGATTAAGGAGAAGCTGAAAATGTGTCGGCTAATCAGAACCCTTGGCAGCCATGTTTGTTGACCGATCAGCTTAATAAGCTCAATAGTGCTAAGTTGCATAACTGGAATGCAAATACTCAATGAATTGTGTATGGTTTGTAATTCGTCCAAATTAAACTAGTGGTAATCTTGGTAGGTGTAATACACTCTCTGATATAACCAAGAAACCATTTTCAATGATCAGAGTACTATGACCTTGACCATTTGACCCAAAAATCAATAAGAGTCATCCTAGACTCATGGGAAATATTTCTGCCAAATTTCATGATAATAGGTGCAATACACACTCTAGTATGATCTGGAAACCATTTTCAATCATCTTAGTTGTATGACTTTGACCTTTGTACCCCAAATTCAATAGGCATCATCCTTGACTCATGGGAACCATTTCTCACATGTTTCATGATAATACATGCAATACACACTCCTACATAATCCAGGAACCATTTTCAATCATCAGAATCCTACAACCTTGACCTTTGGACCCAAAAATCAATAGAGGTCATCCTTGGCTCATGTGAAACATTTTTGGCAACTTTGAAGATGATCTGGAAACCATTTTCAATGATCAGAGTACTATCACCTTGACCTTTGACCAAAAAATTAATAGGGGTCATCCTCGACTAATGGGAAACATTTCTGGCAAATTTCAAGACAATTGGAGCAATACACTCTAATATGATCAGGAAACCATTTTTAATCATCAGAGACCTATGACCTTGACCTTTGGACCCAAAATCAATAAGGGTCATCCTTGGCTCATGGGAAACATTTCAGGCAACGTACAAGGCAATTGATGCAATACACGCTCAAATATGATCTTGAAACCATTTTCAATCATCGGAGTACTATGACCCTGACCTTTTGACCTCAAAATCAATAGGGGTGTTCCTTGACTCATGGGGAGCAAGTGTATGAAGTCTCATTGCTCTAGCACTTATCATATTTGACTTATAGTCCAGAAACCAATTGTTCCTCTAGTCCCACCCATCTCACATGCATGTAAACATGGTAAAACAAAAGAGCCGAGTTTTGCAACTCGGCTAAAAACATAAACTTGGAAGAGGACCTTAAACACTTGCTTCCTGTAAAGTTTTATGAATTCTTTTTTGCACTCCATCAAATGTGTCTGTACATTTTGATTGCAATGGTTGCAGAGATGCAGTTGAAAATGCGTCAGCCAATCAGAGCCCCAGGAACTTTGAATAAAAGTTCTGTTTTCCATTATTTCTTTGGGAAAAATGCTCATTTAAAGTGAAATATCTGTCTTATTATGAATAATTCATCAAACCTGACAGCAGATTCAGATGTGGACTAAGTTGGTTGTCATTTCTACAGAAAAAGATTATCAAATTCTGCAATTTGAAATTTTCAGGGCAGACTATCAGCTCCTTTTAGGAAAGAAGAGAAATCAATTGTTTTTAACAACAACACAAATTTATTTGGTAACAGATAAATAAACATCTATTAACAATTTGATTTTTCGACATTTTGTTCAATCATATGTACATGTACAATGTATTACACAGTTTCTCTTCATTTGACATGTTTGTTTCATTCAGAAACAAGTATGAAATAAAATAATCAGAATGAACATGAAACAAACCTTTTTTTGGCAAGATGAATTGTAGATATTGCACAATAAGGGTAAAGCTCACATAAAATAAAAATTCTCATATAATTTACTGCTTCATAATATACATGTAAATAAATTACATAAAAAGAATTTAAACATACATGTACATGATTGTATGTACAATACAATATTGCATTTTATGAGTATTAAAGCAACAAAGATGTACACAAATCTTTAATATTTATATGACTGACAAGATGGGCATGGTTCACAGTATGAACTTATCTTATGAACTTATCAATATACATGTACCTGTGTAAGAACCCAAAGTATTTTCAAAACTTGTTAAATTTGCTTAAAATGTAAATTCGCTAAAATATACTCTCAGATATAAACAAGTTCACTGAATTTGAATGACAGTAACTTATGAAAGAAGATTGGATTTCATTTTGTATAAACCCACAAAACAGAAAGGGAAGGAATTCCAGTGTGAAACAGTCAAAATGAATGTTTTATTAAATTGGAGATTCTTGAAAAATTCAGTTCATTTATGCAAGAAAAGATAAAAATACAATGTACATGTACAAGCATACATGTATATAAGAATATCTTGGGTATAATGTATAATTGAAGATACATGCACATGTATATAGTTGGAGATCATTGGCAAGAGAAAAAAAATAAAGTATTGCACAAAATATTTGTAAATGCATTTTTTTAGTCATGTATAAATAATTCATGTTTATCTAAACCAAGATGAGACAGCATCACTCCATATCAAAGTACATATTATATTAGTCATTCCTCACAGTTTCCGTTTTTTGTGCCCAGCACGTCTGTTTGTCCGGTCCACCATGATTGGATGTTTGTGGAGACATTTTCACCAATCAGAATGCTCTCTGTAAATGTAGTGTTTGTCGGGGACACCATCAGACTGTCACACTTACTGTCAGAAGCCTGGCTCAGATTAACCAGCAAGGTCTTGGAACCAACTACAAAATATTTATGTAAACATGTAACTAACTGCAACATAACTGTTATACACATACATGTAAGATAATTAATTCCTTGTTTCTATACAAAATAATCCATACATACATGTATCTGTATTCTACTTTTATGGTTGAAATATTGGGAAAAAAAAAAGGTTTTTGTTTTAATTATTTACAGTTATCTAACTTTATGGAACATTTTAAAATGTTTGTACAATAATACTCATTCTCTTTTGTTAAGTTTTCATTTTCAGTTATACACTGTATATTTTCTTTCATTAACATAAATTATCATTACTATAATGCATGTACATGCATCATGATTGACTCAAGCTCAGAGAAAATTATGGTTTTACAGAATCAAATCCAAAGAATAAATCAGAAGAATTTAGCTCATGATGATCTTTGTAAATTAGCAAAAAACTGCAAAATTTTTAAATGGATTTCCATGTACTTCCAGAGCCAAATGGATTGCTTGCACTGGCTTCATTGATACTTTTAATCAACTGATGCTATTTACAAGTATTTTTGTGTTTGTGTGTATGTAATTCCGTGTTTTCGATTTTATAGGCCTACGTTCGATTTGTGCAGGTATCTGACGTAAAAGCATTGTGACGTCATTAAATTCCTTTGAAAACGTCATGTATGTACATGTAACCCTGTTTCCCTGAATCTCATGCTGGCTTCTATAGAATTTGATGACGTCACAATGTGTTGACGTCAGATACCTGCACAAATGGGAAGTAACTCTCTATTTCGAAAAGACCGAATACTGATCTCACCACTGGATAATCTTGTGGACCTCTTCTTGAGTCCTGGTCTCTCTTTTTCTAATCTTGGTGAACCTCTAAGAGATGGAGACTGAAAAAGGAACAAAATTGCTTTTTGATTATTATATTTTCAACTTGGTATACATGTGCCTAGACAGTGTTTCCTCGCTTGACAGTAAATGAAAATATCTAAAAGCAAACTAAACTGTTAAAGGTGTGTCCCTTGTTACATGTTACATGATGATAAAGTTAAATTTTTAAAATGTTTGACTCTAAATATATGAACTTGACCTAGCAGGTGTCACCCTTGAATTGCAGGCCACATAAAAAAGGAGCCAAAGCTTGTTTCTAAAGCCTTACAGACAGTATACCCCTCCAAAGTTCTGTAACAGAGTTTTAAACAAGATAATAATAAAATGTATTTTTCATGATTTTTTTTATTTCTGCATGAAAATACTGACATAATACAATACACTAAAGCCTTTATCAGAACTTGATCTTCAATATAAGGGATTGGCATGTACATATAATATGTAACTATGTACCTGTACTTGTACTATGGGTGGGGGTGGCTGTACTAGAATGTTAGGGGGATGTAACTCTACCATTCCCTTCTTCCTGGTCCGTATCATTGGGCTATCATGTTTATTTTCCTCGCCACTTTCTGCCGCACTTGACGGTTGTTCAGTGACAGTGAAAAGAACAGGTTCATTGGTGGCCCGCAGGTTGGAGATCAAATTGGTGTGCTCCTTCTGTAAATCGTAAAAAGACACCATATTTTCAGAGGAATTGACTAACAATGTTATGCAAGAATTACTTTTTCTTTCGTAATGAAATTCATCAGAAGTTTCTTACACTGTAATAGCATCTTAATGATAAGTGAATTTCTTTTAAGAATTTCTTTAGTTAAAATTAATGAAGAGAATAGAAGAAAAGCAATTTTGAAATAAGCAAAACAAAAGTAAACTGAGAAAAAATTGCTTTTTTGTTAAATATTTGTAACTGAAAGCCAAGGTTAACATGTAACTCTGGTATCTGTCAATCAAAAATTCTGATATATTCAAAAGGAGAAAATATATCAGTTCACACCATACACTCGGTTCAATTACACATATGTCTATAAGCAACACTTTCTATGCAATGATTTTAAAACACGGCATGTCGATTCACAAACAAAAACCTGAAAATTTGACATTATCTAGGCATATGTGTATCTGATGCTGTTAGTTTGTGCATCTAAATTGACAGGGATAAACGAGACAAAAACAGTTTGTGTTTTCTTCAAATCTACATCGGATTCCCTAAAATGAACAAATCTTATCATACACCTGCAGTGATGAATGTTGACAAAGAACACTATCATAATGTAATGGTAATTCAATGCAGTACATGTATCTATAAATGTCTTTTGAACACACTCAGATGTCACGATGTTAATTTGTTTACATAAATATAACTAGAAATGAAATGGATGAATTTATATGAATTTTTCGTATCAACTACTGTAAACATGGTTATTTTCGCAGGGGAAAATTTTGTGATCATAACATCTAGACGTTACGCATGGGGGAAATATTCATGATAAAAATGTCTTTCCCATTGTAAGAATGCAGTGGGGATATTTTTGTGTGGGGGAAATTTTCGCGACATCACTTGATTTGCAAAAAAACGCGAAAATTACCCACACGTGAAAAATTCCACATTTACAGTAAATCTGCTAAAGTGACATGTATATCCAAAGTATTATGAAAAGTCCCTTCAAAACTTTTCCATTTTGTGTAACCATTTTGTTTCTTTTTACATCAGTTGAAGGGAGAAAGGGTTTTTTTCACATAATTGCAGTCCAGTTGTTTTGGACGGCAAAATAAATACCTTTCCCGCAAGATGACTTCAAAGACAATCAGTTTTTAACTGTGACATAAAGAGCATCAGTTCTTGCTGTCCAGAAAATACTATTACTATACGCAGTTACATGAAAAAGGCTTTTTGGATTCATATTTGTAAGCACCCAGCTATGATTTTAGTTTGTATGTTATTGATGAAACCAAGTGCCTAAATGAAACGGGCTGCATGCTGTACTATACCTTCTGGGAAGGGGGAGACTTCTGAAGAAAATTTATGCAATTCAAATCTGTAAACTGTGGTACATTCTATATACAAGTATGTATGTTGGATCACGATATTCTTTTTCAATTGCATACAGTATTTCTCTATTAACAGTACTGGATACAATTCTGTGGGAGAATTACATGTATCATACTATTTACATTTTGTTTATTTATTTTGCTTTGAAAATAATACGTCAAGCATTTTCCCAAATTTACGTCAAGCATTTTCCCAAATTTTAAAGAGTAAGTCATTTTGAAATTTACAAGTACATGTAGATGTGCATACAGTTAAACCAGTATCAAGAGACTTTTAAAGCAAATGTCACAACAAGGTAGAAGTTGGTCTCTTAATACAGGTTAATTTGCATGAAAATTGGTCATTTTGGGAAAGAAAGCCTAAGTTACAAGAGACAAAAAGTCTCTTAAAACAGTGGGTCACTGAGACAGGTTAAATTGTACTTTGTTTTAGTAGCCATCCAGAGGGTCTCTGAACAATTAATATTTATTTCGCAAGTCTTGAAATATATCAACACAAGAGAAAACATTAAGAAAGTTCCATATCTACACACTACCTACAACAAATATTACAAAAAAGAAGAATATCTTTAAAAGATAATTTTTTTTACTATGAAGATTTCTTTTTTTTTCTTTCTAAAAATGCTACTCAACTGTCATTTACTACATGTGTGTGAATATAATAGATTATACTGTATAATAATTAAATCTTGCAGGGTGTACAAAACCATCAGATATGTTAAATTGGACATAATATGCTGTGAACCTACCGCTCTGATCCTCTTGAGACATTTATCCAGCCAGTTTCTGATGGTCTGCTTAGCTACCTCCTCCTCTATCGTCTCCTCCAGCTCCCTCCTCGCTACCAACTCCTCCAACTGGAGGCTCTTACATATGTCCTCAACTGACCGGTATGCTAACATACTGAAAATAATACCATCATATGTTACAATGTCCTGGCTACCAACTCCTCCAACTGGAGGCTCATACATATGTCCTCAACCGACCGGTACACCAACCTACTGAAAATAATAACATCATGTTACAATGTCCTCAACCGACCGGTACGCCAACATACTGAAAATAATAACATCATGTTACAATGTCCTCAACCGACCGGTACACCAACCTACTGAAAATAATAACATCATGTTACAATGTCATGGCTACCAACTCCTCCAACTGGAGGCTCTTACATATGTCCTCAACCGACCGGTATGCTAACATACTGAAAATAATACCATCATATGTTACAATGTCCTGGCTACCAACTCCTTCAACTGGAGGCTCATACATACATGTATGTCCTCAACCGACCGGTACACCAACCTACTGAAAATAATAACATCATGTTACAATGTCCTCAACTGACCGGTATGCCAACATACTGAAAATAATAACATCATGTTACAATGTCCTCAACCGACCGGTACACCAACCTACTGAAAATAATAACATCATGTTACAATGTCTTCAACCAACCGGTACGCCAACATACTGAAAATAATAACATCATGTTACAATGTCCTCAACCAACCGGTACGCCAACCTACTGAAAATAATAACATCATGTTACAATGTCTTCAACCAACCGGTACGCCAACATACTGAAAATAATAACATCATGTTACAATGTCTTCAACCAACCGGTACGCCAACATACTGAAAATAATAACATCATGTTACAATGTCCTCAACCGACCGGTACACCAACCTACTGAAAATAATAACATCATGTTACAATGTCTTCAACCAACCGGTACGCCAACATACTGAAAATAATAACATCATGTTACAATGTCCTCAACCGACCGGTACACCAACCTACTGAAAATAATATCATGTTACAATGTCTTCAACCAACCGGTACGCCAACATACTGAAAATAATAACATCATGTTTCAATGTCCTCAACCGACCGGTACACCAACCTACTGAAAATTATACGATCATGTTACAATGTCATGGCTACCAACTCCTCCAACTGAAGGCTCTTACATACATGTATGTCTTCAACCGACCGGTACCCCAACATACTGAAAATAATAACATCATGTTACAATGTCCTCAACTGACCGGTACACCAACCTACTGAAAATAATAACATCATGTTACAATGTCCTCAACCGACCGGTACACCAACCTACTGAAAATAATAACATCATGTTACAATGTCCTCAACCGACTGGTATGCCAACATACTGAAAATAATACCATCATGTTACAATGTCCTGGCTACCAACTCCTCCAACTGGAGGCTCTTACATATGTCCGAAACCGACCGGTACGCCAACATACTGAAAATAATAACATCATGTTACAATGTCCTCAACCGACCGGTACACCAACCTAATGAAAATAATAACATCATGTTACAATGTCCTCAACCGACCGGTACACCAACCTACTGAAAATAATAACATCATGTTACAATGTCCTCAACCGACTGGTACACCAACCTACTGAAAATAATAACATTGTCCTCAACCAACCGGTACGCCAACATACTGAAAATAATAACATCATGTTACAATGTCCTCAACCGACCGGTACACCAACCTAATGAAAATAATAACATCATGTTACAATGTCCTCAACCGACCGGTACACCAACCTACTGAAAATAATAACATCATGTTACAATGTCCTCAACCGACTGGTACACCAACCTACTGAAAATAATAACATTGTCCTCAACCGACTGGTATGCCAACATACTGAAAATAATACCATCATGTTACAATGTCCTGGCTACCAACTCCTCAAACTGGAGGCTCGTACAAATGTCCTAAACCGGTAGGCCAACATACTAAAAATAATAACGTCATTTCCTCTTACACAAATCCTCAACAAATCTGTACGCCAACATACTGAAATCATAAAATTGTGTTACATTGTCCTGGCTACCAACTCCTCAATGATACATCATTATATGTAAGTTGGTTTTCCTCATCAGAGGTCAATATGCTGATTTTTATCTACACCATAGAAACTATCAATACATGTATGTCATGATCAATAATCAAGATAACGCTATAATGCAATGGACATGCATAAAGTTAGGGTCTTACTTGTGTATATTCATTATAGAAACAAAAACACTCTCTCATATCCTACGAAAATGAAATTGCAACATTTCTTCCTTTAAACATGATCATACATGTACATACATGTACTTTACTTACAGTAGAACATCATGGAATGATACATCTCCACCTCCGTGTAGTTTCTCCATTTCATAACACATATGTTTGAACAATAGACGGTACTTCTCCAGGTCCACCTCTAAACGACCCTGTAAGAGCCGCAGTAAGAATGGTACCCGCCTGACAGGGATTACACCCTGAAATACAAATAAAAATGTAATTAGTTTCACAAAATTTATGAATTGAAATATTACTTTCTATTAAATGCAAATTCATGATCTGTTTTCTTTTCTCTGTCTAATGAATACAAACCACTCTAAAAGTCTTTCAATGTTTTTTTGTAGAGTAAGAGATGTAATCCACCTAACAGTTCAAAACTGAACCACATCAAATACATGTACGTACATGTACATTGTACATAAATAAAATAAGATTTTCTCCCTATACATGTACGTTCCATAGAACGTAGCAAGTTCTTTATTTTCCTGAATATTCATTTTATAAAGTTCTTGCCCTCTTAAATTCCATTTAATTTACAAAAGCAATGTACATGTACATGTAACAACTGAAGACAAACATGTAAATTCCGGGAATTCACCTTTCTATTTATATCCACCATGTTCCATGTATTCTGGAATTGTCGTATATCATTATAGTTCAGCAGCGCATCTTCTTCATTGGAATAAAACAGGGAAAAATTCTCCATAATGATGGCTGAAATGTATACATTTTTGCATATAATAGCTGTCAAAATGTATCATGACATAATGCATAATACATGTAATGTATTTACAACTGCATTCAGATCATTACTGTGTACTGAAGAAAGAGCAGAACTAATGTCTATGACTCTACAAAATTTTAGACAAACATGTGTACATTCAATGATATTAAGTTCAAGCAAACAATGATATCTCTTATTCTTTGTTATATTGGTGTCAGTGTCTAGTTGGAGTCTAAGAAATAAGAATATTGTTCCAAGTATCATTTCTCTTTGGAGATTTTATTTTTTCAAGGCTGTCTTTCATATTATCATTATACACATTTTTTTGGGTCTGGGTAGAGGTACAGAAAAGGATTTAAAATATACCCAACAAAAAAAGAAACGCACATCATATTATATAGTGATTTTTTTTTCAATTGATCATAAACAATTAGTTAGACATTTGACTATAGTTTTTTTCCAGCACTCGAATTACCGAGGATAAAATATGTTTCGATCATTTTTTCGCAACATATCAAAATGATAGTGCTGAATAGAGCGCGCTGTTTCTAGCTCCTGTTGCATGGCCGCAGGTTTGGTATCCTTCTAATATTTTGTTGTTTGACCACTTTTAGCATATTTACAGTAGAAATATAGATGGATACTGGTTTCTCTATTCAAATGTAGTCAAAATAAGACAATAAATCTGAAAATTAAATGTCTTCGTGGAAATGTCCGTATATTGGGGTATGTTTTACAATAAAGGATATCGGTATTTTGCAATTTTGATCCCAAAGTAACGCGAACTTTTTCGTCAGCCATTCTTTTTTATCTGTTGCAGATTTATCTTTAACATTGCATTGAAATAATCAAATGAAATGCCAGAAAAGCTTAAAACTAACGTCCAAAACCATCGAAAAAGCACGTAAAAATGACCTCTCAAGATCAAGGCATTGTTTCTGAAAACGGTGCTTGCAGAAAAAGGGCAGATTCTAGCTGTAGTAGGGTAATTTTGTGCTTTGCGACACATTTAAGGGCGAAAAATATCAAACACGGACTTCATTTTCAAAAGAATTTATGTTTGGGATATTTTTCTCAAATTTAGATTTTCTGTTTGATGACGTCATTTGAAACAATAAAATGAATTTGTATTCAGGGAAAATTGTTTATTATCATTGAAAGAACAAATCCCAATATCAGTTTGGATAGGTTAAACTGCTTTTATAATTTCTAAAATGTGAATGGAATTCTTAAAAGCCTTTTTGTGACATTGCGTTTTGAACCATGTGTCTTTATCATTGTGTTGTGTCTGATCATGAAGACGGATTCGTTTGGCGTTTGATAGAATAAGTCACTCGTATACCTACGATTTATGATGGAGAAGAATAGAATACCTATAGATTACATAATACATTTTATAGAGTGAAGATTAAGTGGTGCGTTTCTTTTTTTGTTGGGTATATATACAGTATAATACATACCAACAAGTAGATTCAGCACAATATACGTTATGATCAAGTAAAAGGAACAGAAGTAGACCAATGAGAGCTCCACATTGCCACAGTCTGACTGCCAGAAATTATTGTCTAGCGTACAAAATGGAGGTATAACCTGGAAAAAATATTGTGTAGTGTAAAGAATGGTGGTATAACCTGTTAAACTCCATACTGTACATTTACATGTATATCATCAACATATTGGTAGGAGTGTAAACCAAAGTAAATTTTATTGGAATTTTACTTTGAATGAGATCCAATTCCTCTAATAATTACTTCATCCTTCATTTTGATACTTTCAGATGAAATATATTTATTACACATATTTTGAGATTTTCTAAGGTGAAAACAAAGTAATATACATGTACTAGTAAATGCAACTCACCATACAATCATGCATGATTTTATTCCAGTCTTCTCCCGTCACAATACGGAAAAGCAAGGCAATAGCATTGGAGGCACTCTCAAAATTAGCATGTCTGAAATAATAATTATACATATAAGATTGCACAATATAAGAGGTAATTATTTTCTCAAGTCAAACAGATTTATGTGAAGCAAAATGTGTTTGTCAAACCCAAATTGGCCCTATTGAAGACTTGCATCTTTCTAAATAATCAATTTAAAAGTACTAACGGAGTAACAACTCATTCTAATAGACCTTTTGACAATAAGATTCATTCAGATCACTTTTCTCTATTCATACTGTATTTAACCAACTCAAAAATATGAAATGATGTCATGGCATAGCACTGCAATGACACAGTTTAGTGTGATCTGAGTTAACCTTTTCATGAAATGCAGTTTCCTTAACAGTAACAAACCTACCTTCCCAGATTGTATCCATGTTTTACTGTACCAAACAGAATAACTCCAGAGAAAGCATAGAACAACATCAACAGAAACATCCCCATTATGATGAAGAAGCTCTTTAATACTGACATCACCACTGTCAACATTAACATCTTCAGTGTGGCCTGGAAATACAAGTATGGTAAAATGTCTCAACAACATGGAAAAACCATTCCAAGGAATGCATGTGTTGCCTGCGAAACATAGCGACAAATCACTTTTATACAGGGTGTGACACTCAAAGTGTGACAGACAGACAGACAGACGGATGGATGGACAAATGGATGGACAACAGACAAAGTGATCCCTAAGTGTCGCTATGCTTCACAGGTGACACAAAAATTTATATTTTACATTATACATGTACATGCTAGCATTGGCAAAATGTCACTAATTAAAACTTTAGTTTAAACTGGTATTTATTTAAGGAATGAGTGTCTTATTTTTTGCGTTCATGGCTTTTACACTCTGGTTCGACAGGCGCAAATCTCGTGAACCGCGAAGCGGTTCTCGAAAGATTTGCGCCTGTCGAACCAGAGTGTAAAAGCCATGAACGCAAAAAATAAGACACTCTTTCCTTATATTTACATTCAGAAACATTCAGATATAAAACATCTTTGATAACATCCTCGACATTTTATACAAATTAAGTGAAAATTAAGATCTAAACGTTTCACGTATGTCAATTCTCCCTACCATGAAGGGCTAGAAATACTCCATTGCAAAGGACCAAAATATACGGTTTGATATTAAAAATTACCGAATAATTTTTATTTTAGAAATGTCTTCACGATGAGTCTTAATTTTTTATAAACAATTTGAAGAGAATAAGGCCTTATTTATAATTTGAAAAGTCAGTGCTGCATAAATTCAATTCAGTAGCGCCATCTACATTCAAGTACACATGAACTCTGTGGAAGTTAACGTTTAAAATGGACTGTTTAAAACGTTTTCACAATGTTGTCAATATCAGATAAAACGTTTTCAAGATGAATTTTAACTTTTTGCAAACAATTTAAAGAGAATAAAGCCTTATTTACAATATCGGAATAGTCGGCGCGGCATAAATTCATTTCGGTAGCGCCATCTACATTGAAGTACACATGAACTCTGTGGAAGTTAACGTTTAAAATGGACTGTTTAAACGTTTTCACAATGTTGTAAATACCTGATAAAACGTTTTCATGATGAATTTTTACTTTTTATAAACAATTTAACGAGAATAAAGACTTATTTACTATATCGGAATAGTTGGCGCGGCATAAATTCATTTCGGTAGCGCCATCTACATTGAAGTACACATGAACTCTGTGGAAACTGTGCATATACACGTAAACAGAGTTGTTATACATATCTCAATGGTTTCAAGGATTTTTTTTGTCCTCGTCTGTTTCTTCTCTTTTATATCGTCTCATTTCCCATGCACATGTTGGGAATCTCCTGATCGCAAATTCAGCATCAGTATGCCCCGCCCATTGTTTGAACTTCTTGCGCGCACGTTATGTGATTGGGGCCAACCTGTGTTCATCGTGAAATGAACTTCAAAATTGAACAGGCGTTTAACATGGGAAATCAACTTGCAGTGTAAATATTTCATTATGCATACATAAGTTATTACAGACAAAATACAATGGATTGGGAAACAAGTTAAAACTTTCTAATCATAGGTACATGTACATGCAAGTATGACAACTTCTAACATGGAAGGTATCTTTTTCCACAAAATCAAAGCTCTGAAGGAACTGATGGCGAGTTTCGTTTATTCATTTTAGAATGATATCAAACTATTTTATGGGATTTTTTGTATTAGCAGATAGAACAAATCCATTTTCCAATGTTCGGAAATAAAACATTTATGAACCGCAGGGACGGAAATCGGCGGTCGCCCAGTCAAATTTTTAGCTGGGCCCCCAAAACATCATGTCCTACTCGCCCATTTGGCGAATGAAAATAAAAATACATAGTCCATATCTAATTATAAAAAAAAGGAATTTCTTTCGCTTCTATATTAGGCCCCATACTTCATCAATGAAGCTCTTTTAAAATCAGGGGCTTATATTAATACATGTACGTACCTGTTTAAATACACGAAATTTACGTTTTCTCACGTGTCAATGTGCGAAGCCCTCGTTCAAAGTTGCTATTAAGATAATTGGAATTTGGATTACCGCATGTTGTTCGCACGACACAGCCTTACTGCATGTACATGTTTTCGAAAGCATTCGTGTACACATTTACCGATTTACTGAAAGGTAGTGGTACTTCGCACGGCCGAAACCAAAACTAATTTTCTTAATTCATTTATCGAAAATCTTTTAAAGTCGTTCACCAAATTTACGCCCAAAATCTCATTTCAACTGATTCAATCCATGCCATAGGCGACGGTATAACGGCGAATGACGTTTTAAAAATATCTATATGAACCGTGTATTGTTCTAGCCCTCTCTCTCTCTCTCATTTTGTCGTTGATAACGTACATCAATAAGCGTGAAACCTGAGACTGTACAATACTAAAGTGACGTTTTATTCAGTAGAAATTAACCTGTCGGATTAAAACAGACCCCCCCCCCCCCCCCCCCCCAAAAAAAAAAAAAACAATAAAACAAAAACAATAGGCAAGCGTTTGGAAGGGGTGTCACGACCCGCAGAAAGAAAAAAAAGGATCGTGAAAGTGATTTCAAAAGAACTACAGCAGAGGTTTTTATTGTTCTATTAGAGGCTATTAAAATGTGTAGAACTCGACATTGTACAAGAGTATCTGTACCTGGAAGAAAGAAACTTATCTTCTTTACAAGTTTAAGATTAGATGTGTATTTTTTCTGGGCCCCCAAATTTTAGCCTGGGCTCCTAAATTTTAGAGTTTAGGGGCCAAGTTGGCTCCTAGGATATTTTGGTAAAGGTTTGTCCATGTGAACCTATGTCAGCATGACTGCTAGTCAGTGACAGATTCAAGGGGGGCATAGGCCCCCTTTAATTTTCCAATCATGGGTAAAACAATCATTTTAAATCAAGAAAGAGTGAATATTAGTGAATATTACTTACCTTTTAGTAAATATAATTATTAAATGCATCAAATCCCATTCTTTAATTAATTTACAGTCACGAAAATCCTAAAAAGGCTGAAATTCAAGAGATTCCAGGAGGCTTCAACCCCCCTAACAGGGCTCCGCCCTGGACCCGCTGGGGATCTAGGAAGTCCCCAGACCCCTTGCCAATTATTTACGTCCCCCCCTAAATAATAAGGTGGATCCGCACTGATAGTACAGATGTTTATTTTTTCTTCATGTATAGCACAGGGTGAGGTATTATTGCTTGGTCACAAACCCTTTCCTCAAAACGTACCCTTTCTTCTATATGTCTATATTAAAAAAGTTTTATTTATATAGACAGAAGGGTTTGTATTGAGGAAAGGGTTTGTGACCAAGCGATGATACCTCACCCCTGTGGTGTATAGATCTGCATATCTATTCCACAGGCCGTAAAAGTGCCTGGTATGTGTACGACCTGTGTATATATTGTCTCGCAGATACACAGTCATGTCAAATTTCTAACTTCAACCATTGCAAAATTCGCTATCGAGGTTCCAATAAGATCATACTTTCTACGATTGTACCTATATATTTTATCTACTATGTCACCAAATTTCATTAAAAAATTCCCCTTACTTCCAGAGATATCGTAAGTACCATTTCTTCAGTGACCTAGTTTTTGTTTACTCGAATTTAGCTGTTCAGCGTGTCCGTTCCAGCCCTGGCTCGGTTAGACTAAATAATCCAGTCTCTCCGCTGCCGCTAACAGAGACTGAACCCCACTATGGTTGTTACAGAACGAAGTTGGACGAAACTGTTGCCCAACAATTTTTCCAAATAACAGACCTTTAATATTGATTTTCTTGCAGGTGACACTTAAGTAAACATTAAACAAACTATCTATACCCACATCGAGTTTTTTTCTCGCTTCGTTGTTGCATTTTTGCCAATTTTAACTCCCTACCAAACTAAATAGGCAAGGCAAAATTGGCAAAAATACAATGTTCAACGAAGCGAGAAAAAAACGCGAGGTGGGTAGAGATAGTTAGTTTAATGTTAACTTAAATGTCACCTGCAAAAAAATAAATATTAACGGTCTGTACATGGAAAAATTGTTGGGCAACAGTTTCGTCCGACTTCGTTCTGTAACAACCATAGTGGGGTTCAGTCTCTGTTAGCGGCAGCGGAGAGACTGGATCATTTAGTCTATGGCTCGGTGTTCAGTGAGTCAGGGCATTCTATTTGCGAGATGCGACAGACCAATGCGCTATGAACGCTTGATTGTCTGTGAATTCTAAATTGATTTCTATACCTAGAAGTGTAATGTATGACCGTAACTCCTCGTTAATCGCTTAAACACTCGAACTGCTACGACTTGAACATCAGCGCCTTCCATTTTATTTACATAGTGTCACGTGGTACAGTATACTAGGGTAGTAGGAATTACCGAAAAGACAGCATTTACCGAAAAGACAGTGGTATTTACCGGAAAGACCCCAAATTGTACCGAAAAGAAACTTAAATTTCAAAACTAAACACATTTTATGATTGGAAATGTGTTTATACAATTAAATGTATCACCAAAACCAAAAATAAATATATCTATTCGGTAAATATCACTGTCGTTTCGGTAAATGCTGTCTTTTCGGTAATTCCTAGTACCGCAGTACAGCCCAATCTCAACACACGTGCACACGAGACAGTTGATGTTTACTGCATCCTAAGTAATCTCTAACTTTTTTTAAACATTATGAAACAACTGTCAAAACGCGGAATGCAATGTACGCTGTCTTAAATAAATATGGTGAATAATGAGGTCCAGGGTCATCGGGCTACACGATCGGAGTTGAGAATATTTATCTTCACTCAATTTATACATTTCGGGGCCCGGGGATGTCACGGAAGTGGTGTGACGTCAAAATCCTGCGATCACTATAGCCGAGATCGCTACGCGAAACTCGCCTAAAAATGTAACACATGTACATGAATCTCAACAGCACTCAAAATAAAGCACCAAATTGAGCATCGATGGACCCCTAGCAAGCTAGAGGTGTGACCAGGTGCCTGAGAGGAGTAAGCATCCCCCGTTTGGCTTGCCGCACCTGCCGTCGATGTTCATGCACAAAAATGAAAACAAAATCTACAAAACATGCACTATAGAGAGTGTTATGGCGATCATGTCAGGGAGAGCAATTAAAACATTTCTGTCAAACCCCTCAAGGGGAACTTTTTACAGGCTCTACACGGCAAAGGGCATAAGTGTGACACAAATGAGATAAAGAAGATCTTGACGGCAATCTCAACAGCACTCACAATGGAGCACCAAATTGAGCAATGTATATCAAATAGAGATTGATAACTTACATGTTTTCCAGCCATGGTAAAGAATCGCAGTACAATCACTACAAATCCAAACGAGTAACTAGTGTCATTCTGAAAGAAACATTGAACAAAGAAATTATAGGAGGACTTCCAAGAAAATGTTTGAAAGCATACCCCTACTGCAGCAGTTTGTCTTTTTAAACAGTTCTCAGTAAAAAGGTGAACTTTATATTTCATCAGCTGAACCTCCATAAGTATCCATGTACAATGTACATGTATATTTAAGAAATAACAACTAGCTAGCCGTGGTTTATTGTCCAGTAATTCCCCAAGTCGCATGAACCAATCAAATTATCACCTTGCTGCTTTTGCTATGTTTCATTCAACTCGCCATGAAAATGTATGGTCCCGAACATTGCCGAAGTCGTGAGTCTTCGGCCAACTTTGTGGTATTAAATTTTTCTGTTATCAAAACAACCAGAAGTAAAGTGCAAGTATTAAACCCCTAATGCCTTAATTCAATGATAGAGTTCATGCATACAATGGAATACCATATTTTTCTTTAATGTACATGTACATGTACAGTCCCACCTGTGTTAACGGACACCTTTATATACCGGACAACTGTACATAACGGACAATTTCAGTTCCCCCCAACGTTTTTTGTGTTATAAATGTCTTTTGTATAGCGGACACCTCCGTTCTCCGGACAACGGACACCCTTCTGGTACCCCAATCGGTGTTAATAACCTCCTATAACGGACATAATTATCTCGGTTCCGCCTCTGATAACGCACAATGCCTTTGTAAAATCCTTTGATCCACGTCCTTTTCTATCGTGGCTTCACAAATTAATGGTAATTAGGGGACGGGTAATTAGTGGCAAATTTATGTTTACCTGAGTATACATTAATTAAAACAATAACGTATAAACAGAGGCTTTGACGCTTGATGAAGGGTGTAATTTAATGGAAAATCGCAAGAGTACAAGAGCCCTGTATTCGCAATAGAAAGCCTTCGTTTCACAATAGAAAGTTTATATCCCGTCTTCATTTATTGTATTGCTACTGACCACACGCCGGCACGCGTCGCGGACAATTTAACGATCGATATTTTTTTCAATGAGTTCGACATACTCTTTACTCTCTCGCGAGCTCGGTCTTTTTATAAATGTAAACAGCATATGTATACTAATAATTATGCTGAACAACATCAGGAATTTATTGTAATATTTCAGATTCGATTGATAATGACGTTCATGATTTTAGAGGTATTCACGGACCGCCGACACGCGACAAATGTCTGTTTAATCCTTACATCAACGTTATCCGTAAATGTAAGGATTTAAACTTACGTTTTATCAACAACGTTTTATGTACCCGAGTACATATATTAATTCGATCAACTAGCGGTTTAATGTCAATCAATCTAGCCTTGGCTTCCGTATACATGCTGTACGCTGCCCTACTCACGGGCCCTCCTGAAGAAGTAATATGTAAATCGCGGGGATTTCAATAGGCAAGATGAGAAACCGCAATACATTCCGAGCCTTGTACGTGACATGGCGCTCGCGTACTTATTTATCATGAATTACGTCTCCCCTTTCTCATAAACTGAATGGGAGGAAAGTGGCATTTTAAAACTTTATTTCCCAGTTTACTTAGGGAAATACTCCCTTACGTAAAAAATGTTTGCAAAACTTAATGCTTTACTTATATGCAAGAGTACTCTTTGATAAAAAAAAATACACTACCTTCCTTAATTTCCTTTTTTTGTAGTCTCAATTATCTGAGAAACATGTATTCAATTCTACATGACCCAATTACATGTATTGGTACATGTATTCTGTTTTATTATTAATCTACCTTGTAAAACTACATGTACTTATCAAAAATTGACGGAAAATTATTGCAAACTGAACCTCTGCATAGAGGACACCTCTCTATAAAGGACAATATTTGATTTTCCCCGAGCCGTCCGTTATAGACAGGTTAGACTGTAGTTCCATAGACAATTTCGTATAAAATTGTTTGGGAGGGAAGGGTTACAGAAGGGGACTTATTATACATGTAATACAATACATACCAACAAGTAGATCCCATGCAACGAGGGGAATTACTGGACAATAGACCATGGCCAGCTAGTTGTTATTTTTATTCTAATATATTCTGATTATAGCAGACGACAAGTAGTGTCATATTGTTTGCAGAAAATGAGCGCGTAAGAGTATGCGCGTGATAAGGCGTGGCTTATCTGACCATAAATGTGTTGGAGAATAGACCACGGGTGAGTTCCATAGCACATATAGCAAATTTAGGTTGGATAGGATGAAAATAAATGACTCTTTACACATGTTACACTGACACAAAAATCTTAATATACATGTACATGTACTATACATAATGAAATGTGTGTCCTTGTTTTGTTTTTTCTCATCTTTGCTGAGTGGTAAAAATAAACTTACACCGAGAGTAAAATTAAGGACAATCCAGATCAGTCCAAGGAAGGTAACAAACATATCGAAGCGGTTCCTTCTACTTGTCCAGTAACCACGTGGCGACATAGCTATAACTTTCATTGTAACCTGTAAATAGAAACATGTCAAGAAACTATGTCTACCTGTTCATTTTCCCTACAATGACATAAAATTTTACATGTACAGCAATCACATGATGACCTGGTGGGTCATGAATTTCTACAAAATTTGAGGGTCCCTGTAAAGTGCGAAACGAAACAAAAACGAAACGAAACGAAACGAAACAAATCGAAACGAAACGAAACAAATCGAAACGAAACGAAACGAAACGAAACAGATCGAAACGAAACGAAACAAAACAAAACGAAACAGATCGAAACGAAACGAAACAGATCGAAACGAAACGAAACAAAACATAAAACTTAAAGAAAATGAGAAAAAGAGGAAAAATCGCCGAAAACGAATATTTCAAGACAAGATCAGCATGTAATATTGCCTTAATCCAAGAGTTCTACATTTCTAAGTAGTACCGAGAGGGTTTCTTGAAAGAGTCAAAGTTGACAATTAAAAAAAGTAAATGTCAAATGCCATTCATGTATTTAAGAGGAATAAAAGGGGGGTACCTGTAAAATGCGAAACGAAAAGAAACGAAACAAAACGAAACGAAATGGAAACGAAATGAAAACGAAACGAAATTGAACAAAACGAAACGAAATGAAACGAAACGAAATGAAAACGAAACGAAATGAAACAAAACGAAATGAAATGAAACGAAATAGTTACAAAATGAAACGAAATACATATACATGTAAAAAGAAACCAAATTTATATACTGGTTAATGAGTTGTGCGTTCGGGGGGGGGGGGGGAAATATCTGTTTTAAAGGTGAGAATGAAAGATCCATAGGTAATTGGATGGTCAGGATACCCTTTCAATATAAATAATTGAATATAATAAAGAATTAGATTATTAGTGAATATCTTATTTTCAAATCCTTACCCCAGAAATAATGATGAAAAAAAAACATATTAATGGTAAAAAGTGTCAAACTGGTTCAATATTGAATATAGCTAGATATTCCTTTTCCTTTCTTCTCTGTGGTATTTGTACTTAAAGAACAATTTTTCGCCTCATATATATAAACCTCACCCTTTCATCCCTTTAAAATTTACCCATTTTCTTTGAAAAGATTTGAAAATAAAATATTCACTAATACTCTAATTTCCTTTTCATACTTTATTATTTATATTAAAAGGGTATCCTGACCATCCGATCCCCTCTGGATCTTTCATTCTCACTTTCAACACAGATATTTCAAAATCCCAATACCCCCCACCCCCCAACCCAAACACCCCCCCCCCCCCAAAAAAAAAACAAAACTAACAAGTAAATAAATTTCGTTTCTTCTTACATATATTTCGTTTCATTTTGTTCCCATTTCGTTTCATTTCATTTCGTTTTGTTTCATTTCGTTTCGTTTTCATTTTGTTTCGTTTCATTTCGTTTCGTTTTGTTCAATTTCGTTTCGTTTCCATTTCATTTCGTTTCGTTTTCATTTCGTTTCGTTTCCATTTCGTTTCGTTTCTTTTCGTTTCGCATTTTACAGGTACCCATAAAAGGGAGGGGGTAGAAAACCACGCTATGACACCGTAAAAAAATCTTATCCTTTTTCAAACGAAATGTGCCCCCAGTTTTTAATTGTTCTCATTTTTCTGATAAAATTTTCAAATACACATAACGGAACAGTTCCGTTTCCTCTGCGCTAGACTCCTCCCTGCTAAATAATATTTTTCCGTCTGTGTCGAGGTTATTCATCCCAATCACTCTCCTTTTAAATGCAATTGTGCTATATACCGTATATATTATGTTTTAATCGTCAACTTTGATTCTTCAAAAAATCATCCAGCCACAAGAACTAACGGTTGAAGGCAATAATGAAGGGGTGGACAGGGACAAAGGGAGGGGAGAGAAAGGGGGCGGGAGGAGGGAAGATGGGGGCGAGAGGAGGGACAGATGATTGGGAGGGTAACAGTAACCCAAAAAAATTAGGAAATTACTTTTAATATAAATAATCTTGCTCTTTTGCGTTCATGTACATAATCTCAATTTTAAAAATTACCACGAAATTCATCTATATATACCTTAAAATTTTTCCCGATCGCTTCGCTCGCCGCAATTTTCAATTCATTTTTCAAACACTTCAGGCTCGCTTCGCTCACCTTAGTTTTTCATCTAAACAGATCTGTTTCTTTTTTCAAGGTTTAAAAAAGGAAATAACCCAAATAACTTCACTATTTCACCTATTTACACTTTAAAGTTTAAACATTTGTCTTGACCGCTCAAGACCCCCTCCCCTTCACCAATTTTCACTTTAAAGTTTAAACATTTTTCTTGACCGCCCAAGACCCCCTCCCCCCCACGGGGAGGGGGAGGCGGCAGGTAGAGAGTGGTACCCTCTGACCCTTCAATAAGATCTTGTCTTGAAATATTCGTTTTCGGCGATTTTTCCTCTTTTTCTCATTTTCTTTAAGTTTTATGTTTTGTTTCGTTTCGTTTCGATCTGTTTCGTTTCGTTTTGTTTCGTTTCGTTTCGATCTGTTTCGTTTCGTTTCGATTTGTTTCGTTTCGTTTCGATTTGTTTCGTTTCGTTTCGATTTGTTTCGTTTCGTTTCGTTTCGTTTTTGTTTCGTTTCGCACTTTACAGGTACCCAAAATTTGAATGCACAGAAAACAGAAAATAAAGCAAGAAAGGAGCCAATGTATGAAATTATAGTAAACATATATATATTTATTTCCGCACATCCATAAATTAGCTGAAACTGGCAAAAGGGGACACATAATTTATTTATCAAGATCAAGAGTACCACTTTTTTAACTTTAATTTTATATGATAAACTAGGGATGTTTCATACCCTAATTGGCAAAATTTTCAAGTATATTATGTAACAATTGGTGATGAATTAAATAATGCCGGCAATCATATAATGTTGACTGCTAAAAGTCTTTGGATTCCTATCAACCATTTTAATCAATAATAGTTATTTGTTGTGATTTATCTAATTAAATGATATTATAAAAGTGTTTTTCATTTTGCAAAGAAGGACGTTAAGTTTCCATCTTTTATTTTACGTACCTCTACAAGAAAGAGTAGTGTGAATACAGTGGAGATACTGGCCAGTATGTCTGCTACACCTTTATTCTTCTCCTTCCACTGTAAAATCACAAGATAACAGTTTTAGTACATACATGTACATGTATGAATGGAGCATGAAGATGCTCAAATTGTAATTATTGTACGTGAACTTATTTTAGCGCAACCAAATTTTAGTGCAAAAGTGGTAAAATAGGAAAAATTGACATACATGCATTAGTGTAATCATGAATTAGCGCACCTGACTTTTTTTCAACATAACTCTGTATCAGTTCAGTAATTAAGCGTAGTCTTGAATTAGAGCAGTCTTTATAGCGCTAACCCCTCTAAAAAAAGTACACATACAGTAATTGAAATACTCATTTTCATAGTACTGTTTGATATTTCAATTAATTTTTACCACTCTTTTTTTTCTACTTTTTGTAATTACATTAACACAAACTCTTAATCAACAGAAAATAAATATGCTGAAAATACAATGGACGTAACATACATGTATTGTACTCAATTTCTCTATACATCATTTCAATGCACAGACAATTCAAAAGTGTAAAGGAAATGGAACCAAGCATTAATTAAACTTACCGGTACAGAGAGGAGACCACAGTTTAGAAGAACTAGAATGACAACGGCTCGTTTAAACATCTTATGTTGTGTAATGTCGTACATCCGTGCTCTAAACCCAGTGCCATCTATAAGATAATGTTCAACTAGCATTGAAAGGCCAATATACATGTAAATGTAGCTCATCAAAATAAAAACAAACAAAACTTCAAATATATTCATACAATCTGATCATCCTGAGATACAGCATTACATGTATATACATATAGTACATGTACATGTATTTCTAAGAAGCGTTCACTTCACAGTAACTCCCCTGATATCTATAAGTACTTCCATTTTATTCCCAACTTATGAACCAAAATTAAAACAGAAACTGTACCAAATGGGATTCTCATTTTAATGGAATGACTGAAAAATATGGACAGCAAAACAAGAGTTCTGCCAATAGGCACATTTTACACTGTAATAAGCTCTATTAGAGTTGTGACCTTGACATTTGGCTTCTGACCTTGACAATCAATAGCTCAAGGGTTTTTTTCTTTTGCCATAGTGATTCTTGATGGAGAGTATAAAGTTCCTATAGCTACATGTAACAGTTTAACCTGTATTTTTCACCAAAGGAAGTATACATAGACACAGGATGGACAGATCAATAGAAGCTATCATGATGGTGCGAATGAGACAGAGAAATCTTATCCAAGTGTAAAAAGACATGAAATCCAAGATGAGGCTTCCTGAGTCAAAATGTAGCATTTTTTTGGTATGAGGATGATATTCTTCGGTCTCTATCAGAGTCATTAACCTGATTGATTTATTTTCTCACTCAGATCATTTTATCAATTATTATAATTGCAAAGATTTTTTTTACCACTGAAACAAAATGTCAACCAAACTAACAATGACGTTGTGAAATCATAATAAGTTGTCTCACACTGCCACATTTTTTCTCTATTTCTTAGACATACATGTAAGTTGATGAGAAAGTGATACATGTACATGTATATCATGAAACATGTACATCTATCTGAAGATATTCTACTCTAAAGGAGCTGTTAAGATGAGGCGTAAAATCTGCCCTGAAAAGTTGAAATTTCAAAATGCAAAATTTAAGAATTTTTTTCGGTAGAAATGTCAAGGAACTTGGTCCACATATGAATCTGCTATCAGATGGGATAATTTATTCAAAATAAGACCGATATTTGGGTCAAAATAAGCATTTTTTACACAGAAATTAATGGAAAACGGAAAAGTTTTATACAACATCGTTCCCCCCCCCCCTTGCTTTACAATGCCACTTTCATCAAAGGTGTATATCAATAAAACACATTTTCTGACCAAGTGGGGTTCTGAAGCGAGGGGGGAAACAATGTCCCACAGGCGAAAAACGAAAAAAGGGGGGAAGGATGACTATTTTTAAATGTGTCTCTAGAGCCATAAAATAGGTTATCATTGAATTTTTTTTCATTTTATATGATGGAACAATATATTCAGAGTGTGTTCTGATCAAATATTTAACCGTTTAGAAGGAAATAAACGAGAAAGTTGTCTATTTCTACACCATGTGTATTTTGCGCCAGATACCTAAATAAATGGCCAAGAAGAACGAAATAAAACAGTTTTTCAGTTTCCGGATTGCAGAGTTTGCAGATTATATTGATATAATAACCTCAAAGTTAATTTCTCTTATCCAATTTAGACTTGAAAAGGTAACAGAATTATAATTAACAAAAAAAATGTGTAAAATAATGCATTTTTTGTGCATTTTCGTTCGATATTCAACGTTTTCCGTCGTCTGTACCCCTACCTCTTTAACTCGTAATCATAACATCTTTCACCAAATTTATTTACATAAAATACCTACTTGGAATCTTATAATACATTACATTTTTATCCTGACTAATTTTTCATGTTTTTATCTAAAGTGGAAGGACAACGCACGAGAAATAATCAAGTGCTTTCAGGGCTAAATCCGGCCCTTATCTTAACAGCTCCTTCATCATGTTCATCTAATGTGAACAATATTAAAGTATGAATAAAATTAGTTATGCATTGAAATAAAGGCTAACTGACCAGGCCTTGGTGGAATATGTAATGGTTGATTCAGCTTGATCCTTCCTTTTAAATCCAGCCATCTTCTCTGATCAACGGTCAATAACGCTGTACCCTACACCATATTAGAAATGCATTAAACAAGTTGAAAAAGCAAAAACTCTTACAATTCTGAAGAAAAGTTGGTTTTTTTTCTTCACAAAGCATTAACTATTCATGATTATAGACAAAATATATCTTAGTCTAATACTGTAAACATGGAAATTTTCGAGTAAGGGTAATTTTCCCGATTGTATTGTTAGTGCGAAAAATAACCACCCCCCCCCCCCCCCCCCACATGAAAATTACAACCAGTATAAAAGACTAAAGGGAATAGTCCTAATGATTTCACCAAAATTATCCCCAAGCATATTGTTGCAATGGTCATTTGGCAAAATTTTCCACCAGCAAAAATAACCACATTTACAGTATTTTGAAGTAAAAAATTTACATGTAAGTGAAATTCTGTGTTTTCTTGAATTTAATATGCTATAAACAACACTACTTCCTAGATGAATATGATGATTTGTCCATGTACATGTAAATAAGAAAGACTGACCTTATTTTCACTGTAGTTGGCTATGACCACACCCACAAACAGGGTCAGGAATATCATGTAACCAATAAACACAAACACATGTACATACAAGGCATGCACCTGTAAATATACAAGGAATACGATAAGTAGAGTAACAAAATTTGATAGTTCAATGTTTTTCACAACATGTTCATTGTATGGTGAAATTCAGTACGAGTGGATATACTTCGATTCTAATAATAGCAAATTCAGAAAGGAACTTACTTCATTAAGAATAATTAATCATACAAGGATAGGTATCATTCCTATGTCAAATTACAAACATTTACAGGTGGTACATGTATGTAAGATAACATACTTCTCACACATGAATTTACATGTAAAATGTTTCAATACATGAATGAAGAAATGTATACATGAGATTAAATAGAAATGAGGCTACACTACAATATACATTTACATGTATATACTGTGAAATCATTATATTTCGTGGGGGCTCAGTTTTCGTGGTTCTCGATGATAGCCAAAATTGTACATAAAACAAGAAATTGAAACTAATTAGCATACACATTTTACATGCGATTGACCTATAAACACTTTCCAATAACATGGACACTTACAGTAATTTCTTTTAATTGCAATACATGATTTCTCAACACTTTGTCAAAAGCAAACCTTGTGAAACCCAATTTTAATTAGGTCACATTTCAGTGACACCTTGGCGCGAGTGGCAAGAACCAGTTGGTATGGAGGGGCTTTAAGGTGGATGTTTTAAGACTGACGTTAATGTAATTGTCGCCATTTTCAGACTTTCCAAGCCCTTAAACTACCTGAACTGAGTACCATTCATGAAATTTTATTTCACCACGATTTATCTAATACTCAATCTCATGAATCCACGAAAATTTGGCCCCACAAAAATAAATGATTTCACAGTATCTACATGTAAATGTATATACATGTACATGTATGTGCAGATGAGTCTTTTTAAAGTAATTTTCATAGGTAGATACTGATACATACTGGATCAACTCTTTCTATGACATCCCTGACCTCTAACCAACCCTCCAATGACAGCACTTCAAACATAGCTAACATGGCATTACTTATTCTATCAAAGTTAAAGTTGTGAGGATTGGACCTGTAAAATAAGACCTTCAGATCAGAATACAAATATTATAAGATTAGAATACAAATATAAGATTAGATTACAACTAAAAAAAAAACAAACTTCATTTTTGCCTCATTGAAAAGGTACATGTACATAATTTACTTAAGTTTGTTTAGATGTATATACATGTACATTAAGAGATTTCTGAGTATTAGTATTCTCTTATATAGATGGTAACATGATTTATCTTATTTCAATCAATGACCAGAATAACTATAATTATCTTAGTCTATAAGAATCTCAAAATTCCGAAAATTGAATACATTGTACATATGGAGTGACATTTATGTTGTACAAACCAAGTTCTAGGGACATAAAATCCTGGTAGTTCATCAACATCCATGTTCACCTTCATCTTTGTGATATACACTCTAGTAAAGAACATTCCTGTACAGTTTTCCTGAAAGTATACAGTGTTTCTATGACAAACATCAAATACATCTTCTACATCTATCAAAAATTTGATGTAGTCCTCGAACCTTCTATTTCCAATATACATGTACTTCTTTTAGAAAAATCATTGATGTCTAGAGCTGTCCTCTAATTCCTTAATTCATGTAAAAAAATTTAAGTGTTTCCATAGAAAAACTTATCAATTTTGGTTCACTACTCCATTATCTGAACAAAATATACATGTACATTCATGGGTACAAATCTCTCTTCAGTAAATAAATATTTCACATTCATGTCAGGTTAAAACATAGGTATTTACATGTTTGTGTACCTTAACACTAATGGCAGGATCATTACACCTGGCCAAACGTCCTCCCAGTAGGTGAACTCCAAACGTGGCAAACACAAACATCAACGCTATCAGCAGGATAAATACCTGTAATGGACAACTTTATGCTACTTACAAAGTTATGTATTTTAAGTTTTGTGATTTACAATTTACATAACATTAAATCAAACAACTAGTTTCATAAATACATGTACTGTCAAAATAGATACATCATTTCGGATTTTTTTTTTTTATCACATGAAATACACCATTCAACAAGATAAAATTATCATCAATATTCGAAAATTGTTAGTCTAATTCATGTGAATAATGAAGCTTCTCCATTGTGACATCATAATCAATCTTAAGCTACACATATTTGCCCATTTTACACGAGACATCACAAAGGAATGATGAGATAGTGTTACATGCATGTTATCAAACATTCGTGTAGTAGATATGATACACATATACTGTACATATATATCTACTAAGAATTAAAGTGTATTTTTTAAATGACACTCTCACAGCTCCACTTATCCAGCACAATTAAGTAAATTTATAGAATCATGTTACGTGTATCACCATCTGAAAACAAATGCTTTGTACCATGTGTATTAAAACAAAGTAAATATCAAAACTGAGCAGTGTTACAGTGTATATACATGTATACCAGACTGATTTCTTTGAATCCTCTGAAGAATTCGTACACCACTTTCCTCATGTGCGGAACCAGGACAAATATTCTAAGTGGCCTAAGACATCGTAACAACATGAGGGTCTGTGCTCCGGATAGAGGGGGGACTTCCTTAGGCATCCAACACAGGAATATCAAACTGGTCTGAAAACAAGATCAAGTGAGAATAAATATCTGAAAATACATGTTCACTGACATAATCATAAAGTGACTCCGACTCTTTCATGACAAGAAAAGTACAATACTTTTATTGATGTATTTTTACTCTTACAGCATCCTAAATTCATTCAATTTCATTTATTAAATAATCAGGAATTACTGCCGATTTTGCTTACTTCTGATTGGTGGAGACGCTGTTTGATAGAGTGTACCTTAGAGTGAGTTGACCGCTAACGCTCCAAAGCGGTCTATTCGGAATTAGCACGTGCATTGATTTTTGTAGTGTTAGATCTTTGACTTCGCGTATCATTACAATGCAAATTTTAATAAAATCCTATTAATTTAATAAAGCAGTTATTGACTTTTGATTTCGTTCTACTTGTGACTATACAGACCTCGGTCAACCAATACCTGACCAGGTCTGTATAGTCACGAGTAGACCTCTTCAAAAGTCAATAATTGTATATTATTAACTTGCTCAAAATTTATTTATACATGTACATTGTACATATACATACATGTAAGATGTAGAACTTAAAGAAATCTTACAGAGTAAATAAAGAGATCCAATCCTCCTCCGAAGTCTTTAACGACAGCTTTGGGTGTGAAGAATAATCCATTGGCCATCACCTTAAGTCCCATCTCTACACTCATACACAGCACAAACACATACTCTGCTACCTATAATCATATGTAATATAATCTCTACATGTATAGGTAAAAGTGCATCAATATTATGTTGTGGTATCTGTATGGATATAAATTTCAGTAAACAAAGCAGGTCCATTTTCCAGAAAATACATGTATTTGTGACCGTTTTAAACCTTGATTTTATATGCACAGACACCAGACATCACATCATTTGGCAAAAGTTTGAATTGTGACGTCATATAAGATCACATCTACATTTTGGTTTAAGGGTCCAAGATGTGGGGTTAAATGTCCAAGACATGAGTCTAAGGGGTTCAATATGTGGGTTTTAAGGTCTAAGATTTGGGTCCGATATCAAATCATATATGTCACCAGCCCATCATTGTTTTGCTTCTTTTTCATAAATCTTTACATGTTCATTCTCAAAACAACAAGAATACATTATAACAACATAAAAGGGAAACATTACTGTATGTGTACTTATTTTAGCACAATCAAATTTTAGCGTAAACAGAGCAGAATTGGGTAAATTTACATATTAGCATAATCATGAATTGCGCTCTGACTAATTTTCCACATTAATGGGCTCTGATTGGCTGATGCATTTTCAACAATTCCTATGCAACCGTTGCACATAATTTCACAAAACCTTACATGAAGCAAGTATAAGAGATTCATGATTTAACATATTTTTTAATTAGCGCAGTTTTAGCAGAAATAAGTACACATACAGTATTTGAAACAATGAATTATTGCCTGGCATTGCTGTAGACATTGTAGAGAGACACTGAACTGAGTTAGAATTCATTTATAAAGATACATGTATACAAGTACCTTAAGTGGATCATTAAACATGATCAGGTTCTGTGCATTCTCAAACATCATGGATATGCAAGAGAGGATGGTGACAACAACCATAGCCCAATCTAGGTAGGAAACCAATCCTAGCAGCTTACTGTAAAACAAAATTGACATTGTCTTAAATCAAAAACATGAGAGGAAATTTTAGCAAGAGTCTGGGCTATAATGAAGAAAATAGCACTGTTCACAAACAGGTATGTCGCCTGTGGCATGTTTGAACCTAAGTACATGTACATGACCTTGACCTTAAAAAAATGACTGTGACCTATATGGGTGCTGAGTCTCATGATGCTTTACCATCCCTGAAAGTTTGAAAGGTGTCTATATATGTATATCAAGACATAAACAAATATGTGACAGTGTGATGCTTTCATTAAGTTAAATTCATTACGTTAAATTCATTAAGTTAAATTCATTAAGTTAAATTCATTAAGTTAAATTCATCAAGTTAAATTCATTAAGTACATGTACCCTCACTGATCCTAAATCAGAAAAATGCGACAAATCAGAGCACACCTTCTGATAGTCCAATCAGTAAATAATCAGTAAAAACGTTTACATACTGGAATGTTTTACATCTGCTGTAGGTCTCTTTCCCTGTTATTGGGTCCCTTGTAACATAGTTGTACTTGGCTTTGACAATGGCTTGGCATATCTTACGGAACTTTGTCTCCCTCCCAACGATGAAAAGAGGCGTGTCAAAGAAAGGGTGGTTCTCTCTCATGTCTTCTTCTAGCTGATTCCTGAAAAAAGGTCATTATTATCATAATATATTTTTCGTTTTCTTTTGCTTGAGTAAAACTGGATATTTCTGACAAAGGTGTAAATACATTGGCGAGTTAACTGATTTCACACATGGTAATTAGAAGAATTGCAAGATTTGCGTTTGTACAATGTACATGTACATGTATTTAGATGTACGCCCTGTGCACAAGAAAGGTTGAGCACCTGTTGAGATAACAGTGCCCTATGCAGAAGGAAGGTTGAGCACATGTCGAGATAAAAACGCCCTGTGCACAAGGAAGGTTAGGCACCTTTCATGATAACAATGCCCTGTGTACAAGGAAGGTTGAGACCTTGTTGAGATAACAAGGCCCTGCACAAGGAAGGTTGGGTTCCTGTCAAGATATCAATGCCCTATGCACAAGGAAGGCTGGGTTCCTGTCAAGATAACAATGCCCTGTGCACAAGGAAGGTTGAGCACCTGTCAAGATAACAACGCCCTGTGCTCAAGGAAGGTTGAGCACCTGTCGAGATAACAATGCCCCATGCACAAGGAAGGTTGAGCACCTGTCTCACTGTCTTGGATTGGATTGCAAGTCCATTCACACTTCATACAGATGGATGGGTGGGATTTTAATGTCCTGCCTTTTCATAAAAAGTGGAAGAAAGAAAATACATGTACATGTAAGTGAATGAGATACAAACCTTTTAATCTCTGCCTGTTGTTTCTTTTGTTGCCAGACTCGGATGTCAAATTCTCGGTTATGGCTGACCCGGTTAGCCGAGTTATTAACCAGACTACTCAGGTTAATGTCACCATTTTCTTTGGCTGTTGTCCGAGTCTTAAGACTTCCTGGCCTGGAGCCTCTCATACTCCTATAAATAAACAATTTAAATAACATTTTATCAAATCTGTATAATAATGTAAACTCAAGTTGTAATTAAGTCAGTACATGTATATAGTGAAGTGTTCAAAGTCAATGTACATGTAATTCTATCAGATATGACATTAAGACAAATTACTTTTGTATTATCATCATGATCATGATTATTATAAATTTGTTGTTATACCAACTTTTCTCCATTCCAAACTGGACAACTGCAATGTACAAGTATGCATAGCAAAATGTCTGTCAGCTTTGTCAAGGAATAAAACATCATTCACACAAGTGGATGCAAAGACAGACAGACAGGAAGAAAGACAAGCGCACGGTATGATCACTACATGCCTTCTATGCTGTTATCACATTCAAACATTACCTTCTGTCCATTCTGAGCTGGAACTGCTGAGCCAATAATGATTTAGGACCAGATGGTACAAGCTGACACACAGACATGCAGACAGACTGACAAACACATACTGTTAACGCAGTCCCACATTACCTTCTGTCCATTCTGAGCTGGAACTGCTGAGCCAGTAATGATTTAGGACCAGACGGTACAAGCTGACACAGACATACAGACAGACAGACAAACACATACTGTTAACACAGACATTACCTTCTGTCCATTCTGAGCTGGAACTGCTGGGCCAGTAATGATTTTGGACCAGACGGTACAAGCTGACTGGATCCACACACCTGCATCTTCTGCTGGGCAGAATCCCTGTATAAACATACATGTACATAAGGAGATGTTAAGATAAGGTGTAAAAAATGCAATGAAAAAGTCAAATTTCAAAAATGGAAATTTTGAGAAAATTCTTCCATAAACTTTGATACCCAATAAGACCCCATCAGAATTTGAAGTCATACTAGATCGGTCTTGCTTAATAATGCTTAATTTTGAATAAAAGCGTCTTTTTCCCATGTAAATCAATAGAAAACAGAAAAAAAGGTTTTCACAACTTGAGATATCTCATTACTTTTCTTCACCAATCCCCCACATTATGCAATGAATTACCTGACTATTTTTCTACCATGCCCCCACTTTATACAATGACATGCCAGACTTTATGAGATATTCCACTTCGTTTCTTGAAAACTCTGTCAACTTTATTTATACATATCTGACAAAATGAAATATTCAGCTTTATTTCTCCATGACTCCCCTATTATATTTTTTATGTAATACAATAACGTACCTGACTATATGAGATATTCCACTACGTTTCTCCACCACTCCCCCACTTTTAGGAGCTGTACTTATTATCCGTACAAGTTTTACAGGGGACGGTTTGGATAAAACCACAGTATCGTCTGTATTTTCCTGTATGTCTATAGTCAGATTAATCTCCGGATTGGTGAACTGTCGCATAAAACTATCTCTAACTTCGGCAATCTCAAAATCTCCTATCACCTTGTACAATCTAACCATTTGGGGATGATTTCTACAAAAGATACATCTTGTAAAACATATTTTAAGATGAAGATTGAAATATTTCTTCCAGAGGGAAGGGATGATACAAATAAAAACACAAACACTCAAATACACAATTTTCCACCAATTGGCCTTTATTAAGTGTACAAATGATGATGTATAACATAAGCATTTGCAATGAATGCCAGGATGCAAGGATGGATTTTACTTAGAATTATTATAGATCGTCGTTTTTACACTTGATAAAGGCCAAGGTGCCAAAAATTTGTGTATTTGAGTGTTTGTGTTTTTATTGTATTGCAAGATGGTTCACTTGATATCTATTCAAACTAATGGAATATGCTTTGGATCATGCATGGTGATAATCAAGATTATTGGAGCAATTACATGTATAATAATACGGAAGTTTTCCAACTCTATACCTTCATGAAGAAAATTCCAAACCAATTTTTCCTGCACCAGACACGTGTTTCGAATATTAAATTCTCATCAGTGATGCTTCCAGCGGAGCCACCAAAATTCATTTCAGTAGCGCCCTCTTTAATGTTTTGAATTTAGATTTGTACATTTACTTTACAGAGAGTGCGCGGCTCCAAATTTCCTGTAGGGTCGATTCAGTAGCATATCCAAATAAAATATATGTATGTGCCATTATCCCACCTCTGACAAGTTCGCTGGGGAATCACATGTAGAGATTGGCTTATAACGTTCACATGAAGACAGGGTATATCTTATAATTATAATAATAATGTTATGTTTCGCATAGACATTGTAGCATAAACAACAACGACTTCCAAATGCTTCAGTGATATTATCAAACTAGATTATCCGTGGGGTAAATTCATTACATAGTCATCTAGTGACCTGGTACAGGATGATACCGGGTCACTAGATGACTAGATAACTAATAATACCAGGAGTGTTAAGAATACAGTATTTCAGTCTTATAATAAACTAATGTCAAAGTAAGGAAAAGCAATTAAGATGTGAAATAATAATACATACTTTGTTGAATACAATAAGGACATTATTTCATATACATACGGAAATTTCTCAAAGATCCTCAGTCTTCTGGGTAGCTTTTCCTGTGTATCAGCCAAAAGATCTCTGGCCTTTCTCTGTAAAAAATATACTTGTATTTAGAATAATATCACTTTCTTTAAAGTATGTACCGTTCAAGCTACTGATTCTCAGATCTAAATTTTGTACAGTACTGTAAATCGTCTTTTATTCGTGAGCGTTTTATTTTTGCAATATTCGTGAGGCCATTCGATTCACTTTGATTTTTAACGCCATGAATATGTCCCAACACACGTTCAGTAATGTAGGTACATGTGATGTCGTGTAAATAAAACGTCACCAACCAATCATCTCACTCGTATTCACGAACTTAAGACACCGTGAATAAAAGATGGTTTACAGTATATTACTTAAAATGGTCTATAGCAATATAATTATCACATCATTTCCCTGAATTTTAATAAGGATTTCATTAAATTTTGTAATTGTAAATTTCGTTAAATTGATGACATCATTGTATATTTTCTCAGATGAAAAATAACTGACTAAGAACAGGGTGAATCAATGATATTTGAATACCTGTTTCAGTATCTTCAAATCTTCATCCAATTCCAGATTGTCCAGAATGACGGCCACAAAGGAACTTATAACGATCTATAAAATATACCCGGAGACAGGGATACAAACTGGTACACATAGCAATTTACAAATAGTATAATAAACAAATAACCAAATACAGATACATATCGATATGTTTGTGAATATGTTTGTCAAAGAAGAAGTACCAAAAATTCAAAATAAATTTCGCCAAGGCCAATTTAAGTAAGATGGGCCAGGTTCATCTTCACTTGTCAAGGTTCAAATTCTTTTCAATTTCCCCATCTTGGCATTTAGGCTACTTAACCATCTCCAAGAGACATTCTTTTGCAGTGAAAATTCATAATTACATCAAAGGAGAAATTTCGAAAATTGAGCTAACAGACAGAAAAATTGTAGTGTGAGCTAGGAGTAAACCTAGGACCCCCTGATGCTGACAATCCATGCTGTGCTCAATCTGTCATGGCAAAATTGAGAATTTTCATGCCAAACTTCGTACAAATTCAATTTAAATTTGGCCCTAACATGAGAAGTAAGTAAGGAAAGCAAATCAGAACATTGGCTCGAGAAGATGGGACAGGTTATGTCAGATTTTTTTTTTGGTCACAGAACTTAACAATCATTCGAAAAACAATATGACGAAAAATCGATAGTAAAATCAGATTTAGGTTTTGCAAGATAATCTGTAACTTCTGCTTTACATATGTCAAAGTATTGTTGTACATCTATGCTTGAAACTTTGCTAATTTTTCTCAACAATAATTGTCATAGACAAGAAAACATACATAAACTTAATTCATATTCAAATGTACAAAATTAATGTACTTCTATTTCATTGATAAAATTTCATATTTTTTTTTTATAGAATTACTTTTTGCAATTTTTCTGTATCCTAAAAACGTGTTTTATTTAGAAAACAATGTAAATTAATGAATATACAACAAACCAAAAGTATGCAGCAGTGTACAATGTTGTAAATTAAATTGGAATGTAAAATTTCTACATTTCTATGAACTGTAATGAAAATCAAAATTATCTATGAAACGATTGAAATTTCACTTCTTGATCACTGTGATGTACAGGTAATTGTATTAAGCAAGACATTTTCTTACATGAAAAACTTTAAACCATTAGCAAATGTAGTAGTGTTTTTGAAGATTTCTAATTTGACTGTTTCACCATTGTTCACGTTTTCAAATAAATAGTTTAAAAGTTTTCTTTATCAGAGAAGGGATTAGGCAAAAGTTATAACAGCATTACATATGCCCTTTCCCTTACAAATAAATATGTCTGTTGCATAATAATCAAATTGGATATATGGGATTGCCAAATGCAGTACACATATATATACATATATTATACACAGCGGGAATAAATAGGGTGAGAATGAGATAATACATGTAATTTAAGAAAGCAATAATTTATATGGGAAATCAGTTAAATTTTTTTGTAAAATTATGAAAATATTTCACATCTGTACTTACCTAGACCCTGCAATAAATATCTCACTTTACAAAATATAACTTGAAACTTTAGGTGCTTTAGAAAAAGTCCAAGGTGTAATATATTGTAAACTTTTTTATGAAGAATTTAAATTCAAAAAATAGATTTGAGTGAGAGGTAGTGAATAATCAGTTAGAAGAAGCAAAAACTTGTTAGTTGTGCTAAAACAAGTTTACTTTACCATGTTGCTTGAGCCGATTCAATTTTAGAACGCTCGAACCTATAAAATATACTTGTTAGGATGCATAATCCAAAATTATGACTATTTCAAACTGCCAAATCTCTAAAAGACGCTAGAAAAGAAAATAATCAAACATAACTTGAAATTCAATGCACACATTACAACCAAAATGCCCGTTTTTAATTGTTAAATCCTATGTTAGGTTGAATTAAAGAAATATGTTAACCTCCCTTTCTAATAAGAAAATAATTTCATCTTAATTTCTCTGAGAAACCAACACCTAATGTTTGTTTCACTTTCAATAGACCAATTTCATATAACCGAAATAGACTTGCAGTTTATACAGGCCAAATCCTGACATCAACAACATTTGACGTAAATTCTTACTGTGATGCAGTAATGATATAGAGAGGATTTACGTGAAAAGTTGTGATGTTGGGTCTTGGCATGTCTATCATGTAAGTCTAGCAGTGATATGGAAGTAATCTATTACATGAATGTAGATAAGCACTGCAAACTATCTGGATTAAGATTCTATTTTTCTAACTTCAAATTTTCTTTATCTTTGAAAATCATGTCCGATATTGAAACAAATTAGAAAGAGATCGTTACATGTGTCATAACATGTAGAAAACAGACTATGTAGCCAACTCTTTTTTGTGTAAAAGGTATCTCTACCTCTCTTTTCTAATGACTTTAACAGTGACAGATGTCTGAAAATAAATTTCTATGAGATTAATGACTGAAACAAGGAGCAATAACTAAATTAAATTAAAGTAAAAAGTTTCATAAAAATAAATGAAAAAAGCAAAAAAAAAAAAAAAAATGAATTTGTGATAAAGCTGCTAGCACAGTTAAATTAAGCTCTACAAAATTTTCTTCTTTTTGAAAATAAATGATTTCTTGAAGAATAATTAAGTTCTGTTACATAAATTGCAGTATATAATACTTGCCCATTTAGCTTGCAGTACATTATCTTCATCGTACAAAATTACATAACACCAGAGATGGACATTGACTCGACACCAAATAAAGGCAAAAAGAAAACAAAACCATTTGGGATGTCTGCTATACCATCTGTTAGAAAGACTTTCTTCTTTTTCCCTCAAGGTTCTTAAATGATTCACTGGGGCGTATTGCAACACCTTACTTGTACCTCAGTAACCATGGTCACTGAAAACTTTTTTATATCAATCTGTTTACATTTCTTTATATACTTTTTTTTTAAATTCTTTACTTTTGTATACAAGACAAGTTATTGTGAAGAAATGAGCATGAAATTGGCCATCCAAATATCACATACCTAAGAAGTCTACATAACTATGATACGATAAACATAGGGTAATCAAAGATTACATACGTCGCCTATACAGGTTTTTGTCAGAAACCAGGTTAAAGTTTTTTTGAAAAGCAGGTCAAAGTCCAAGGTCAAGGTCACTAGGTCAAAGGTCATGGTCTCAAATGATAGGTCTCATCACAAGGTATCTACATGTGAAATATCAAAGCCCTACCCCTTATAGTTCAAGAGATATAGCCCAGGTTAAAGTTTTGTCTACGGACGACGACAAGGACAACGCCGAGGGTATGGCATTAGCTCTCCGGACTTTTTCGTCCCGGCTAGCTAAAAAGGAAACATGACATTTAGGAATGGAATAGAAGACTTAACCCCCACAAAGGGAGATAAATCAGGTGCGATGGGAAAGTAACCATCACCTTCTTGCTTGGTATACTTGTCCCTAAAGATCCTTAGTCAAAATAACCTAACGGAATCCTTTGTTTGATGGGTTTACTTTCTATATCTGCCTATATCTGTCATAAAAGCATCTTGAGTTATTGAATTACTAAATACATATTATTTACAGCATTGTTTCCCTTGATTCTAAGGCATTTTACACAGAATTTGTTGATTTCAAAAAGTCGGATAAAGAACAACTCTGTATATAATTCAAAAAGACATAGTTACAAACAAGGAACTTTTATCCAAGCTCTGTGCTTTTAACAAATACAAATAAGAATGCCCAGGGGTCTAGAATTTCCATTTCCCGTTGCCCTGGGCAAGTGAAAAGTTAGATCGGGAAAGTACAAAGCAGTTGTTCACTTGCCCATGAGCAAGGAGACTTCTTGAACATGTTTTCCTCTTCATTCAGATTTCTTTCTTATTTATTATACAGAAAAAAATTAAATTCAATATTCTGAAGAATCAAGCACTCCATTTACTAAATATGCCAAATTTCAATCAGTTTCAGTATAAGACCCATCATTGGGGCAAGTGATATTTTGGGTCGGGCAAGTAAATTTTAAGCCTCGAGTTGCCTGTGGCAAGCAGATTTTGAAAAAAATTCTAGACCCCTGATACCACCATGAAAGCTGCTTCTGATTCCTCTTAGAAGTTGTTATAATATGAACTTGCCAATACACATATATTCATGTATTTTTCAGGAATTGGTGCAGTTGGTTTGATTGTATGGAGTGAATGTTGAATTTTGTTGAATGCTAAGAAAATATAGAAATCATAATAAAACTAATTAATCAGAGGGCTATTTCAGAACCCATTCGAAGAAGTAGGAGCTGGGGCAGTAAAAGTACAATATTCTGGGAGTTCATTGAGGAACAAGTATGTGCTATTGTATCTGATTACTTATACTGACGGAAAAAGAAGAAAGCAATAACATTCCAACCCTGACCAGCATAGCAGACTTCATATCTACCACTAGTATACAAAAAGAGAATCTACGGAAATGCCCAATTTCACTACGTACATCTAACGAAACGTCAAGTATGTGACAACTTGACCCTTACTCACCAAAGTTACGAATAGATGGTAGAATATGAAATAAATAGCGACAAGGGGTGCAATTTGTTCCCCTGTCCTCCACATGGTAATTTGCATTATCTCTGTCCACCCTTTATTGGCTAAGATTTGAAACATTGACATGAAGGCCTAGAGAGAGAGAAGGGAGGAAAACATACTGGTTATATCGTGATGCAAATCAGTCAAACATAATGCAAATACATGTACAAGACTTCCAATAATTCATACACAAAGCATGACTTGTTCTTTCTAAGTATTTTCATATCTTTAGAGTAACTCTAAATACATTGTATTTTCATATCTTTAGAGTAACTCCTCAAACATTCAGTACTAGTTTTCCTTCATGATATATACATATACACAAAGATATTTCATCAGGAAATTTTCAAAACAGATTTTATTGCTTGTGAAAAGAAATTTGAATTTGAACAAAAACACTTCAAACAGAAGTTTTCAGAACAAATCACATTGTACTTGTAATGAAATTTGAAAGTCCTGCATGTGTTACGGTACTTCATAAATATTTCTCATCATATGTGTTGTAGTTGATGTTTCAAGCCAGCTTTAGAGTTTTACCATTATCTTATATGATGAATAATGTAGATCATAAAATAAATGTCATGGAGCCAAAGACTGCAATAAAACTGCAGTATAAAATCCATGTTTTATTTATATATATTTTTTTTAATTTCTTAATGCAACCCAATAATTTCTTAAGGTATAATTTTTATACAAAAATTTAAAGATGAAACAACATACTACTGTCTGCGCAGCTCACTTCAGAAATCGGAAAATTGAAGTTTTCTTTACTTTATCGGCATATTTTCCAGTTAAAATTTACTTAAGGGGATAGATCTCGAACTCTCATAACTAACGGTGTATGATATATGTCTTACGACCAATACTATGCTCACAGTGAAAGAAAATACTTTTAGATGGGGAGATTTCTATGTTAATTTTAGCGCAACGTTGTCAACATTCTCCATAAACTCAGTGTTAAAGATCGGCGACATCGCACTAAAATTAACATAGAAAACTCCCTATCTAACTATTTTCTTTCACTGTGAGCGTAGTATTGGTCGTACAGACATATATCATACACCGTTAGTTATGAGAGTTCAAGATCTATCTCCCTATAAAAATTTTAAAGGCAAAAATTGACGACAAAGTAGAGAAAACTTCAATTTTCCAATTTCTGAAGTGAGCTGTGCGGACAGTACTTTTCAGTATTCCATAAAGCAAAAGTCTCTCTTTTTTTTCTTCAGAACAAAAGTATTCAACTGAACCAATTCTGTATTGTGTATGTACATGTACTGTATGCAGTATTTTTGAAACCCAAAGTAAACAATCATTTCCCCTTCAAACCATATACCGAACATACATAAGCTGGCTTAAAACATCTTTAAACTACAAGATAGGAAATGGAGTAGAATGAGAGAGGGTGAACATTTTACATTTTGCATTAATAAACTTGACATTTCTAGACACTGCTGGAACTTATTCAAAGAAACTTTTGATAAAGCTGAAAAATAATTTATATGCTAATATTATATTAAAAGTTGAAATAATTGTTTTTATGAAAAACTACCCCATTCCCTATTGCTTAGCAAGGTACAAGACAATTCACTTCTTTCAAGAAAATGGTCATAAAGATATACCTCAACCCAACTTATGCAACACGAGTCATACACTTTAGTATTGTGATTATAAACCTTAGAACCATCTGTGCTGTTAAGGAGAGCCAGGGGTAATTCATGTACTGTACGTAAGCTTATTTCAGGAAATTTTTTAGGAAACAAGATAATATACATGTAACAGAGCTTGATTTGACTTCATTCTTAATCAAGCTTTAATGCATAATCCTTTGTCTACCATGATTCATTTTAAAGCCAAGGATTTATTTAACTGGCAAATCTGTAAAACTAACGATTCCAACAAGTCAGAATTCCAAAATGAAAAAAATTCTGCTATGAAAATAAGAATATGTACAGTACATGTACGTTGCAATCATAGTAAGTCACTTGATATAATTTTTAGCAAAGTTGGCTGCTAAATCATTGAACCACTTTGTATTTATCACATGTAACTTGTAGAAAAGGCTATCAGTATTGGCTTGCCTTCTGTCAGGTATGACCAAGTCTTTACTTTTCAGGTTTACATAAGAAACAAACAGCGAAGCATTGATCTGAGATTTTTTTAAAAATGTTAGTGAAATGTTCTTTAAAATATTCCATCGGTTTCAAATTACCGGTATTCCATTTTTTTTTCATTTTCATCAAGTTAACAGCCTGTTTCTTTTCCTATCTTCCAGTATATACATGTACTGTACATGTGATAAAATCAGAGTAATCAAATTTTCCAAATAATAAACAAGATATGAAAACATTTTTTTTGTTTCCCCGAGTACAACCACATGTACGAAGGAGACTAGCATATTCTTTTCGTATCCTTACATTAGATGGAAAACCTTGTTAAAAAATATACATGTAAAAGTGCACAATAACTCTTCTCCAATGTTTCCAAGATTTGCTATGAGTCGTTGAGTAGTAAACAAAACCCATTAGTTGTGATATTGCATAAAACATGATATACAGATTCATTGTATCACACTCATATGCAGCAGTGCTAGGCAGGCCTCCGTCCAATCATTCACGGTACACTGTTCACTCACCACAGTCACGATCCCGTGAAACAGGGTAAAATAAATCGTCACTACGTAAACTAGCAACTGATGGTCTGCTTCAGCCCTCACTCCATCCATGATATCAATCCAACCCTCTTGGGTCAGAATTTGAAACATGGACTTAAATGCCTATATGTATGTAATTGTAGGCTAATTAAATTGAAAATAAACAAAAATCTTGATATCTACAGTTCTATTTTGTTGTTGTTATTTTAACATACAATGTACATGTACATGTATATTCATTCAGGAAGAAGGAGGATAAATACCAAAAAAAAAAAAAAAATATGTTGCATGGAATTTCTGAGAACATTTTAAGATCTTTGACCTTAACTTTTATTGTGCCATGCATATAGACCTTTCAAAAATGATACAGCTTCATTGTATGACAGTCAAAGACGGATTTCCAAATGGACAAGATGTGTCTGAAATCTTAGGTGCTTTTTGACAAATAAAATCTTTTAAAAAATTTTTCTTTTATGATACCATTATTCAAATGAAAAGAATTAGGAATGATATCAGGGCGGTAACAGTATTTCAGTTCAGGAAAAGTGCGAAATAAAATTTTAAATTGCACTAAAAAAATAAGTGTGATAAAATAGATTTTAAATCTAAATTTTGAAACTTCAAAATATAAGGGCCAGATTCCATAAGAAATACATGTACAAATAAAATTGGTATGACCTTAGTGAAACTCCTTTAGACAATTATTTGTATGTCAACTGGACATACATGTACAACCAGACAATTTATCAGATTTATCCTTGTGCATGTATACTTGACAGATGATACAAACTATTTCTGATTATTTAAATCCAAATCGGAATTGTCATACAAAAGGATTCCGCAATGCCAAGAGTTCTTTCTACAGTAAACTGAATATTCCATTTAAAGTAATATAAACAGCAATAAAACCTGTTCATGTTATTTGAACGCTTACCTCTGGAAATGTAGAAAATTTGGAGAAATCTTGTATGGAGCAGAATAGCTGGAGACTGATACTGGAGAATATAATCAGGAGACAGATGGTGAAAACTATCAGACTGCCAATCTTCCTCCCCGGCCCAAATATCTGGTTATTGTCAAGTAAAAACAAAGTATTTATACCTTATATCCTTACATTTTTTCGATCTCTATAAATTATTATTAAATGATCAGGAATTATTAACAATTTTGCTTATTTCTGATTGGTGAAGACCCTGTTTGATAGAGTGTACCTCAAAGTGAGTTGACCGTTAACGCTTCAAAGCGGTCTTTTCGGGATTAGCGCGTGCCTTGATTTTTGTAGTGTTAGATTTTTGACTTCGCTAATCATTACAATGCAAATGTTAGTAAAATTCTGAAAATTTAATAAAGCAGTTAATGACTTTTGATTTCGGTCTACTCGTGACTATACAGACCTGGTCAGGCATTAGTTAACCTCGGCCTTTGGCCTCTGTCAACCAATACCTGACCAGGTCTCTATAGTCACGAGTAGACCTCATGAAAAGTCAATAATTGTATAATGTAAAGTATTTATAACTTTCAAGTAACTAATACAATTGTATTTAGTAGTGATGTACTATTTCTAGCAGACTATCGATTGTCGATGACCAAAAGTCTTTCGGTTCCGATCATTGATTCCATTATTTTGTGATTGTTGCTGAAAGGGAGGTGTCAATGCATGTCCTCTCCCAATTAATTTACAATTAATATACAGTGTTACATACTATTTGTTGTTTCGACACGTAAAGATGGTACATTACGCAGACAATTTGCATTTTTTATATTTTGCTTCAGATTTTTCTCAACGTTTAGCATAGAAATATAACCTACATGTATCAACCTTTTTCGCTGCTTTTCCGTATTGTTTTTGGGTTTAAATCAATAATCAATCTGTATATCTTTTTTCTCAGTTATCCTCTGTGAATTATGTACATTCTACTCATTGTAATCTTAATATTCACATTGTAGGTATGTTTGCCCTTGAAAAGGAAACAGACCATAGAATAAAGTTGGCATAATAAATGTACAATACACATGCACATGTCAGTGCCTTCACTGGAAGCATTTGAGCTTCTGTAGTGGATGAACATCAATATTGAAATAAATACACATACACTGATATAGAATACTCACCTTGAAACAGAAATCTTCTAACATTGGTGATGCTTTAATCAACCTGCAAATTCTCAGGACCTAAACCAAAAAATGATATTAAGAGATTAGAAAGAATACTACAAACTGTTAATACATGTACATACATGTACATTAAGTACATAAAAACTCTAACAGTGAAATACATGTACAGTAAACTTTGTATATAACGAATCCCAGGGGACCATTGGTCCAAATTCGTTATAGCCATATTTCGTTACATGCATTTTGATGCTAAATATGTTTCCTTGGTGTCGCCGTTTTGAATGAATGAAAAGTTAAGACCAGTATTCAAAAGCTATGTTGTGATTTATTAAGTATGCATTCTTTACAATTGACATGCCGATAGAGTATTAAATGATTGGCAATCATTTCCTCATGTGTATACAACACGTCTACTAATAGGTAAATAGCACGGGGACAAAAGACGAGGAGAGCAATTATTTGATAATTAGTAATTATCTGTCCGCCAGGTGTATTACCGTATAACCAGAAATTTTCGCGAGATACTAATTTTCGCTATATTCACGAGTAATTTGGAATCGCGAAAAATTATTCTCGCCAAAAATTGTGTTTGGTATAGTATTACATTACATTATTAAATTGGTATATCATGTAGATTTTGTTCTTATTGTACAGGTGTCATTCTTCGTTTTTCCTGATTAAACTTGAAGAGAAGTGAATTGATTGTATTCTTATGACAGAAATACCTAAAACTTCAATAACAAAAGGTACAAAACACACCAATCATATGTATATATTTGTTTTTAATTAAGGAATCGCGAAAAATTGTACTCGCGAAAATAAAGACGCCATATTTTACCATTAAATTGCGAAATTTGATAGTCGCGAAAATTTCTGGTTATACGGTAATTGGGAATACCTGGAGGGCATTTCGTTACATCAGGTGAAAATAGTGAAGAAATTATTACCACGGGACCACGAGATGGCTTCGTAAAAGCCGATAATTCGTTACATACAAATTCGTTACAGGCGTACAAAATCAATGGTGGGTAATAGGACTTCTGCAGGGACTTTCTTTTTACTTCGTTACAAGCAGAATTTCGCTATAAACCTGTTCGTTATAGGTGAAGTTTACTGTACATGTAAGTGTATAGCAGGAAATCTTTACTCCTATTTTTTTTTGTCTCCATACAATTTGAAGCTATTTACAGTATTCTTGTAACCTTCTTAAAAGAGTCTTGAAAAATTTACGGACTTCTTTGTGTGATTTTTTGGGTCAACCTTCATTATGTGAGACCTGTATAAATCCAGTAAATGTTTGAATAAGTAAACGTACAATGTACTGTATAACATTGTATAAGTAGAATCATTCACTGGTGCATTCTTTTGTGGTTTTGTAAAATTCAATTTTTCCATAACCCCCCGTTTACACTATGTTCCCGGCGGCCACGGCGACCAAGTTTCAAGCCACCGTGGACGAAACGTGGTGACCGTGAGACAACGTAGGGGAACGGGATCGACAATCGTAACTAGCCGTGGTTGCCGGGGCTGACGGGGCAAATGTTTAAACTGTCAAAACATTTGTCACGGCAGCCCATGGTGCAGATGGCCTACTTTAGACACCGTAGCAAAACGGGTCGAACGCAACGCAACGTGACAGAACGTTACAGACCGTGACAAAACTTGGGATAGTGTCCGTAGCGGAACGGGAAGCAAAAGTATGACTCAACAAATTACGATCCTAGCGAAGTTGAGTTACGGTCTGCCACGTTTAGCTGCGGCTGCTTTAGGGTAGATGCACGTTTTATCAAGGTGAGCTACGGTTTCATACGGCGAGCTAAGGAAGTGTTAGCCGTTTCGTCACGGTACGTCCCGGCTTGTTACGGTTTATTTCAAGTTCTACTACAGCCTGGCACGGCACGCACGGTCACACAAGAAGTATAACAAACCAAACCCTTTTATGCAGCTTTTTGAGTCTCCTGTTCCCGGTTAATCGTAGTGGGCCTTGACAGAACTTGGTAGTCGTGGCCAACTTGATTGGATCGTAACAAACCGTGACAGACCTTATCAGAACGTGACAGGTCGTGAGGACACGTACAAACGTCCGTAACAAGCCGTAGGTTGAAACGTAGTGCGCCGTCATGTCTCCGGGATTCAGGAGCCGCGGCGTGTCAAGGATACCTTGATAGACCGTGCGAAAACGTAACGAGACCTAACAGAACTTGAATACCAAGATAAAAACTGCCAAAAATCATACGGTGTGCTATGTTTTTGGCCGCCGTGACTGCCGTGGTCGCCGGGAACATAGTGTAAACCTAGGGTAAGGACAAGGTTCAGGGTTCCTTCCCTGATGATACTGAGTTATAAATGTAGTTTATTTTCAATTCAATCAGACAAACTTTTGCAGTATGAGGCTGGTCACGAAAGTAGCGAGCAAAGTAAATACACAGCGAGTTAGTCTATACATGTATATGCAGTATATACTGTGCATGGTCTGTACCTGGAAATAGGTGAATTGTGACCTGTACAGCTTTGGAATAATATGTAGTGTTGTACCAATGGCCAAGGATATTTCAAATCTATGGAAGTGTCTCCGTAGATAGCCTTTAATTCCCAGACACCAGATCTTGAAAAGTGCCTCCAGATCAAAGAAGATTGTGAAAACCACCTGTAAAAATACACGCATGTAAACCATAATTGTAGCACGAGAATAATTTCATTGATTTAAACATTCTTGTGATTCCAAATCAACAGATCCAGAAGTATGCATTAACTGACTACAAATTTTAAACTTGCAGACCAATCTTACAATGCCTATAAATATAATCAATCTAATTTTACCTTCATGTATGGACTTATTTACTTCAAAACGAAGGGAAAACTTACGAGACCCAAGTTTCAAGCACCTTGCAATTTTCCATTCATTTTTTGGTATTAATAGATATACATGTACATCCATCTCCAAGAAATGGTGATAAAACTGCAGCATGCAGGCATGTTGCATACATGTAAGTTTTCCCTCCAATTTTGGAATTGATAATTCCATTTACCACATGAAAAAAAAGTACTCTGCTTCCTTAAAAGCACACAGATACAGTATGTAGTTTATATATTGAGCAGCTTACCTCAGCATAATAGAAATAGTCCCACTTTTGGTTAGGATCCTTAAAACCATCAAATGACAACAGAGCTCCAATTATGACGTTAGCTAGCACAAGTATCAGGAAAAAGGTGTGGAAAATGTTGGAACATAGGATTCTTTGGAAAAACGGAGGAGCGAATCCTTTCGCTTTATTCTCATCTAACATCACCATTTTCCACGTGGTCCCATCTGACTGTATTACCTATATTACAAAGAGATACTTTATTCAGCTTTTTCTTTCAATAAATCATTGCCACTGCCATTTGTTAGAATACTAAGATACTGCAAAACCAGAAGTCTCTGATGAGACTGAAGCTCTCCTGGTTGTTTGCTTAAATCAATCTCAAGTGCCACACACATTTTCCAAGACCCTGAGATCAGGGGCTCAAACAAAATACAAGACCAGAGAATGATTAATATAATGGAAAAGGAATTAACTTTCTATTAATCATACTTTCAGAGAATTGGTGTTCACAAGATTACATGATAGAGTAATACATGAATAGACGAAAATTACCACACCCATTTTCAATGAATCTGGGGGTCAGGGGTTCAAACAATAAAAGGTGCACATCTACACCACAGACTGAGAATAATGCAAAAACAATTATCTTCCTATCAATTATACTTTCTGAGAATTGATGCTAACAAGATTACCGTACATAGTTATATAGGAGAAAATGACTACACCCATTTTCCAAGATCCTGGGGGTCAGGCCCTCAAACAAAATATCAGGTGCACAACTAGATCACAACTTAAGAATAATGCTAAAAGAATTATATTTGTATCAATTATATTTTCTGAGAATTGGACAAGATTACAGAGTTGTACATGAATGACCACACCCATTTTCCAAGACCCTGGGGGTCAAGGGCTCAAACAAAATATCAGGTGAACATCCAGACCACAGACTGAGAATAAAGCAAAAACAATTATCTTTGTATCAATTATACTTTCTGAGAATTGGTGCTCACAAGATTACATAGAGTTATATAGGAGAAAAAGACCACACCCATTTTCCAAGACCCTGGGGATCAGGGGCTAAAACAAAATATCAGGTGCACACCTAGACCACAGACTGAGAATAGAGCCAAAACAATTATCTTCTTATCAATTATACTTTCTGAGAATTGGTGCTCACAAGATTATTTAGAGTTGTATAAGAGAAAATGACCACACCCATTTTCCAAGACCCTGGGGGTCAGGGGCTAAAACAAAATATCAGGTGCACACCTAGACCACAGACTGAGAATAGAGCCAAAACAATCATCTTCCTATCAATTATACTTTCTGAGAATTGGTGCTCACAAGATTATATAGAGTTATATAGGTGAAAATGACCACACCCATTTTCCAAGACCCTGGGGGTCAGGGGCTTAAACAAAATATCAGGTGCACATCTAGACTACAGACCCATCATATTGCATAAAGAATTTAATCTCCATCATTTATAGTGTCAGAGCTGTAAGCACAAGATTATATGGAATAATTTAGAAGAAAATGGCCACACCCTTTTCTAAGAACCTGGGGGTCACTGGCTCAAACAAAATATCAGGTGTACAACTAGACTACAGACCCATCATATTGCAAAAAGAATTATGTCTCTATCATTTATAGTGATAGAAGAGTTGTCCGGACAAGATTACATAGAATTTTAATGACCACGCCCATTTTCTAAGACCATGGGGGTCAGGGACTGAAACTATATGTCAGGTGCACAACTAGACCATGGACCAAGTAAAATGCAAAAAGAATTAGCTTTCTATCTCTAACAATTTCAGAGGAATCGTCCGGACAAGAATTGTTTATGGACAGACGGACGGACGCCATACAAAGGGTGATCGCATAAGCTCGACTGGTCTAAGACCAGTAGAGCTAAAAATCAAGCCTAGGAAAATGAATTAGCCAAGCCTACAATTTCTGACCTAGATTTTTGACTTTTATATTAACTTTCACTAGGTGTTGACTTTCAAAATAGTTCATTACAGCTAGCATATACATGTACATGTACATGTAGGTATGGTGGCATACTTCTGCCCCCTATATGCGAGATATTTTAGTACGGATTATGTTAAAATGCAAGATAATTATACTGACATGCAAGATAATTATGTCATCATGCAAGATAACTACATGTATGTACATGTAGATATGCAAGATAATTTTGTTGACATGCATGATAATTAATATGCATGTTGACATCAATAAGTTGCATGTCGACAAAAATTGCATGTTGACATTACCTGAATAAAAATATCTCGCATGAAGTGGGCATTAAGATAAACGATGAAAAGGTGGACAAAGAAAAGATTTATTTTAACTTATCTTAATTAACTTCAACAACTTTTTGGAAAATGGATTTCACCTGTGATGAGTCAGAGTCTGCAGCACTGCCTCTTGATCCCCACATTTGTTGGAATTGGACTCGAATCTCCGCAAATGACTCAATGATAACGGCAATAAAAATGTTCTACAATACATTTATAAAATGCATTACACAATTACTGCATGTACATTGGTAAACTGATTAAAGTGATCAATAAGCTTAAATTACATGTATCATGAGGGTTGAGGAGCATTTCCCCTATTTCGGAAAAAAAAAATGACAGAAGGGACAAATGGTCGATCAAGTGACATATACTGAATGCAAAAACCCCTAACTGTAATACTTTATGATATAAATGTTTCATTACATGTATAAAAGCAAAATTTTGCATCAAATAATGTTACAAAGCCTTGAAAGACATTCAAGTATAAATGTGTGTGTGTATTATGACAAGATAAGTATATTTATAATCATAAACCTTGACCAGCCAAGCGATTAGGAAGATGAGAGTGACAAAGTATATGATGGCTTTCTCTGATCGTAGACTATCCACGGCACGGTACATCAACAATACCCAACCTTCCTGTGAGGCTGCCTCGTATACCGTGAAAAAACTGGTAGCTGTTACAGAAAAATTACAAAGTTAGTTTTCTACAGCGGTAGATAAAATCATTTACATAAATGATATATATGGAATATATTACATTCACTGTGATTTCAATATACACCACATATGGTATATCAGGAACCACATATAAATGAATGGTCTCATCTCTTATGTTGTATAGATGAGACCACATATGGTATATCAGGAACCACATATAAATGAATGGTCTCATCTCTTATGTTGTATAGATGAGACCACATATGGTATATCAGGAACCACATATAAATGAATGGTCTCATCTCTTATGTTGTATAGATGAGACCACATATGGTATATCAGGAATCAGAAATAAATTAATGGTCTCATCTCTTATGTTGTATAGAAAAGCCCCGACTTTTGGCATACAAAACATTTCCTAATACAATGTACATGCAATTTACCTAACATTTCCACCTACCTATTTCATCAAATCCATTGAATCCTCCTTGACTTTTAGTTAGTTTCAATTCCATGCAGACCATTTCGGAGGGACATTGATAACCATATCCTGGGTCCGGAGAGCAGTACGAGTCTGGTACAGCAAGGTCATTGATGGTCACATTCCTGAAAGTGTATGAAGAGGCTTTTAGATGTAAGCAAGATAAGGCAAAGAAAAATTGCCCTGAAAAGTCATAATTTCAAATTGCAAACTTTGAGAAAATTCTTCAGTAGAAATAACTGATCACAGCTTTTAAAATCTATATGTAATGTCAGGTTAGATAATTCATTCATGATCAAATATCGGTGTTCAGGTCAAAACCAGCATTCTCCTTAGAAATCAATGGAAAAAGGAGTTTTCTTTATAACATTGTATACCCCCCTCCTACCCCACCCCACCCCATCCCATTTAGAGATAATTCCTTTCACTTTCAATTTCCAAACAACAAGGTGTATACTAAAGGTTCAGAAAAGAATCAATTCTTGTTTCAAATAATTATAAAACATTGTGATGTGGCTCTACATGTATGTCATAGTTCTGTTTAACAAAATTTGTGAATGTTAAGTTTTTTTTCTTACTCTGGATCAGTATCTGGTAAAACACAGTGATACTTCAGTTCACCAAAGAATTGAACTCCCAAGATTCCATATAATGACATGAAGAACAGGAAAAACAAGGTCACATTGTAAATCTGCTGGCTCGAGCGCCTGAAATATAATCAATACATACATGTACGAACTGTATGCTATTTCAAATTAAATGGATATATTATCATCATATTCTTTTATCTTTTGATCATTTCTGATGGCTTCAAAAATGTAAAATAATCTTTAATGAAATAATTGAATGGAGCTATAGATAGATTTTCACAATAGATGGGCATTTGTAATCTAAGTCTGCTTCTATGAATCAAATAGCACATTGCCCACAATTCATCATACCGGGTAACAGTAACCTAAGTTTTTCATCTAATTTACAATTCCTAAGTATCATGAGTCTTTACTTGAAGATAGAGTTGATCCTTTGCTTTGGTAGCTGGAACTTGAGAAACATTCTGAGGACTCTGATCAGTATGAGTGGGCGCGGGAATCGTAGTATTGACCAGTATGTATAGGGCGGTACTAATGTTGTCATCTCTAATACCTGTAACAAAATATCTAATTCTGTAGACTTGTGTAAAATATGCGAAAAACTTAATATTATAATATCACTTTTCTAAAACTCTAGAATGTGAAGTACAGGTACTCTCAAATTGTGATACCTCATCTACTACAGTACATGTACATGTAACTTAAAACATGTAGATTATCAACAAAATAATACATGTAGCATTTCACTTTTTCCTTAACAAAACCACATACACATTGCACAAAAATATTTCAGATTTCGAATTTTAACAAAAATCTGTATTTTCCTTTAACCAAAAGAGACTGCCCGCAAAATTCAGGTTGCCTAGGCAGGGAAAAATGAAGATAGTCAAACAACTACATGTATAAATTTGGAACCGCAACAAAAATAGGCATACATTTTCACAGTATGCTTAAGGTTTCCTTACCTGTAAAATGACAGAAATCCAAAGAAACAGAACCATACAGCCATCAAACTGACACCATCTGTCTTTAATATATGGTGCCTCACCCTGAAAACATACACCAGTATAGTCCATGTACTACATTGTAGTAAAAGTATTTTGATCTGTCTAATGCATAAGCTAACATATTTAACACCACACGTATCAACATAAATATTTGCCAAAAAATCAACTTTTAAATGTTAAATGTAATATGATGTAAACATAGCACTTTATGATTGCATATTCAATTTTTTAAACATGTCTAAATATACATTATTCCTCATCAATTCATCATTATATTAATTTCATCAAGCAATTTAATGAATTCATTAGTCATACCTTGATAATCCCTCTTATCTGCATCTTTGCTATCATCTCAGCAGTAAAGACAAAGGTCACCACAAGGTCAGCAGTGAAGGTCACATACATTAACGTCCTATACTCTTCAAACGTCTTTGGTGTATTCATACTAACGGAGATTACGCTAACTAACGCCAGTATCCGTAACAACCGACGTACCCACACCTTGTTAACCCAATCTATGTCAACATTGTCGTTTAAATTCTCATCCGGCCCATAATCCGAGAGAGGATGACTATCTTTAAAGCTGGTTTTCCGATTGACCAACATTTTGGACAGCGCCGGAACAAATGTGGTCTGCATCTTGACTTTTTTTATCAGATCGGAACCCAAAATGGAATGACTGTTATACAAGTAAAAGTCACCACTTTTTATAAATAAAGTATCACTGTGAAATGAATTAGCATATCAGTATATACATGGATTTTTCTCTATTATTTGTGTTCTTCTGCAGTTTCAAACTGTATTTTCATCCCATTTTGGTATATTGGCGGTCATTCACTGCCATCTGAAATAAGTACAGAACATTATATTTAACATCATTTGCATGTTTAAATTAGAAATATATATAAAGTTTAATTGTAGTTATGAATAGCAAAAGGAAGAGGTCTACGCCACTTAGAATTAATAATCCTCAATATATCCTCTCCAAGTCTTTTCATGAATTTCATTGCAAATTGCATTTATGTCAGCCTGTAAACTCAATCAGCATTATTCATGTAATTCATTGCGAATCATTATTATGTCAGACTCAATCATCATTATTCATGTATTTCATTGTGAATCATGATTATGTCTGACTCAATCATCATTATTCATGTATTTCATTGTAAATCATAATTATGTCAGACTCAATCATCATTATTCATGTATTTCATTGTGAATCATGACTATGTCTGACTCAATCATCATTATTCATGTATTTCATTGTGAATCATTATTATGTCAGACTCAATCATCATTATTCATGTATTTCATTGTGAATCATTATTATGTCAGACTCAATCATCATTATTCATGTATTTCATTGTGAATCATTATTATGTCAGACTCAATCATCATTATTCATGTATTTCATTGTGAATCATTATTATGTCAGACTCAATCATCATTATTCATGTATTTCATTGTGAATCATTATTATGTCAGACTCAATCATCATTATTCATGTATTTCATTGTGAATCATTATTATGTCAGACTCAATCATCATTATTCATGTATTTCATTGTAAATCATAATTATGTCTGACTCAATCATCATTATTCATGTATTTCATTGTGAATCATTATTATGTCAGACTCAATCATCATTATTCATGTATTTCATTGTAAATCATAATTATGTCTGACTCAATCATCATTATTCATGTATTTCATTGTGAATCATGACTATGTCTGACTACATCATCATTATTCATGTATTTCATTGTGAATCATTATTATGTCAGACTCAATCATCATTATTCATGTATTTCATTGTGAATCATTATTATGTCAGACACAATCATCATTATTCATGTATTTCATTGTGAATCATTATTATGTCAGACTCAATCATCATTATTCATGTATTTCATTGTGAATCATTATTATGTCAGACTCAATCATCATTATTCATGTATTTCATTGTAAATCATAATTATATCTGACTCAATCATCATTATTCATGTATTTCATTGTGAATCATAATTATGTCAGACTCAATCATCATTATTCATGTATTTCATTGTAAATCATAATTATGTCTGACTCAATCATCATTATTCATGTATTTCATTGTGAATCATGACTATGTCTGACTACATCATCATTATTCATGTATTTCATTGTGAATCATTATTATGTCAGACTCAATCATCATTATTCATGTATTTCATTGTGAATCATTATTATGTCAGACACAATCATCATTATTCATGTATTTCATTCTGAATCATTATTATGTCTGACTCAATCATCATTATTCATGTATTTCATTGTGAATCATTATTATGTCTGACTCAATCATCATTATGTATGTAATTCATTCTGAATCATTATTATGTCTGACTCAATCATCATTATTCATGTATTTCATTGTGAATCATGATTATGTCTGACTCAAACATCATTATTCATGTAATTCATTGTGAATCATTATTATGTCAGACTCAATCATCATTATTCATGTAATTCATTGTGAATCATAATTATGTCTGACTCAATCATCAATATTCATGTAATTCATTCTGAATCATTATTATGTCTGACTCAATCATCATTATTCATGTATTTCATTGTGAATCATGATTATGTCTGACTCAAACATCATTATTCATGTATTTCATTGTGAATCATTATTATGTCAGACTCAATCATCATTATTCATGTATTTCATTGTGAATCATGATTATGTCAGACTCAATCATCATTATTCATGTAATTCATTATGTCAGACTCAATCATCATTAAAACTCAGATACTACCGGTATATGGACAACGTCATGACGTAATGGGAAAAATAAGCATTGGAAATGGCCCATCTAAAACTTGTTATCATCATGTCTATAAAGGTTGATTGCATGCACTGAATATCGTATTCCAGTAGCTTAATGTATCAAAATTTATGACTAAGCAATCCAGATCTATTGTATTTATATATTAGACATCATTTTTATTTAAATTTTTCTATGATAAAGTAGTCAAAATCGCATTAATCATGCAGTTTCTGAAAATGACAGGGATTTTTTTTGCCCCTTTTTGGGGCCGTTATTCGGCCCCATTCCCAATGAAAAATAGTATCTTTTTTTCCCAATTGTGGCTCTAAATTTTCCCAATTTCATTCAGATGGAATTATCAGCGAAAATAGTGAAATTTACTGGTTCAAAAGTAGCAAATTTACTAATTATTTGCCATATTGTTGTAAGCATAAGTAATAAATCATATTTAAAAGAAAATTATATGATTAAACATTCAATTCTGAACTTTTGATTGTATAAACTGTCATTTTACTTTTATATTTACATGTAGTACTTCCCAAAATATTCCCAAAGTCGTTAATTTTCCCAATTGCACGGGCCCCGACCCCATTCCCAAACAACTGAAAAAAATCACTGAATGAAGTGAGCCGCGCCGACAGTCACTGTACAGTACGATTACTGTATTATCAAAACTGAATCGATAAGACGATAGTTAATTGCATGACGACTATCGTTACAACACTACAATATAGTAAACAACACTACAATATAGTAAAGATTTCATAACTTACCATGATAAAGTACCATGTTGGCATGTATAAATTTTTCATACACGATTCATAAACAAATCTCATCCTGGGCCAGACAGACTGAATCAAATGTGTAAATCAGTGCTGGACCATCTACAGAATGGTACTATACTAAGGATATTTTGGTTTATGTGGTCAAGTGCAAGAACAAAACCTTCTAAATAAATAATAAGACATCAAAATGATCGACTAAACCACAACAGAAAGTCCAGGGCCGAAAAATGGTGGAACATTCCCATCTCAGCAACAGCAGCAGGTGTTTTTCATGGGCAGTATCAAAGAAAAAAATTACACAAATCTTCATGTGTGTAGAATGCGGATTTTTACGAATAATTCGCATTTCTTATTTTATTTTAAGTACAAAAAATATCAATGCGTAGTTAAATTACTGTTCCAAAATACAAATGAAGTAAACTTTTCTCTTCACATTTGTAACTCTTATTTTCGTTTTGATACGACCCCCAATTCATGAACATTTCACAATTTTAAGATCTTAACTAACAAAAAGAAATAAGATGAAAGCTGCATTTTTCATTCTTTGTCAAAAGCATTTATTGATTATACAATCAGAGTAAGAATTTTTTTTTCAAATTGAATTTTACATATTATACACATAAGAAAAGTTTAAATGTGTCTTATTTCTTTTTGTGAACATTCTTTATTATTAAATACCAAGCAACAGTAAACTTCCGGTTACAGAAGTTCGTGTTTGAATACACATTTCCAATGTTTAGAGGCAATAATGACGACCTATATATTGAAAAGAAAGAAACACAATCCTTTAGAATGTCTAGAGCGAATGTTAAACAAATCTACCCTCACAACTCAAAGGATTACACACTCTGCGATTGTCGGTAAGAAATAAAAGGGCGCCCGCATAGGTGACCCCAAATTCCGATAACTGCGGATCAATCTATTGAAATTTGGCGGAGTAGCTCTCTACGGCTGTTAAGATATGTAATCTTTGATAAGCCACTCTTATCATTAAGACTGACGTGTGTTTACTTTCTTTTCATTTGCCACCATCACATTTGTTTCAATGGTGTTAAGGTATTAAAGCCAACATCAAGGCCTTTGATTTCCAATAGGTGTTTGTTCCTGTCGTAATATTTACTTACTGAACAATAATATCGGAGATTGTAGTATGAAATATAGGAAACTTAACATTCAAGGTTGTATGATTGGTTTATGTATGGTGACCACTGTTAATTCATAACTATAGAAATAACCATTGTAAAGTTATATTATAGAATCGCATACAGATTTGGAAGTTTATGCTTTGCTTTAAAATTTGAAAGTCAATTCCTTTGAATTTCTTTTTTTCAAGGATATTGTGGTCATGGCTTTTCGATTAAGAGGATCATTACCTCGTCATTTGCGAGGAAGTAAAATCATGAAATTGGATTTTTTAATGAATGCTAAAAATGGTTTGTTCAAATATTTCCATTACGATTTTCTCGATCTACAATGTAACATGTTCAGAATTTAATATTTGTAACCTTGATTTTTTTAAAACTACCTTGTACAAATAGGAATTTATTATTATCACAAAATATTATGTTGTTGTTAAGTACTTGTACAATTAGTACATGTTCACAAATGAGCAAAAATTTCTTTTTAAAGTCCTTACATAAAATACAACAGTCATATAATTTTTACCAAAAAGTGTGTCACACAATTATGATGATTGTGATTTAAGTCAATTGAGTATAAATTTTTATCTAAATCATTATCAGAAACTTTCAGATTTTTAAATATTTTCTTCAAAATTGTTAAATGAAAAAATAAAAAAAAATTGTGTATTGATAAAGGCCGGGGCATTATTGGTTTAATGTAAAGCATGTAAATTATTTACACCTGGCATCCATTTGTTATTTATGTCATGCCAAAATGGCCCATGTATATCATTATATGATTATATGTTCAACATACGCTTTTATTTGGGCAATGAATTGTACTTGTTACAACTTAATTGCACCATCCTGTTAAAACATGTAGAAAGTTAATAAAACTGAGCAAATGTATCCCTTCCCCTTATGGTATTTGAAATACAGTGCACATTGTTCCCTTTTTTTATAATCAGTATATTTGTCAAAAAAAAACTTATTAAAATGTGCACCATGTACCGTGTTTCAAATTATTTATCATGTACTATTTGAAACAGTCAGTAAACAAATACTATTTCAAACACATGTACAGTACATTGTGCACATTTTATGCATCTTGATAAATGTACTTGAATCATTACTTAAATCTTTAAAATAAATGAACAATTGCTAAATTAAATTCCAGCGGACAAAGAAAGATAACTCTTTTAACAATGTAACTGTACAAATGTAGATGAAATAGTACAGAAGTGCCTCTAGTCAATATTATTCATCCTCCCTTACATTGAATATTAATGTTGATAGAACACTAGATGCATAAATGTTTTCTTTTAGTTCATAGTTTCCATTGATAAGAAAATGTTGTAATCAATGTTTCTTTGTAGCTGTCTTCTGGCAGCAAAACAGAATGAAAAACATTAAGAAATGGCATGTCTGAGCATTGCAATCTAGTTCATTTTCAAAAATTGTCATACTGCACCTGAGTCCTCATGAAAACTTAAAATCTTTTAACCAATAGCCCAGAGATAAATTCTACTAGCCAAATCTGTAGTTCATATAGTTTGTAAGACAATTTCTACTAGGCCTAGCAAATTTTTTTTGGTACCCTTGGATGTCAAGCTAGTGAGAATTCATGGAGACTTTACTGGTAGAACGTGATATACATGTACCTCTATACATGTATTGTCTTTTCTTTTCATAGATGTAGGAACTAAATTACTGACGTCAAGAGCTGATGATTCTAAGGAAAAGCAGCTGAGGGAATTAGAGGAGGCACTAGACGAAGCAGAACAGAGGGCCACACGGGAACTTAAAGCCGCTCTTAGGAGACTGCGTAATGAGAAGGATGAAGAAAAGAAACGCGCCCTGCAGACACAAAAATCTGTATGTCTGTGGTTCTTTTTCATCATTATCTTGAATACATGTACATTTGTACCTATGCCCGGTTCTATTTCCTTTGCACTTGAACTGGATCAAGTTGAGAAAATTAAATTGTTTAATGTCTTTCAGGGATGATACTAATTTTGATTATGAAAATTTCTCTTCCCATCTTTTGTTGATACATCACATCAAACTTTCTTCTTAAAATCATGAAAATTGAGCATATGTATTGAAGTAAATTAAGCTTTTAAAAGCTGTGACACAAGAGTGATTTGTTTTTCATAGTATAAATCAAATTTCTAATTCACGTACATGTACTTTAAACATTTTTACAAAGAATTGACAATTCAAAGTTTTGTAAATTTTCAGTATTATGAGAGGTTAGCAGCTCGTGTAGAGGAACAAAGGGACAGAGCAGAGGATGAGAGAATCAGGGAATTAAACAAACGTAGAGACGAGGAGCAAGAAGAGGCCCTACAGAAACAATGGGAGGAGTGTGAGGAGCTTAAACGTATAGCCATAGAGGAGGCTTGTATAGCACTCACAAAGAAACTACGACAAGACTTCATATTGGAGAAGGAGAAAGCCGTGGCAGAGGCATTGAAAATACAAAAGGTCAGAACAGACTTTTATACATGTATATATACTGAAGAAAACTATAAAACAAGTCATTGATAGAATTATACAAATTGTTTTGAATGACCTTTGTTTGAAATTATTAAAATGTACACAATTGAAGAGACACATTCTAAGTATATGTATCTTTTACTTATCGAAAATATATTACCTGATTAATTGCATCAAATATGAAAAATGTACACTTCGGCCAATGTTTAGAATCAAACTCAAGTTGACCATCTAGGAGCACTTATAACCACTGGGCCATTTTTATGAAAAGTACACTGCAGCAAAGTTTATATGCTTTGAACTGTTATTTGTGTGACATCTTTGAAATGACATAAAGAAGCCTTGAAGGTAGAGTTGATCAGCTAAAACAGATCAGAGCCTTAGGTCTATGAAGATGTGACAAATTCCATAAGTAATGACCTGAAACATATAGTAATTTTTATAAACAAGCAATTTCTATTCCATTTTAGCAAAAGTTTCTTATACGAGAAAAGGAATCAATAGAAAGGACAAGGAAGGAATGTGAAGAAATAGCCAGGAAAGAAGCAGAAAGGGTGGCAGCTTTACATAGAGCGGAAGTTGAAAGACTGAATAAGAAGTAAGAAAGATACTAAGTTATACATGTAGTAATCTAATCAAGATGTCCTTGTTGATTCAATTTTAACAGGAGCTGTATGCGTAAAAGAATCCAACTATTTTTATTTCTACCATCCCCATGCACCAAAGTTACAGGGTAGTATAGTTAGGCCACCATTCAAGTGTCAAAGGAAATGCATATGTCTTATTGTTTACACTACAAAGGAGACTTTCTACAGGGCTAATTACAATTATTGCTGATGATAAAAGGAAAAACCTTTTTTGATTTTCAAGGGCAATGGTCAAGGTTAAACAAAATTGGTCAAAATTGTTGTATACACCAGAGATGATTTGTTTTTCAACAAATCTTGTAAACTTAATTGAATTTTTCGTGTAAGCCTTATTTTTGTATTGTGACAAAAAGTCATAATTTATTTTAAAATTTTAAGATCATTTATCAAAGTTATACTAAGGAAAAACTCTATAGTGTCATTAGTCAGTGTTTACCTATACTTAAATTCATATAACACTGTTTCTTTCAGGTATGATGCCTTGGAACAGAGATTTCAAATGGAAGTGAAACATAAAAAGAAAATAATATCAGACTTTAGGGTAAGCAAATTAATACCTTAGACTTGTTTTGTGTTCGCTTTTTCTTAAAAGTTCAGAAACCTTTGAATGAAATTTGCTTGTCTTAATTGCTGAATGCCACAAATGATGATATATGAATTTCTTTAAGGTATTCAAGCCCTAATGGATTTTCAATAATAAATACCAGTCTCAGATAAAGATTCTCATTCTCTTCAAAAAGAATGCTATACATATTATTCTAGCTAAAATGACAGATTACACTTCTCATATAATGATCTAATCTGTCACCCCGAAGATTCCCGATCATGAAATTATCGGCATTTGTCAGGAAATTATGAAAATGAGCATAAATTTTAACCGGAAGTACTCTATTAGGGTGCGGGATCCTTAAGAATATTTTAGCAAGTCTAAAACCATAGCTGTGTGGTCATAGTCAAAATTCGTTAGATAATGTGAGGGCAGACTTTTTTTCTCATCTTTGAAGAAATATGAAAAACATCTATGGATGTGAACATTAATAATTAGTTAATTAGTAGTCTATATATGCCCCCTTTGATGGCCCCTTTAACACCTATAATCATTTAATTGAAGTCGACGAATCGGGAATAAACCGGTTAAACCTACCTCCTAACATCAATTTTTGTCAAACTCCAAATTTGTAGCAAGCTATGATGAATGTCTCGAGAACTAAGTAGCCTGATCATCGATGTCAGTTGCCTCTACAAAACTTTTGACAAGTCTTATTTTCAAATCATCTGTTTCAAACAACCATAATTCAAATTGATTTTAACACTTTTGTAAAGAATTAAATCATGATTATCATATTTTGTTATAGTTAACTGGAAAATAATAATTCTATTTTGACTTTCAAGGAATTACAAGATGACTACAAGAAGTTCATGGACTACACTGACGGCAAATATCACTCAGACTATATGATGAATCTACGTTACACAGGACTGAGACTCGCTCAGAAACAGATACAGGAAAACTCACACCGAGATGTAAAGGAGTTGTTTTGAGTGCCAAGATATTATTACTAATTACCTACACAAATTGAAATTCAAATTGGTTTTTGTTTTGTTCTTATCTGTTTTTATTTTTCTTTAATTCTATAGATATTCAATTTTCTATCCAAATATATGAATTTATTGACTGAATTTCAGTAGATGTTTATGCTACACACCCATATACATGTATGTATGCAGGTATCGAAACAATAGGATAAACTCATTCTTATTTTATACTTCAATTTTCAAAAGTGAATTATTCAAATCTAAAGTGTAATTGTCTTGGTAATTTTTTTTCAAAACTATGTAGACACTTTCATATTACCTCAAGTACTGAATTTGAAACCAAGTATAGGGGGACAAACAATATAGATGGTGCATGCACCAATGATGTCATTTGATTGTTATATTAAGGTGCTTTGCACATAATACTGTTTGCTTGTTCTGCAAAAAGCATCTTATTAAATACAGTTAAAGTATACCAACTTATTTATTATACCATCACTTTGATGTCACTAGCGTCACACGCTGAAGCTCTGCCCCATTTCGAAGCTATTTCCCTGGGGAAATAGTCTTCCAAACTAACACACCCTTTCAGGGAAATAGTCTCATCAGATGAATTACAGCTAGTTTTAATGAGTATCTTTTTAAATAGAAAAAAAAAACAAGTACATACGTAGAGGTATAATAAAAATCAATGATGTCACTGGTGCATGCACAATCTTTTGTTGCATGTCCCTTGGAAAATGTGATTTTTAAGGATCTATTTTGCACTACAGCTAAGCTGCAGGGGACTTATTAGTTTCCACAGTATATTTTTCTTTTATGATTATTCATTGGAAATGGATTGTTGTGATTTTGGTGGTAGGGAAAATTATGTTTTACTTTTTACTTCTGCTTACTTCACAAACCACATTTGTGTTTAAAATTTTTACATTCATACACAGATATATTCTGAACTCCTATTAAACATAGTAAGCCTGTTTCAATTTTCCACTTGTGACCTGGTTTTCTTAAACCATGATGTCTAATTTTTGTAAATGAGGGAATCACCAAAAAAGAATCTGAGGATAAAATTTCATTCTAAATTAAAGGTTGTAATTTGATTTCAAAGCATCCTAAACTACATAAATGTTAAAAGCTTATTAGATTCTTAGTTTCTTTGCTTCTACATTTATAGATAAAATATGCGTAATTAGTTTATAATTATCGAATTGTTTATCTATACACCTCACAGCATTATTATTTATAGTTATTGCAATATTTTTGAAAATTTATGATATATCTTTGCACTATGTACTAATACCGTATAACATACGTAAATGCTCAATATATGTATTCATATAAACAATATATAAGGTAGGCTGGCTTTATGTATTTTATTAATACCATATTAGTAACTCTTATTCTTATTAATGAACTATTACATTTAGTTCTATTTTTCCTAACATATCAATGTTATCTTTCATGTGCTATAATTGTCTAGAAAAATTAGTTTTCTGCAGACATTCTTCATATTTCTTAATTTATTAGAGTGAATATTAATTTTATGATAACAGAGATATTAAGACATGTAAATGGCATGAATTTTACATTTTTTTGGCTGAAACCATTTCAAAAGAAAAACTTGTATTAACCAACTCTAATCAAACTCAATAATGTCGTTTTTAACCCATATTTACCTGACTACTGTTAATAGCATGTTTTTGGTGAGGGTACACATGGTAATTTGTTGAAAGCCCTCTATACACTCTGGAGGGTGCATTTTTCACAAGAAATTCCTCAAACTTTATTTGTTATGGGTAATGATGTGAGAAATAACCCAGGTCAAGGTGAAATTAATTCTAGAGTGTATTTTTGTAAAAGAATCCTGCAAAACTTGTACACCTATTGCTCTTGATACACAAACAAATTTTATTGATTTTCAAGGTCATATATCAGAAGGTAATGAAAAAAGAAATTGATTTTCAAGGTCATATATCAGGAGGTGATGAGTAAAATATTGATTTTCAAGGTCATATATAAGGAGGTAATGAAAAAAAGTGATTTTCAAGGTAATATATCAGGAGGTAATGAAAAAAAAGATAATGATTTCAAGGTAATATATCAGGAGGTAATAAGAAAAAGATATTGATTTTTCCAAAAAAAAAAAACTAGTTGAAGGTTACTTGAGTGTGATAACATAATTATTTTATGCATTTGGAGGAGATGCTACACTTTGTCTTAATATCAGTTTGTGTAGATTTGATTTTGTTTTAAGTGACCTCGTTAATTTATGATTTGTCTCTATCTAGGTGCTTGGCATGTAAACCAGTATTATATACATGTATATGATATTATGAATGACATATATGTATGATATAGTCATAATATGCACATTTATATAGTTGCCAATAGGTATAGCTATGTATAATTATATAATTGCCACACTGTTTTAGTTAAAGCTATGTATAATTATATAATTGCCACACTGTGTTAGTTGCCCTAGTCTATTGTACTTTGTATTCAAAGTCTAGTGTTCATTCTGTTCTTAGTTAGTTTGTCAGTACATGTTTCATTCCTTGCTGATCATATTTTGTCTGTTATAGTTGTTAAAAAGTAGGATTTTATACTCCTCCTGTATTGAATATTGGGGTACTATTGATTTTGTCCTGTCTGTTCATTTGTCGAAACTTTATTCTTTTCTCAAAGCTTTTGGATGTTAACTTATATGGTTTCAATATTTCACATGCACATTGTGACGCTACTCTTCTTTTGATACTAAGATTTGACATTGAGACCTTGACCTTGTTTGGGTATGGCCTACACACAAAAAAATAGTTGCTGATGTTTGCATAGTTTGTCTCAAACATATCTTATTTTAATGTTTGATATTCTTACTTTCTTGTATATTTTGTCATGTCTATATACATGTATAGACTTGTTTCTCCTGTAATGCTTCTGTGGATAACCATCTCAAATGGGAAATAACTCAGTAAAAAAAAGAAAACAAGACAGAATCAAGATGTTTATCGATATCTATATTGCTAACTTGCTCTTACTATATAACTTAAATTTAATGAACTTTGACCTTGAAGCCTATAGTTGCCATATTTCACATAATTTATATCATATGTGCCTTGTACCCTTGCTCTGAACATTTATTATAATTGTATCATACATTTATCATCTATTTTGTAATCTTTTAAGTGACCCAGCCTGACCTGAATACCATACTCATGAAGATAGTTTCCTGAATACATCCACAAAAATTTTACTGATTCATAAATTAATTGAAGTATGTAGCTTGCAATGAAATATTTCCATAAAGAAAAACCGTCGCCTTTAATTTAATTTTACAACACATCATACATTTATTGGCATCTTTTTGGTTAATATTAAGAAATTTGAAGTTTAGAAAAAAAATTATCAAGATTTTTCTTACCAATATTTGTAAATATGAAAAAGGATTATTTAAGGTAAATGGGTTTGTGTTTAATATGTTTACAATGCAGATTTTCTGTGATGTAGTAAGACACTATGGTATGAAGGTCTAGATGGGGTCTGATAACACATCTCAGAAAAATTTAATATGTTTATATTGCATTTACAACATCTGATTGAAGTGTTCCTTGATGATTTTTGGATCAAATTTTACATAACTTTTTCATTTACCTCAGTGTCGCCTCATACATGTATCTCAAAACATCCTCAAATAGAAACTTGAGATTTTATCTGTTTGCCAAAAGTCGTTGCAATATTCATCTTTTATCATATTGTGCATTATCATATTATTTATTAGTACAGCATATTATGTATATTTTGCATATTCACAATTATTTTTATTTAGCTGGTATTATTCAGTGTCAAAAATTTATTATTCAGTGTCAAATCTCTGTCAAATGATAGGAAAAATTGAGGAAAATGAATAATATCACATTATGAAATTGTATGGAATAATTCCAGTTGATATATTTCCTTCAAGAGTAAAACGAATTTTCAACAAGAAGTTTATGTGACTTCAGTAAGAAGTACAGAGAAAATTCATTCTTCTCCATTCTTCATTATGATTGCCACTACTTACCCATTAATGCCCGTTTGTGTGGGTACTATTCTCTCATAGTGTTGCTTTTGGAAGGAATAGTGCCTGAGCGTCAGCGAGGGCACTATTTACCTTCTAAAAGCAACACTATGAGAGAATAGTACACACACAAACGGGCATTAATGGGTTTAATGCATCACATGACTGTAGAATTAATTAATTAATCAATTGCAATTTACTCGAGATATCAAAGAAAATTGTTTACATTCATGCATTGTTCATTACGTCATAATACTTCCTAAGGGACGTAACTCTGTTAAGCAAAAAGCAATAGTGCCCGGGTGCCGGGCACTATTCTCTCATAGTCCCCGCGTGCTTAACCAATGAAATTCCGAGGATTTATCATGTGATGCACTACATTGTATTAATTCTAAGTATGATTTGACATTTGTTGAAAATCTATTAAACTACGGTGTTAAAATTGTGTAAAAAATGTGTATTTCATATTCTATTACCTTAAAACAGTTTCAACATTATTTTGCATACCTTGAAACAAGGACTTATAAACTTATAAGTCCTTGCTTGAAAATACAAAAATGTACAGCACAACCAGAAAAATTGTACTTTTACAGATTTTCATTCTGCACATTTTCAGATCCATCTTGAAATACTTTCATATTCATGAAAAAATACTTCTTCAATTTCCATTATATAGACTGCAATTTAAGAAATAATCATCATCAACTGCTGAGAAAAAGAAAATAAAAACTATTGAAATAGATACAAAACTCATTTGCTTGCAACTTGTACTCTTATTTTCTTTTGAAATAACAAAAATTTGTACTTACCAAAAAATAAAATGATAATTTCAAAGTTTGGTACTCGTGAAAATTATGGTTTTATGGTTTGTGCTGATATCTGAGATTTATTTATGAATCTGTGATAAAATTGATTGGTAAATTGTTATTGAATAGACATGATTGTGCTTGAATTAATGTTTAATTTAATCTATGTTTGAATGAATTAAACTTGTGATTACATGAATAATTAGATACGTTTTTGCTTATTTGTTTGGAAAAAATAGAGAAACAAAGATGATACCTACCTGGTAGCTTCACATGAAAAGTTCAGGTCAAATGGCCACCATTCCCAGTCCGCTGTAAGTTAACCAGTGGGGATGCTGTCGCTAATGTGAGCGTTATCATATGTGATGAAATTATTATCTCTTTATGCTGAATACGTTACATTGTCATAAACTGTCATCGTCTTCTGTTTTTTTTATGCCATCTGTAACATCATTGTTAAGATCACTGACGAGGGTTATGTGTATGGTTACTGAAGGGGATTTTGTAGAAAAATAATGCAACATGTCTGATAAAATTCAAATCCTTAATTACGAGGTTCACAACATATCAATCAGCCCTCATACAATTGTTGCTGTCTTTCACTTTTATAATTTTGATGCTTTCTGTATGCTCGACTCCAACGACCCTCAGTGAAATTCGCATCTTCTCTTATTTCCCTTAATTACCAAAGTTTAGGGAAAGCAAAAGAAGATGCCATATTTTGCGTTCGTGGCGTCAAAAATGACACCGGAAACGGGTTTGTTGACACCCAAAACCCCTGATTTGATGTGCCACACTTAATATTTAAAGAAAGAATTTAATTTCATCTATTGGTGGAAGGCATTTGACGGTCATTTTGAATTTCCGGCGATAAAAAGAGTTGCCCAAGGTTGCCATAGTGGCAACCAAGCTAGAATCGTTCAGTACTATCCCATAGATAAGAATCACCAAAAAAAAAAGTTCATAGGAATGGACATTTCTAGGTTGGCCACATGTTATATAAGGCTGTCAAATCGACTATAAGTCGATCAGACCAGGCTACTCATAAATTGAATGGACATGTTGTTCATTGTTTTGTCTTGGGCGTCCATTCTTTGCCACTTTTTCGTAGATTTTGCTCGACGTCTCTTGTTAGCACTTTCTCTCATATATGTAATTTCGCTGTACGATCGGTGTATCCTTCCTCTGTTCCTTGTAAATATATTAAATACAGTGGCGGATCCAGCGCCCCCTTTGCCGGGGGGTCGTGGGGCGAATTTTGCCTATTTTTTTTTACTGAAAATGGGCCAAAATATAGGGATTTTTGGAAAATTTTGGGTCAGCGCCCGGGGGGGGGGGCGGACGCCCCCTCCGCACCCCCTGAATCCGCCACTGAAATTCTACGGTAACGCCTGCGTGGTCATAATTATCAATCAATTAGCCCGTATTATAGTTCATACTTATCTTGAAAGGTGATCAGAACGCACAGAATATTCCATGAACGTGAGAGATGATAGATACACCCAATTTGTACCTTCATGGTAATAATACACAGAATCATAGGTGAGTCCAAAGGTTAAGGCTCAGAACATTATACCATAACCAAAAGTTGTTTTAGGCTACAAATTTTAATATCATAGACCTATCTTTATAAGTCGCCCCCCCCTCTTCTACTAGTTTGCGCCGATCACCTGCGCCTACTAGTTATAGAGCAATGGTAACCATCAACGATTGTTTGTTCGTATAAATATATAAGTATAGGTAAACAACGTGAAGAGGAAAGGAATCTGGATGCTGGATTAAGTGATGTACACCAATACCGGCGCTTTGATCTTCATCTTAGATGAATGAAATATATGAAATCGAGAGTGAATTGTATTTTGTGCGATCTTAGATTAGCATTTGATGAATGATAAATACATTTTGCTGTTTCACACTTGCAAAACTGGATTATATTTAGCCTTTTCTCTACATTTTTTCATGGGATGCTCCTTTGATATTGTGTGCTTGCTAGGTAAACAGGTGAGTGCATTATCACCATGATGAAAAAATCATCTGATCATTTATTTATCTCTCACCTGCAGTAAAGTATAAGTGATATAAACATGTAATTCTATAGAGGCATAATTATAAGCTTAGATATAAACTTTGCTTACATATGTTTATCTGTCATCAACACGTCAAACAATAATTTATTGCTGTTTTCGATGTTAACGGGATGATTTTACGATCATATGAATACTATCTTTTTGTTCTACAATCATGAAATACATGACATCGATATACTATGCAGTTTTCATTGAAAACTCTTAATTTAGCTTTATATGATACAACATCGCTATATGGTTTTGTAACTTTGTTGTAGCTATTTAATTGATACTATGAAAAATATTGTAGAAAAGCGCTAATGTTGAACATAATTCATAAAATTTGTTCTTTTTTGGAATATATACTCCCCCCCCCCCCCCCCCCCCCAAACAAAAATGTATAGATGTCATCGTCCATAATGTCATCGACTGTATATGTATGTAAAATTTCTCCTATTGACCGACCTGAAGCTGTTGGACGTTCATCAGTCTGTATGAAACCAGAAACCATAGATAGATCCATATCTTATTGTTACAATGATAGTTAATAAACAAATGCTTCCACTTCGTCTTATTGATTATCAAGATTGTTTGACACGCAAGACCGATCAGAAACTTCCCATAAATTTATGATGATTTCCATGGAAATATCTTAATTTTTCTGTTTTCTTTCCAACTAGTCTTTTTCAAGTATTGTTATACTAGTAAATTATTTGTTCGGCGATTTATCAAGTTACGCTTCACTCTTTTCTTTAGATTCTTAGTATAGATTAGAAGGTATTTGGAAGTTTCTACATGAATAAAAAGAAGACGGTTTCAATTAACTTGAGACTCTGTGATTAGCTTAGCTTAAATGAATCTCAGTCCATTTTAAATTCAACTGTGAATATACTAGTATAAGTCCATGATGAGTTCTATATAAAATAACAGTTAAAGCAAAGATGTTAATGCCATGTATCGTTACTTCGCTTCTTCACATCGTTACTTTGCCTTTTAGCATTAATTCGCTTCGTATACAATGGGTGATGTCCCAAAAAGAACACGACCGTAGCTATAACTCTGGAAACCTCTGAAACTGTCTCCATATTATTCACAGTAAACGAATCAATACAAATATTTTCACACTCTGTAAAATACGAAATGAACAAAAAAAAAAAAAAAAAAAAAAAAAAATAATAAATAAATAAATAAATAAATAAATAAATAAATAAATAAATAAAAAAAAATCAAAATAAAATTGATCTTGTTTTTGGACCAACTATACCAACTATACGTGGTTTTACCATTATTCCCTTCGCCTGTATAACGGAAATATACATGGAGTTTGTCTTTTTTCCTGTGTTTTGCTGCCTAGCTACCTACATTTCGGTCGTTTACCACCGACGTTGTATATATCATACTATCTGTGGTATGGAGGTAGTTACTCTCCAGCGTTCTAAATCACTCCCATCACGTATTTTGCAGAGCTTTAGACAATGGAATATATTCTTCATCAAGAATCCAGAGGGAAAGCTTTTCGACAATAGAAAAAAGGGATATTGTCTCAAACAATTATTCACAAACCACTAAATAATTTATTTTCGGGGTCAGAGAGGTGTCGTCTGCCGCAAGGACTCGGACCGGAAGGTGTTGAACTCATTAGCGCAGCGCCCTTTCGCGTAGAAATTGATGAACCTATCAATAAATGCTAGTAAAGATTAGCGTTTATTCATAAGTCAATTGTGTAACGTTTTACATAATATTGATTGAAATACACACTAGATGACTTCGTCACTGTTGGGCTGCATGGTTATATGACTCAACATTTTAGATACGATACAAAGCGGTACTTTAAAAGAACACATTTCATGAAGTCTTGGTTTTGCTCTTGATCACTTCTCATGCCCAAATTGTACTTTGTCCTTACCCCAAACCCTTTTCTCATATCTTATTAAGGTTCACGTAACTGCACTTATCCGTATTTTCATTCTCATGTATACCGTTATGATAGGCATTTTTGGATTTCGTGATCCATGAAGTTTGAAAAATAGGAAGGTTGGCATGATCACAACAGTAAAAAAGAGAGGGTTATCATGATCACCATGGTCACAAAGAGAAGGTTGTCATGATCACCATGGTCACAAAGAGAAGGTTGTCATGATCACTATGGTCTCAAAGAGAAGGTTGTCATGATCACCATGGTCACAAAGAGAAGGTTGTTATGATCACCATGGTCACAAAGAGAAGGTTGTTATGATCACCATGGTCACAAAGAGAAGGTTGTTATGATCACCATGGTCACAAAGAGAAGGTTGTCATGATCACCATGGTCACAAAGAGAAGGTTGTTATGATCACCATGGTCACAAAGAGAAGGTTGTCATGATCACCATGGTCACAAAGAGAAGGTTGTTATGATCACCATGGTCACAAAGAGAAGGTTGTCATAATCACTATGATCACAAAGAGAAGGTTGTCATGATCACCATGGTCACAAAGAGAATTTAATTTTGCTATGATCACTACGGTCACATAGAGAAGGTTGTTGCAATCATTTCGATTGTTGTCATAATCACAACGGTCACAAAGAGAAGATTGTCATTTACACTTTGGTCACAAAGAGAGGGTTGTCATGTTCACTTTGATCACAAGGAAAATATTGTCATGATCACCATGGTCAAAAAAAGAAGGTTGTCATGATCAGCATGGTCACAAAGAGAAGGTTGTCATAATCACTATGATCACAAAGAGAAGGGAGAAGGTTGTCATGATCACTATGATCACAAAGAGAAGGTTGTCATGATCACTATGGTCACAAAAAGAAGGTTGTCATAATCACTATGGTCACAAAGAGAAGGTTTTCATGATCACTATGGTCACAAAGAGAAGGTTGTCATGATCACCATGGTCACAAAGTGAAGGTTGTTATGATCACCATGGTCACAAAGAGAAGGTTGTCATGATCACTATGGTCACAAAGAGAAGGTTGTCATGATCAGCATGGTCACAAAGAGAAGGTTGTCATGATCACCATGGTCACAAGGAGAAGGTTGTTATGATCACTATGATCACAAAGAGAAGGTTGTCATAATCACTATGATCACAAAGAGAAGGTTGTCATGATCACCATGGTCACAAAGAGAATTTAATTTTGCTATGATCACTACGGTCACATAGAGAAGGTTGTTGCAATCATTTCGATTGTTGTCATAATCACAACGGTCACAAAGAGAAGATTGTCATTTACACTTTGGTCACAAAGAGAGGGTTGTCATGTTCACTTTGATCACAAGGAAAATATTGTCATGATCACCATGGTCAAAAAAAGAAGGTTGTCATGATCAGCATGGTCACAAAGAGAAGGTTGTCATGATCACCATGGTCAAAAAGAGATGGTTGTCATGATCACCATGGTCACAAAGAGAAGGTTGTCATGATCACCATGGTCAAAAAGAGAAGGTTGTCATGATCAGCATGGTCACAAAGAGAGGGTTGTCATGATCACCATGGTCAAAAAGAGATGGTTGTCATGATCACCATGGTCACAAAGAGAAGGTTGTCATAATCACTATGATCACAAAGAGAAGGTTGTCATGATCACTATGGTCACAAAGAGAAGGTTATCATAATCACTATGGTCACAAAGAGAAGGTTTTCATGATCACTATGGTCACAAAGAGAAGGTTGTCATGATCACTATGGTCACAAAGAGAAGGTTGTCATGATCACCATGGTCACAAAGAGAAGGTTGACATCACTATTATCCCAAGGAGAATGTTGTCATAATCACAACGGTCACAAAGAGAAGAATGTCATGAATACTTTGGTCTCAAAGAGAGGGTTGTCATGTTCACTGTGATCACAAGGAAAATATTGTCATGATCACCATGGTCAAAAAGAGAAGGTTGTCATGATCACCATGGTCACAAAGAGAAGGTTGACATGATCACTTTGATCACAAGGAGAAGGTTGTCATGATCACCATGGTCACAAAGAGAAGGTTGTCATGATCACCATGGTCACAAAGAGAAGGTTTTCATGATCACTATGGTCACAAAGAGAAGGTTGTCATGATCACCATGGTCACAAAGAGAAGGTTGACATGATCACTTTGATCACAAGGAGAAGGTTGTCATAATCACCATGGTCACAAGGAGAAGGTTGTCATGATCACCATGGTCACAAAGAAGGTTGACATCACTATTATCCCAAGGAGAATGTTGTCATAATCACAACGGTCACAAAGAGAAGAATGTCATGAATACTTTGGTCTCAAAGAGAGGGTTGTCATGTTCACTGTGATCACAAGGAAAATATTGTCATGATCACCATGGTCACAAGGAGAAGGTTGTCATAATCACCATGGTCAAAAAGAGAAGGTTGTCATGATCAGCATGGTCACAAAGAGAAGGTTATCATGATCACAATGGTCACAAAGAGTAGGTTTTCATGATCAGCATGGTCACAAAGTGAAGGTTTTCATGTTCACCATGGTCTCAAAGAGAAGGTTGTCATGATAACCATGATCACAATGAGAAGGTTGTCCTGATCACTACGGTCAAAAAGAGATGGTTGTCATGATCACCATGGTCACAAAGAGAGGGTTGTCAAGATTGTCATGATCACAACGGTCACAAAGAGAGGGTTATCATGTTAATTACGATTACAAAGAGAAAGTTGTCATGATCACCGTGGTCACAAGGAGAAGGTTGTTGTGATCTTAATGACCACACAGAGAGGGTTATCATGATCACCATGATAAAAAGAGAAGGTTGTCATAATCACAACGGTCACAAAGAGAAGAATGTCATGAATACTTTGGTCTCAAAGAGAGGTTTGTCATGTTCACTGTGATCACAAGGAAAATATTGTCATGATCAGCATGGTCACAAGGAGAAGGTTGTCATAATCACCATGGTCAAAAAGAGAAGGTTGTCATGATCAGCATGGTCACAAGGAAAATGTTGTCATAATCACCATGGTCACAAAGAGAAGGTTGTCATGATCACCATGGTCACAAAGAGAGGGTTGTCATGTTCACCACGATCACAAAGAGAAGATTGTCATGATCACCATGGTCACAAAGAGAAGGTTGTTATGATCACTATGGACGCAAAGAGAGGGTTGTCATGTTCACCAGGGTCACAAAGGTCACAAAGAGAAGGTTGTCATGAACACCATTGCCACAAAAAGACGGTTGTTATGATCACGATGGGCGCAAAGAGAAGGTTCCACTACGGTCACAAAGAGAAAGTTGTCATGATCACTACGATCCCAAAGAGAGGATTATCATGATCACTATGATTGCAAAGAAAAGGTTGCCATGACCCTACGGTCACAAAAAGAAGGTTGTCATTATGACTACGGTTACAAAGAGACGGTTTTAATGATCACTACGGTCAAAAAAAGAGAGGACTGTCATGTTCACTACGATCACAAATGGAAGATAGTCATGATCACAACGGTCACAAAAAGAAGTTTTTCATGAATACTATGGTCACAAAGAAAAGGTTGTCATGGCCACTACGATCACAAAGAAAAGGTTGTCATTATCACTACGATAACAAAGATAAGGTTGTTATTATCACTACGATCACAAAGAGAAGGTTGTCATGATCATTACGATAACAAAGATAAGGTTGGCATATTCACTATGGTCACAAGGAGATGGTTGTCACCATCACCATGGTCACAAAGAGATGGTTGTCATGACCACCATGGCCACAAAGAGAAGGTTGTCATGATCACTGCGATCACACAGAAACGATTACCATGATAACTTTGGTCACACAGAGAAGGTCATCATAATCACAATGATCACAAAGAGGAGGTCATCATAATCACAATGATCACAAAGAGGAGGTTGTCATTGTCCCTGTGGTCACGGAGAAAAGCTTATACTGGTCACAATTGTCACTGAGTTTTATTGTCACCTTGTTCAGGTGGTAGCTATCTATGGTCAACATAGAAACTGAATTTTAACGAATGTTTTATCTAAGTCCATTCAAAATTAAAGCTTGCTATTGGTCAAAATTTGGTTCATTTTTATATCTGCGCCTATTTGTATATATTTGTATATATGCGCCCATTTGTATATATAAAAGCTTTAATTCGATAACGTAAGAGGCATTAATGGAAGTCATCTAATTTCCTTGACAGACGTACCAACTTGCCATTTTCAGGAAGTATGATTTAAAAAATTATAAATTAATCTATTTTTGCTCTCCATGTGATGTGGAACCGTTGGATTTCTTCTTTTTTTGTTTATTTAAAAGTATTATGAAACTTTAAGAATGTCATGATCACTACGGTTTCAAAGAAAAGGTTGCGATGATCACTACGGTTACAGGATCACTTCCGTATTTTTAATTACTTTTCTCGACCAGCATTATTCAACCGTACCACAACGCCTTTTGGATATAAAACATGTACATATTTACAAGAGTGCATACATAGGTACATCAGTCAAAAGCTTATACTTCTGTGGAACGCAAATATTTTCATCTCTTCCTGGTCTTAGAACTATTACCTGTATTTACCCTCATATATCAAATGCTATAATCCGAGTATTTATTAAATAAAAGTTGTTAATGATATACAATTAGGTCCTATTACACATTTCAGATTATGCTTTTGAAACTTTATACTAGCAGATGACTTCAAAAAGTTGAAACTGGATCATGTCCCAAGTATAGCTTGTAATTTACATGAAAACTGCCCTCTCAATAATTACTTTTGACATTTGAAATATACCAACAAGGAAAATCAGTAGGAGGATTTTCCCTAAACGTTCAAGAACAAGGAAATGTAAATACAATATGCTACAGGGATATGTCGATAAAATATGGGATACGTGTATGAGAAAAAAGATAGACTGGTGCACATTAACATTTAATCGGCAGGATATGAGAAAAAAAAACTATTTGGCATAAAAAAAGAGAAAAAGTATTAACTTTTAATTCATAAAAGTTAGGTAATATGAGAAATGGGAGAGCAGTTAAATCTACACTGCTCAAAAAATTAAAGGAGCGATTTTTCCATTGTAATATAATGGTACATAGAATGTAGTATCTTTTCGAATAAGCAAGGCTACAACATCAAGTTTCATCATGTTTATATGATTAATCTGTTCAATACAGACATTGGTAATTAAGAAATTACTACTGGTCGAGCAGATAATTCCGAACGATTTTTGCGGTTTTTAGTCAATAACACGGCTTCTATACGTCCAATCACCATGAAACTCGAAACAAATAATGCTTCACCCTTCATACAAATGCCTATGTAAGAATAATTTTGAAAATTGACCTATAAATGCTGATTTGAGGATATATCAATACCCCCCTTTGACGGCCATTTTACGCAAGTTACTAAAGGTATTTCCGAACGATTTGCATTTTAGTCTCTCCTGGGGTCAAATATAAATCAAATGTTTCAAAACTTTGTTATTTTATCCTTTTATTCTTATTGACGAATTCTATGTCAACATATATCATAAAACTTTTACAAAACTTATTTCTAAAGCGACTTTCTAAACCATGATGAGGTACGTTTATTTCTTACTTATTTCCAATGATTTCTGTATTCTAACACATGAAACTTATTCACTTTTTCGTGAATATCCTGCTCTGGACCCTTCTAAATGCAGGTTTTCATCGATCAGTTGACAAGAATAGATTTTTGGAAAATAGATGACTCCGAAACTAGGTCAAGATATGTTCTTAACACAATGACGTCACTTTCCCCAGCTCCCAAACAGACAAAAGTCACAAACAGCAGGAGAAACAAACGCTAAAAATATACTGAATAAAGTTATTTTGAGATTTTCTTTTGCATGTCGGTTATTTTTCTGAATATCTAGACGTTTGTATCACCAAAATTGTGAAAAAGTAACTCCAAGTAACCGAACTAGTGAATCGTTCGGAAATACCTGCTCGACCAGTATTAAATATGTCTTAACACATTTATGTTCATCATATTGAATAAGCAGCTGCAAACGTGTGTGATATGAAAGTAGAAACCTTGCTCCCTTAATGATTTGAGCAGTGTACATTTCCTTGAAACCCCCACTGAGGAGTTAGAAAGGAGTCATTTGGTTCTTGGAAAAAAATACTAGTAGTGGTCACTTCTTATTCACAAGGATAGTTATCATGGAATGTGAGAAAGGGACGTTCCATTGAAATATCGGCTTCTGACTGATGTTCCTATGTATACACTATTGTTTTGTAACCAAAGGCGATTAATATTGCTGGTCTTTAAAGGTAATCAAAGTTTTTTAAACACTTAATAAACAGAAAAAGAAGAAATCCCTCGGTTCCAGTTCACATGGAGAGCAAAATAGAATAATAAATGATTTTAAAAATCATACTTGCAGAAAATGGCAAGTTTGAATGTATGTCAAAGACATTAGATGACTTCCACGAATGCCTCTTACCTTATCGAATTATTTGGTACTGTAACAGCTGCTCTTCTGAGATTGAAAAAAGAAAAGATTTTCAATATAATATAGGCGCAGATACAATAACGAACCAATTTTTAATATTGATGTGTTTGAGATAAAACATTCGTTAAAATGAATCTATTCCAAGAATAAAAGACCTTCGGTTACTATGTTGATGATAAAAATGGTCAATATTGAAATATATGTTCTATAGAACCAATTTTATTGTACTAGACACGTGTTTCGGAAATTGAATCATCGTCAGTAGTACTTCATGTCAAATAGTTTGAATAAAGCCAAAGTGAATTTTCTTGGCGCCATCTGTAATATAGACTTTTAATTTCCTCTAGCCAAAATGAGCGGCTCCAAATTTTGCGTAGGGTTTATTCAGAAGCGTATTTAAGTGAAAAATATGGCCAAAAATCGTTGGAGGGTAGGCACAAGGAGCTTAATTCTAAACACCCTTGACCCAGGTGACAATAACAACTCTTAGTGACAACGTTGGCCAGTATAAGCTTCTTTCCGTGACCACTGGGACCAATACAACCTGCTCTTTGTGATCTTAGTGATCATAAAACCTCCTCCTTATAATCGTAGTGATCATGGCAACCTCCTCTTTATAACAGTAGTGATAATAGCAACCTTCTCTTTGTGACCGTAGTGATCCTCGCAACCTTCTCTTTGTAACCGTAGTTATCTTGACAACCTCTTTGTGACCGTTGTGATCATGACAACCCTCTCTTTGTGACCATTGTGATCATGACAACCCTCTCTTTGTGACCATGGTGATCATGGTAACCCTCTCTTTGTGACCATTGTGATCATGACAACCCTCTCTTTGTGACCATGGTGATCATGGCAACCCTCTCTTTGTGACCATAGAGATCATGGCAACCCTCTCTTTGTGACCATTGTGATCATGACAACCCTCTCTTTGTGACCATGGTGATCATGGCAACCCTCTCTTTGTGACCATGGTGATCATGGCAACCCTCTCTTTGTGACCATGGTGATCATGACAACCCTCTCATTGTGACCATGGTGATCATGGCAACCCTCTCTTTGTGACCATTGTGATCATGACAACCCTCTCTTTGTGACCATGGTGATCATGGCAACCCTCTCTTTGTGACCATGGTGATCATGACAACCCTCTCTTTTTGACCATGGTGACCATGGCAACCCTCTCTTCGTGACCATTGTGATCATGGCAACCCTCTCTTTGTGACCATGGTGATCATGACAACCCTCTCTTTTTGACCATGGTGATCATGGCAACCCTATCTTTGTGACCATGATGATCATGACAACCTTCTCTTTGTGACCATGGTGATCATGACAACCCTCTCTTTTTGACCATGGTGATCATGACAACCCTCTCTTTGTGACCATGGTGATCATGGCAACCCTCTCTTTGTGACCATGGTGATCATAAAGACCTTCTCTTTGTGACCATTGTGATCATAAAGACCTTCTCTTTGTGACCGTTGTGATCATGACAACCTTCTCTTTGTGATCATGACAATCCTCTCTTCGTGACTGTAATGATCATGACAACCGTCTCTTTGTGACCGTAGTGATCATGCCAACTTTTTCTTTGAAACTGTAGTGATCATTACAACCTTCTCTTTGCGACCATAACGGTCATGACAATCTTCTCTTTTTTACCGTAGTGATCTTGACAACCATGTCTTTGTTATCATAGTGATCATGACAACCATCTCTTTGTGACTATATTTATCATGACAAACTTCTCTTTGTGATTGTGGTGATCATGACAACCATCTCTTTGTTGCCATAGTGATCATGACAACGTTGTCTTTGTTATCGTTGTCATGATGACAATCGTCTTTTTGTGACCGTTGTGATCATGACAACCTCGTTTATGTGAATAAATTATTATGACAACCTTCTCTTCGGCATCACAATCGGCAAGTATACAATTTGAAACCCTTGAAAACTCTCTCACGCAAGAACAGCCAAATGGAAGGCTCTTTAGATAGAATTTACATCTCCGATGCCATAGAGTATTCTCATATAAAATCGTGGGGAAAAAAGAAATTATAACTTAAAGTCTATTTAAAGAAACTGTTGATCCATCTTATTCAAAAAGGAGATCCTTGACTTTCAGAAACTTTCACGTAAAATGTAAAAATTGGTAATTTCAACAAACTCTAGATCTCCTCTATGTCTGTGCATGCATGGTGCCATATTTGGAAACTTTACATCTTCTCCAAACAATAGACATTTGGACTTTATGACGTGGTGATCTTATAACTTCAGAAATAGAAGAGAGAAGACAAAGGCAATCCCTTGAGTATCTAACGTAATTATATGACTATGCGGGCATGCTGATGGCTTTATAAATATTTTTGTAACCCATTCTCTTTTATAATTAGATTTATAGTGAAAACCTTTGAATGAACGTTGATCAATATCTTTGAAGATCATAATTACTTTGAAGCATGCAGAGTGACGTCTATTTTGAGACCCGTGTATGACATCCCGTATGACAGCATCACAAGAAATAATCTCCATCGATGATGGGAATGCCAAAAAAAAAAACCTTCTCTGACATGCTGTCACAACAATGTCACGCTGCTCACGAATTTAGACTGACTATAATAGAATTTTTTGGTTAATTTGTTATTAATATGTTGTCATTATTTACTTTGGTCTTTTATTTACATGTACATGTATTATGGTCACATTGCTACCCTGAACACACAATTTACAGCACTTTGTTGTATTTCAATATATAGAAGATCGGATTATATGAAATGAGAAAAATGTAAAGTTTCTTAAGCATTCTCTCTTACATAGATATATATATATATATATCATCTAGGGGATCCTAAGTTCAGACACATGTATATAAAATATAGAAACACGTTCAGCTTATGATTGAATGTGACACAATAATGTCTGTATCGGTTGCTATGGAATCACACGGAAAATGTCATGATATATGTTGTTGATAAATACTTACTATTACTGTAATAATTAATAATGACACTAACAGCGTGTAGGAAGTAACAATTGGCAGAGATCAACATTCCATTTATATTTGGTTGGGAAGTGGAATGAAACTGTTTGATACAAAAACCGTCTTTCAATTACATGTATAGTTAAGAAATGTTAATAACCTCAGACAGTGCATGTATTTTAGATATTATTTTCACTTTCGTGCGTAACATCGACGGCAGGTGCGGCTAGCCAAACAGGGGATACTTACTCCTCCCGCTCACCTGGACCCACCTCTAGCTTGCTAGGGATCCGTCGATGCTCAATCTCGTGCTCTATTGTGAGTGCTGTTGAGATTATCGTCATGATTCTCTTTAACTCATTAATGAAGGTTACCAAATTTCTTCGAGTTGAGTGAAACTGGTATGAACGCACAACCATGACTGCTACTGAAAACAACTCAATTATAAGACAGGTTAAATAAGGAGACGTTATAATTTGGAATTGTAATGCACAGCTTCCTCTTGTTTATCATAGAACTCTTCGGTCAGTGATTTTGTGAACTCGGACATGCAATGGTCAACAAGAATAAGAGAAATCCATCACAGATAATATATACATTTTTAAACTACTAGTCTGCAAATTGAGCGAATTGTTTTTGTTTTCTTCACTATCGAGCGAAGATAAAGTGAGCTAATTTCATTATGCGTCATTCGAAACTGACCTGTCGTCGTTATCGATCGTAGTGCGTTAACATTTCACATTTTATAGATTTTATTTATAACATTTCACATTCTATAGATTCTGTATCGTCATGAAACCTCACTGAAAGCAAGTACCATGCGTCTTCTATCAAATTGTGATTTCCGACTCAGTCCGTCAAACAAGGTGACTGCCAGTGTATCTGACAGATTTCCGACTTCTCAAACGCATTACGCCAAAAATGATATAAGACTCAAAATCTTAACCAAGTTTTTAAGCCGTTGTTTTTCTATGTCTAGACTCAAATGAGCCCTTTTGGACCTCTTGTCCTACATTCTGGAGAGGGTTCGGATGAATTAAGAAGAGAAGAAGGATTTTTTTGCGAATTCTAAGACCCCTGATCCTCCCGCTTTTTTATAGATCCCACGCATGATCACTTAAAACGAACATTTATATGCTATAAAATGGTTAATGGTTCCCAAGATCTGCAGGCTTGTTTCTGATCCATCATCGTATTCTAAATTTTACATCATATTTCTCAGAACGGATATGTAATTCATCATACTTGCTGGAAAAGCTTGTCGCTTTCAGGAAAATGCACTGACAAATTATCAAACAAGTTTGAAAATAAACACGAATATTTGACGATGCTTTTCTGACAAATGAAATGGAGTCTTTGCATGTGATAAGACTATTTTCTTTGTAAAATAGAGGGCATTCCTATAAATCATTTCATGAGCGACAATGGCCGATAAGGAGGATCAGGACAAACCATCATAAAAAAATACATAAATAAAAAAATAAAATAAAAAAAAAGAAGAAAAAAAAAAAGAAGGAAAAACATTCGAGCGTTTGACTCAATTTTGACTTAATTTTGCCATCAAACACTTCTATCTTATTGTAAATACATGTAACATCCTAAACACAACTCTTTATCAACTTATCTTTGGTTTTTGCAAATTTCTTCAATCAAATAATCATTCTATTTTGCATCATTTTCAAACTATCTCTACAAGAACTGATGATTTTCTGAGATCAGAGATTGTTCATAAAACTTGATTTCCATAAAGTAGTATCATCTTCTTATTTGGACCCCCCTGAACTATGTAGTTGGCATCTGCACCACATTAAAACTATAGGAAGAGAAGGGCAAATTGATTTGACACCTATTTCTCACAAGAAAAAATGTCGCATGGTAACCTTCCCATGGGACAAAAACTGTTTTACTGGCATTATAGCACAAAAGAGAAAATCGTCATGTCTTCAACAGAGAATATGCTATTATATGGAACGAGACAAAATAAATCATCTGTGTATAGATGGAATTGCGTAGACACATTATTTCTGATAAGCAATGGGCAAGAAACAACTGTGACAGTGGTCCGACATCAATTTGAAATACACTTAGTGCTAAATACATGTTCAAGAACTCTCAGAGTCAGTTTATGTTAACAACTTATGGAGAACAATACATAGCGGATGTTAACCATCACACTGAGATAATAGGTAGTGCATTTCTTTAAAGTATTTCAGTTAGACTTCTTATTTTGCTCCTGTATCAATACTGCAGGTTTAGTTAAAAAGAAGAGATCATTGAAGAATGCCCCCAAGAAGAAGAAAAAAAAACCACTTCACAATCCACAAGATGTATCCACAGTATTATTTACGTTGTTTGTTTGTTTCCTTGTATCAATTCAGTTTAGCAAAATCTTGAAGCAAGAACTGTCAAATTGGATCACTATTTCTCTACCAGCAATCAATGTACCATAGAGCGCCGTGTACTATATGAATCGGATACAGATTTTCCTATTGGTTATATGTCTTGCAAAGGATCGTATGGACCCAAAATAACTTGAAAAGTCATTATTATGCAGTTTATTGTGCTTTTAAACTTTTGAACTAGTGTCAGATGTAATTTAATTAATAGATTCTTTTCTCTTTTAATAACCAATTTACACCTCACATAGTTTCAACAAACATAAAATCAAATTGATTTCTGACTGCTCGAGCGACGTAGGAAATATTCTGTATGGAAAATATCGGTGAACTGGTAAGGAATTATAACGTGTCTTTGAATGTCTTGGAAAGAATATAGAAACTCCTGATTCATTGCCGGAAATAATGTAAACGATAGGGTTCGTAACTCTGCTAGTGACATTCCTTTGTAATTGAGCCCTGCATGGAACCAAGAGTTATAATAAATCCTATCAATATTCTCTGCAACAGAATTGGTTAGACTGCATTGTCAATGTGTAACATAGGATTCAGAGGGCGAGATCCGGATGGTATAGGACCCATCTCCGTTTAAAATTTGTAAAGATTACTTATTCTTATCTTATTTCCATGATTTTTTGTGTATTATTTTAGCACAATCATTAGCTTGGCCCTCCTGGTAAAATAATTTAGCTTCAAACATTGTCAGCAAATGTAAGAACCATAGTCCATAATTATAGACGCAGACATGTAGAATCTGTTGCTTTGCTGAAAAAGGAGATCATTTTATAAGAGAAACCTTTAGTTCAACTATTACAATATTGCCAAGGACATCGACTTGGCTTTCTTAAAGTGTATTTCGATATGTAGGATTAAGGACTACTCAAACATTACGTTTGAGGAGACTTTACTGAATAAGGAGTTTATCACATCCATCATTACACATCTTCAAATTCATACCATCATTTAAGAACAGATAAATTTGCAGCATGGACCAGACATGAACGTTTTGGGTACTAAACACTCATCAGTGATCCTCAACATAAACAATGAAATATGACCAAAGACTGTAAGGGTTATGTCCAAAAGACCAAAAGACGTAGCAGCAAGCGTTTTATATGATGCTACAGGACCCACTTTTCAGAAATGTCGAGAATTTATTGTGAATAGAAATGTTCGAATACGTTTGAAACAACGGAGGGGATCTCCAACAAACGAAGAAACGATCAACAGAAGTTGATATGACTAGGCAACATGTACCCTGGGGGACTCCTGGTTCACCTGCAGTGACAATCACCAAGTGGTACAAATATAACACGTCTTCAAATTCATAGCATCATGTCAGAACAGATATTATAACTTTTTCATATCTTGAAAAAAAAGCGGGGGAAAATATGACGTTTCTATGGATACTTGAAGGGGAACTCATTTTCTGAAACAAGAGAATTGAATAGTTTAAAGGACCTCGCACGAATTGGCGGGAAATCCGCCCAAATAGCAAAGTTACCTCCAGGGCTACTAAAACTATTCTAAGGTATAAAATATATATTTGTATTTATAATATTTACTCATATATTTATCATTTACATGACTTACTTGGCATTTATTCGAAAACGAAGCAACATGGGGTCCGCCTAGCATTTAGAGTCCGTGGTATTATGTTATAAAAATCAATAAAATGAGATGAAATTGAGAAGATCGTTTTAATTTGAGTTATATCAAGTTATCATACATTTAGTGATTTAATAAACGGTAGAATTATTGTTCTCCTTCAAAAACTAGTATTTCTTTTCCGCACTGAGAACTTAATTTTTGGTTCATCACTATACTCCCAATAGTTGACAATGGATAACTGCGCTTAGTGCGTTTACATTACGAAAAGATAAGCGAAAAACTATATATCGGAATAAAAGATTTTTGTGCGGTCATTCGTAAAGAGAGATTATAGGGTGTTTGATGAATAAAGGATGAATTATACTGGAGAACACTGTGTTCTTTTTGTAAGTGTTTGAATGAATATCTCAAAAGAAAAAATGTAGTCGCAGAATCTTTACCGCTCACCCAAACAAATTATATGACGTCATAAAGTAATGAATTGATTAACATATTATATATAATTGCAATGTATAGTCACTCTAAACCCATCGAAAGAAAACATGATAGATTTATGTATAATAACTCAAGATTTCGAGCCTTTTCAAATCCCCTCCTTATATTTCGATTGCCTGGTTGACATCGTTCCTAACTAGCTACAGGATCTTACTTGTCATGCTGGTAGATCTTGTCAAACTAAAGTTTCTATTAAAAGGAAATCTTGTAGCAAGGTGGGGAACAATACTCTGAAAAACTTTTCCAGTTTTCATAGGCTTTAGTGTTAAAATCTACTGTTTAAACACAAATTATACACAAAAGGTCGCACGTTTGAAATATTAATATTTTCATAAAATTCGGCAAAATTCTTACCGAATTCAGAGTTTTAATTTCCTTTAATGAGATTTTTTTCTGTCCTAACTGGGCGGATTTCCGAACAAATCGTTCGAGCTCCTTCGTAATCTTAATGCAGCCTACACGTGTTTCGGATAGTCAAACTTATTTTCATACACAGCCAAATTTATTTTTAAGTTACTACGTCTTTCTGTATATTTAGGACATATTTTTACAGATTTTGGTCATTTTACATTGTTTAGATTGAGGATCACTGACGAGGGTTAAATACCCGAAACGTGCATGTCTGGTCCATGCTGTAAATTTATCTGCTTTAAAATGATGCTAATGAATCTGGAGACGTTAAACATTAGTAATGCATTCTAGCTTGAGTTTTTGAATTTTGTGTTTCATTTTGTAAAGAGTGCGCGGTTCCTAATTTCCTGATGGGTCGATTCAGTAACTTAATTAAAAAATTTAAACAAAGAGCATATGAAGGATGGTTCTAGGATTTAAAATCTCTTTTCAGTGCGAACTGTCATGGACTGCATTTTCGAGTGACATGTATTTTATCACTAATACCACATGCTTTTTTTTAATTTTAAGCTGCTTCATTTTAACCTTATAGTCCGTCATATTTTTCAGTTGTACTTGCCTATCAAAGTAATGATCTGAACATTAAATTTTCATCCTTTGAAGACCATCATATGCTATGAATATGATTTCGTTACAGGTACGCAGCTGATAGTATTGGCAGGTTATTTTGTCCCCTGACATATTTGTTGATGTGAAACCAGATTCAGTGTCAGAATGCCATTTGATTCAGTGTACATCATGTCGAATCAAGATAGATGATCATAACTAAGGATTAAACCAACAAGAACCTATGTGGGTCAACCTTGCGACGTAACCTTTGATCATAAAACACTACAGCATAGGATCCGAAACCCTTCCGAAAAAATTCCATCGCGCTTTACATACATGTACGTAGGTAAGTATAAACATACTACTTTTTTTATAGCGACATTATTTAAGATATTTCAGGACCTTTTTACACAATTGTTTGCCGTGTTCATTTATTTTTATTTATGCTTCAACCCTAACTTAAAAAGAGTGAAATTTAATGCAGAGGGGAGAGAAGTGGAATTTCAATTTGGAAAAGGAGAGGAGAGGAGATCATAAGCTTTGCCTCCGGTGTTTTGTGTATCCCCCTCTAGATCCGCGCTTGCAACTAAAGCTTTATCCGCAGACTAAAATAATAAATAGAAGGCAACAGAAAAAACATTACATGTACCATGAGTTTAGCGGATTTATTTACCTCTATGAAGACTCACAGCATATTGTTTTGTTGCTTTGCAAAGTAATGCCATAATTACAAGACTAAATGTATACGAGACAGTGTTCGAACTTTATGTCTTGGGAATTTATAATAGTAATAACAGCTATATCATATTGTCTAATACAAGATTAAAAATATTCCCATAGAGCAAGACATCTAGATTTACCAAATGCAGCAACAGTTATGAAACGTTAGCCCTCGTAATAGAAATATATGATATTTTGTCTGATAATGACAAAGTCATCTGCACATTAAATCAGAGTCATAAAGATCAATCTGAAAAGCTGTAATGGTGTTTTAGTCACTTCAGAGATAGCATGTTCTCGGTTGATTGTTTGGTACCGGGTAAATACAGATATTTATCACATGAAACACCCTTCATTCGGTTACATAAAGCCATTTCATTAATAAATCTTATTATAACAAGTTGCATATCACTTTGGGAGCGTGATCATTAGATGAAGCGCTCCAGATCATTTGTGACGTCACAAAAGAAACGGCGACGTTGGCGCGTTATTTGCAAGAAATGAAGTCGGAATTATAATATTTCGACGTTATTTTGATCAATTACGTCATATTTCAGGTGATAAAAAGAATCCCATGTGATACTTCTATTCCATACAGTATTTATGAAACTCGTTGTGTGATTTTAATCCCCTCGCCAAAGCTCGGGGATGTAAATTCACACAACTCATTTCATAAATACCGTATGAAATAGAAAATCATTTGAGATCCTACATGTATCAATACAACAACATGTATATGATTTTTCAAAATCCATACGAGTTGAAGCATTCAAAATTATGTCAAATGGTACGTCATCTTCGTTTAATAAGAGAAATGCAAAGCATGTGTCCGTGAAGTAAATTGCGCACGTCCTGCTTGCAAGTACGTAACAGTGTTGTTTTCAAAAATTTAAATAAAATTTTACCCTATTTCAACTTGCTATAAGCACTAGTACGTTGTAACATAAAGTTGAATTTTCTTTTCTTTTCTTTTTTTTTTTATAAATCTGCCTTATTTCAATTTTCAATAAATACACTGTAACATTGAATTGGATTTTATTTTTCTTCATTTCATTTTGCTATCGATTATTTCGTGTAAGTAATGTAAGTAAAGTTTATCTTATATAAGTAAAGTCTACTTCTGTAAGTAAAGTCTATTTCTGAACTAAAAGTCTATTGAATGTAATGAGTTAAAGAAGATCCTGACGATAATCTCAACAGCACTCACAATAGAGTAACATGTGTTAGTTAAGTCTTTTTTCTAAAAGCTCAGAAAAGATTAAATGAGCGTATTAAACATAATCATACTAGAATTCTCTAGTAAATTAGCGATATTAGCGACCATTAACCGTCCGCTGTGTCGCCCGACGTAAGCTTTTACGATTTTGACATAGAATTTTACAGGAGTCAAATTCTCAATTTATTTAACAAAAATGTTTTTTGACCCGAAAGGATGTGATTTTTTTTTTTATTTTTTATTGTTTTTATTTCACACAATAAAGATCTGATAGATTGACACATTCAGTATCAAATACTTTACAGATATTTATCAGATTCAAAAGGTCATACAAAAATTTAAACTTTCATATCGATTTTCACGGGACTTTATGAGCAATATAGACCCACTTTGGCCTCATTGAATTTCCTATGATAATAATGGTACAAATTCCAGTCTTTTAACTACTTTTCTGTCTAATTGATGTACTCATCTTTCTTTACTTGTCTATAATACCAAACATTGATTTCTTCTCATTGAAGTGAAGGTTGTGCCCTTCGTAATGTCATTTCCTGTGGAACGACGTCCTCTTATAAAACTGACAGGATGTCGTGTATCAAATTCTGAAGCATAGCGTTTACTTTACAACGTTTCCGATTGAAATAATAATTCATCTTAAAAAGTGTATATCATGGAATAAACATTTCTCTCGAAATAATTTCAGTACATTTACTGTCGCTGAATTTGATAATAATTGGAAAATAGGAAGAAACCATCTTGATCAGTAAGTGTGCAATAAATTCCGTCTTTTTATAATGTTCCGGTGGCAGATAAGAAAAGGGAGGACTGAAGTAATTTTTGGGAGTAACAGATGATCTAGTCATATGGTGTATGCAAAAAATGAATGAAAGAAAAAAGAATGTAATAATAAAGTTATTTAGCTGTGAAATCCGTAATAATCCAACTCCTAAATCATCCTATTTTTTGCCTGCCATTGATGCATTTTAGTTGTTGTGATTGTCCTTTCTTTCAATAAGTGACTTTTTCTTAATTCCTTTATATGAAGCACAAATCGTTTGTGTTTGTCCATTGGAAAAATATTTCCGTCCATTTTATCCCTAAAGTTACAGTCGCCAAAGTTATAACAAGACAAATAGGATACAATCCCCTAAATAAGTCAGTGTGGAAAGGCACTCGTCGTCATCTCCCTTTATAGTGAGGAGTCGTTAGGAATATTCAAATCTTGTTATCTTTTGGATGCATTCTCCGCTATCTCTCATCCAGTTACTCTTGATGAGAACATCGCAATGGCTTAGGACATTAATAGATTCCTTGCCACAGTAACACATCTACTTAGGAGCCAAATGATAGTTTCCTTAAAGACGATAGAGTGGTGATATCATATATGAAATGGATGATGAGTATCATAAACTCTTCATAACTCGGCAAATGAATGCTTGTATGCAGAATTAATGTTCATTGGAAGGCTGTCTAGGAAGAATTGACGGGATGATGCATCGTTTGATCTTGATTTTTTCCAGGGGGGGGGGGGGGGGGGGGTCCAGCCAATCAGTGGGTTGGGGTGGTCCTTCTCAGGAATTTGGAAAATAATCATACGTAAAAACCGGAAAATTAGCATTTTTGGCAAATTCAAGGAGTATTATGACCCCTAACCCCTCTCTCTAGATCTGTGGTCGCTATATACACATTTGGATGGAACATAGCAAATACACAATTGGATGGAACTTTTATTTTACGAGTTAAGACACATGACAGGGGAGGCTGAAATGTTGCTGTACTTGTCCTTCCATATAAAATAAATGGTTAAAATGTTACCGAAAGATAAAGTCTTGAAACCAAGGACACAAGTTTGTTTAGAAGTCACTTTTTTTTCAAAATTATGTTTCGTGGATAATTGGGTTGTTTGCTTGCTGTGCATCATAGTGTTACAGTAATGTTTTTGAGCAACATATAACCAAAGTCATTTTAAACTATTTGTAATTAAGCCTGTCGTTGATTAATTTATATCTTTTTTTATTTCTGAAAGATGTGCCACTACTAGCTATATTCATATGTGCAATAGGGTTTTTAATGTTGCATCGAGGGTCAATTAATCTCTTATAATTACTTACAAGGACGACATGCTAGATCTTGAATTGGACTCGCAAAAGATGTGAACACTGACATCTGTATCAAAGTAAATTTCATGCAGTTATTGCTAGGCTGGAGCTAAACAAGGTCTGTTTCAATTTTTACTGCTGTCATTATGCATTGTTTATGACAGGGAACTGATTACATGATTAATATATCACAGCTTGTTGTAAATCTAGAGACTTAGATGTGACCTTGCATTTATTAGTCTCGATCAATCTATAAATTCCAATGCAATATTTTTCAATAGACTGAAGAGGGGTTCTATTGTACAGTAAAAATATTTATTGTGAGATTCTGAGGAAACATGAAGTGTCCAACTCTCCGACCAAAGATCAGATTTCTTGATAGGGATTTCTAACTGCGGTACCCCAGACATGCATGTTTTTGGATGAAGAATATCTTCATTAGACGAATATCCTCATTAGTGATTAGTAAGCCAACATGATGAAAAATGAAAGAAAATTGGCTTGGCGCCTTCACGTTCAATTTCTGTATTGTATTAATTCATTTGTAATTTCTAATTCCTTGAACAAAGAAAAGATAACTCGTCACTAAGCTTACATGTAAATATCGAGTAACTGAAATCATATTTTACTAAACGTCACTTTCAGGCATTAAAGTCTTTGATCCAAAATGAAAAAGTTGGGGACATTTCTTATGTGAAAGCGAATCTTTATAGGTGTAGTCATGTTTCTACCTGAAGAAAGCGGTATAAACATGTATTTACTATTTAAATGTTAAACGTCTTCAAATTCAATAGCATCATTCAAGAACAGATAAATTTGCTGCTTGGACCAGACATGCACGTTTCGGATACTTAACCCTCGTCAGTGATCCTCAATCTAAACAATGTAATAAGGCCAAAGAGTGTGAAAGTTATTATGTCCAAAAATTTACCGGATCACGTAGCAGGATGGTAGGGATATTATGCTACATGATCCACGTTTTAGAAATTTCGAAATTTTCAAGAAATGCTAAAAACCAAAAATTTTGAATGCGTTGAGGAAACCATCATCCGAAGTTGACTACAAGTGCACTCGGGGTTTCCTGATCCACCAGCAGTGACACTCGCCAAGTGATACAAATGTTAAACGTTTTCTAATTCAACAGAATCATTTAAGAACAGATAAATTTGCAGGATGGACCAGAAATGCACGTTGTTCGGATACTTAACCCTCGTCAGTGATCCTCAATCTAAACAATGTAATATGGCCAATAAGTTACGACACTACTGGCATATCTTCTTCATGTGAAATAATCTAATGATTGTTACTATACAATTATTGACTTTTGATGAGGTCTACTCGTGACTATACAGACCTGGTCAGGTATTAGTTGACCGAGGCCGAAGGCCGAGGTTAACCAATGTCTGACCAGGTCTGTATAGACACGAGTAGACCGAAATCAAAAGTCAATAACTTTATTAAATTATCAGGATTTTATTAACACTTGCATTGTAATGAGATCTGACACAAACAAAAATCAACGCACGCGCTAGTCACACGCGCTAATCCCGAATAGATCGCTTTGGAGCGTTAGCGGTCAACTCACTCTGACGTACACTTTATTTAACAGCGTCTCCACCAATCAGAAATAAGCAAAATCGGCACTAATTCCTGATAATTTCTAAAATAAACGTTAAAGTAAAATGGATGGACACTCCATATCCAGAATATAATCATCCAGAATATGGCAGACAAACTTTGGTCGGCGATCGTCTTTTTAAGATGATTTATTGCAAACTTAAACATTTTTTGGCATGGCGAACTTGATGTCTTTAATAATTTATTTCGAACTTTTCATGCTCTCTTTGCTATTATGATCAGCACAATGTTACCAACTAATCAAGCAACTTGAACTCCTTCGTGGCATCTATAACTCACGTGACAGAAACACGGATTGCCTCTTACAGAGTCTTCACAGGACCCGATATTGACTCTCGTCTTCACAGTAAGTTTGTATACAACATTGAAGGTTGAAATAACACGGTGTCTTATAAAGTACAGTGGACTTTATACATCTAGAATCAATTCCAAAGCAAAGAAATGGGATTCATAATGTTTTTATTCATTTTTAATTGGTGAAATATTTACAGAAAGAAAACCCGATTTTCGTTGGCACTTTATTTTTCTGTTTCTTATTGATAACCAAATCAAATGCTGATATTCCTACAGTAGCATGGGTATATTTTGCTGGAGTAATCTAACATGAGACTTGCAGAACTCAGGAACATTTTAGCATTTTAAAGATCCGACTCTTGACCAAAATGAGCCATGACCTTGCGCGGATAAAAAGTCCGGGCCTAAGTCGTTTTGAGGGGGGAGGGGGTCAAGCCTATGAAAAGGTAAAACGTACATAAAAAGGAAAAACCCAGTACTTTGTTTAAATTCCAGGGGGGGGGGGGGGGGGCTGCCCCTCATACCCCTCTAGATCCGCGCTTGATTCGTCAAAGGGTTTAACGGAATTCTAATGATTCTTCTCATTACCGTTCTATATCATTTTGTACTTCCTCGTGGGTAGATCAGCATTCAATGGTTTGTGAATTATATTTCCAGTATAACATTCCATGAAATATCAGGGTAGTCTGTGAGTCTGATTGAACTCTGCATAATGACCTATCAAATTCGCTATGTAGTTCTATGGGTTATATAGCTGTATAATAAGGATGTAAAAGTTTTATTATTGCTAATTTCACACATTAGTGAGATACGATGGAGGTATCATTTTAATAAGGAATGATTTCTCATTAGCCTGCCCTAATCATGTCGTTATCCGAAGTTTTATTATACAGATATAATGCCTATACGATTGCGACACGGAAAACAATAAAATATTTACTCAAAAGCAAAACGTCCTAATATCTCCCTGATAAGACTGGATAATGTGATAAGAACAAGACAAGTACAGGAAATTGCCATCTATTTTCTTCTGTCTGTAAAACAGAATGCCATTTTGATCAATATCTCCCTGTCTGCTATGTTATGCAATGCTTTTATTTTGTAATGTTAACCCTCTTGGTTTTGATCAGATACAGATGGGTTTTCAGTGATAAATCTAGAAAACACCACATTGTGGTAATAACAACTAAATGTAAAGTAATAGGGGAAATTAAAGACTTATACTTTTTAGGCCAAGTGGACCCTATCAAGAGTGAAATTATTGGGGGGGGGGGGGGGGGGGGGCTAGATAGGTAGTTAAAATGTAAACGAAAGTTTTTACTCTTTTAGAAAATTCAAAACAAATAGAAATTCATGTACTGATTAAAAAAATCATGAGTTATATACTAAGTAAATTCCTATATTTCGATGACAACATTGATGACAACAGTTTTAAATGTTGATTTTACTATTTATGATACCTTTCTTCTCATTTCAATCTTTAGAAATCCTTTTATGGTGGTTCCTTGTTTCATTTGTAACCTCCTGTGTTTAGGTGTGTGTTAGTTTTTGTTCTTCACTATACAGTCAAACAAAATGGCCCAACTTTCCAGAGCAGTCATTTCAGACAAATATTTCCTAACTTTGCGCTCCAGACATGTATGTTTCGAATAGTGAATCCTCATCAGTGCTTCTTCAAGTTAAAATGATTCATTAAAGAAGCCAAAATAATGTATCTTCGCTTCCTCGTTTACTTTCTAAACGGCTCAAGATAATTGATTAAAGCATATGAAATATGTGTCGATAAACCATTGGAGGATGGTGCAAGGATGCTCACCTCCTACTCGTGATCATATAAAATGAAATGGCAGGTATTCAATAGACGGACGTTCGGATGTTACATACATATAGAAATAATCCGTTACCAAATAAAAGTATCTGGCGACGGCGTTGGAAAGTAAGAAATCATAAAAAGCAACACTTACATTGCAACAATTGATAGGTATTGATAAAAGAAAAGCGTGGTGTCCCTAATTTGCTGTCAGAGAGTAGCTTTCTGGACAAATATTTACAAATGAGCTAAAGAAGATCCAGAGGAAAATCTAAACCGCACTCACAATAGAGTACCAAACTTAGCATCGACGAACCCCTAGCAAGCTATAGGTGGGATCAGGTGCCCGGGAGGAGTAAGCATCCCCTGTTAGCTAGCTCCGGGCATGAATATTTTGGATAATGAATCCTCATTTGTAATTCTTCAAGTCAAAATGATACTAGAAAGAGAAGCCTAAATATTGTAGAGACGCCCTCTCGTTTGATTTCTCTTTTTACATTATAGCTATAAGGATGAACGGCTTCAAATTTCCTGTAGGGTCTATTCCATAGCCTAATCATTTGAAATGTGAGGCCAAAAATCATAGAAGAGATAGTACAAGGATGTTTACTATGTCCGAACAAAAACATTTCAGGGTAAACAAAAGAAGAAAAAATAAACAATCTTTGTCCGATTTCATTATTCATATCGAGTATTTCTGCGTCTTTGTCATGTTTCATGATTCTAAACAAAGTTATGTTAGTTCAAGATTCTATTTATACATGTGTTTACGATTACATTCATATTGCAAATATCAGACAGGAAAAACACTGCCACATAATGTTAAAATTAGCCTTTTCATTTTGACACTTTTGTCAGTAGTTGATGCTTCTTCTATACATAAAGCACAATCAGCAAAACAGACGTCTGTGTTTTATATGGAATAGGAACGTGGATGTTGCCAAAAATGACAACACTGCATTCACATCAGTGTGGTAGTAAAAGACTTGATACGATTATGAAATGTAGAAAATCCTATTATACAAATGAAGTCATATAATCCCGTTTATTTTTCTCAAGGGAACAAGCCAAAGTACAAACATTTTCTTTTATTCTTTGCCAATGCACATAAAATGTGAAGTAGGGAAGAAACTTAAAGCAAATTTGGATTCTTGTGATTTTATTTTTTGATTTCCTTCTCGTTCATCGTTGAAGACATGACTTGTCATGACAACAAGAGACAAATATCAGAGGTGAGAAGAAGAAGCGCTAAAAACCAATGTAAAAGAAGGATCACCAACAAGTGATACAAGATGCACATGTTAAATAACACCAAGGGAGAATACAGAAAACATCACCAATGACACCAAAAATAACAGCACGTGAAGGCGGAAGTAACATAGGAGGAACTTGATAACTACGAAAAAATTTGATATAACACGAAATCATAGCTAATTAAATTACCCAGCAAAATGAGAGAAAACTAGAAGACAGTAGGGAATTCTATCATGAAAAGAGCGACAGGAAATCATATCTGCATTTCTTCTCTTTCGGCATACCGTTTGTATTATTATATAACACAATTATGTGAACTTACGCGCACTCTCTGTAAAGTAAATGCAGAAATTTAAATTCTAAAAATAACACCAGAGGGCGCCAGTGAAATTAATTTGGGCTGCTTATGAAACGCACTTTGCCTGGAAGCATCACTGATGAGAATTTAATATTCGAAACACGTGTGTGGTGCATGGTTTGGAATTTTCTTCAAGAAGGTATAGAGTTGGAACCCTTCAGCATTATTATGTTCACACATAGTTACGAAATGATATTTTCACACTTCATTATCATAACCTCACTTCATCATTTTAGGTTTTGATCGATATCTTTGAACCTCCAAATACGTAATGCTAATCGTTTTATTCATCTTGAAAGCGAATGTACGGAAAAAATCAGGTTGGCTTAAGATATTTGCTCCTTTCGGGAGGGTCAAGTGTACTAAATATTTATATTATGATCCTATCAATTTGGCATTGCTCACGAGAGAGCAGCGGGGGCATTGCATATGAATAAAATTAGTTGTTGAATTCCGATTTGAGTGTGATTTGAATGTGATTTATATCATAAGATATAATGACAGGACGCTGATACTTTGAATTTTCTCTGTTCTCTAATAATTGAACATTTACGTGCGACTTATGAGTTTGTTTGTATTTTTTAGATGTCACAAAATATACGAATTTATCAATACTGAAATGAAATATCTAATTCTCTATTCAAATCTTCAGAATACATATTACATGATTTAGCAAAACAGCTTTTAAAGTGCCCACAAACCGAGAATTTATAGTATTAGAGTACGGAATTCGTACCATAACCATACCTTTAAACTTGTTTTGAGATTATTCATACAGGATAATTTTTGTATACAAAATAAGCTATTTATTTGCCCAAAGGATTAATTTGTGTACGTTAACCTAATTATTATTTTATGTTGTGCTTTTCCGATGATAGCGAAGTTGGTTTGCATGTTTATGCCCATGGATTGATCATGGTGGTTTTTGAAAATTGAACAAGAACGTGTTTATCCAATCAGTTTCGAGTAAGGACTAAGTGCAGAACTGAGTCCGCCTGTATCTTTGTAAGTTGTCTGCGATCAAATATGTATAATTAAATGTACGTTGTATTGTTGATCCGCGATATACTTGAAAGATTCATAAGATAAGCTATGTATTACAAATGAAGGATGACAAAGTAAGGTAAGTTCCCATGATCCTAAAAGATATTGCAATACTTGATTGTTAGGAAAAGCTCAGATATAAAAGCAAAAGTTATAGGATAATATTTAAAAATATTCCCTCTTTCCTATATGTAAAGTGGTCATGCCATTTCAAAGATTAAATTTAGACAAAAAATAAACATATAGATAAATAAATAAAAAATAAATGAATAAATAAAATGAAAATGGTGGCTATACTAAGCCCTAGTCAGAAAATAATTGAATTCATTCTTTTTCCCATTTCATACAGAATACTAATCCGGTAGAGACGAAAATCTTAAAAACCATTTCTGAATAAATATCGAAGAATTGAAAAGTAAAACGTCTCCAGGTCTTTTGGTTGAATATTCAACAATTGATGATGAGGTCAGCTTTTAAAATGAAAGTCTTTTTAGCATCTTAAATTAAGATTACCGAATGTGTTGCTTGATATTTTTGTATATTGTTGTTTCTTTCTTTTATGTTGAAGGGGTCGGGTACGATTTTTTGTTATCCTTGTTTGGAAAATTATAAAATTGTCCGGATCGAAAACGAATCATTAAGTGTACAGTTAATGTCTCTCTGTCTTCCAAATCATACGTTCAATTAGGAAGCATCCACCCTATACTGTCTCATTTCGTTTAGCGACTCTTGTAGTAATCTTAAAGAAAGGATTTTGTTGTTGCCGTTGTCATTTAATGGAGTAAGGTAGAATTGAATTTCTTCGAAGAAAAAGAGGCAAACAAATGAAAACTGTTTTTATTTTAGATTGAAGATGCGAAGTTTAACGTATATAATAATAATACCAATTTCATTGTTATGGTCTCTAATAACGCTTGACTGAACGTCGTGACAAGGCCTATAAAGATTGTGTCATGATTTCAATAAAGGTCAGTTCTTTTTATTAAATGTTTGTAGTACTTATACGTATAAAATCTTATTCTTAAGATTTTATGTACAACACAGAACACAATTTTAAAGGAGCTGTTAAGATAAGGCGTAAAATCTGCCCTGAAAAGTCGAAATTTCAAAATGCAAAAACTGAGAAAAATTTTTGGTAAAAAATAGAAGTTACTTGGTACAGATATGAATCTTCTATCAGGTTTGATAAATTATTCAAAATAAGACCGATTTTTGGGTCAAAATAAGCGTTTTTCCTATAGAAATCAATGGAAAACGGAAAAGTTTTTCTACAACATTGTCCCCCCCCCCCCTCGGTTCAGAATGCAACTTTTACCAAAGGTGTATATCAATAGAACAAATTTTCTGACCAAGTGGGGTTCTGAACCGAGGAGGGGAGCAATGTCCCACAGGCGAAAAACGAAAAAAGGGGGGATGGATGACTATTTTAGAATCAGTATTTAGAGCGGAAAGATAAATCAAAATTGCCATTTTTTCTTTTAATATCTTGTAACAATCTATTCAGAGTGTTTTCCGATCAAATGATTAACCGTTAGGAAAAAATGAACGAGAAAGTTGTCTATTTCTACACTGTGCGCATTTCGCGCCTGAAAGCTACATATGAGGCTGATAAATACGAAATATAACCGTTTTTCAGTTTCCGGATTGCTTATGCCGATTACATTGATATAATAATATCAAGGTTACTTTCTCTTATCCTAGTTTGACATTAAAAGGTAGAGAAGTATAATAAACATCAAATTTTTGTAGACTTATGCATTTTGGTGAATTTTCGCTCGATATTTGACGTTTTCTATCACCAGTACCCCTACCTCTTCAACCCGTAATTATAACATCTTTCACCAAATCTATTTAAATAAAATAAGAATCTTCTAATACTTTATATTTTAATCCCGACCACTTTTTACCTGAAATAGAAGGACAGTGCACGAGAAATAATCGAGTGATTTCAGGGCTAAATCAAGCCCTTATCTTAACAGCTCCTTTGCATGATCATGATCTAAACAATGTTTTCCTAAATCGTTTCGCATCATATGAAAGTACGGAATTCTATGTTTTAAGGGTTCATTCTTTAGTATAAGAATTGCTTATTCATATCAAATTTTCAGATGTCAAAAATCATCGTTTGCGAAAAATGATAATTCCTAAAGTTATGACATTAGATAGAGGGAATACAAACAGTAATGCTATTGATTGCGTAGATTCTTTTAAGATGTATTCCCTGTATCTTCTAGAAAATCGAGTATATTATTTAATTTCATTATTTTTGTTATATTGGGTAAAGAAACGTACAAAAAGTTCTCTTGTCCGGATATATAAACATAGCATGTGTTTTGCCGTCGAATTCACAATATTTACAATCACAATATTTATAAATTAACTCATGTCGTAAAAGGAGAGCTTTATCTCACGAAGCTTTCTAGTCATCAATCTGGAAGCGTTTGAAAGTTTGCTAACTACCGACTAAATAATCCGTGAAAATCTACCCTTCTTTACCCTTGATCAAGTTGAATAATCTATGTCGTTATTATTTTAAATTTTAATCATGGTAATGCGCATGCGTAATTTTGGGTTTTCAATTTTCGGTGTAAATAGTGTGAGCCAGAAATATTTACAATACATTATCTTTATATTTTGGTATCTTGAGGAGATTGGTTGCAAAAATTTTGTTATTTACGGAAAGTTAATAACTTCGGTAATGCTAGAAAAGTACAGTTTGTGTTCTACAAGTTAAATTTCATCCAATTTTTGACGATTACAGGGTCTACAACTTTAAACGAAACTTGCTCTTCCATGAAATATGAGTTTATCAATATGAAAGCTCTGATTCATCTTGCGTACATGTACACTGATGCTTCATGATTTTTCACGAAGACTCCTATACAAAACATGCAAATTCATGCATTCTTTAATCAGACTTGGAATTATTGCAATGAAAAAAGAAACTGGAACTATGATCAAAGTGAGCAAAATTAACTTCGCCCACTTTAATCATGGGTGTAGCTTCTTTTCAAATTTTCACTTTTTGTAGTTTAACAGTTTAATTTGTAGTTTCGTAGTTTAATAGTTTAATTTGTAGTTTTGTAGTTTACTACAATTTGAAGTTTAAGACAATTACTACATGTCCTGCGATACTGCTTTTCCAATACCATGAAAAATGTGTTCAGTTATTTCTAAAATCTCAAGACAGGACAATGTCAGTCAGGTTCAGACCGATGCAAAATAACAGATCTCCTGAGAAATCTACCGAAAAACTATGAGCAGGATTTGCCCTGGCTTTGACAGTCTGCAAATTACTTTGTGTTAAATTACCAAGAGAACCAAACAATGTCAAGGAAAAAGTATCCGTTTCAAACTGTGGGTGATGTAACAAGTTAAAAGTAAAAAAGTAAATCAATTTGTCTTTGAACAATGAAAGTTGAAGAGAATGTAATAGATTTTCTACTTTAAGAAAGAACACCTCTAAACCCGCGACTTGATGTTTGTTAAGTGCATTTATTACTTCTTTCCAGCTCTGTCGCCTGAAAGAAGCTTGTTTTGGCCCTTTATCAACTTGACATCATATATTTTTTTTTGCTATTTTGGAAACTTGCCATTTCATAAAAAATATCATCGAAATTACAGGAGGTTAACATCATAGCACCATCACTCCAATGCTATTTTGAACATAGATTTTATTTGGATACATGCTACTGAATTGACCCTACAGGAAATTTGGAGCCGCCCACTCTCTGTAAAGTAAATACACAAATTTAAATTCTAAAAATAAAACCAGATGGCGCTACTGAAATGAAATTTGGCGGCTTATGAAAAGTACTTTGACTTTTAGCATCACTGATGAGGATTTCATTTCCGAAACACATGTCTGGTGCATGAAAATTGGTTTGAAATTTTCTTCAAGAAGGTATAGAGTTGGAACCCTTCCGTATTCTTAAATATGTGTTGTACTTAGAAATAAAATGTTGATTACATAAGCACGACAAATTGTTTACATAAACTATTTAGAGCAGAAAAATTCGATCTTTTTAAAGGAATGTCTACATTATCCTTCGGAATGAATTAACATGCAACATAAAAAACACGATTTTCCGAATATGCTCTGCCAAATGGTAAACAAGACCGGGAATTAAAATTTCTAAGATTTTAGTGTTATCGTAAGAATGAAAAGAAGATTGCATGACGTCAGAGGCTGTGAGATCCATCCATTTGTGACATGAAAATATTGCTTCATAATGATAAAGTACTTACGTCCGGAGGATTTTCTGAGATGTACATTATTTTCAGGGAAGAAAATTCACACACACATAATGATGTAGTTGGTCTACAGTGTGTACTGTCCGAGCAGTTCACTCCAGAAATAGGAAAATTAAAGTTTTCTCTACTTTGTCTGCAAATTTTGCGATTAAAATTTATATTGGGGGATACATCGCGAACTCTCATAACTAACGGAGTATGTGTGAATAATACTACGCTCACAGAGAAAGAAAATAGTTTTAGATAGGGAGTTTTATATGTAAATTCTAGCGCGACGTCGCCGATATTAAACACTGAGTCTATGGAGAACGTCGACGACGTCACGCCAAAATTAATATAGAAATCTCCCCATCTCAACTGTGAGCATACATGTAGTATTGGTCGTACAGACATATATCATGCTCCATTAGTTATGAGAGTTTGAGATATATCCACCTGTATAAATTTTAATCGGAAAATATGCCAACAAAGTAGAGAAAACTTCAATTTTCCGATTTCTGAAGTGAGCTGCGCGGACAATAGTGTCTTTTATAAACAGATTTTACATAATTACAAATCGAAGTGATCAAAATCTGCTTCTAGACTGCAACCTGCTTGACAAAAAACGAACGAACGAACGAACCAACAAACAAAATCCCCAAAACAAACAGGGAAAATCAGAAAACCAGGCATACATTAATCGAATATTCTTTAGTTTCATTTGCGGTTGCCTCGTAAATGAGGAAGATGGCCTTCCAAAGTCGACCCCGGGAGCAAATGTGTGTGGTGAGATCTATAATCCAATGTTGTCTTTATTGTTTCTTTCCTATTCTCTTTGTGTAAGTGATCATTTGTCTTGTTATGACCGGCTGTTTGTCTCAGAGAAGATCTTTACAAAAGAAGCAGCATCGCTTTAAGAATGGCTTAGAAAAAATAGAGTACAGATGAGTTAAAGTTAGAGTAGACATTGTGTAGAACCATTTATTTGAAAATATTCACCTACATTAATATCTTCGAGACAGTCTCTACAATTTCACGATTTATAAAAATCAGTCTTTTATTTTCAGTTCGTTGTTACAATAAAACAGATTAAGAGTTTAAACAGTGCAAAAACGGATTGATCGAAGAGAAGTGGAAGTAATTCTTGAAGCTTTTAAATTGCTAAACCAAAACAAGGTTACATAAGGCCATCCAACTTGTTTTCTTTTTGATGGGATTTACATGCATTTAAAAAGGTTAATGAAGCAATAAATCGCTTAGAGTGGCGGTTTAGGGTCTGCATGCATTACAATCAAAATTTGATGGTGGGAAAAAAGAGATAATTGTGCATGTAAAACGCATTCTCGACTAGATACAATTTAGCCGAAGGAAGACAAGTAATCTAATCAATTTTGGCTCCATATAAATACGGCACAAGTAAGAAACGTCGTTGGTTTGATAAGAAATGCATTTTGTATGAGAGAGGACACTCTTTCCCTAGAAGCTTTAATTGAAATCTGTTGTTGCGGCAAAATTACCCTACTCTTGAAGAATGTCTGAGGTAACAATTGTCTATTAACCACACTTAAACCACCAAGGAACTCAACTTTTTATGATCAGTTTTCTTCTTGTAGGATGAAACGTTGATTGAATCTAAATCTTGCGTTCTCCTAAATTGTCTTCTTTATCAAATGCCTGTTAAAAATTTCTATGTTTTTTATTTAGAATTTCTTTATAAAGTCTTAAAGATGGGCATATGATTGAATGGAGGTATTTTCTACAAATCATTGAATTAAAGCTTGGAGCAAAACAGGTCAGATTTCTAATAAGAGTATAAAGAACAATTTCTTCTCATTTAGTTTCAGCAAATAGCTTCACCATTAAGTTTGGCTGAAGTCTAACCTCCTAGCCGATACACAAAGAGGAATAACATTATTGGCAACGACAAAGGAGATAGATAATTAGTACCTGAGGAGTTGATAAAGAAAAATATAGAGGACATCAGTTGACGTATTATTGATAATCCTTCCATCGGCCGCAAACTACGAATTACTGCAAGGATAACCCATGAATTAATTGAAATCAGTGCGAAAACAGAGGAATAATTCTTGGATTTGACCTCAAGTGTTCGATAGTCAATCAATACTTTGTAGGACGATGGATACATGGAGATTTCCACTATAGAAAGCAGTTATGTGAACCGTGCGCGAAATGTGAAATTTACATACCATGAATGTAGGTATTGTAACGTAATTTACAGGAAACTATTTCATGTGATGTAGCGCAGAATTATACTTATTTGAGTAAGGGCTAGAAAGTGGGAAAGACTTCGAAATGAAAGTAAGAAGTTTTGTTTCATCTGTATTATTTGTCCTGTGTTTGGTAACTTTAACGCAACAAACACATTCTATGAGAATAGCTAGGTCAAATCCTACACCAGTAGACACTGGGGATACAAACTCAAACACAACAGAGCATGATAACGGAACAGCACACCATGGTCAGGATGGGAACACCCACAAGGAAGGTTCTGGTCATCAAGGAATCCACCTTGTCAGCTTGAAGTATGACTACGTAGAACAACCATTTATTATATCCGTATTTTTGCTGGCCGCAGGTCTTGCCAAATTAGGTAAGATTTTTATAATACTGTTCTCGTTGAATCTACATTTTTCTTTTCAATTAGCCTTTTTCACATAACTGCGGTCCAGTTGTTTTGGACGGCAAAATAAGTACTTTTCCCGCAATATGACGTCAAGGACAATCAACTTTTAATTGTGACGTAACGAGAGTCGGTACTTGCCGTCCTCAAAATGCTAGTAACGCAGTTACGTGAAAAAGGCTTATTTCAAATATCTCATTTCAATAAGGCCTAAGCAATCTCTAGTCTCTGTAAGTTTGTTCTCTTTCTCGAGGCGAAAACCTCTTAAGTATTAATTGAAGCATGCGCTCAATCTGGTTCAGTACACCTATATTTTATTTCTGAGAAATTTAATGACATAAAACGTTAGGACATCATAACAGGCAGACGTTTCCAAATATCATCTCAGTCGTTTAATTAAATTTCGTGTTTTCTTTTCCTGATATTGAAATTGCCAAATTGGCAAATTAATGATAAAAAACCCCACCCAAGCTCTTACTTAAAAACTGATGATGCGAAAGTTGTTATGTTCAGGATGATAAAAAATGATAAACATCGAAGAAGTAATAATTCGATCTTTTCGAAATGCAGAGTTACTTCCCATTTGTGCAGGTATCTGACGTCAACGCATTGTGACGTCATCAAATTCTATGAAACCAACATGAAATTCAGGGAAACAGGGTTAAATATATGACGTTTTAAAAGAATTTAATGACGTCACAATGCTTTTACGTCAGATACCTGCACAAATCGAACATAGGACTGTAAAATCGAAAAGACGGAATCTTCATAACATATGTTACGTAGCGTCACTATGACGTCAGATTTCAGTAAGAATAGAATTACCGTCTTCGTGACAATAAGGCACGATGTAATGATAGCTTTCAGAAACATTGATATTCAATAGGACAAAAGAATGTAAAATGAAAACGATATGCATCTTTTCAGAATGTATTGACAGGGCTAACGTTAATTAAAGAATGGGGCTATTCAAATATGTTGTTTATATTCATAGGTTTCCATCATGCCCATTTCATCTCATCAAGAGTTCCAGAATCATGGTAAGATTCTACGCAAGATTAAAAATGCAGTCTCTTAATATTGACGGTGGAATACAAATATATTTAGTAAATGTATGGGGCAGTAAATTAAGGTTACAGCTAGATTTGACAAAAGACTTTGAATTTACATATCTTTGGGGGTAAAAGAAGTTATTTCATTGTTATTAAAAAAATATATATATATTGAAGAAAATTGAACTTATTTTTACTTCTTTTACAGTTTACTTATCATCGTTGGAATTATTGTTGGTGCTTTGATGAAGTATGACATTACTTTCATTATTCTTTAGCTGTTAACTTAAATTTCTGAAATATTTACCATGTTTTACACAATATACGGCTGTATGTCTCAATACATTATTTCATATTATTTGGATTTCTCTTTTTCGGCCTCTAGCATCACTGATAATACATAACTTGTTAAGATGCGCATATGGTGCACTTAAATTTTATAGTATAACAAATATTTTCATATTGACAATTTCAAGTTTTGTACTAAGTCTTACGAGCTATTAGAATGCACCATGTATACAAAAAGACTATCATACCTGTATTTTACTTTGGATCCTCATTGATCTACAAAGTAAAATTTTGTTGTATTTCGTCTCGAACATTATTTCTAAATCAGAGATAAGCGAAATTGACATTCGATAATTACGTAATTGTATAATCATTATCATGCGTTACCTTCACGCCGTCGCTACATGTATTAATGATGGGAGGCTTGCTTAAGGCATAAAGGATGCAGACAGGATGTTTATTTGATTTTAACAAGAACTCTACTCTTCCGTAAATTAATTTGGAAGTCTTAACGTTTATTACGCACGTTCTTTTGTGAGGTCTCTGGTTTGGAAATATTATTATCATTTTGTCTTATGCTTTCAGTAAATTACCTGCCACACAATTACCAGAGTTGTCATCTTCCCTGTTCTTTCTTTATCTTCTTCCACCGTAAGTAATCTGTTTAAATCTATTCACCTGGGTAATATGCTTTTGCAAATTAATGCATTTGTTTCGTAATGATTCAACAGAGACGCTATAACTTTCGTAACGAAACAAAACAAAGAATGAAACAATTAGTGATGGAAAGGAAGACCCAAGAACCATATGGTATAATAATGCAGAAATGCACTATTTCTTAGTCAGTTTAGAGCAGCATATGTCTCTGCCAAAATAAGGACATATTGTTATTTAAAAGCTACACCCTGTTGCTTATCTGTGAACATTTGTTGCGTCTACGGGCACATTTATAAGCAATGTTCAGGTAACTTAGGTGTCCCCTAATTTAATCGAAATTATACTCATTTTGGTCACAACAAAATTCAAAGATTTTCTTAACTCTCGGAAAATTTCTCTCTCCCCCCCCCCCCCTTAGTACTCCTTAGTATCAGAACAGCACTATCATATATATATATATCATATCTTACTTGAATTATGATTACACCAATGTCTGAAAAGAATTTATATCATGCAATTTTTCAACATATATGTACATTTAGTATGTATGTGTTTGGTCAATGATAATTTTCAACTCATTAAACGGGTTCGATAAGCTATTAACAGAATAATATTATATACTGAAATGCAAGTACCTTAATTCTTGATTATGAAAGATATGTTGATTATTCTAATGTTTGACTAATCCAAAAAAGAGCTGAATGACGTGACTGTAAGGAATACCATATACATCAATTAAAGACAACCAATATGTCAGTGTGAAATTGACTTCAAATGAATTTTATTATTTTTATGGGTACAGAATTATATTGGAGTCAGCCTACAGTCTACATGACAGAACATTCTATGAGAATGTGGGAACAGTGTTAATTTTTGCAGTTATAGTGAGTATGTAAACTGGTTAACATTGCGTGTTGTATATTCATTTTAACTTGACATTTTCTTTTGTCTTTAAGCCCCCTCCCTTTTCTAACCTGTTTAGCCGTCCATGAACATTCAAATACTTTTTTTCTGTTTTTTTTTTTGTGTCAGTGACAATAATTTCTCAAGCTTCTGAATTTTAGATATAATTTACAAAATAATCAACTAAGCTAACGTTTATTTAATTTTGACAACACATTTGAATCATACCCAATACTATTTAAAAGCAGATACTTTTAGAATAGGTTCGAAGTAGCACTGATGGGGATTCGATATCTGAAACTTGCATCTGTCGGGTACCGTGCTTTTTTTGTTGAAAATTTTGTCTAGAGACCTGTTCTCTGGCAGCAATTTTGGAAAACTTTTTTTTCTTTTTTCTCTATACATGATTATGCATATCTTTTTTTTTACTGATACTCAAAGGAAAAGTATGCTTTAGAATGTCTTTTCTTTATTTTTGTTCGGGCCGGGCAACATACAAAATGGTCAACTTTGGCATCATATGCACAATGTATTTCAGATGCACGGAATTTGGCTCACTTATGCCATGTTGGCAACCTCATATTAGAATTGCTTCTTCTTTTCCTAAGGCTAAAATAGATGAAATAAATAAAAGAAGAAAAAACAATAAATTTACAGTGTACTTCCATTTATACAGATGGAAAACTTAGATTGTAATGCACTAATGTGTATCTTTCTATATCCTCCTACATGAACAAACCTGACCGTGGTCCTCTGCGAATTAATATATTAATGCATCAAAAGATGCCTGAATCCAACAATAAATCGATACAGAAATTGCATATTGCTTTCATTCCAATATATCAAAAATTCTCACAATCAGCAAAATTGTGTTATTTGATGGAAACATATATCGAATTTTCATTCCGGATCAATATCATTGATATTCAATTTACGGACCGTAATTTGAAAAGTGACGCGTTAAATGTAATTTTTAAGAGTTTTATTATAAATTATGCGAAATTTTTGCATATTGAAAATGCACATCACACAATTGATTTTATACTTGTATCAAATGGCTTACAATTTTCTTTTTGAATTATTCAACAGACAGAGAGAGAGAAAAATATTGTCATTTATACAATGGCTGATCAGTGTTTGATGCTATAATAATACTAGAGGGGGATTTATACTTTAAATTGTGTGAAAATTACGAATAAAATTCTTTTTGTGAATAACCAAAGTTAATTCCCTTTATTGTTGTGTGATCTTTATTGAAAACACCTTTTTATTTACTCCCTTTCAAATGTAAATGACATTACTATCATTTAGATTATTGTGAAATACCCTTACTTTGTCAAAGGCGGATCCAGAATTGGTGTGATATAGGGACAACGAATTTCGAAATAACGTCACACCCAAAAGACGATATATAAGAATATGGATGACGATATGGATAAAACAAACTGCACATTTGTTTCTTTCCATACTTTCATAAGATAATGCAAGATAAATTGCTGAAGTTAGATAAGTTTTCTGAAAAGAATACTTTGTTATCATTTAACTTTATTTCAGAATGCTTTGATAATCTAAAGATCATATTGTCAAACCATAATACAAATATATACAAATAAATAGGCTAATTTAAAAGAAACCAGCCAACAATTCTTCCAGTATATAATGTGTTGCCTTCCGACAGATGTCCCTCCGTATTTTTTTTTTCACATTTATGCCTTATAATTTGAATAGCTTAAAAAGAAGCAACGTATGTAAAAAAAAAAAAGAAAAAAAAAACGAAAAAGAAATGTCGGAAATCATTCTTTAGTATTTCTTCCAGAGGGAAGGGATGCTACACATGAAAACACAAACAATCAAATACATTGAATGTTTGTGTTTACATTAGTATCATTCTTTAGTAGTCGACCGTTTTCATATCTGAGATAAAACTTCCATTTACTTGAATTCTAAATTAAGTTTAACTTTAAATCGATCTTAATCCTCAGAGTTAACACCTTCTTTTACTATACTTTACTATGTGGTACACTTAATAATTACGACAACATAATTATATATTTCATATTTGATAATTTTAACCTATAGGTTGGTATCACTGAGGATTTCGTTCGCTTAGCTTTACTGTGCATCTGCACTGACTTTAGATATATTAGTTTTGAAATTTTTTCTGATACTAGATTTTTCAAATTATTCTGGTATATCTCTGTTCTTAGCTGGCGTTTTGACATTCATTTATGGTCATGTTTATGATTTAAGAAATGAATCTTATATTTTTTCTGTTGATGCAGGTATCACCCGAAAAATTGGACAGAAAACTGCATCAATGCGCGTATAAGATTCATATCTTATCATTTAATTATGGAAAACAGACTGTTTTCTTGGATCTAAAAACAATCAATCACCGCACTATATTTCGTAAGTCGGAAGGTTTCGCAGTGATACGTCTGCCAAAACAAGTTATGGCAGCCGCCATGATTCAAACAGCGAACGATCGTCTCTATTTATCTTTGGAATAAAGACCAGTTAGAGCAAATTCTTCATGCACTGTTAATTTTTGAGTAAGTAGAAAAGAAATGGTACCCTTGAAATGATAAGCAAACATCAACAAATTGTATTTTCAGCAACGAGTTCATTCGTGTTTGAGGGAACCCCTAGTTCTAAAAGTAGTGCTATAAATAGACTTCCTTGAAAATTGTGTTGATCGATGTATCAACAAAATTTCTCAGCCAATCAGAATCTCCGTTTCTTTAAAATGACAATGGAAATTAAATGATTTCGCTCTTCATGCATATCCATTACTTGACTTTCCTCTCTTTTTGGTATCACAGATGATACATTGTAAGTTGAAATGCTCATACAGTTCTCTAAAGTATTACGATAGAACGTGTATTTCAATACGAATATTGTTACATTTGCTACTGTGGTGTTCCAAAGACATCAAATCTGAGAGATCTGTTTCAGCGTGCCTACTTCATAATAACCAACCAATTACATGATCGGACCTTTATGATACAAAAACCTCAGACGATCTATCGTATCCATATTTTTTGTGCCTTTGGTAAAGCACAGATAGACACACTATGCCACTAATGTGTTCTATTCTCAATTAATTTCTCATGTTCCTTGTTTGTAACAAAGTGATATGAAAATCACGACAAATGTGACTGACATTAAGGACACGTACAGACGGGTACACAGTTACAGAGAACACCGTAATTCTTGGCTGATAGTGGAGTTTTATGTCTGATCCATGTGATGCTGTTTATCGGACAATTAAATTGAGAAATTGTCTGTCAGCAAAGTTTTTACAGTAGACATAAAGATATCAATGTGATGAAGTAGCATACCATAAGAACAGGAAATTAAATTTGACCGATAAAATGCTGCACATCAGACAGAATTAATTTAGAGTGAGAACGATTAATGCAATGGAAAATGAACTTTCGTTTGTTGCGAAATGACATTCGGAGACCGATTTATAGCGGAGATCAAAATAGCTTGGTCAACCACCTTAAGGTTTTGATTCAAGCTCCCAATATGAACGAATGTATGCTGATTTTGAGTTTTTTTCTCAAAAGTATCTATGGTTTAGACAAAGAATTTATACGTATGAGACCTTGGATCAAGTTTTATAATGAACGTACAAAAAGTAATGAAAATCGGTGAAAGAACCTCATTAATAGAAAGAATAGTATTATAATTAAAATTGCACAATATTTTGCTTTACAACCTACACTCCAACACTTATACAAAGAAATAAAGAATATGATCTTTGGTGACATTTTCCCCGCTAACCTATCTTTTTGCATCATTTTGGACCGGAGACTATTGTTAGCCGAGTTGCAAAACTCGGCTCTTAATTTGATGTGAGACGGGCGGGCGGGCGGGCGGGCGGTTGGGCGGGCGTCTGGGCGGGCGGGAGGGCGTCAACAATTGGTTTCCGGACTATAAGTCAACTACGAAAGAGGCTAGAACAATGAAACTTCATACACTTACTCACCATTAGTCAAGGATGAGCCCTATTGATTTTGGGGTCAAAAGGTCAAAGGTCAAGGTCACAGGACTCGGATGATTGAAAATGGTTTCCGGACCATATTTCAGCCTGTATTGCACCTATAATCATGAAACTTGCCAGAAATGTTTCCCTTGAATCAAGGATAATGCCTATTGATTTTGGGGTCAAAAGGTCAAAGGTCACGGTCACAGGACTCTGTTGATTGAAATTGGTTTTCGGACCATATTTCAGCCTGTATTGCACCTATAATCATGTAACTTGCCAGAAATGTTTCCTGTGAATAGAAAATGACCACTTTTGATTTTGGGGTCAAAAGGTCAAAGGTCAAGGTCACAGGACTCTGATGATTGAAAATGGTTTCCTGGCCATATTTTAGCCTGTATTGCACCTAAAGTCATGAAACTTGCCAGAAATGTTTCCCTTGAATCAAGGATGAGGCCTATTGATTTTGGGGTCAAAAGGTCAAAGGTCAAGGTCACAGGACTCTGTTGATTGAAATTGGTTTTCGGACCATATTTCAGCCTGTATTGCACCTATAATCATGTAACTTGCCAGAAATGTTTCCTGTGAATAGAAAATGACCACTTTTGATTTTGGGGTCAAAAGGTCAAAGGTCAAGGTCACAGGACTCTGATGATTGAAAATGGTTTCCTGGCCATATTTTAGCCTGTATTGCACCTAAAGTCATGAAACTTGCCAATAATGATTCCCATGAATCAAGAATGACCCCTATTGATTTTGGGGTCAAAAGGTCAAAGGTCAAGGTCACAGGACTCCGATTATTGAAAGTGGTTTCCGGACCATATTTCAGCCTGTATTGCAATTATAATCATGAAGCTTGCCAGAAATGTTTCCCATGGATCAAGGATGACCACTATCAATTTTGGGGTTCAAAGGTCAAGGTCACAGGACTTAGATGATTAAAAATGGTTTCCCAACTGAATTTGAGCCTGTATTGCACCTATTATCATGTAACTTGCCAGAAATGTTTCCTATTAATTTTGGGGTCAAGAGATCAAAGGTCAAATTCATAGGACTCGTTAATTGAAAATGGTTTCTGAATTATATATGAATGTGGATCAACCTGAAACATGCTAATAATGTTTCCCATCTGTCGAGACCATATTCAAATCATGTATATTTTACTTATATTCAAGTTTTGCAACTCGGTACTTTGCATCTTTGATGCATTTTAAGCTTATTTATATGATTATACTAAAATGTAATCAGATATTATAAAGCAGAGACATACATATAGATTGAGATGAATATCTTTATTGAAACTATGAATTCAAGATCATATCATCTCCTGACATAATTTAATATCAAATTGAGTATATTGAAAATTATGGATTAAACCTACGGCAGTAAAAAAGCAAAATCAATTTTCTGAAGATCATAAACCGAAAAGCATACAAAACCAGACAAAAAATGGAAAAAAAAATCAGTCTGCTGTGTGAGCAGAAGGGAAATCTTTTATTTGGAATGAGGACATGTCCCTAGTAAGAGTTCGCATTTCCTGATTAGATTTTATACCCTTCAATTCATATCAGTTTGTAGTATAAAACACAATTTCGTATCCAATATTGGCAAATTTTACACGGTTACCATTATCATTATCTACAATTTTGTTTTCTGACCATTTTAACACTGGTTTTATTCCTGTAAGTAACCTGACCATTACCTGTTCAACTTCATTTATACATGGTATATTTCAGGGCACAGTTCTAAACTGCTTCATCCTAGGTAAGTGTATATATATTTTGCTTGAATTGAAATTCATATTGATCTGTTATAAAAATAATATTTGATCATATCATCAATCATTTCCCGAACAACCTGAAACGAAAATGTACGAAAAGAAAAACTCAAACACATGAACACAAAGAATTTTCATAAGGAGACAACTTTTCAAAGTGAAACAAAGGAGGGGATCTCCAACAACACCAGGTTGTAGCACCCACAGCAAAACCCCAAAACACCCAATGCAAAAACACAAAGCAGACAAGCACAGAAAGAGACGCGTAAGGGACAAGGAACATCAACGCACAACACAGAAACATCAAACACAAAGGACTACACATAAACCAACGAGACCAATGGGCAACCGGTGCCGACTTAGGACGGCCATCTGCCACGGAAATAGCAGAAGGTATGGTTGAAACTTACCAAGAGAAACAAATCATCGATAAACCATCAAAGTCAACAAACACTTTGATTAACAATACTCAAAAGAATAAACTGAAAATAAGTACCCATCAGACATCAGTCTCAAATTCGGGAATACAAGGCAAAATCATTAGAATTTCCATTGGAACAGTTGCGAACCCCGAAATAAATAATATTGCGAAGTGAGACCAGGTGCCCGTGGAGAGTCAGCGTCTCTACCAAACTTATTTTCAAGACGTCATATACATGTATCTAAGTTATGATAGATAATCTCAAAAGTTTAAAAAGTTCTCAAATATTCAGAATCAAAAAGATCTAAATCACTAAGAATAAAAAAAGATCTTAGTCACTCAGAATCAAAAAAAGATCTTAGTCACTCAGAATCAAAAAAAGATCTTAGTCACTCAGAATCAAAAAAGATCTTAGTCACTCAGAATCAAGAAAAATCTTAGTCACTCAGAATTTACGTTATGTTTCAGGTCCTACACTTTTTGGTATAGCCTCAGTGGGGATTATGGGAAATATCCTAGTAAATCTAAAGCAATGTCTTGTGTTCAGCTCCATCATAGTAGCTGTGGATCCTGTTGCAGTAAGTCATTCATTGTTATTTTCGATTCAGTTACTGGTGTCAAAGCAGTAATCGAACGGAAGAAGTAACTAAACGATTACGGTGTAGGGAGTAATTGGATAAAATTAAGGAAACTTAAAAAGTTTCGCATGAAATCAACATTAGTGTCAACATTTTTATAATAGGTTGACTTGATGAATAGTTTGGTCATTTATTCAGCATTGATAGTCTCACATTAGATATTACGCTTAGGGAAAGTCTTTGTAAAAGATGTTGCTTCAGATTTATCAACATAGAATTAAAAATCGATCAAGAAAACACACCCGAATGCTCGATCGTTCGGTTACTGCTTTAGCAAAGTTGCATAATTGAGGAAATCTTGTGGTTAAAAGATCGACATGAAAGATGATGAAAGTCCGAATTTTTTAGATAATTATTCGTGAATAAACCCTCAATCGTGAATAAACCCTCAATCGTGAATAAACCCTCAAAGTCACTCGGTTACTACTTTGACACCAATATCATTTTTGTGTTCGCTCAGTATGACTAGAAATAAAACATCAATATAATGAGAATCCCGCTTGTGAATATTCCCGTCAAACTTGGATTGACGAGATTTTCAGATCGACGGTAAAAGAAAGGAGGGGATCTCCAACAACACCCGGTCGCAGCACCCACAGCAAAAACCCAAAACATCCAATGCAAAACACAAAGAAGACACACATCGAAAGAGACGCAAAAGGCACAAGGAACACCAAATCACATAGAGACACCAAACACTCATGACTACACATAAAACAACGAGACCAATGGGCAATCGGTGCCGACTAAGGACGGTCATGTGCAGACGGTGTGGTAGAGTACCGTCTGCGACTTGTATAGAGCTGAGATGTTAAACGTCTTCAAATTCAATAGCATCATTTATAAACAAAAAAAAAAAAAAAAAATTGCAGCATGGACATGCACGTTTCGGGTACTCAACCCTCGTCAGTGACCTTCAATCTTAACAATGATATATTTCCAAAGAGGGTGAAAATTATTATGTCCAAAATGTACCGAAAGACGTAGCAGGATAGGTGGGATATGATGCTACAGGACCCACGTTTTAGAAAATTCAAAACTTTTGGTATCAGAAAATTTTGAATGCGTTGAAGAGACAGACGATCAACCGAAGTTGACCGAACTTAGTTACAGTTGCCCTCGGGGACGCCTGGTCCACCAGCAGTGACACTCACCAAGTAGTAAAAATAGTCAACGTCTTCAAATTCAATAGCATCATTTATAAACAGAAAAATAAACAGCATGGGGGAGTCTGATACAGAAGCGAAGGTAAAGGTTAAGATTTATCTTTTACGATTTGCTTTAAATCAATGAATCTTGAATGGAGGAAGATGACAAAATGATTACCAAGCTTTGAACTAGAAAAAAAAACCCAGAATATGATCATGCTGCATAATTTTCATTTTCCTTTATCTAATATCATTAATTGAAATCGATTGGATTTCCAAGAAAATTTCTGAAAAAAGTGTTTTCCCAGAAGGCACTTATATTGTATTGCAATAGTATGAACTGGATATTACAAAAATACATCGAATGATATAAATGTCCTTGAATATCAGAAGTATATGTTGCATTCATTCACAAAGCGAAAATTTGCATAATAAATATAACGAAACAAAAGAGCTTGTCTTAATACAAGCTAACCTCTTCTTAAGTTTGAATTCCTTCCTAATGACACAGCCACATCATATATATAAGATGGATTGTAAAGCGACAGAACAAAGACACCACGTCATTATGGCAATGGAAATCTCCGAGGTAAAACTGTCATATTTATTGTATCCAATTTTCTACAATACATCTTGGTGTACCATTCCATTTTGTAAATTGAAGCAGTAGAAGATAGATAGAGAAAAATCACGCCGCTAGGACTCGTATTGAAGGCATAAATAGACCCATCTTTTATACAGAAATGCAGACAATATTCAAATTCAATCACTAGAATCTCATTTATGGTCAAGATTATAATCATTCCGTGATACATTCCATCTAGAGTAATTCATTATAACCTTGTTACTGCGCTACTGGAAAGATGACAATTTGCACTCAGATAAAATTGACACATATCAGATTGTATCCAGAACGTTTCGTCTCTGCCGAAAAGTAGCAAGTAAATCCGTCATATGGAAAGATGTCCGTAATGTCGGACCAATTTTAGGGAAAATACCAATAATGTACAATAAACGCTTTTTGATTTATGATTGTATGATGTTCTACAAAGGAGGAATCTCTACTATAGACTACCCACCATAAATAATTATCCAGGCAGTATAAAATTTAGAAATTTCATGAAAATCAAATCCCATTATTTTCTGCTCTGAGCTTTTAAATGCATGAAAATTTTCAATATATTGTTTGCATCATTTATCTTAATACAAAAATAGAGACATTCTAAAAATATGTTTAGAATTTTTTCATGTGATAAATCGACATTTTTGGGTGAAAATTGTAAAAATTAATAAAACAAAAATTTCGCCGAAAAATTTACTTGCATTGATAGCAGAATGGTTAATCCTAAGATTTTCAAAACAATGGAACAACAATCTTCACTCTTTCGAAAAAAGAGAAATGTATTACATGTATTATGTAGGTACTTATTAAAGGTGGGTAGTGTATGTATTTGTTTTTGTTTCTTGCAATCTCTCTTGTTCTATGTGGATGTGTAAGTTTAAATTAGGCCTTGTAAAAGTAGATAAACTTTAGTTAAATGGTTGTAGAAGGTTATAGTTCCTGCCCGAAAATTCTGTGACGAAGTTTGAGTATAAGAACAAAGGCGTGTGGATAGCTAGGCTTGTTTCTTCATTATGTATCAAGATCGAGATAGAATCTAGAAATATATCTAGAATAGAGGAAAAAGTTAAAACCTAAAAATCGTGACGTCATGAACACAATGCACAATCTTCCAACCATAAGAATTTATTTTTTGAGAAAATTCTTAATCTTTTCCTTCTGTCATTTCTTCATACCAGTAGAGTACACAATGTTACATTGGACTAAGTGTATTTGTTCTAGAAAGTATTTTATCATCCTTAGATGGGTCTCTATGTAGATGGAATTGATTGTTTAAGGTCTGGGTTAAATGTATGGTGACGTTTTTGTGCCGTTTTGCTATTTTTTATTCTACTAACAAAACCTTGACAAACAAGGTCTTTCCATAATATATTGTTAATTTCCCATCGGACGCTCCGATTTCCCTCATGATGCCCTGTCTATTCCCATAATCTCATTAATTGTGCCCTGGCAAATTCATAGTATTAAAAGAAACGCATGTATTGCTGATATTAATTCTGTAAAGTTCGTTGAATTAGTGTTTCGTCAGACTGACTGATGCAAAGTGTCATGGAAAAAACGCTATTTTGGATATTAGATGGCAACATTTGAGCTAAGCCAATCACAAGCTCTCAAATTGTTCGTCTCATTTGTGAAGGTTCTGTGTAAAAAAACGTCTTTATGGTCGTCATGGAGCCTGCGTCCTAAAAAACTTAAAAGTACATACTTGAAAATATGTGGCTTAAGTGGGGCGGAAACTCGAGGCCTTCAGCATGCTATATGACTTGCTAACCGGGTGGCGCGCTATCCACTACGCCACCGGGGTAGTTGCCATCTAAGGTAGTTAGAATGTATTTTAAAGTTTTACATAAATAAGAAGTGGGCGGAGTGGTTTCTTCTCTATCGTACACTTATTAAGACAGATCATTGATTTAATCTTGTTTTCCATTCTAAAATACAATACATATCCTTGTCCCTTTTGCGTCTCTTGCTGTGTATATCTTCTCTGTGTTTTTAGTTGGGTGTTTTGGTGTTTTTCTGTGGACTGTGGATGCTGCAGCCGTGTCTTGTTGGAGATCCCTTCCCTTCATTTTATTGTCACCATGGAAATAAATTTTGCCCTTGTTTGTTTATTCAAAAACATTTTGTTGTTGCAATTATGAAAACAAACCAAGGAAGGATCTCCAACAACACGGTGGTGCAGAATTCATGATTGTCCCACATTTAGAAAAAATCATATCCCGATTGTCCTACATTTCTAAATAAGCACATGCATAATTGCAATACAAACACTCGGGTTATAGTCTGTTTTATTCTATTAGTGATAGTGATAGATATGATAAGAATAATTTTCTTCTGTATTATTATTATTTACTATGTCTCAATTTTTTCTTTCTTTTATTCTTGTTTGATCCTTTATAATTTACGCAAACACTGCAACCCCCCCCCCCCCCCCCGGTTTCATAGAATTACGGTACTTTTATTGATTTAATTTTATAAAGTTGATGGATATACATGTACACATGAAATAAACTTAAAATTTTTCAAATATATGTAGATAGTGAATTTCAAAGAAATTTCCATAAATCTGTGATAAGTTTAAAAAAAATCATACTTTATGGTATTATGCTAATGTACAGGGAAATATCAGTATTTTTTGGGCTTTTTTCACTTTAAAAGTTTCTTTTATTTTTCTCTCTCTCTCCTAGCATATCATCTAACGTGAAAGTATTTATTTATTCCTGAAAATATGTATCTTCTATCGATAAATAAAACACGAATCTCAAGTGAGCTATAATGTCATAGTGCGCCGTTCGTCCGTCTTCCGGTGTCCGCCCGGCGTGAACATTTACATTTTGGGCAACTCCCCTGCAACCCATGTGTCGATCGGTCAACAAATAGTCCGTCGAGGGCTCTGATTGGCTGACGCATTACGACATCTCCTCTTTATCCGTATGTATACATCTTAAAGAGATACAAACCAAATTCGAGTTTGGGTTTGATTGACCTATTTTTGCAGAATTAAATACCCTTAGACAAACACAAAATCCTGAAATTTTCAGTTCTCCTGCATGGCTTGAAATTATTTTAGGTACGTGAGTATATCGTTAAGTGATACAGATTGACAAATTTTATATCAAATTTACGGCCATTTGACTTAGCAAATTTTATGAAATTGTCATTTTCCTAATTTTTTCTAACACATATGCTGATGTTTGTGTGGTCACAGGTGAAGTTGAATTCATGTTCAATTGAAGCGATCTATGCAGAGTTGCAGGACAAATATGTAGTGAACTTATATCGCTCGGCGATCAGAATTTTTTTCATCAATTTTTTTGCGTGAAATTGCCGTTAGTCAAGGAAGAATAATCATGAACTATACTGCAGGCCTCAGAGGATGAAAGCATTTTTTTCGTATTACTACACTTTAAAAAAAAACATTTAAATACGAACTATAGCATCAAACTTTATTCATTCATTCATTTTTTTTTTGTTTCATTCCACTATACATGTGCATAAAACATTGTTTCCTTTTTTCATTTCATTGAAAAAATTCCCCCCCGGAAGAATATTTTTCTTCCTTTTTTTTTTCAATCTTTCTTCACAATAAGATAGATTGCGAGGGGTCGGTGTTAGTGCATCCAAAGACTTAATATACTTGTATTAACACTACTTTCAATGCAAAATTTGCGAATGCATTTAACTTTTAGCTTCTGCATTTTGAAAGAGGCTCTGAAATGTCCTTTTTTCTGAATTCGCATCTTCTGCTTTTACGTTTATGTACACGTTTGCATACATTTTCAGTCAACATGTTAAAAATTTCAAGAAATTATGAATCAGACATTAACTAAAACCCTTTGATCTTTCAAAGAGATAATTGCCGCAATTACCTAATTAACTTGCACACCCTATCCCGATTGTCCCACATGACTTTTATACCTTTTTTATATAAATGTGGGACAATCGGGATGACACCTACAGCTGACTGGACTAAAAGGCGGCACGATTAGTACGTAGGACTATCATATTGAGACAACGGCAAAAATAACACAAACACTACCAATGTAACAGATTCATTTAAGATATCACAGTCTTACTTTTGGTGTTCATGGGTTAATAATTCTGGTTGGTAACGTGCGAAAGTTTACGTAGTCTACCAGAATTATACATCCATGAACACCAAAAGTAAGACAGTCATTACTTATATTTACATTCTTACTTGATATTGAGTCCCTTATTTGTTATAACATCGCGCGTATTGCGTGTGACAACGTGTTAAGTATCATAACGTTGGTAAATTTTGCCTTCATTCAAAACATGGACGTGACGTCAGAATAGGCAACCAAATGTAATTGGAATATAATTCTAGTTGCTTAATGGGCGTTCAACATGGGGACACATACCAGTAATGTAAATATATAACATTAAATGTCTAGATTTCAGCCGTTTTGTTACATATAGAAAAGAAAGGAGGGGATCTCCGACAACACCAGGCTGCAGCACCCACATCAAAACCCCCAAAACACCCAAGGCAAAAACACTGTAAAAACAATTTTATTTTGTTCTAGGTTCTTGCCATATTTCAAGAAGTGGGAGTAAACAACGTCTTATATTTTTTGGTGTTTGGTGAATCTTTACTGAACGGTAAGAAACACAACATTCTGTACAGATCAGACATTTGAGTGAAACCAAGTCCACGGATGTTGAAAACAATGTGTATGGTAATTGGATGTTGAAAACAATGTGTATGGTAAAATCAAACAGAACTATTCTTAAAGAAGAAATGACTGTCTTACGTTTAGTATTCATTGTAGTATGGAAATATGTACTTGTATTATAACCTCTAGCACTAAGATGTGGACAAAAAATATCAGAATGAGTATAAATTGGTAAAGTCAAAAAACAGTCATCGCGACACATGAATGAGTGTTGATTCATGTGCCACGTCGACTGTTTTCAAAAGCAAAAGGGTTCAATTGGCTAAAAAAGCAACTTTGAATTGTTTTAATTTTCATAATTACTTTTGGTTTTACTTATACTTTATCTTGATTTTGTATCGAAGTATTTTGTCAAATACAAACTATGATTATAGCTAATGGTTCCTACGCGACGCGTTAAATCGATTTGAAAAATACTTTGGCTTTTTATTTTGATATTTGTACTGTTTCACGTCGAATATGTATACATAAGAACTATTTTGGGGTATTTTTACAGATGCTGTGACAGTGGTGTTATATAATATGATGAAGGAATTTAATAGTATGAGTGTAGTCCCCGTGGCTGAGGTAGGTATATCGCTGTTTTGACATTGCCTGCATGTCCTGTGTCATTTGACACAAAGTAACACTCTAGGGAAGCCATGTGGATTGATTAATCAAGATACAATAAGAGAGACACCAAAGGTTTTAAATGCAGGATAGAAGTTTATTTCCGCTTTGTGAATATTAGGTAGATTTTGACATACATTTTTATAGTTTCCACAATGAAATATCAGGCTTAATGACGATAAGTTGTTGGATAAATATTATTGGAAATATTATGGTACTATGCATTACCAAATAGAACGATAACACGAACCAAGGAAAGAAAAAACCCTCCAAAAAATCGACAAATTAAAATACGACCCGGTAGTTGGCAATCTTCGGAGTATTGAGACAAGAGGGCGCCCATTATGGAGAACGTTCCAACATCCCAGATCATTCTAACTCTTATGATATATATAATAAAAATGGTCCTTGAATGATTCCATAATTGCAATGTTTGGCATTATTAATTTGTTTCAATTCACCATAATAAACTACTGTAATTGTTGTTACCTTTATTGCACGATTAACTAATTACATAATGGCTTGATCATTTATAATTTAATTATGATTGTCAATATTGAAATATATGTCCAAACTATAATACCAGACACGTGTTTCGGCTATGAAATCCTCATCAGTAGTACTTAATGTCAAACAGGTTAAATAAAGCCAAAGTAAATTTTTTCTGGCGCCGTCAACGATATACTGTAAACGTGGTTATTTTCGCGGGGGGGGGGGGGGGGGGGGGTAATTTCGAGATTATAGCATCAACACTTTTCGCGTGGGGGAAATATTCGCGATAAAAATAGCTTTCCCACTGTAAGAATGCAACGGGGATATTTTCGCGTGGGGAATTTTGCGAAATCCCTCTATTCGCGAAAAACGCGATAAATAACCCCGACGCGAAAATTTCAACTTTAAGAGTAGACTGTTATATTCCTCTTGCCAAAATGCGCGGCTCCAAATTTTGTGTATGGTGTATTCAGAAGCGTATTCAAGTGAAAAATATGACCAAAAAATCCTTGAGGGTATTCGCAAGGAGCTTAAATCTAAACATGACCGAAAACATTATGCTGAAATCCCAGATAAGAACAGAAGCTGTCCAGTGAAGGAGATACCCCTTAATTTTAGAAATTTAGGTCTAATGTGATGACAGAAAATTTAGAATATAATTCAATGCAGCGCGTAAACACTAAATACATTAGAGTATATTCGAAATACCCTCCATATATTAGAGAATTTTCTGTCATATTCGAAATATCCAAAACTTTCTGAGATGTAGCAGGAGAGATAGGTGAGCGGAAAGAGCAAGTCTTTACTGCTTTTTACGAATGGACGTCAATAATATGCTGGTTAGGGAGCAATTTTTTAACAGAATATTCTGCTCTTACGTACATTTTTCAAAATGGAGGTCTAATTTCCTTCTCCGTTTCCCTGAGATTAAAGAATGCCATGATAATAAGGTTTGCCTTATGTAGAAAACAGGACTTCAAAGAAATATTCATAATTATTTCACACCTTTTTCTTACTTGCTCAGATTTTCAAGGGTCTGTTGGCGTTCTTCATTACAAGTTTAGGAGGTCTCAGCATAGGAATTGTGTTCGGAGTCCTAACTGCCATTATAACAAAATATACTGGGACAGTCAGAGGTAACTTACTGTGTAAATTGTAGATTTTAATTAAATACTTTACATATTTATGGATCTAAAATGGAATGGTCGAACATGGTTATAGAGTTTTATGAGATTTCAGATTTAATGCTATCAATGTTGCATATCTTCATCGTACTCAAATTATCTCATTTAAGTTGTAAAAGGTAGAAGGTTTACTGATTTTTTTTTCATTTCAGTTGTAGAGCCGTTGGCTGTTTTTGTTCTTGCCTATACATCATATCTTATGGCGGAAATGTTCCATTTCTCAGGAATTATCAGGTAATATTCATATTGCAAGTATAGTGAAGACCGAAAATCGTTTATGACAAACATGGATAATAACCATATCCCAATACACTGTAAAAAATCGGTAATTTTGTATATAACAAAATAAAACAAGAACCAAATATTGATATATGATTAAATCAAGATATTCACCGATGGTCGGCGCCGTGGTTTAGTGGTTAAGGCGTCGGGCCAGTGAGCGAATGGTTGCTGGTTCGAGTCTCACTAGGACCATGGGTCGGCCGACATATACTCATCTATGTTCTGTGTTTATATACAAAAAATGTCCTTGTCAGTGAATTGTTTACATGTCTGTGGTGTTTAAAAAAAAAGATATTTACCGTTGACTTTTAAATGACCTTAGCTGTGGCTATCGACAATCACTAGAAGGAATAGACATCATGATAGTTTTTTAGCTCACCTGAGCGAAGCTCAAGTGAGCTATTGTCATAGCGCGCCGTCCGTCGTCCGTCCGTCCGTCCGTCGTCGTCGTCGTCGTCGTCGTCCGTCCGTCCGTCCGGCGTAAACTTTTAACATTTTCAACATCTCCTCTGCAACCGCTGCACAGAATTTCTCGAAACTTCATAGGAAGCAAGTACTCAATGCCCTCTACCAAGTTTGTGTTTTTTGTGCCGATTGGTCAACAAATATGGCCGCCGAGGGCTCTGATTGGCTGACACATTTTCGACATCTCCTCTGCAACCGCTGCACAGAATTTCATGAAACTTTACAGGAAGGAAGTACTCAAGGTCCTCTACCAAGTTTGTGTTTTTCGTGCCGATCATTCAACAAATATGGTCGCCGAGGGCTCTGATTGGCTGACACATTTTCGACATCTCCTCTGCAACCGCTGCTCAGAATTTCATGAAACTTTTACAGGAAGGAAGTACTCAAGGTCCTCTACCAAGTTTGTGTATTTTGTGCCGATCGGTCAACAAATATGGCCGCCGAGGGCTCTGATTGGCTGACACATTTTCGACATCTCCTCTTTAACCACTGCACAGAATTTCATGAAACTTTACAGGAAGGAAGTACTCAAGGTCCTCTACCAAGTTTGTGTTTTTTGTGCCGATCAGTCAAAAAATATGGCCGCCGAGGGCTCTGATTGGCTGACACATTTTCGACATCTCCTCTGCAACCGCTGCTCAGAATTTCATGAAACTTTACAGGAAGGAAGTAATCAAGGTCCTCTACCAAGTTTGTGTATTTTCTGCCGATCGGTCAACAAATATGGCCGCCGAGGGCTCTGATTGGCTGACACATTTTCGACATCTCCTCTGCAACCGCTTCTCAGAATTTCATGAAACTTTACAGGAAGGAAGTACTCAAGGTCCTCTACACAGTTTTTGTTTTTTCGTGCTGATCGGTCAACAAATATGGCCGTCGAGGGCTCTGATTGGCAGACACATTTTCAACATCTCCTCTGCAACTGCTGCACAGAATTTCATGAAACTTTACATGAAGGAAGTACTCAAGGTCCTCTACCAAGTTTGTGTTTTTCGTGCGGATCATTCAACAAATATGGCCGCCGAGGGCTCTGATTGGCCAACACACTTTCGACATCTCCTGTTTAACCACTGCACAGAATTTCATGAAACTTTACAGGAAGGAATTACTCAAGGTCCTCTACCAAGTTTGTGTATTTTGTGCCGATCGGTCAACAAATATGGCCGCCGAGGGCTCTGATTGGCTGACACATTTTCGACATCTCCTCTGCAACCGCTGCACATAATTTCATGAAACTTTACAGGAAGGAAGCACTTAAGGTCCTCTACCAAGTTTGTGTTTTTCGTGCCGATCATTCAACAAATATGGCCGCCGAGGGCTCTGATTGGCTGACACATTTTCGACATCTCCTCTTTAACCACTGCACAGAATTTCATGAAACTTTACAGGAAGGAAGTACTCAAGGTCTTCTACCAAGTTTGTGTTTTTTGTGCCGATCAGTCAACAAATATGGCCGCCGAAGGCTCTGATTGGCTGACACATTTTCGACATCTCCTCTGCAACCGCTGCTCAGAATTTCATGAAACTTTACAGGAAGGAAGTACTCGAGGTCCTCTACCAAGTTTGTGTTTTTTGTGCCGATCGGTCAACAAATATGGCCGCCGAGGGCTCTGATTGGCTGACACATTTTTGACATCTCCTCTGCAACCGCTGCACATAATTTCATGAAACTTTACAGGAAGGAAGTACTCAAGGTCCTCTACCAAGTTTTTGTTTTTCGTGCCGATCGCTCAACAAATATGGCCGCCGAGGGGTCTGATTGGCTGACACATTTTCAACATCTCCTCTGCAACTGCTGCACAGAATTTCATGAAACTTTACAGGAAGGAAGTACTCAAGGTCCTCTACCAAGTTTGTGTTTTTCGTGCCGATCATTCAACAAATATGGCTGCCGAGGGCTCTGATTGGCCAACACATTTTCGACATCTTCTCTTTAACCACTGCACAGAATTTCATGAAACTTTACAGGAAGGAAGTACTCAAGGTCCTCTACCAAGTTTGTATTTTTCGTGCCGATTGTTCAACAAATATGGCTGCTGAGGGCTCTGATTTGCTGACTCATTTTCGACATCTCCTCTGCAACCGCTGCACAGAATTTCATGAAACTTTACAGGAAGGAAGTATTCAAGGTCCTCTGCCAAGTTTGTGTTTTTCGTGCCGATCGGTCAACAAATATTGCTGCCGAGGGCTCTGATTGGCTAACACATTTTCAACATCTTCTCTGCAAAAAAACCACTGCACAGAATTTCATGAAACTTTACAGGAAGAAAGTACTCAAGGTCCTCTACCAAGATTGTGTATTTTGTGCTGATCAGTCAACAAATATGGCCGCCGAGGGCTCTGATTGGCTGACACATTTTGAAATCTCCTCTGCAACCATTGCACAGAATTTCACGAAACCTTGCAGCAAGCAAGTACTCAAGGTCCTCTGCCAAGCTTGTGTTTTTCTTTTCGATAGGTCAACAAATATGGCTGTCAAGGGCTTTGATCTGTAGGAGTATTTTTGTGACTTTAAACCCTTTGTCTGCAACTCAGGTGAGCGGTGTGGCCCCCTTAGGCCTCTTGTTTGTAGTGAGTGGGTGTTCTACTGTTTTCACTGTTGGGGATCTCCTCCCTATCTTTGTATTATTTCATGTATTTTTCATCAAAATGTACATCGAGACAAGCACCGAATTTGACAGGTTTCCATGGAGCTGTTGTGACGAGTTTTGCATGCAATCAGGAGACGCTGATTCTCCCCGGGCACCTGGTCTCACTTAGGAATGTTGTTCATTCCGGGATTCGCAGCCATTCCGATGGGAATTCTCACGATTTGGCCTTGCATTCTCGATTTGAGACTGAATATCTGTTAGGTACTTCTTTGATGTTTATTTCAAGAATCTACAACCTATTGATTGTGATTTTTGGATTCTGATTCTAGGTTTTGTGTTTGACTTTCATTTACTTACTATAATTATGTTGGATTCCTTTGTTTTGTGTTTGACTTTCATTTACTTACTATAATTATGTTGGATTCCTTTGTTTTGTGTTTGACTTTCATTTACTTACTATAAATATGTTGGATTCCTTTGTTTTGTGTTTGACTTTCATTTACTTACTATAATTATGTTGGATTCCTTTGTTTTGTGTTTGACTTTCATTTACTTACTATAATTATGTTGGATTCCTTTGTTTTGTGTTTGACTTTCATTTACTTACTATAATTATGTTGGATTCCTTTGTTTTGTGTTTGACTTTCATTTACTTACTATAATTATGTTGGATTCCTTTGTTTTGTGTTTGACTTTCATTTACTTACTATAATTATGTTGGATTCCTTTGTTTTGTGTTTGACTTTCATTTCCTTACTATAATTATGTTGGATTCCTTTGTTTTGTGTTTGACTTTCATTTACTTACTATAATTATGTTGGATTCCTTTGTTTTGTGTTTGACTTTCATTTACTTACTATAATTATGTTGGATTCCTTTGTTTTGTGTTTGACTTTCATTTACTTACTATAATTATGTTGGATTCCTTTGTTTTGTGTTTGACTTTCATTTACTTACTATAATTATGTTGGATTCCTTTGTTTTGTGTTTGACTTTCATTTACTTACTATAATTATGTTGGATTCCTTTGTTTTGTGTTTGACTTTCATTTACTTACTATAATTATGTTGGATTCCTTTGTTTTGTGTTTGACTTTCATTTACTTACTATAATTATGTTGGATTCCTTTGTTTTGTGTTTGACTTTCATTTACTTACTATAATTATGTTGGATTCCTTTGTTTTGTGTTTGACTTTCATTTACTTACTATAATTATGTTGGATTCCTTTGTTTTGTGTTTGACTTTCATTTACTTACTATAATTATGTTGGATTCCTTTGTTTTGTGTTTGACTTTCATTTACTTACTATAATTATGTTGGATTCCTTTGTTTTGTGTTTGACTTTCATTTACTTACTATAATTATGTTGGATTCCTTTGTTTTGTGTTTGACTTTCATTTACTTACTATAATTATGTTGGATTCCTTTGTTTTGTGTTTGACTTTCATTTCCTTACTATAATTATGTTGGATTCCTTTGTTTTGTGTTTGACTTTCATTTCCTTACTATAATTATGTTGGATTCCTTTGTTTTGTGTTTGACTTTCATTTCCTTACTATAATTATGTTGGATTCCTTTGTTTTGTGTTTGACTTTCATTTCCTTACTATAATTATGTTGGATTCCTTTGTTTTGTGTTTGACTTTCATTTACTTACTATAATTATGTTGGATTCCTTTGTTTTGTGTTTGACTTTCATTTACTTACTATAATTATGTTGGATTCCTTTGTTTTGTGTTTGACTTTCATTTACTTACTATAATTATGTTGGATTCCTTTGTTTTGTGTTTGACTTTCATTTACTTACTATAATTATGTTGGATTCCTTTGTTTTGTGTTTGACTTTCATTTACTTACTATAATTATGTTGGATTCCTTTGCAGTATTATTGGTTGTGGTTTAACTCAGGCGCAGTATGCATTCCATAACATATCACAAAAGTCACATACCACGGTCAAGTACTTCAGCAAAATGTTAAGGTTAGTCAAAATATTACATACCAAATTATAAGTAAAGGGATTTTTGTTTTCATTTATATTGTAAAATAATAGAAAGTTCGAACATTCAATATATAATATTTGCCATGTAAGATATGGAAAAATGTAATAACAAGACATATCTATGAATGTAGTACGATGTAAAAATTTCCTTGGAAAATGCGGGTTTAATTGATATCATTTTTATCCTTTACATAAAAAGAAATGTTGAATGAAATAGAGAAAAATTTCTATGTATATAGTTTTTATGTTTCACATATTTTCGTTAAGTTCTACGTCGGATTGTATCATTTTCCTGTTCCTTGGCATTGTGCTATTCCGCGACGATATTCAGACGGCGGAGAATTGGAAAGTGGGCTTTATATTGTGGTCAATATTCCTATGTTTATTATACAGATTTATAGGTAAGAATGTTAAACGTCTTCAAATTCAATAGCATCATTTAAAAACAGATAATTTGCAGCATGGACGAGACATGCACGTTTCGGGTACTTAAACCTCGTCAGTGATCCTCAATGTAAACAATTTAATATGGCCAAAGAGTGTGAAAATGATCATATCCAAAAATGTACCGCAAGACGCAGCAGGATGGGTGGGATATGATGATACAGGATCCACATTTAAGAAATTTCAAGAAATGTAGATAAAAGAAATTTTCGAATGCAAAGAAGAGACAGGCGATAAGAATATCTCTATGATTTAATTTGTGTTTGAAGTTCACTTAAGGAAGGTTTGAATACCAAGATGACGTCATCAAGAAATTCACGAAAACGTCAACTAATGCATATTTCAAAGTCTCCTAGAAAAATTTTCTGTGGATAGAATCAAATGTAAGTTTGTATAGTCAAGGACAGACAAGATATATATAATTTCAGAAATTTTTAGAAAAATTGAATTTGGCGTCTAAGTGTTCAATACCTCCTTAAACTTAGAATTAGAAAAAAATACGATTATTTCCAGTTAGCCAATGGTTGAACTCAAAAAGAGATCATGTCCACATTTTACTGATTGCCTTTTGTTCATAATCGGGACTTAAAGATCCCTCTTTTTCTCGATTAATAGTCATTTAACTGTGTTGGGTTACTTGCTCTTTCTGTTACAAGTAAATACGGAGCTAATCCGTTATGATTGTAAAGTCAAACTCTCCGATTTCTGTTCCAATTCATATTCTTCTTTAAAATTCTTTATTTTCAGTAACACTTCTCCTTGGCGGTAATCCATCTCTTTCTTAATTCAGTTGAATCGAGTTGAAATCAAACTATAAAGACTTTTATCGTCATTAGTACTTTTAAAATGTTCGTCTTCAAACCTCATTAAATGTTATTTGTTGATAAGAGTGTCTTTAAAATGCAGGAGAGAAAACCCAGATGAGTTTATTTGATCTGTAAAATAAAATCGTTGTACAAATAATATTTCAGTGGTATTTGGACTAACTTGGTTAGTGAATAGATCCAGTAAAATAAGAAGAATAGACAATGAAGAAAAATTTATCATGGTGAGTTGTTTTTGCAATTTTTATTCACAAATGAAAATGTTACTTTTACTACCGTATAATTAGAAATTATAGAGCATCAAATTTCACGATTTTATAATAAAATAGGGTGTCTTTATTTTCGCGAGTACAATATTTCGCGATTGCTAAATTACAAACAAATATATTCATACGATGTAACTGTTTTATACCTTTCATTATTGAAGTTTTAGTTAGTTCTATCGTAAGAATACACTGAATTCACTCCTCATTACCTTTAATTAGGAAAAGTGAAGTATGAAATATGAACAATATGAACAAATGTTATGGATATAACAATTTATGATATACCTTATCAAACACAATTTTTCGCCTGACTTATTTTTCACGATTCCAAATCACTCGCGAATATATCGCGAAAATTTCTGCTTATACGGTATTCAAAATCATTAATTCATAACAAACTATAAATTAAAGATAATCATCAACCTAATACGCAAACAATGGAGTACATTCTATCTGGATTTCTCTACTGACATTCATCAGCTGTGTCTTTATGGTTAATGAATGAAGGTCAAACACAAAAACCGAAACCAGATTCCAAAAACCACAATTGAAAATTTGAAAACCAGTTTCTAACTGAAATACATTTTTATAAACATTCAGGCTTATGGAGGTCTCCGTGGAGCTGTGGCCTTCTCCTTGATGGACCTACTAGAAATAAAAGATCCCTTCATGACAAGTAGAACAAAAGCCATCTTCATGACAACCTGCCTTAGTATCATATTCTTCACTGTCTTTGTACAGGTAATAATAAATGTTCATACAGTTCTCGGTAATGTCAGTTTAGTTGTTTTTGTCTTGGATGTGCCGCGGAAAATCGTTTTTGTGTCGCCTGCGAAGCATAGCGACACTTAGGGATCACTTTGTCCGTTGTCCGTCTGTCCGTCTGTCAGTCAGTCAGTCAGTCAGTCAGTCCGTCCGTCTGTCTGTCTGTCACACTTTGGGTGTCACACCCCATCACTTTTCATTGGTAAGTGATAGGGCTTTGATATTTCACATGTGTATTCCTTGTGATGAGAACTTCTTACACATACCATAATTTTTGACCTAGTGACCTTGACCTAGATATTTGACCTACTTTTCAAAAAAAAATAAGATTGGTTATATCTCTTGATTGGTAAGTGGTAGGGCTTTGATATTTCATAGGTGTATTCCTTGTGATGAGAACTTCTTACACATGCCATGATTTTTGACCTAGTGACCTTGACCTAGATATTTGATCTACTTTTAAAAAAACTAAGATTGGCTATATTTTTTGATTGGTAAGCGAGAGGGCTTTGATATTTCACGTGTGTTCCTGATGATAAAACCTTACTATACATGCCATAATTTTTGACCTAGTGACCTTGACCTAGATATATGACCTACTTTAAAAAAAACTAAGATTGGCTATATCTTTTGATTGGTACGTGATAGGGCTTTGATATTTCACATGTGTATTTCTTGTGACATAACCTTACTACACATACCATCAATTTTGACCTAGTGACCTTGACCTAGATATTTAACCTACTTTTCCAAAAAATTAAGATTGGCTTTATCTTTTGATTGGTTAGTGATAGGGCTTTTATATTTCACATGTGTATTCCTTGTCATTAGACCTTTCTACACATACCATATTTTTTAGCTCGCCGGGACGAATGTCCGGAGAGCTATTGTCATACCCCCGGCGTCGGCGTCTGCGTCTGCGTCTGCGTGCGCGTGCACAAAAACTTTAACCTTGCTTATAACTTTTAAACCAATACAGATTGGGCTTTCATATTTCACATGTGCATTCCTTGTGACAAGACCTTTCCATGGATACCAAAATTTTTGACCTTGTGACCTTGACCTTGGAGATTGACCTTCTTTTGAAAAACTTTAACCTTGGCCATATTTTTGGAATGGTAAGTGATAGGGCTTTGATATTTCACATGTGTATTCCTTGTGACAAGACCTTTCCATGGATACCAAAATTTTTGACCTTGTGACCTTGACCTTGGAGATTGACCCTACTTTTGAAAAACTTTAACCTTGGCCATATTTTTGGAATGGTAAGTGATAGGGCTTTGATATTTCACATGTGTATTCCTTGTGACAAGACCTTTCCATGGATACCAAAATTTTTGACCTTGTGACCTTGACCTTGGAGATTGACCTACTTTTGAAAAACTTTAACCTTGGCCATATTTTTGGAATGGTAAGTGATAGGGCTTTGATATTTCACATGTGTATTCCTTGTGACAAGACCTTTCCATGGATACCAAAATTTTTGACCTTGTGACCTCGACCTTGGAGATTGACCTACTTTTGAAAAACTTTAACCTTGGTCATATTTTTGGAATGGTAAGTGATAGGGCTTTGATATTTCACATGTGTATTCCTTGTGACAAGACGTTTCCATGGATACCAAAATTTTTGACCTTGTGACCTTGACCTTGGAGATGATTGACCTACTTTTGAAAAACTTTAACCTTGGCCATATTTTTGGAATGGTAAGTGATAGGGCTTTGATATTTCACATGTGTATTCCTTGTGACAAGACCTTTTTTATTGTTGTTGTTGCAATTTACATATGGTTGCCACCGGCGAGCTATGTTGTCATTCTGACAAGTCTGGTTTACCTAGTGACCTTGACCTACGTATTTACTATATCTTTTGATTGATAAGTGATATGGCTTTAATATTTAAAACATGTATTTCTTATGATGAGTCCTTTCTTTTATTCCCAAAAAATGTGTACTTAATGACCTTCACCTAGATGATTGATATTTTCTAAAAGTAATAGATTGACCATACATGTATCTTTTCAAATATCAAACGAAGTGACCATGACCTACATATTTGATTAACTTTTTAAAAATAGGCCGCTTCGCAGGCGACACAAGCATTCCTTGGATTGCTATTTTTCAGTTTTGCTATGATATTAAACCTAACCAATAGTGAAAACAGGACTCCGGGGCCAGTAAGCCATTATATTCGTTTAATTGATTTTGCGCTCAGCTCAGTAGATCTTGATATAACATTCGAGATCCTTTTATTTTTTCAAAATTGTTATAAAAAATTTTCCTCAATTATTTACTTTTATTAGATTAAATAAAAATGCATAACAATATTCCAAATTGCTCTTTGAAAGGAACGAGCTCCATTAAAACTTTAAAGTCTTTTAAACAATTGGATTGTTCCGAGGAGGTTCGTATTTCACAAAGAAAGAAAAAAATCGTTGACAAGCAATCTCTTTTATCATTATTGGGATGGAAATATTTCTAAAAATTTGATAGCAGTAAATTAATAATAATCAATAATAACATACCTTCATCTATTACAGGGAATTTCTATCAAGCCTTTGGTAAAGTTATTGAGGGTAAAATTACAAGAAGAAAAAGAGCTTAAACTCAGCGAGGAGATCAACTCACACGTGAGTGTTACTTCGTTAATAAATCTAATAGAAGCTAGTCAATCTAAATTTCTTGCGTTCCATTTGATTTCCATCTATGATATTGACTTTATGCATTGATGTAAATGTCAGGTGACAGATCACGTGATGGCTGGAATTGAGGAAGTGCTGGGTCAACACGGCGAACATTATTTCAGAGTAAGTTTTTTATGAACAAAACAAAACTCTACCAGACAGAGTGAGACTAAAATTCATATTCATTATGTAAAGACTGAAAAATACATTCATTCAATTTTTATCATATTTCCTTTCAGTCAAATACTACCTCTTTATGTAACTTTACATTTTAATTTAAAAGGGAATCATCGTATGAAAGGAAGTCCCGTATTCCGAAAATACACATTATTCTTTTTATACGCCCGTCATTTGACGGGTCGTATTATGGTATGGCGAAGTCCGTCCGTCCGTCCGTCTGTCCGTCCGCCTATGGAACGCAATAACTTGAATATACGTCAACGGATTTTCATGAAATACATACATAATGATTGGACTGTGGAGAGGAAGCCGCCTTTCGATTTTCAGGTTCATCCGATTTGTCGTTACAGAGTTATGGGACTTAGATTTTTAAAATACAGTGAAAATATACTAAAATATTTAAAAATTATTTAAAAATCTATTTCTGGTCGAAATGTTTTGAAATTTTGTATACTTCAAGTAGAAAGGATGTTCTTTGACATATGTAACGGGTTTTTGATTTTTTTTTGTCGCATAATCGAGATATTGTGTGTAATAGGAAGGGGAGGGGGGTATATGCACATACATGTTAAGCTAAGGGCAAAATAAAGGCGCATGGAACGCAATAACTTGAATATGCGTCAACAGATTTTCATGATAGTCATACATTATGATTGGACTGTGGAGAGGAAGCCGCCTTTCGATTTTCAGGTTCATTCGATGTGTCTTTACAGAGTTATGGGACTTAGATTTTTAAAATACAGTGAAAATATACTAAAATATTTAAAAGTTATTTAAAAATCTATTTCTGGTCGAAATGTTTTGAAATTTTGTATACTTCAAGTAGGAAGGATTTTCTTTGACATATGTAACGGGTTTTTAATTTTTTTGTCGCATAATCGAGATATTGTGTGTAATAGGAAGGGAGGGGGGATTAAATGTACATACATGTTAAGCTAAGGGCAAAATATAGGCGCATGGAACGCAATAACTTGAATATGCGTCAACGGATTTTCATGATATTCATACATTTTGATTGGACTGTGGAGAGAAGATTTTCAGGTTCAATCGATATGTCGTTACAGAGTTATGGGACTTAGATATTTTAAAATACAGTGGAAATATACTAAAATAGTTAAAAATTATTTAAAAATCTATTTCTGGTTGAAATGTTTTGAAATTTTGTATACTTAAGGTAGAAAGGATGCTCTTTGACATATGTAACGGGTTTTAAATTTTTTGGTCGCATAAACGAGATATTATGTGTAATGGGGGGGGGGGGTTATATGCACATACATGTTAAGCTAAGGGCAAAATATAGGCGCATGGAACGCAATAACTTGAATATGCGTCAATGGATTTACAGGATATTTCTACATTGTGATCAGACTTTAAAGAAGAAGCCGCCTTTCGATTTTCAGGTTCATCCGATTTGTCGTTACGGAGTTATGGGACTTAGATATTTTGAATACAATGAAAATATACTAACATAGTTAAAAATTATTTAAAAATCTATTTCTGGTCAAAATGTTTTGAAATTTTGTATACTTCAAGTTGAAACGATGTTTTTTCACATATATAACGGGTTCTTGAATTTTTTGTCACATAATCCAGAAATTATGTGTAAATGGGGGGGGGGGGGGGGTTATATGCACATACATGTTAAGCTTGAATATGCGTCATTTGATTTTCATGATATTTGTACATTGTGATCAGACTTTGAAGAGGAAGCCGCCTTTTGATTTTAAGGTCCATCCGATTTGTCCTTATGGAGTTAGATATTTTGGTGTTGTGAAAAAATCCCAACGGGCGTATCTTGCTGCGTGAGCGTAGGCTTTATTGTCAATTTGTTTCTTTTTATATCATATTTAGGAACTTCTAGAATTTTACAACAGAAAGTATGTAAAGAGGATGTTAATGAAGGACCCATTCAGCATGGACGAGCAAATCATGCATTGTTTCGAGGAAATAGCTTTGCAGTAAGTTATAAGTGCCCTACCGACAAAATCATAAGAGAGTTTTATTAGTTTCCTCTCGGTATTCTTTTCTATCTAAATATCCGTCTGTCTGTCATTTAATTTATTTTCTGGAATTTCGTTTGTAATGTAAAAGGGGTATTAAGATGAAATTTGGTGCAATGTATTTAGCTTACTGGTGTTATAGTCCTTTGAAAATGGAAGCTGACATTACTTGTCACAAATCTTCCTTCAAGGTTCATGGGAATTCTTCCAAATGTTGCCATATAAAGAATACCATATGCTAATTTAGTAATGGGAGACATTTTTGTCGATGTTGTTTTGTGCAGCAGCTATGACCATTTAAATCTAGAAATTAAATGCATTATACTGAAATATCTTGTCCAAAATTAAACCATTGCAATAACTAAAGCAATATATTCAGTTTATTTTTAAAAGTTAAAGAATGAACAATATATAGAAAACAATGAAGTAAACGTTTTCAAGTTAGCGAACGTAAATGGAACTCTTTTTCGATAGGATTACAACTCATTTACATCATTTGTTACAGGCAGCACTTTGAAAATTTGGCGGGAAGTAAAATGATTCAAGAAAAATATACCAGCCACGATGAGCTTCCTTATCCAGAAGATCAGCTGCCGTCCAAAATAACCATAAATCTGAACGACAGGTTTGTGTAACATTCGAAACTTTCTGTTCATAAAATGTCCACAAAAATCTGAAAAATGGGTCCTGTAGCATCATATTCCACCCATCCTTCTACGATTTTCGGAATTTTTTTTACACAACTTTCACAGTCTTTGGATATATTTCATCGTTTAGATTGAGGATAACTGACGAGGATTAAGTACCCGAAACGTGAATGTCTGGTCTATGATGCAAATTTATCTGTACTTAAATGATGCTATGAATTTAAAGACGTGTAACATTCGAAGACTCTGTGGTAATTGTTATCCAAATGCAATTTATAATCATGATATGCAAACGAAGATGGATACTAGATGACTTTCAATTAGTATTCACTCCCAATTACAAGAAAAATGATAATAAAAACCAATGGATCGACATAGGTATTTGATTAACGTCCGGAGAAGACAAATAAATTACAATCAGTCGGTAATCACTTTATTGAGTGTACAATTAACAGATGTTTTAAACATCGGAAGAGTTATGTCATTTATTGTTAGGAAGCTAGTGTGCTGACAATATTGTATTTTTATAGCGTTTGCAGTTTCATTTGATATTTTTAAAATGTACATACATTCATTCTATTTGACTTCGGCATTATGCATATACGATAACATAATTATTTCATTCATAAAAGTATACCAGAGGAGGAGGAGGACATTGTAAGTTCCGGCGAGGACAGCGAGGAACCTATGACAATCCTCCCTGCCGTTACTGTACTTCCACCTCCATCAGGGCCTGTAAGGCGTGCCAACGACATCAGAAACGAGGAAATGTCTCTACTCATAGAAAATGGTATTGTCAATATCACTGATTACAGCGCAATACATATGTAGTAAACTGAAGAGAATTCCGCGAGTAACTCTGCGAAAACTTCAACAAGAATTACACTGGCAATTTTTAATTGTCAGTGATAAGAATCTTATGAATACGAGTTATATTTCATTTTGCTTTTTGTTGTGGAATATTTCGAATTCTTCATTTTATCTTTCTCACACAGATAAAGCGAGAAGGAGAACAGTTGCTAATGCAAGAAAGAAATCCATAATTCCTGATTTTTTAAGAAGCAAGTCTGATCGTAAGCCAGTTTCTGATGAACCTACCGCCAAAGATCTTCGTGCAATGTTTACTCCGAGTAGAAGAATGGTATGTTTCCACAACATAATTTAGTCAACAAGATCGATCACTCTGTCAAGCGTTCGTCTGGTAGCCACATGTTTCATATTTCCATAAAACCTCCGGTGATGGTCCAGTATGACGAGATTTTACTCTAAATGGAGGTCAAAGCAACTTCCAAGGTCAAGGTCACGTACATGAGGTCAAACACATGACAGGAAAATTACATGTACCAGATCCTGCACAAATTTACCATACAAAATGAAATTGTACCGACAACAGTGATTTAATTATCACATGCAAATATTGCCTTAATCATGAAATATTTGTATTTATATCCTAGATTCAACACAGAAAACTCGACAAGAACATCAGGGATGAAAGTTCTACGGATCTGCTGCGATTTCTGCAAGAAAAACAAAATCGTACTCGGCGTATGTCTCAAGCGATAGGAGCATTCAAATATGCTGGAAGAGATTCTACATCACCTTGTTCAACTCCCTTAGGCTCGGATCTTCACCTAAATCTACCTAGGAAAAGTATCGACGCCGGACAGGCCATGAAAAACTACCGCCGACGGTTAAGTCTCGCTGTTCCCGAACGACCTGCGTTCCAACGAGAAAGATCACCGTCTGACGTCACGGCACTTAAATCTCATCATAATCCTATTATTCCACCGTTCAGAAAGCCGAGATTTTTGAAAAGAGGTCATTCATGTGACGATCGAACATTAGACAGCAGAGAAAGTCCAAAGACGCTAACAACAGATGCGGCAACCCTAGGTAAAAGTCCCTCTAGAGTATCTAAAACTAGTGGATTTGAGTCCATAACCGAACATGATGAAGATGAAAGTGGACACAGTTTAGATGATACCAAAAGTACTATTTCTTCATCATCGACCGCATCCAGATCTTCCCATAAGTTCAGACGTCCTAAATTGCTTAAATCCAAAACTATTGACTTAGGTCATAGCTCTAAGCATGATGAGATACCTATGCAAAGATCTGACACTGATCCTGTAGACAAGAAGCAAAAAGAAAGGTCAAAGGTCAAATTTAAAATGGAAGAGGAATCAAATACTAAGAAATACCCGAAAAAGTCCAAACTAGAGAAGTCTGCATCTTTAGATGTTTCGATACCATCAGAATCTTCTCAAGAGGAACCCATAAGATCAAATTCAAATTCAGACATATCACCGGGAAGTCCGCAGCTACGTAAGGCATCTTACACCCAAGCCATATCTTCAAACGAAGTAGATGATACTGCCGACGATGTTGAAATGAAAATTTGAAGAATTAAGGGAATAAAAGAAATAACACTTGTATTGTAAGCAACCATTTGAATTTGATTCGGTGTCGAAAAAGAAAGAAATAGTTACGGTAAGCTTCTTATAGGCCTATGTAAAGCGAAATAGAAAATTAGAATAAGCCAGTGACCGTTTAGCCTAAAGTACATGATTTATCGACATCTGTCGTATAGTCCATCCTTCTGTAATTTTGTCGATCGACCTAAACTCCCCCATACACAAAAAGTATAGTCGAGTCGCTAGTATAGATGGGGGGGAGGGGGTTGGACAGGGGGGTACCTCTCTCCCTCCTCCCGCCCCCTTACCTACTCCCTCCCTTCCTTTCCCCTCCCGCCCCCTTCATCCCTCCTCCCACCCCTTTTCTCCCTCCCCTTCCCTTCTTCCTCTCCCCCTCCTCCCGCCCCCTTCCTCCCCCTCCCTTTCACCCTGTCCACCCTGTCCACCCCTCATAGATACTGATGAAATACTTCAGAAATGTAGGAAAAAAATTAAGTCCATTTCCATTCCTTAGGAAAACTGAATAGTTGTGATAAAATATAAAAAATCACCGTCTGTCTGTTTGAAATTCACTAAATCGTATATAATTGACACAAATCGCGTAGTTTCTTAAATAGAATTATATTCCATTGCAAATTATTGACATTGAGATCTTCTAACTCATTCGAATTTATATTCGAGAAACGATATATGACTTTTATGGTGCATAATGTGATACTCAAATACTGATATTTTTATAGCCAAAGATGATCTAATGCATGCATTATATAGCAGTGATTGGGAAGGAAATAGTGAATGAGCCATTCATATCATTTTCTGCAATTTCAATGGGCCAAAGCTTAAGAAAGTACACATGCAAAGTTCTATGGGCCATCTTATGTTAAGGTTACTACATATGGCACATAGTCTTGTCCTTCTCAATCACTGATATAGCTTACATAGATATGACAAATGTCTATTTTTACATTATAATGTTATTTAGTTATTTCAAAGTCACCATTTAGTTTCAGCCAGTGTTTCATGTTTGTACATGTACACACTTTAATATGCTTTTGTTTTTATCATTATTATTTTGTGTAAATTTTGTTCCATGACATTACATGTATTATGTGTATTTCAATTTTTGTGATAGTTTGATGACTTGTCTCTTTATGGAACTAATTTTTCATGTCTTTACCGCAGTTGACTTGTACTTACACATCCTAAGACCCGGCAGCACACGATTTGACGTTACTTTTGATTGTGACGTCCTATCTCATTTATGACGTCACAATTACAAATAACGTCAAAAGTAGTGATGTCGGGTCTTGGAGTGTCTAAAATTCAAGTCTATCGGTAATATGAAGAAGTTCTATTACATTGCAATGTTACATATATATGGAACATGGCGTTTTATTTCATACTTTATGTGCAGACGCATCATGAGATCATAATCTCATAGCAAGTCCACCTAAGAGGTTGAAATTTCTTGCGTGTAACTTGTACGGGTACATGTACGTATTGTGTTCAAGATGAATTTCACGTTACAGTTGTTGAGATTTCCTTTAAAAGACCACCACGCGTACTTGTAAGAGCTTTTAAAGTTGACTTTTGAACATTAAGTTCGGTATAATCTACATTGAAATAGAAATTCAAAAACATTCTGAATTGAGTCATACTATTTATTTGCTATTTTATAAAATAAAGCGGATGAAATATCTCGAAGTAAAGGCTTACGTGTAACTCGCACTTTACATGTTCAATTGTGAAATGCTTGTAAAGCAAATGACGTCGAACGCAATAAATTGATAAATGATGTCACAATAGCGGTTCAGAATACAAGTACACGTACAAGTTACACGTAGAAAATTTCAACCTCTCTAACTTCATGTAGCACCAGAACAATTCATCATTCGTTCCAGGACAGCAGGTTGTATTGTTTTATTTTTTCTCTGCTTAAACAAAACTATTTAAAACGCCGCTACGCCTTGCCGCAGATCAAGAATTTTAGAAGGAATAACTTTGTGGCATCCGTCAGTCTGTCTTAAAGTTACATTTTTCGTGCCTATCACTTTGTTTTAGGTCACATTCATTAATCATACTTGCTAGAAATGTCAAAGTCCGATACCTAGAGTAGACCAAGATCTTCTTTAAGTATCATTGTAAGCTTATATATAGCTCCGATATATAAGAGTAAAAGTAAAATTAAGGCCACGTTCTTGAATACTCAGTTTTATTTCTATACCCATTTTTAGCGCTGAAATTATTTTAAAATGATATGCTTCCAAGTATAAGTATTTATGACTGTAACATTTTGTTACGGGATGTTTGAATAAATTATTTTCTGAAATATTTTCATTTTTTTTTGTCAAGATGAACATGAACCTTGATATCATGGACTATTATTCGACACTTGTGTTCATCAAATGAATGCATTTCTGTCCATGAAAGGTCTTGGAGCTTTGAATATCATAACAACAAGTGTTTTTGTCGTTTCGAGGTTTTATTTATTGTTTTGACCTTGTATCATCCGTCAATGTAGTCCTGTATCGTCTCGTACTGCTTTGGTTTACATCCAGATATGCCGTTACAATAAATTTGAGTAAAATGTGAACATGTCTGGGATGTGTTACCTAGGGCAGTTGAATTAAGGTCTTATCCCCAAGGTCAAGATAACAATTTAAGGTGGAATTTAATTAAATACACTCCCGTATTATCATAATAAACACTTATTTTTTGCTGCAATGACAATGACAATTAGTTGCAGAGTGGAGCAGTTAAAAACTTTTTCCCCTTGGCAGGATGTTTGAAATGTAATAATTACTTCTTTCCAGCTCTGTCGCCTTAAAGAAGCATTGTTTTGGCCCTTTCTCAATTTAACATCATATATATTATTGTGCTATTTCGGAAACTTTCCATTTCATCCAAAATATAGAAAATAATGGAGGTTAACATCGTAGCACCATCCCTCCATTTCATTTTGGTAATATATTTCATCTAGGCTACTGAATCGACCCTACGGGAAATTTGGAGCCGCGCACTCTCTGCAAAGTAAATGCACAAAAATAAAACCAGAGGGCGCTCCTGAAATGAATTTTGGCTGTGTCTGAAATTCGTTCTGACTTGAAGCATCACCGATGTGGATTTTACTATCCGAAACACGTGTCTGGTGCATCAAGTTTGGTTTGGAATTTTCTTCAAGAAGGTAAAGGGTTGGAACACTTCTGTATTATTACATGTAAACTTGGAGAATATATTGCTGCTTAGATTTCATTATACTGTATTCATAGAACTCTTACTTGATAGCTAAATATGGTATGACCCCCGAGTCTTTCTTTGTCCAAGAAAATGCAAAATGTAGTATCCCCTCGTACGGCGTGATTATCAGTGGTCGTATTCCCATTCACATACAACCCAATAAAATTTTCACTTGACTTTTGACCTCAGAATTAATCAATTGCAAATGCCTTACTGTAGTATAAAATATGACACTGACCTTTGATCTGAAAAATCAATATTGTTCTTCTTATATTATTTCTGATAATGTTATCAAGATTACGTAAATTCTTTATAGCGACCTTATGTTCCAACACTAAATTGAATCATGGAGTTCTGATTCTTATCTTTAATGGCTAAAATGATGTAATATCTTACTTTATTGGATGAAGCATGCATGTAATTCTCGTCCTATATCAGCCTTGTAATTATATAAAGCACGTGTATTCAAATCGCATTTGATACGTTATTCCAGATCAAGCTTAAACTACAACGACTTCGTTCTGAGGGCAAGGAGACTAACCGAAAAAACTTTCTAAACAAGGGAACATTTGTGAGCGACTGTTTGTCACGACTTTTGACGATATAATGAAAATATAATACAGTATAACATCTCGTTGTTCTCTATGCTGGAAGATATTTTAGAACCCCCAAAGCATCGAATTAAACAAATAGCTTAGAACCCCCAAAACATCGAATATAAGAAATCCAACGGTGCTGGCTGTCTCTACGGCCGTAGTGACGAGTGTTACTAGCAAACAGGACTTGTTTGCTATCCCCGAGCACCTGGAATCATCTCCATTTGGGATTCAATTTTCCTTATTTGCAGAATTTTTATAAAAATAGACTATTTTTATTCTTTTTTTTCAAAGGGGTAATATGGCATAATTGTCTAAGTCTCCATTAACAAGGCAATCGAGCACACCCAAATGTGGACAGGACCAAGTGCCCGGGAGAGATGAGCGTCTTCTAACTGCACGCAACACCCGCCGCGAATGCCAAATTAAAACATGTCAAATCCGGTATAATGTTCAAATAGGTAAAAGACGGTCAGTTGGAAAAGTAGCACTCAAGAATGCCTTTAATCATAATTGAAATTAAATGTCGAAGTGTGCAATAAGTTCTTTGTAGCGACCATAGAACTTCCTCAGTGACATCTAAATTCCTCTAAATAACCTTGAGCAGGAGGCTTACTGACGAGCCTCTCCCTCGACATGAAGATTCCGTCCTCAAACATGCTCTTGAAAAGCGTATTAGTTGTGAAATAAGATGATAGTAGTATGTCTAAGTAGGAGACTGAAGTGCTGTTCTCAGTTGTTTCTTTGATCCTAGATGGCGTCAAGGTAATCCTGAATGGTTGGATAGTTGAGGGAGAGTACGTCATCAATGTATCTGTCCAGTTGATATGCGATGCAAGTTTCTTGTTGCTATTTGAAAGAAGAGACTATATGAATTCTGCCTCCTATGAATAAAGGAGTATGTCAGCTAGGAGAGGGGGGGGGTATGTGTAAAGTGCGAAACGAAACGAGACAAATCGAAACGAAACAAAACAGATCGAAACGAAACAGATCGAAACAAAACGAAACGAAACAGACCAAAACGAAACGAAACAAAACATAAAACTTAAAGAGCTTGAGAAAAAAGCAAAACAAAAAGAGGAACCATTGCTGAGATCAAACATTGAAAGACAATATCTGCATGTCCATGAGTTCTACTTTCTAGAGGTTATCTTGAAATAGTCGAAGTTGACCTTTAGAAACATAAATGTTAAATGCTATAGATGTATTCTAGTGGACTAGGGGGAGGAGATAAATGACCTCGTTAGGAAACCGTAATATTATTGTTTCGTCTCGTTTCGTTTCGTTTTTGTTTCGTTTGGCACTTTACAGGGACCTGGAGAGGGTAAATTATTTAATACATATTGTACTTGTACTGAACTCTGGAGATGGTTCATTAGATTAAATTGTCCTTCGTTTTTTAATGGTGCCGTGTTATTGTCTCCATTTATCGTTTTTTTTTTCTTTTCTCGTGAGAAATTAAGTACTGTTTTGTATTTTTTTTCAAGTATCTGTAAACCTATTGATTGTGATTTATGGATTCTGATTTCGGGTTCTGTGTTTGACTTTCATTCACTTATAACAAGGTACGTGTAGTATATTATGAGATATTTGGAATAGAAAACATAATTCGGTCATTTTAGTGCTTCAAAAGAGTGTGATGAAAAATAGAAAATACAGATCGTATACTTTTTCATAATAGCTCAAATGGTCTCATTTTAATGAAGACTATATGCACTTTAGGTCTAGCACTATATGTAGATAATGGAAAACACAAAGTAACAAAAATATTTTATATACAATCAAATATGTACAGTTCATAATATCAAAATGTAAAATTAATAAAAGTCTTAAATGTAAGTTCAATGGTGTGATTTAAGAAAATGAACAACATCTCTCAAGGCTTCTTGACCAATGCCGAGTCTTGTAAAAGAAAACATTGCATGATAACCGTCATCTCGACGCATTGTTCTAGTAGGTACCCCAGCTTCCTTTAGGCGTGCTGCGTACAGCAGAGCATCGTCACGCAATACGTCATATCCGCCTATCAGTAGAAATGTTGGCGGGAGATTTGAAAAATCGTCTGCTAGCAAAGGAGAAAACATAGGATTGAGCAACGTTGTTTCAAACTCTTTGCATATGATTTTATCACCTTCGTTCAAGCTTTCTTCGAAGTCATCAGGAATATTATTCTTTATCTCCGTCGGTAAGGAGTCTATATTCAAATAGTTGGCATATTTTGATTGTTTAAGTTTCACGGTAGTGTGATTGTTTGCCACGAACTGAGGTAAGTACTTTAAGGCTTCCTTCCCCCTCCAGTATATCAGGTACGATGCCACAATGTTCTCAGTATGTAAAACAGGTGACAAAATCCCGTCATTCAATATAAACGATGGCAGTCTGAAGTCAAAGGCTTGTAACATAGGATAGATCAAAGCCTGGAAGTGGAGCTTTATATTTGTGTTCTTGTCATTCGCGAAGTGTTGGCTAACAACAGCCGCTAAATTTCCCCCTGCACTATCCCCTGTAATAAAAAAAGTTCTATCAGGTTAAGTATATTGGAAGAATATATGAAATCGTACTATATACGTACAATCATTAAATGTTATAATGAATATCATAAGTATAAAAATACATGACCCATACATCGTATGTATCTGCAAAAATAATTAATTTCCTTCATCAGGCATACATGGAATAATAAAGGATAAAAGAGAAGGAAGTGTCGTCACATAAAGCTAATATATGAATATATTAGTGCAAGCAATTGTGGTTTATGACGAAAATATTTACCTCCAACTCCAATTTTTTCCCTATTCACGTCAAAGTCCGACGCATGCGTAACAAAGTATTCCGTCACTGCAATACAGTCTTCCACGGCAGCAGGGAAAAGATGCTCAGGACTTAGTCGGTACCTTAATGTAGCATTAGAAATCAAATAATTTTACTTGTCATTTTACATGTATATATTTTTGCATTCATGTATGATTTTAAGGCATTTTATTGCAATAAACAACAAAGTTCACTATTCAGTTTTATTGCATTTACGTACAATATTGTTGTGTGCTTTTCTTATTTTCCAGCACAACATTTTTTTATTTATTTTAAAAACAATCACTTAGAATATGCATAATTTTAACGATCTTGATGTCAAATTACAAGGATTAAAATTCATGCAACAGGTTATCTTATCAAAAGCAAGCGAGAAGGATAAATTGCTTCAGCACAATGTACGTACTCTGGGACAGCAATCACGTGGTCAGTCTGTTCACAAACATCTCTCATCACCTTATCGTATGTATCTGAAGAAATATTATATAGAAGTAATATTATCACTTATTCCCCGATTTTCAGATTATTCAGGATATTCAAATTTGATTAATTTGTTCTGTTGAAAATGTTCTGTTTACTATATATAGGAGTTCTATCTTACCTCAGTAAATTCTCCACACGAGGTGGTAGGAAAAAAATCACCCTAAGAGAAAAATCTTACTCTTTTAAAAAAATTTGTAGTTTTGTTTCGCGAGTACACAATATTGAATATGATTTTTAAACAAAAACGCATCCATTTTGTTTCCATTTTAATTCATGATCAGTTAATAAAATCATGAACCATTCAATCCTTTACTAATTCAATTCATCAGGCCGTAATTGTTGTTTTATACTGATGGGTTGTTTTACGAATTCAGGCCGTAATTGTTGTTTTATACTGACGTGTTGTTTTACGAATTCAGGCCGTAATTGTTGTTTTATACTGATGGGTTGTTTTACGGATTCAGGCCGTAATTGTTATTTTATACTGATGGGTTGTTTTACGAATTCAGGCCGTAATTGTTGTTTTATACTGATGGGTTGTTTTACGAATTCAGGCCGTAATTGTTATCTTATACTGATGGGTTGTTTTACGGATTCAGGCCGTATAATTGTTGTTTTAAAAACAACCCATCAGTAGTATAAAACAAAAATTACGGCCTGAATTCGGTCGACATTTGCATATACATGTAATATAAAGGAGAAGGTACGTTATGGGCCAAAAACGGCCCTATCTGAGAAATGAAGCAAACTTTGAACAATGAAAATACTAGATTTACAGAATGTAAATCTGTTTAAATTTTGAGAATCGGATATTCCGTTGCGGTTTTATAGCAATTTGAAAACACGTAGGTAAGCTTTCTGTTTCACTGACTTTGACGTCATGTGACGTTATGATCACGTCGTGATATAACGTTGTCAGATAACAAATTACTGTATTCTTGTATTATTCATAATGATTATTTATTTGCTTTGGTTCCTAATTTATACTGATTTTGTATGCCTTCGGTTTCTGATTTTCTGAATTATCGATTTTGTGCTTTATAAAGGGATATGGTCATTATCCATATTTGTCATTGTACAATTTCATGAATCCTCGAAATTCTGCGATTGATAAATTATTGTACGTCGTCTTTTAGCTTCTGAGTTATTCTTGGAGACTGTCTCATTTTAATGCTATAATTGATTCTAGAATTTAAGGGAATTTTGATGTTTTTAAAAATCATATCCGTGCAATTATAACAGTTATTCAATCGAGCGAATAGACAGAGATATTACCGCTTAAATTTGAGATGGGGGATGTAGTGAATATCAGAAAGTCAAGGAGTCTGGGAAAGTGATTAGGGTCCCTGTTCAAGGGGTCCAGGGCGCTCCTGAAAGGGGACGGAAAATTATCTTACGGAGATTGACCGTTTTGCTTGATGAAGGCAGTATTGAAATAGCCATTTGAAATTTTTATTATGGTTATTGGATTGTTATGAAAAGCTATATTTTCATATGATTGAGAATTATCTGATGAGCAAAGAAAGCCGGAGTTTCTTTTGGAGCAATTTGATATGCAAACAACAAACTGTTACGTGGCCAGCGGCCGGGAGCCAGAGAAAATAATTTTCCGAAAGGTCGACATCAAGCCCACCTAATGTACCTTACTTACCAATTTTTTTTTATGGTGGCGCCCCAAACGCCAAACCTAAATACGCCAATAAGTATTACTTTAGAGTGAAGCGTAGTTTGTTTAATATATGTACATTTATACATCTAGCTGCAATTAATGAATTATGAATATACGACTAAAACATAAAATGAAACAAATGAATAGAATAAATCTTGCGTATACAGTTATCACAGCCGTTGCAAGAAATTGTGATAGATGGCGCCACTGAAAGAATTTGATAAAACCACGTTGAATAACAAGGGCTACAGTACACAAGGAGTGCAATATAAATACAACCTCCTTGATAATACATAACATTTTTTTGTTTATGTATTTCTATATGTGTACTATAGCCCCTGTGAGTAAATTTCTATTTATTGATGTAAAGTTACCAAAATACAGACGCAGACTATATTTTTCTTACGGATATACTGCTCAATTCCAATTACTGATTAAATAATTTTATATACATAATAACTGATGTATATCAGGATGATGTACTTTTCAAAAACTGTGTGTATTTGGTTTTGTTTTGTTTTGTTTTTCTTTCACCTAAACGCTCAAAAATGCACATGGTTCTTTAAATGAACAGTTTGTGACTGTTTTACATTTGTATCGAATCGCTGGCATATTTTTTTATATAAAATCGATATGCTATTTCATAATTTAAACGCGGAAAACGTTGGTAGTGGTGGTGGTGGTTGGGGGGGGGGGGGGGGGGGGGGGGGTTGGGGTTGAGAGATTCGGAACCATTTTAGATCATATAGTACGACAGTCTTTCAATTATACTGACGGTAAAACAATTTAAGTGAGTTATAACGTCAGGTCCGAATATGCGATAGATTACGATTATGATCATTTATATACTATTTCCTTCGTATGCGAATGTATTGTTCTAATAAACACACCATATATGTATTCACATTCAAGCCGAAAGAAGAAAAGTTTAAAATAATATCCTGTAGTAACATAGTCAAACGCCCATCCAGAGGGGGATCGGTCACTTCCGCTTGCAAGAATTTTTACACACGTTATTTTCAAAAGATGCTGCGCTTTCCCCAAAAGCCCATATACATTTCACTTTGGTCGATAAACAAGGACACTAAGAGCAATGAAACTGAAAAAGACACGAATAGCTATAGAGGACTTGTTAAATTGTTAAAAAGGACTTGCTAAAACAATTCGCTGACTCGCTATCGCTCGCCACTTTTTGTATTTACATATCATTAATCAATTACGATGATGTGAAAATTCAAGCTTTTAGTACTATGATGTCAAAATTCAAGAATTAAAGCTTTTTGGTCGCTATATAGCCAGCCAGCCATCTGTTTAATTTATACATGTAATGAAAAATAGAACTGACAGTCATTAATCAAGGACTTCATTGTGTGGTGTGAACACCTCCCCCCCCCCTTTTTTTTTTTTTTTTTTTGGCTATTCAGAAAAATTTAGACTTACGGACCAATCCTGAAATAAAATCCTGGATCCGCCCATCGTCTTGACTGTCGGGTTGATCATGCCAATAGAATGCGAGACGAAGCAGAGCCTTCTATGGGCTTGATCTCCGTGGGCGGTCAGTGACAAACCTAATTACTGCAACGCATAATTTTTCTTGGGGGGGGGGGGGGGGTGTTCTGTTTTGTTTTTTTTTTCTTTATTGATGCTGAAAATTTCTGTTTCGCGACTCCTTTTATGTACATGCGAATTTACTTGTACGGAAATAGCTTAATTCCTGGCGGTCTACAGAAATTTATTTTTTGATGGTGTGCACGTTGGGGATTGGTTCGAACAATCTGTTCTTCTCGATCAATCAGACTGCAAAAAAAGAAAAAAAAATCCAGAGATGGGATAAATATATTACGTAGGATTTTTGTCGGTAAGATATACCTTATATTTATTTTTAAGTCTTTGTCTGGTGTTATGCAATAATTCTCTCTATCTCTCTCTGTCTCTCTCTCTCTGTCTGTCTCTCTCTCTCTCTCTTTCTCTCTAGTTTTTATTGCCTAAACTAGTATTGAATGCGTTCTATTTTATTTAAGATTTTTTTTTTCTTGAGCACTAATTATATATAGAGAGTTTAGTAATTTATCTTTTTTTCATCTCAGATTCGATTCGATTTGAATATGTCACGCCAGTGCATGCACCTGCGGTGTCAAGTAAATGACGTCATTATAATGACGTCATATTACGCCGTGCCGACGTGGTCCATGCATTTTCCATATACATTCTACGCAAGACAAATCATTAATTTTCAACTAGAGCAAGAACGTCTGCTACTAATTCTTCACATTTTATCTACAGATATGGAGGTTATTGATTCATTTTTCTACTTTTATTTTTAGCAGATCGTCTTGCTCTATATGAAATTCTCGAAAATATATGTGAATTTCTAGAGAAAAATCCGGATTTGTTAATCCTTCCTTGGTTTGATGAGCTATAATTTCGTAAGGGTGCATCAAGATGAAAAGCGCTTTTTATGTATATATGTAATTGATCTTGTAGATAAATAAAATAAACACAGTTGATCAATTTTCACGATTTGAATTTCTCAGGAAACAACAGGGCCGATATGGGGTCTTAATGTACCTTCTCCTTAGGTACAAAACGAGGAGAAGACTTGCCTGCATCAAATATATGGAATCCTCCTCCGTGTAAGTAGACAAACCCCGACATAGGTTTGACCATGGGATCTACAGGTGTGTATATTCTGACGTCTATCCCATTAAAATTGGTATTGGATACCTATAGACAAAATGATGCGAATCTCACATAAAAAGTTAAATAAGAATTTCTCTTTTATAAAAATTAAGAGGTTTTCTCTGGTTTCATTTCATTAGGTGAAAATATCACAACTATCAGGCTTAAAGCTGAACTAAGTCTTTAAAAACCCCCATGACGTAGTAAATTTTTTTAGGGAACGGAAATTGTTAGAAGTGAAACTAACAATCTCCGTCCCCGAGCTAAAAATACACTTGGTCATGTGTTGATTTGAACTTTCCCCCTGATGACGTTTTGCATACTAATGTATCATGACCCAAAATCCACTACCTCGAGTACTCGAGCGGTATATAAAGAACCCTGGACGAGTAGACATTGTCATTTGTATGAGATGTCGTCTACCTGTAAAGATGAGTTCAGAAATTAGAAAATTGCATATAAAATCATATATTCAAATACATATTTTCAATTAAGAATAAAATTATTTTCTCATATATAGTTATAATGAATGAGATCTGCCCCGGGTACGTGATAGAGGGAGGGGGACTTGGGGTCGGGAGTTGGAGGAGGGGGGGGGGGGGGCTCCGGTACATTTTCACTTATACAGCACCCCAAAAGAAATCATGGCGTATGCATAATGGTATACAAGTACTGTGTATAAAAATCAAAATTAAGGTACAGTTTGGAAAAGTTGGGGGGGGGGGGGGGGGGGGGGGTAGATTTACTACAAGTAAATCATTATGAAATTAAGTAAATAACAAATGATTACTTACAAAGATAACATGATCTCAAACTGATCACAATGCAACTGCATGGAGGGAACTCAATGTTTTTGGACAGATCAAGAGGGTTTGGTGTAGGGAGGGGGTGATCGAAAGGTAGCCCAAAATCAAAGCGTTGAAATAAAATGTATGAATATAAATATCATTTGCTTGTAATTTACATAAAAAACAGACGAAAAATGATCTGGGAAGAAGATGCGTTGTGAGGTTTCGAGTTTTCGCGGGGGGGGGGGGGGTTCGTTACAGGGACTCCAAATGTAATTCAAATTTACATTCTTTCTATTTAGCTATGTCTGCCTATAAAATATTCATTTTCAGTCTATCTGTATCTTACACAATTACATAAATGCACTTAGTGACTCACATTGTATATACGTATATTTACATTGTACCTGTTTACTAAACGGCTAAAACACTAAACTTTCCTAATTTCAAAATTTATTTTAAACAAGTCCATTGTTACAATCTTCTAAAATTATATCAGAATAAAAAAACTTGCACATAGCATGGTTTTACTTACATGCTGATAAAGCAAATACAATCCTCTATAACAAATGATCGGTACAAATATTACTATTTTACACGCATGTGAAAAAACCGCGTGTTCGATTAGAATTTGAGTATTATAGTCAATCAGATCACAATTTCGTAATACTAATGTTCTATGTTTGGAACAAAATAAAGAGTGATACATCTAAATCAAAATGGCTCATATTTCAATGAATTAAAGCGATCTAGGCATTTTCCATGGAGGGGGGTTTGTTTCCAAGTCGTCACTGTCAGTGAAGGGTTGGGGTGTCCACATATGGGCGTATATATGAAAAATTATTATAAGTAGTAAAATCAAACTTGAAAACGAAAAAAAACCCCAGCATTTTTGGACAAAT